>CM032897.1:9486489-10221489 GCA_019176425.1 Megalops atlanticus
TGATCGAGGACGGGGGGCCGGCGGAGAGACCCGAGGGAGAGCTGGAGGAGGGGGAGGGCGAGGAGGAGGAGGAGGAGGAGAAGGAGGAGCCGGAGCAGGAGGTGGAGGAGGAGGAGCCGGAGGTGGAGGAGAGAAAGCTGGAGGAAGGAGAACAGGAGCAGGAGAGCATGGAGGGAGAGGACATTCACTCCCCTGAGCAGAAGTCTCAGGACTCCCAGTCCTGGCTGGAGGAGGGGGTGGGGAGGGTCCAGAGGCAGCTGGCTTCCCTAGATCTAAAGCCAGGATCAGAACCGGCCTCTGTGAGCGTGAAGGAGTCGACGCCAGAACCCGATTCCTCCGTCCCGGTACTGCCCCCGCCGCCCCCGCCCCGCCGCAAAGAGTCAGACTCCTCCAGCTCCGAGAGCGGGGGTCACTCAGACGCACCCCCTCCACCCCGTCCACCCCCTCCACCCCCACCACCCCGGTGGGCCCCCCCAGGCCCCAGCACACCTTCTCCCCTTTCCCCATCGTCAAACCCCCCCGAAAATCAGCAGCCGCCAGGAACTTGGGCCTGTACGGCCCCACCCCCGAACCCCGACCGTGCACTTCCCTCAGATGAGCAAGAGCGTGAACCGTGCGGGCGGTGGCACCGTCAGCTCCACCAGGAGGCGATGATGAGCTCAATCCAGCGGACACTTTTCTGTTCCCCTGCGTTGTTCTCTCTAGTCGAGCACTTTTGCACTTGCTTCTCCTGTTTAGTGCTCAGTACTAGATTTATCAACTTGAGCTATTACTCAGACCAAGGTTTGTACTGACCAAACCATACAGTAATTTAAGGCAGGGGAGTAAAGTCATCAGTAATTGATCAATGCCCTTGGCAGGGTGTCAGAAGCTGATTGATGTCTCCTCTTTAGCAGAGAAGACAGAGTATGTGCTCAAGAACATAGACAAGTCAGCTGCTATGATTCAGCAATTAGGAGGATCCATTAAGGTCTTATGGATGATCTTTGATGTTTTTTCACGTTTGCATATCCATTAAATCCAACCCTGGGCGAAAATAGATGTTCCATTATATCAACCTCAGTCACAAGGCAGAGCTAGGACATCTGTGTAAAAGCCACTTTTTCAGGGGGGTGTACACCTTTAGCCTGAAACAACGCTGCATGTTGAAGTCTGAGGCTGATACTGTTACACTGTCTGTGCTGTAATGTGCAACCAAAGTGCAGGAGAAAACCTGTTTCTTTTCACTGTACTTTACCAGACTACATTACCTTGTAAAGCACAATGAATTGGTAAATGATGTCACACCATTCTCTAGCATGTGGACTTTCCAAGCCACGGACGAACCCGCTGATGTGTACAGACCCGTCAATACATGTTACTGTGTGTGCCTTAAAAATGTCCCGCAGGGGGTCCGAGGAATCTCCGAAACGGGAAAGCTGACTGCCCCTCTAACACACGATCGTTCTCCTTCACGCTCCCCTAACGTTCTGATCGGTCTTCACGGTCACTTTCACAGAGAGAACCTGAGGTGTGTGATGTGTGCGCTGTGTTCAGGGCCCTCCACCACGCTGCCATGTAAATCCCCCAGTCAGACGGATTCGCTCACTGCCACGGATGTCATTCTCTCAGCACTGAAAAAGAGTGGGCCCCTTATGTCAGTGTTTAACTCCCTTTGGACGAGCTCTCCACCCCCCGCTTTTGTAACGTGTTTTTACCCGGAGTGGAACGGCTTGCAATCTCCGATGTCAGGTCTCACATTGTCTTTTTCCTGTCAGTCTTGTCTGCTGTTCACCTGCCTACATCCGAATGTTACGACACCTTCAGGTGTTCACGTGTTCACGGGAGTTATTTTGGGTCCTGTGTTGCTTACAGTTCACCCTCAAGGTTCCAGAAAATCATCCCACCTGTTATTTCTTGTATTGTTTTTTGCCAGCAGGGGGCGATAGTCAGAATATGCCATAAATACTTAGTTTCTGACATTCTGACTCCTGCTAGCAAGGCTGTCAGAGGGATCACCTTGCCAGAAATGACTTAGGGTACCTGAGTGCCATTCTGTGTATCTGTGGCAAATGAAGTAGAAACTATTACAGAACTTTACACCTTTGGAACTCATTCTGGGTTACCTTGAATTGAACTGCACGGTGAAGCAGATTAAAAAATGTTAAAGACCTTTCACTCCATCACTTAAATGTCACTGTAATGTTCCAGGGCACGAGATGTGGAATACAGAATAGGCAGAGTATAGGTAAGTGTTTTGTAATAAGACCTGACCATATCACTGGAGGGTTGGGTTGTGGGATGTTTTTTTGCAGAAGGACTCTTAGGGTGTATTGTAAGCATGTCGCTATTGCACTTAAACCAGAATCCTGCTGAAAAGAAAACTCTGGGTGGTAAAATTGAGAAATTAATTTTGAGTTTGGAATTAGGCAACCTTTACAAACTGTATTGTTACTGTATATAGCTCCTCCTAAAACAGTCCCAATGACAGTGTTTTAATGGCATTGCCTATACGTTTTTGAACGCTATGTAAAAGAGATCTAAAAGACCTGATTACTTCAGTGGAATAGGTGTACAATACAATGAGACATTAAAAGGCTTTATGAAAATCTTCAGAGTGAGAAAATGTAAACTAGTCATTGAAAATGAATCTGTGGTGCACTTGTTTCATTGTCCTAAATAAAATGAATGGCTGTATCAGCTGTGTGCTTGTCTTAGAAGCTCTCTGACAAAAATGTTTCTAGCCTTGCAATGCATTGTACAATACTAGACACTGTTACAGAATCATTCTTGACCTGTTAATCCCCTCTGTTTAAGGTCTTCAATCTTTATTCTGATAACATTGACTTTGCAATGTTCAGTTAGTGGCTGGATCAAGCTTAATTCCTTGGCCTGAGCTGGTCCATTTCCCAAGATATTTTTTCTGTTCGTTTCCTTTTTCTTCAGTTTAAAGGTAATACTATTCATGTCCACAAGGGGGCATATAAGCCCCTTGTATGTTTCCCCTCTGTTGATAAACAGCGGCTCATGTTGCATAATGGCACCACAACAAAGAGGAAATGCTGAACCGATTCCAGCTCTCAATTGCCTTGTCAGCAGTCGAGGAACCTAAGTCTTTGTCAATGCCACCTTGTGCTCAGCTGCCCTCTGTCCCCAGTCAGAGAGATGAGAATAGCTCCCTGCCGTGCCGTCTCCTCTCTCTCCCTCACTTTGTGTGAACCATTGTCCCTTTTTGCAACTTAACTTCCAGCCAGCTGACACTGAAGTGGTGAGGGTGAGTTGGAGTGTCTCCTATATTAGAGTATAGAGTGGGACTTCTTGAGTGGTTTTCCCCAAGCAGGAACCTTTTAGGAAAAATCCTCACATCCTTCCCTGGCACTATGGCTTTTTTGACAAAGTTCTTTGGATTATAGGGAATCCCTGACAGCGAAAAAATGCAGTCACCACCACCCACACACCTCTTTTTGGTATGATTGATGGTTGCATGCATTCGTGTGCATTGGAGCATTGGGTGTCATATGGAATTTTTACAGTCCCTGCACAGGAAATCCCCACGCTTTATGTTTTTAACATACAGTGCTCCCACCCCATTCAGCATCTTATCTTTGCTTATTTGATATATATGCACCCCCCCAGCCCCCCCAAGGCCTCCCCATCCAAAGTGCCTGGATAGAAATATCCAGTAGTGGCATTAACATGTTACTTATCTCTCGCAGCAAACGTTTACATGTAAATTAAATAAATTACAAGTAAATTAAGTTTGAGTTCATGTAAGTTCATGGAATTTTTGATGTTATAGTTTCAGATGTTTTACACGTAGCCCCCAGAAGCTGGTTGGCACTAATCTTGTCCTCTAAGTGAATTTATTTTTTTTCCAGTTCAGTGAATCCTGGTGCCTCATTTTACTCACTTAGTGGAGGAGTTAGTAATGAATAATTTTAGAGGCCATGCACAGAATTACAAAGATGTTTTTTTTCTGTCGTTCTGGGATAATTTTAGTTTGGAGTAGTCTTGCTAGGTTGTATATATGTCTGGTTGTCCTTACAGATAGACAGAATCATATCTGTGAATCAGTCTATTGTCAAGTGCTCTTTTTAAACTTCACTGCCTGTGTTCAAGCACATGGGCGTTTTAAAACCTCTTGTGTCACCTGTGCAGGCTTTTCCCTACAAGTTTGTTCTGTATCAACAGAATAAGAGCTATGATTCACCTGTGGCAACTATTTTTTGACAGAAGCTGTATACGGATAGTGTTCTTACAGTGGAGGAAAAAACATATATATGTATATATAATCTCAGTATGGGCACTCATCTTGCTGTGATAGCCTTGTGGATCAATCTGGATGATGAATAATAATTTCAGCACAACAATGGAAGAGGTCTGTGTGACCTTCGGGGGGTGTGGCAGTGAGGGTACTCGCAGGGCATGGTGTCTCATGTGAGAACACACTCCTCGAGAGCGATGAGCTCAGTCACCGCAAAGAAGCATTCTTTCCCGGCGTGTGCTCGTCGCCACAGGCAATGGATGAGTGTCTGTCCGCTGAACGCACCTTGTGGTATTCGCATTGATCGGGCTTGCCTGCAGCGGATCGCTGCAGATCAAAGGGCCGTGGGAGGGGGGTCACATAAGCGGGGGGGATGGGGGTCAGGAATAGAGGTGGAGGTATAAGAATAGTGTCAGGATAACAGGATCAAAGGTGTGGGGACGGGATGAGGATCGCATGTTTACAGGGATAGGAATAGGCTGGAGGGTTAAACATGCAGTAATTGGTTTAAGGCTGTGAGAATGGGAAGGGGGAGCGGTATCAGTGCTATGGGGGCGTTATTAGCGAGGGGCTTTGGGATATTGAGACGGTCTCTCCCCGGTGGCGCCGCTGACCCAGAGTGACCCCCGGCCAAGTGGGGTCAGGCCGTTTCAGGATGGGGGAAGACCTGGGGAGAGAGGGATTACAGCCCGGCCGAGAGGAGAGCGGGTGTGAGTGGAGATCATTCTTCTGCGACTCTCTGTGGACAGGATTTTACAGCACCTGCTCCGAGCAGAGGGGAAAAGTGTCCAGGAAAATGCATGATGTAATCTAAATTTTTAACATGTGTGACAGATCACTATCAAAAACTTCTAAAGACTTGCCTTGCTTAGACATGCAGCATTCACTCAACAGGCCACCAGGAGTATGCTGGGAGTTCGAACCTTGGGACTTAGGGGTACGGAGAATGGTGTACAGGGAAGTGAAAGCTGAGCATAAATCTATGACAAACAGACCTCTAACTGCACATTTCAAGCTCACAGCCCCCAGCTTACCCCAAGGGTAGAAAAGTCTGTAAGGGAAGGATGTGGAGACCCATGCAGTCTGAAAGACTCCTGGGGACATGGCACGTGAAATTAACACGTGGCTATTTCACACTTATTAATATCGTCGCTGTATAATTTAGTAATGTTGACAAATTAAGACACAAGTACAAGAAAAAGGAGGGCACAGGGTTTTAATAGGCCTGCACAATGAAAGGGAGGTAGTCTGAGCTTGAGTCAGCCATCGCGTGTTAAGAAAAGTGTGAGTGATGGATTGGAACTGGAGAAATTCAAGCAAACACTTGCAGAAAGAATGTAAACCTCACCTCAGGGAAAATAACAGAGCTGGATTATGAAATGCTGTTCTTAGTGTGGCTGAGCTTATTACATTTCATTCTGATATTCCTCTGGACCTATGTTTCACTAACAATTTAACAGATTCAGAATAAAACAAATTCATATTTTCAGATAACGCGACCAAAACATTCTGAAGAAAAATTCAGATGCTATTCTAAATATTAACACTGGGTGGAGCAAAAAAGCTTATGAAATTCTTACTATGCCAGCCATGCACTGAAGATCCAATGACTTCAGAAGTTATGAACTCCCATAAACTAGTGACTAGCCAGATTTCTCCTCCTGGAGGGGTCACTAAACCTAAAATGGGGTCCACAGCATCCTAGTCCTCAGTCTTAGTTCAGGATATCGGCACGGAACAGAAATGTTACAGGTTTATTTTCTTGTGAGGGCATTGCTGTTGTATTCTTGAGTACAGCACTGACTTTTTGAAGTAAGCGTCTACATAAATTACTAACTAAAATGTTAGCTGAGGAATTCCCCTGGAAAACAAATAAGATTTTTTGGAGTGTGTCTTTGGCATGTGTGGACACGGATATATTGTGTGAGTAATTGTTAAAGAACACACAGTTAATGGTGTGATTAGTGTAATAGTCTGGATACTGGTCTGGTGATTGATTGGGTGTGGCTAGCTGAGCTCTCATTGGCTGCAGAAATCATTGGGGAAGGAGGATGAGACAAACTACTACAGGAAGAGGAAACAAGCAGATTGTTTCAAAGTTTTAAAGTTCATAACTCACTTACAATCACTTACAATCCCTCGCACTCTTGTGTCAACCCCAGGGGGTGACATCATAGGCGATGACAGACTCATGTACACATGGGACTCCACTACCCCTGCCATGTTGCCCTGAATACCCACTGCAACTTCAAGAAACCATTCAGCATCACCTCAAGAATTTAAGACACCAGTGTAACCTGTATGGCTCACAGAGGGGATCAGCTCATGACCTTGAACACCATACAGTGCACCTCCCAAAGCAAGACATGATCATCTTGCAGCCCAAGAGATGCAGGTTCTCTGTACAGTCAGATTCTTCAACTCTTGTGTAGACCCCAGGGGGTGACGTCACTCTCATTTTGTCTGCATGTATCCTGCAATGGACAGTACAGCCATCGTTTCACTGTGGTGTTTTCAAGGATAAATCTACTTTTACTTCCACAAAAGACACTCTACTTCTACAGTGGGAAGAACAAAAAAGAGAATACTGTTAGGAGAAACTTTCATGTAATATAAAATAGCCATATTAACATGTGCACCATAGCGGACATTAAAATTGCATTATTACAGACAGAATTAGACCGAATTCCTTAGAAACCACCATCTACCACATTCAGATACTTGTCACACATAGCTTAAAATAACAGACGCAGGAAAGATCAGAGAGAATAAGAGAACATTCAGATGTAAAGTGCTCTGTTTTAATAGCAAATTGACAGAATGAAGTTTCAAGAAACACACAATCCCATTATCCACTTATGAACGGAAACATACTTGGTCCCTGGATTATTCATTGTGAGTGTAAAGTATAAAATATGCACGTAAAACTCTTCTATGCCAAACAAAGGGATTACTCCCTGGCTGTAGAGAGAAGTGGGTGAGTTCAGTCATTAATCTGTCTGATACTGTGATCCAAGCATGTAGAATAGCTGTTTTTTCCGTGGTATTTGTTTTTTGTCTTAAGAAACAGCAGCTATTTTCCCTCACATGGTTTGTATGCACACCCCTGTATACACACTGGTCGCAGTTCCAAACAGTCTCACTGCAGTGCAGGGCTGATCAGCTCAGACAGGACAAGGGTCCATGGCCGCAGTTTAACATCGAGTCCACAAGGCGCAGACGACAGTTGATAAGATAATGCAGTTGACAAGATCGAGTTTGGAGGGGGGGATAGCAAATTGAGCACAGGGCAGAGAGGCAGTTGACGTAGTACTGGTGGCAGGCATCCAGGGAGCAGGGTTGTACAGAGAACCAGGAGGGGAGAGTGAGAACGGGACAGAGAAGGAAAAGGATGAAAGGAGGCGGTGCAATGAACACGTGAAGGATGAAGTCAGGGGCCAATAAATGCACAAATAAATAAAACACATCAACAAAAATAATAATATCAGTGCAACTGGAGTCCCTGTCTAGCTGCTGTTGGAAATTTATGTTAAGTGTTTGGTTACATTTGAAAAGTGTTCTTTTCACTAACGCTTCCCTTGTAAATGCTCCAGATCAGGAGCCCATACCCAAGATCCAACCGATGAAATGTGCTATGAATGGAAGTGTGCTTTAGGAGGTGTCACACATGCTGGATCCTTTACTATCTAACATTTCTATTGAGTCAGAGCAGAGCAACCCGTATCCCACAATTCATCTGCAGACGTGGAGAAGCTATACTCTACCACTGCGCTAATAATAGAAATAATGTCAATACCGATAACGGTAATACACTGTGCTGCAGCTCCAGGATAGGGGTTCCTGCTCCAGCAATGTACTGTAAAACATGTTTACATGCTTTTCAGGCACAGACTCTTCTTATGGGCTTCACACGCTGTCAGATCTTATTTGGTTTTGGCAGGACCCGCCGGCGCCGTCCTTGCCAAATCATTACCCGACATTACGTTCTGTGAGCAAACACAACCACTTGACCGGGGCTTCGTTTTGGAGAGAGCGCGGTTTTTGGAGCCAGTCCGAGCGTCACTATGGTCAGCTGCGACCTGGCCTCTGGTCCGCAACGAAGGCTGAAATGGCAGCGGCTCGCCTGTGCTTACAGGCCACGCCTCCCCAAACAAAGCCGGCAGAGCCAAGAAAAATGGAGAAAGCACAGTGAAAATAAACTGGCTGAAACTTGATACAGGTTATTTTTTTTTGGAAGGGAGACTGATTACTGTTAACAAAAATTGTTTTGTCACATACTTTGTTTATACTGAGGGAATAATACTGGTTGGATTCTGTTGACATATCGTGAAAGGGAAGAATCGTTCATGAGTGACTGGCCTGGTGATGGTGATGTCACTGTCATGCCATTGTCGTTGTCATGTCATTTTCAGAGACATGAGAATGGTACCATTTCCCTCCAAAGACTGATGTTGTTAAGAATGTGAATTCACAGATACGATAAGTCATATCAACCAAAAGTGTTTTAGGATGTCAGTGGTGGATTGAACCAATAGCTATGCATGCTAAAAAAAATTATACCTTGCGTGCCTGTGTGTGTGTGTGTGTGTGTGTGTGTGTGTGTGTGTGTGTGTGTGTGTGTGTGTGTGTGTGTGTGTGTTTGGGGTATGGGGGTTGGTGGGAGGTTTGCTTAGATGGAGCAGGCAAATGATTGTAATTAGCTGAAATAATTTGCCTTGTTTGGAACCTTCTGTTTTCCTGAATTTCAGTGAAATACCTCTACTCTCTAGCTGAACATGTACATAGAAGTTTAAACACCAGTCCCACCGCACTCAAGACCCTGAATATTCCACACGCTCCCTCATGTCTATTTGCAGTGTCCTAGCTCTGTGGAGCAGGAGTCAAAAAGAGTTCAGAACAAAAGTAGCTTAAGACAATCTGCCTAAAAGTTAGACAAATGAATGTGCTGCTATTCTTTGACTAACTTCGGCTCAGCCATACTCGCACGTCTGTAGGCTTTCTTTCGACATCAAAGCAAATTGTTTTCACCCCAGGCGTGGACACTGCTGCTCTTAGAGCAAGGGGTTTCTCTCATGTCAGGTTCAGTTTGTCAAGAGGTCACCTGAGCGGTATTATTATATTGAATAAACACACATTTATTAGTGAGAAATTTACCATTTGCATATGAGATGTAGTTTTAATTTTGGGAGTGAATTGTGATTATTAGTGTTAATGGGCTTAATGGATGTTTTCTTCAGTTTTCATCCTTGCACATGAATTTGGATCTCTTCTTGTGTTGACAAAGACTGTCACAACGTGCCACAATTTACTCCCACATTCTGAAGATGCACAGTAAGTGCAACTAGCACACCAGGTGTCCCTGAAGGTGACGGGTGCCATGTCTGAGATGGAGGTCATGCAGTTCAGTTTAGACAGACAGACTATAGCTTTGGCTTCGGGTAGGGTCCCATCTCAGATATCAAATGGACAGCATGAGCTTCCATCTTCGCTGTGGTCTTTTTAAGAAAGCGTTTTTTCTGATGACAGAGAGCCTTGAGGCAGAGCTGAGGACACAAGTCTTTGATCAGAGGATTTCATACTGAGGCAAAGAGAAGCGATTCTGTGGGAAGGTGCAAGCCACAGCCATATAAAGGAATGACAGCACATCCGTAGCTAACTAAGTTTGACTGGCTCAGTCTTGTTTTGGGTCAGACATTTACCATACTTGGGCATGTTGCAATGATATGTTCGCAAGACGCAGTACTGTACATAGTCTGTGGTGTCTTTGTTTGCTTATGGATTTTGAAAATAAATTGGTCAGATTTTTTCTTTATTAATTTCATGTGGAATGAGTTTAAGAGATCCATCCCTGCCAAGAATAAAATCAAAAACAATATGACTAACAAAAACACAAAAGATGAGACAAATAGAGGCAATTCTTTCTTCCTTTCTTTTTACACTGGCAGACAAAAGGAGTTGCTTTTTGTCCACTTCCCTTGAGGTTTTGCACATTGCTGGGGTTCTGAGTACATTTTTACTCGTGCAACCAACCACAGTGCCATTCTTCCAAATTTATGGCAGTGCTTTGGGTCATTGCACCAATTTTATTAATGTTATTTATTTTTGTCCTATTTGTTAAAGTAAATGCCAAGGGTGTTAAATTGGTGAAAATAGAGTACAATACAGAAAATACATGTACAACAGAATCCCTAAGATACACCACAGAGACTGCACAAAGCCAGACAATCAACTAGCGAGTGCTAGTTGGAGAGGTAATGTTTTGTTCTCAGTTTTCTCCAAGCAGCATTGTGGGATTGTGGGAAAGTGTCTAACTGGAAGCCAGTTCCTGGATGCGTGCAGACACCATGACTGACATGCCAACCAATGGAGGAATGTAAAGTCAACTAAAGGAATAGCCAAGACACACAGAGTACGTCATGGTTAAGTTAAAACACATAAGGTTAAGTTAAAACACAAGGGTACGGTAAACCTGGAAAAAATACTTACAAACTAGGGCCCTTCCAAGGTTAAAAACCGTTAAAAAACACAACAAGCCTGATGTACATATTCATTCATTCATTCCTGGAAAATATTAGTTTCTATACAAACAATTAACATAGACTAAAGGAATAGCCAAGACACAACTTGGTTCACATGAGGTTAGCTACAAACCTGGAAAAAATACTTACAAACTAGGGCCCTTCCAACTTCTTCACTGAGGAGCTACAATAAACATTAAGACTAAACAAGCCTGATGTCCATATTCATTCATTCTTTCCGTTAATAATGCAATTTTTAATATTAGTTTCTATACCAAATAAAGACAATTAACATAGAAACTAAACTCAATACAGGTCCCATGTACATACAGTGTAGCCCATTCACTATTTCAGAGCAATCGGTATCAATAAAAAAGCAATGATCACATTTGGATATAGCAGGCTTACATTACACAACCCACACACACAGTGCTATACCCCAACCAAATAAGAGTATGCATGTGGTAACAGTTTACATCTTGCAGCTGCTTACATCCCAGCAAGTCATTTGCCACAAATTGGATACGTTTTGATGCTCTTATCCAGAGTAATTTACAAAGTCCGTGTAAAAAGTGCATCTAATAAAGTGGCATGAAAAGTTGGACAAACAGGATGCTACTAACTGCATTCGAACATGCATCAGTGCCAAAGAGTGCTGAAATCACAGGTGCATGCTTAACTCAACATGTAAGTGCAATGCAACATCTTCATTATGTTTTACCCAATAATTGCAGCAATACCTTCAAGCCAATGAAATGGATAATAAAAAATTCATGATCATTGTCTTTATATCTAATTATTTATATGGATTGTTATCTTAGGTTATATTTTTAAACACTCTTGTCCAAGTCATGGGACCTATGGCAGCAGAAATGGCTTTGATTGATTTGCAGCTTGAATATCAAAGTTCAGTCAAACTAGATTATTATCTGATGTATCTTTTGGTGTAATTATTTGATAATACATGCCGGTACTGTCAGGGGCTTATGTAATTTAAAACCATATGCCTCTGTTTACAGTTGTGAGAGAGGCAGCAATCCAGAACAGAGGCTGGTCATTTAATCTGATGGCAAATACAAAAGCAGACAAACATAAAGACACAAACACATGCATGCATGCACACATGAACACATGCATGCATACATGCGCACATGCACACACAAATGCACAACTGCCCAGACCCGAACTGCTAGACAGTGGAATGCAATGTTATTATTGAACAAAGTAATCATTTCCCTCAATACTATCATTAATGATGCATTGTTTTCTGAAATAATAACTCATGCCAAGGTCACACGAAGCAATTGAACAATGCTAGTATGAGGTCTTATCTGATTTTTCATTTTCCTACAAGCTTATTTAAAAGCTCAGGAAATGTTGAAAGATTTCTGATTGTGATGTAAGGCCATATGCGGAATTTAACTTAAAAGTGTACCGAATTATTCACATTTCCTATTTTATATATTCTTAGTGTATTTCAAAGCTGAATTGATTTTCTTTTTATCTCACTTCAAAGCAGCATGTAAAATGTCATCATGATCATGATCAAAAATCCTGTAATAACTTTCAACAGTAAATCTAGATGAAGACAAGCTTTTGTATGCTCTTTATCTGTATCCCGATAAGAAGTGTTGTAATCAGTTTGAGAAGTGCAATGTGGAAAAGCACATAAGGTACAAGTTCAAGATTGAAAAACAACCCCCAAACCACAATCAATGAAAACAAATAACAGCTTTGTTCCTTGTGAGTGCTATGTGAATGAGGTGCTCTGGTCTGAGCAGAACACCTCCTTGTTACTGCTGGTCAGCAGTGGTCACTAGGTGAGGCCAGCTCCTCATTGGTGAAAATCAACCTTGGCAGCGGTCAGTGATGATGTCATAGGAGATAATTATGACAGGAACTGAACTCTTGATCCTGTATCTCCTGGGCCAAGAGATTCCACGACTCTCTATGGACAATGCAGCACCATGTTAAAGGTCTGTCTCACACGATCCCTGCACAATCCTCCTCATGCAGATATTATGCAGACCTGAAATGCAACCCATCAACTATTTTGCACAAGTGATATAACCCCCAGTGAGCTCGGACTTAATTATTTTTCGAAGCTGTGTGGGAAGTGAGGTCATTCAGAGGAGCTTGCGATGCTCCACCCAAAATAGCTTGACAGCCTAACTTTTTACAGCCTGACTGATTGATGTCACAATTATGGAACACACACACACACACACACACAAATGAACACAAGTGCCCCGGTGCTTCTGCTAACCTCAGACTTACCCCTGACCTCTTTCGTTTTTGTGCAGTCAAAGAGGGATGATCTCTGTCTCTGTTATGATCATCCCTTTCATGTATTAATCAGAGTGCTGCTTTTGAACTGCTGAGGAATTCACTTTGGCAGACCACAGAGGGCCATTTTTTGGTGTTTATCATTAATCTTCATATTCTTGTCTTATCCGCTCCTCCCTATCTCTGTCTCACTTTCTGTGCCTCTCATTAACCTAATTGTGGAGGAGGAATATTTGGAGGGTTCAGAGCACTCTGCAAAACCTGCACAAAGAGATATTCAACCAAAGCATTGCTCTTTACAAAACAAAACAAAAAACTTCAGAATAAATTGCATAGCGAAACCTTCTCAAACTTCAAATAATAATTAGATAAAAAATAACACTACTCCTGCTACTACTACGGTATTTATGTTCTATTGTGCTGGAAGCCACTCTGGATAAGGGCGACTGCTAAATTCAAAGTAATGCACTATTACTACTACTTTGAATACTACTGCTGCTACTACTAATAATAAAACTCCTAGTAACTCAGTCTCCTGGATCCTCTGTGAATCTCACACAGACCACTATCATGTATTATTGGGACACAGGAGTTCTGGGGGCGGGTTCTGGTTGTGGGTGTGTTGCTGTGATGGTGGGGTGATGTGCTTTCAGTCACAGAGTTCACTGCAGAACCAGGTCAGTTCGAAACACCTTGGCTGTCCTGTTACCATGGTGAAGCAGAAAGAGCCCCTAGGGCAAACCTGCACAGCACATGGTCATGTCCTGTGACTCCAGGACCCCTTTGTGTCAAAAAGTCACCTACTGGACGCAGTACCTACCCATTTAGTAACATTGCACCAGCTGTGTTTTACTGGACACTGATTTTGCATGAGGGAAGAGGGTAAAAGGAAGCGACGCTATTAGTCTCCTATTCAACATCCATTCGTAACTCTTTACCAACAATAACAGAAAGGAAATCTTTGGGAAGCAGGCACTTCCACTCATTTACTAATCAGGGGAGGGTCTGAGACAGAACAAAGCAGGCCGGCAGGTTCCAGACCAGGTTAACTCCCAGTCTTTCAGGAGGAGCGGAGTGGGAAAGAGATGTTTATTGCGTTCCCTGTACCAGCCTGACAACCTGGATGGAAATTATGTTGCAGCTGCACCACCTACTTGAGTGAGGATGTTTGAACTTAGCGTAAAAAGGTGACCTTGATGTCAGAGCACCGCTGTAAAGATGATCTGCTGTTTTGTTCATCTGCTGTGTCCGCCACCAACACCATGGACTACTCTGGAGTTTTTGGAATGAATATCTCATTAGGTTTGCTTGAATTATGTTAAGTTAGTGGGAACAGTACATGCTGGTTTGTCAAAAAAACTGCATAGAAACTATACATGTGATTAAACTTTTTTAATTCATACTGAGAGTAAATCCTACGAAAGGTGTGTTTTTGTACTTATGTCTGATCACATTTTCCATGTTAACGTTTCATTCTGGATTTAAAAGGTATCCATTCATACATTTTAAAAATACTTTAATCAGGTGCAATTCACATTCAGTTCTTTCATTTTAGTAAAGTGTATTTTATAAGGCATGGTACATTGTTTATTTCAGGATTAAAGCCTTACAGAAAATTCCTCTTAAAACTGTCTTGTTTTACTTTCTTCTGTTTAAAACAGAGAATGTCAACTATTGCACTAAAAAGCAGGTCTGGACAACATGAATGTTTTTAGAAGGAGTTCAAAGAACAAAGACCTCTTTCTAATGTCAGTCTTGTTGTCTTGCATATGGACCTTTAGGTAGATTAAAAAGATAGTAAACAGATGAGTAGACATTTTCTCTATTACCATTTTTCCTTCTTCTACAGAAAGACAAACAAATACATGAGAATACTTGTTTTGTGTTTGTTTCATCTTGGAACAAGCACAGAGCACACATGGAAGAACAGAAAATGTATAGAAAAATCAGGTATTTTTTTCTCCATCACATTTATCTAAAATATAAAATTATCGACATTCTTTTTTTTTTTCATTTTTATGGTAGCCATAGTTTTTAAAATGTTAACAGAGCTTTGTCTCTCACTCTGTGCCACGAGGGATTTTAATCTAACTTCACATTTACATTTTATCACTTAGCAGGCACTCTTATCCGAAGCTACATGCAAGATGTAAGTACATTTAAGGTTACATTTACATTTTTGACATCCAGCAGGTGCTCTTATCCAGATATATATACAAGAGGTATGCAAACTTGCTGGTTTGGCATGACCCACTATGAAGCTAAACAGCAAAATCCAATGAAGTAGAAAACAGTCACCCTTTGTTCACAGGTATTTCATCATGGAGACTGAAAGCAAGAAACTAAATGCCTACATGCAAATTTTGTGACAGTAGTCTCAAAGAGAGGTGAAAACAAACCAAAGCAAGAAAACATGGAGCAATTAGAATGAGTGCAGCAAATGGAACTGTGATGTCACAATGTAATGCATTTCTGCTTGATTATAGCATGCAGCTTTTCTGGGGCAGAGCTCCCATCATGCTTGTGTAAAAGCCAATAGCATGTGACTGGTCAGGAGAGGTCACTGCCCCCTGCCAGATGTGCAAAAAAGAAATAAACAGATCTATATCAGCATTTCTGATGAGGGAGGCTTTACTACATTATTAACTGAAAAATGACAGCCAACAATTTTTTAACAGGTGTGAACAGGCAACATTTCTGAGGGGTATACCAAACCTGTGAAAGTTGCCTGGTCACTGGTTATCTTGGTCTTTGTACTGCTTGCTTGATAGTACTGCAAGGTAGTACTGCTTGCAGTGATTATTTTCTAGCACCCTGGGATGGAACACCATGAAATAAAATATTTGAAGTTTTTCTCTCTTGACAAATATGGCAATTGTTAGACTTTTAGTTTGCATTTCACAGACTTTTTTCAGTACAAAAGGGCTTGTATTTCATTGACCTTTTCGGTGTGTTATGTAAAGGGATAGGCTCCCTGAAGAAATGACAGAAGGTTTTCTCAGTGAAATCGGACTGCTTTCCTGAACCTAGGGATTTGGATTAAACATCACTGCTCATACAAAAAACCCCTTAAAATATTTTTAAACAAAGCCATTATTGAAAACACAGCTACCACATCGATCACAGAGGGGAACACAAAGGGAGGAAATCTACATATAGTACTGAAAACATTTGATGTATGGTCCATTGAGAAGGGTCCAAAATCACAAAACCGTGAGTATGCACTCTCTTTTTAGATTGGTTCCATACAATGTGGACGTTCGCATGCCCAGCTGCTTATAATCTTACATTAGCTAGAGGTAAGCATGAAATACGGGGTGAACTGAATATGACTGTCAGTGCTGATGGGAAACACTTTTAATAGAGTGCAAAGCATTCTGATCCATGAAAATGACCCATATCTGAAACACCTTAAGCCAATTCAGAATGTGTGAAATGTGCGCATTGTCTACATTTCAGATCACTTACCAGTTTTGCTGGGAAGGTGCTCCCCAGCTTGGTTCAGTTGTGGAATTAAATAACAGTTTCAGTTCCAGAACAGACGGTTGAAACAGTTTTCATCCTCTTTGTGTCAGGTGACACCCCTTTAAACTGAGATGACAATGGGGTCATGCTTTGAGCAACAAAAGAAAAATGAAACCTAAGACCAAATAAACAACAGGTAGATACAGTATGAGGAAGGTGAAATGCATACAATGCATTATGAGATACTTTGGTGAAATACATTGGTAATACTGTACATTTCAAATGTACACCATTAATATAACAATATGGGTGGTAAAGATGTCTGCTGGATGTCAAAAATTTAAATGTGAATGTACTCATGCATTGTGCTTTGTTCTGGATAAGAGCATCTGCTGGTTGTCAAAAATATAAATATAAATGTATGCACATCTTGTATATCACTCTGGATAAGAGCATCTTGTAAATGTAATGAAATGCATAGTATGTCAAAAACAGTATGAGAATTTCTAATTAGAAGACACCATGCATTGCTGAACAGGAACTTGTTGTCTAGAACACAAAGAAAAGGTGTTTATTTTGAACAAGAGAAAAAAGTAATTAAGGTATTGTATATCTTTTAAGGATAATAATTTAATGTGAACGATATAGCTCAAGGTAACTTTGAATTGAGTTGTACTTACCGAATATAAGGTTTTATTAATTTTCTAAATAATTAAATGTATTCTGAATTTTATGAAAAATCTTTATTTATCTGAGGGGGAGTACGATGCTAAAAACCTTAAGCCAGTGTTTCCAGACCCTACTCTTGGCGGCACACTGTCCTGCATATCTTCTATCTATCCTTGCTCTACCTACCTGGCTGAACTCATCAGTGGCACGTTTGATTAGCTGAGCACATCTGAATTAATCAAGCAGCAAGGATAGTTAGAAGATATGCAGGACGGTGTGCCGCCAGGAGTAGGATTGGGAAACACTGCCTTAAGCTGGCGACAGAAATTACATCAGCAATAACGGGGCTCTGAAAATTTCAGAATGCAGATCTGTGCCACACTGGCGCTGCACTTCACAGCAGTCTGAACTGCGCCCATTCAAATCATTTTTCTTAACAACAGATTAGACAGTTCTGCTGGTGTGGCTGTCCGCTGTCGTCCGTGTTTCGCGAGGTCACGGTAATAATGAACTGTTCGTGCTGTCTATTGCAGTTTCACAGCACCGCTTGGAGGACCTGGTGGGGACGTTGGCAGGGCAGGGCGGAATTCCTCAGTCTGGGAGTGTTTGCCAGGTTGCGGGCACGGAATGAACAGAATGAGCGGTGAGGTCAGAGGATGGTCTCAGGCCAAATGGCCCTTCCCCTGGCTTGGCCTATGTGGCGACACACCCCTGAACCAGCCACAGAGAGGAGTTAGAGGGTCCTGCATTGAGCTCAAACAGAAATGAGCGTTCGTTTTTCTCGGCCTTCAGTGTGCCAGCTCATTCCCTGCCCCTGTGTGAGTGTCCACTGGTCTTTCTTTGCTGCAGGTCATGTGTAGATGTTTGTCTTTTTTTATCAATGAAACATATTCTTTGCTGTTTTAGCAATCTGCCAATTACATGCCTTTTTCAGATGAATGGAAGTCAGTGAGTATGAAGCCATTTCTTGCATTCCAAAGATAAATGCAGCGAATTCCTGGCAAAGGAATGTGTTAGTGATGAAGAATATCAACAGTGAGTCATAGTGAGTAAGCCCTGAGTCTGTTGTACACTTCACACACCACGGCATCACCTTGTTATTTTGGTTCTCGTCCTCATAGCGATGGCACCAGATGTTCAATAATTCAAATTTTATTCCCATGGTACTAGGCCACGCATACATTAGGAATTCAGCCTGGCCTCTTTGAGGCGTGATCAGTCGTGTTTGTATCTGAGAGATCTGTCTGGGACAAAAAAAGCAGTTGGTTTACATCGTTCGTCTTAGGTGGCTTCTTGGCGTGTTCTCAGCTGTTTAAAACTGATGAGGGCCTCGGAACATTGCAAGAAAAAAATATATATAAATAGGCAAACACTGCATGGCTCCTAGCCAGTCATAACAACAACGTCTACCCAGTTGATCAGGGATTATTTGGGCATCTTGAATCTCAGGGGAAATGGAAGTCCAGCAGTTTCTCACAAGTACACATAAATAAATAAGTCCATTGGAAAGGATACTTGGCATTTATTCTTGTTGAAAGTCTTGGGAGAGACCGTCAGTCATATAGTAGGGTAAGGCTGTAAGCACTACCACTTACCACTTTGAAAGATGAGCAAAACAGTGTTGCAGAAATAAGGGAAAGAATGTTAAAGCTGGACTCTGATGTCTGGAAATGAAAGTGTGAGAGTAAAAATTAGATGTTTTAATGACTAGTCTGTTTTGGGTTCTGCTATTAAATTAAATTTTAAGCAACTGACTTGATACAAACAGATATGACCCTGCCACTCATGTTGGACTACTCCACTTCCCAGAATGTGAACCAGGTTCTTTTCTGTTTTTCAGGTATTCACGTCTTCCATCCACATCTTCCATCTAAGTCTTGTCCATTCAAAGATTTGACCATCACCCTGGAAACCATCAGTGTCAGCCTCCCGGACTGTCAAGACCCTTCGAGTGACACTTGACATTGATCTGACATACATGTACCACAAACAGTCTTTAGACCCTGCAGATTCCATCTGTGTGTTATCAGAAGAATTCACCCCCTCCTCATTGCAGCCTGCACCACCCCAGGTGGTACTCCACCGGCCGGTCTCACTGGAGCTGCTATGCCATCACCACCATGTTCGCTGCTGTCAGGTGTGCCCCCGCTGTCTTTCACACCCACATCCACACGTGATTAAAACAACAAGCAAAGCTAGCTTTTGCTGTTCAAAAAACACCTTGTTCACCTGCTCACCAGCCAGGCCACAACTCTAAACCACAAGCTCTTAAAAAACGAAACACGTGAAGATATCTTTTTATCTCCCTACACCGCCAGCAGTAATCACTCAGTAATCCCTTCATACACCACCTCCCACTCTATCTGCACTTTCTCTCCCCCCCTCCTGCTGTGGTTTCTTCTGATCCCACAAACCCATTTTTCAGGTTGTCTTCTCTCTTCCATGGGCCACCTACTCAAGAAAAAAAGAAATGCATATATTAAACAAAGCTTATTATTGTTGACACATTACGACATCAACCTTTTTACATGCCTTTCCAGAAATTGCTTTAGCTTCCCTTTCACTGTTCGTCTCGCAAAGAAGACAGATGGGGAACAGAATGAACTTTCAAATGTTTACTGTTACTTGGACTAACTCACGTACATTGCCACCATGGCCTTAAATGATCCACTCAGGGCCCAGTGCATGCGTAGTGAATAACAACACATAGAACAACTATACCATAATGGCACGAATAGTTGCACTATAGAAAAACAGAAACTGAACATTTACTGCTGTCAGTTTTCCTGTTACGTTTATGCATATTCTCCAAATCTCCACTGTCCAGTGAGATTGTGGCTATGTGTGAGTGGATATTTGGAAGTGCAAGGACAAACAAGTCACACTGCTGGCCTGATGGTCACTTACGGTCTTGCTACGAATGCAAAAAAGTATGTAGAGCAAGGTTGGCTGCATCAGTTTGAATAATATTCATATGACTTGCAAAAGACAGGAAAACCTGGTTATCTACATCCAGCTGTGGCCTTTTGAGATGCCAGGGAGACTTTGTATTCTGCAGCATGACCAGAGACTTCAAAAACTGTTCAACTTCAGCAACTCCTTCAACTGTTTTGAATCTACCTCAACCTGGAGAACCAGAGCTGACATTCCATAGGCACAATTATCAGATCTTTTAAACAGCACCAAAAGCTCGGAAACAGTGAATTCAACATTAATGCCCTAGCAGCATCTGTAAAAACGATTTTATCTAGAACCTAGACATGTCTCAGTAATACATGGTGGACTCTGTGAGTTCAGTCTTATCTGAGATAACCAATAAATAGCTGGAAACAACTTTGGTTGACATTTATTTTGTTGCCCAATTTGGCATTTCCTACCAGTCTCATGACTCCTCTATAACACAATAGGTAATATGAAATAAAGGCACAAAAAAGTTTTCAAATTTGAATAGAGTATTTGTTAAATGTCTGCAGCAAAACCCCTGTCATCAATTGATTAACTAACTAGCCTTAACTACATTTTCAAACTAACTAAATAAATCCACAGAATAAATTAAAGCAGCTGTACACTGCTGCAGTGGAGAAATACCATGTATTTGGATGTCTGTTTCTGCAGTCAGGGTGTGATCTCAGTATTCACTTTTGTGACTAACACCATTGGATTACATTTTACAGAGGGTACAGCATGCCAAGCACATTCTTCCTGTCAGCATTTATCAGAATGCATATTGCACTAAAATAAACTAACCGAAGCATCAAATGAGCAGATTACAATGATACTCCACGACTGGCAGTTCTGTGAACTTGACGTCAGAGAAAACCTCATAAAAAGCACATGGATCCAGTTACAGCAATCACACAGTTAGTTATCTAGATAAATCCTGACAAATTTCACTATTGTTTCTGACACCAAAGTGAAAATAAATCAAAGAACTCCTCTGTTATCTGACTCACCGAATGTCCGCTCAAAACGGTCACCATATTGGCTTTATTTCATTGTTATGAAATACCTCTTAAGTTCAAATCCAATAAAGTTGAGGAGAAATACATAATAATCACAGCATTCATACCCCACTAAGTGTAGGTCCGCACCATGGTTTTGGGGGACTGGGCAATGCTTTCTCGATTATTAAATATGTCAGTTCTTACCAAGGTGAAATATATTCTCATGTCCTCCCATATAAGATACCCTTTTCTTCTCCTGAACTATTCTGTCATGTTGGACTAAACAGCTCTGGTTGTTTTATGTGGGTGAGGAAGAATAAAGAGCCAGCAGCCTACAAAAGGAAAAAAACAGAGTCAAGTGAATTTATTTGGTTTTTTTCTTGACATGTCATAATTTGTTTTCCATTGAAGTGGTAAGTTGTCATTTATCCATAAACATCAGTAATACAACCATCCCTGTTACACAAAGCATTGTGTAACATTGGTCAATGTAATAAACCTCCTAGCAAGATGTCACGTGTATGTGACCAACTTTCGGGAGGTAAAAAAATAGATGGAAATGCCACAAAAGTACTGCAACCGTACAAGGACTTAAACCTCAAAAATAGAACAAACACTACTAAAAAGAAAAGCTGAACCACATGGGGGTTTGGCTAAGCAAGGGTGGGGGAAGGTTGTGTTGGTACTTCTTAGAATATTTGATACTTAATCTGGCTGTGCTTGACTTATGCATCACTGCTAATTTAAGATCCCCAGCTACACGTCCAGGTGCCTGCTGCTTTCAGTTCAGAGGATTTTATAGATGAAACCAGCCGATACCACACATCAATTATTTAGCCCCGTTTTCAGTCAGGCAACTAATTACGTGGGAGGTAAATTGAATGAAATACATGAACAAACTGAGAAGGCAGTTTTGTCACTCCCATGAGTGTCATTTTGGGGTTTTGCATGGAAAAGTCCTCACAATAAATCCAGAGAAAGCAAAGGGATGACAGTCCTTGACATATCAAGACACATAGCAGAATGTGCCTGAACCTCAGCTGTAGTACATCTGCTTGTTTACATATCGGTTTTATGTGTTTAAATTCCAGAAAAGACCTCAGTAATGAATGCAAAGGCATTGTATTATTTGCTGGAATCACAAACATTAAAGATTTATTGGAGGAGAATTACGCCAGAGTTGGAAGAGAGTTACGAAGATGAAGTCTTCATTAAAGAACAAAGGCAAACATGTAAATGAATCTTGATTTAGAAACAGAAACAATTTGCACATAAGGAGTCATTCCTGCACAAACAGTCATCCACAGCCTCCTCAGGCTGGCTGGGAGTTCATTTTATCAGCCACAAAATAATAAACTGCATTTCTTCCAAGAATTGTGCTTGTATTTCCTTTCTGTGTGCATGAGGGTGAATCTGATGTCCAAGTCTGTGTTGCAACAGAAAACAGTATATACCATACAGTAGTATGTACCATTTAGTGAAGTCTTTCACAAATTTCTCCTGGATAGCTTGCTGGGCCCTACACTAACACTAAGCAGACTATGGAGAGTTCTGAATAATTGACTCCGTTTCCGGTTGAATTAATAGATAGAGGAACACACTTATTAATTTTATTGTTAATAAGTGTGTTCCTCTATCTATCCAGTGACCCATTACATTACCCCATTTAGTTGTAATATGCACAGTATCTCTCCTCTGACTGCACAGATGGAAATGCACACATTCACATCTCACTTTATTACAAGTGACAGAATAAGTTCTACACTGTGAAAGGGTGACTACCCGTGCATATGAGCTCAGAAATAATCTTCAGAGAGTGTGTGAAAGTTATGGAATGGAAGTTCCAAATTATGGGGTTTACTTGTAAAATTTCAAACTCATCATTTCAAACACTTACCAGATGAAGCGAGATGGACAGCTGGATGTTTTTCTGTGCGGAAATCTGTAATAAAAAGGACTACAGTGTGCTCACTTCAGCCCACTCTCTTTCTGTAATGGCAGCCTGAGTCTGCTGCAAACGTGGGCTAATGTCTTTCGGAAACACGATTTGGCTGTGTGCTGCACATGATTTAACGTGTGTGGTCGCCCATGCGTTACATCAGTGTGTGCCATGAATAGACCCTCTCCGGAAGCCGCAATAACAAGAACAGTGGTCATCCTGTGTGATGAGTCATTCGTTGTATCTCTAAACACATTACACTGAAGCGCAGGGACACTTAAGCAAGCAAATGAAAAAATGCACATACAGTGAAACTGGCACACAATCCAAATGCTCATGGATCTGACCTTACCACTGCAATAACACTCACAAACACCTGTCCCAACAGTGAATGAACTCATAGATATTGCTGGACATTGTTCCCAAATCAAACATGACAGATTTGAAGACGATCTGGGTTAAGTGATTTATTAAAAAAAACATGTCATTTATATTTAGTATTTTTATTTATATAAAGTTTCGTTTAATTACAGTTGATAAGCTCAAGCAAATACCTTATACACATAAACTAAGGGAGTTCTCATGTTACCCCTCAGGATACAATAGCTGCGACAAAGGTTGTCAGGTAGACATTGAGTCTGAGGAAGGAGCACTGACTTCCGGATTTACTAAATCCAATGTAACCAAGTGAAAGAAAGATGGACCCAAAGCTGGACGTCTCCTTCTGCTGTTGGTGTGTTGTGTTAGAGAGTGTTAGAGTTTGTACCTGAGCCAATGTTGCTAAGGAGGGCTAGAAAATTTGGCACAGAGGGGGATACTGTGCTGTCCGTGCATTCATGGAAAACACGTGTCTTGAGCATGGATTTTTTTTTTTTTCGGAAGAAAGCCTATGAGAAAATATTTGCGCTCAATTCCCAGTTGTGTGATTAGTCATTCTGAAGTCAGTTTTTGATTCTGTCTGTGTGGCTTCTATGACTTTCAGTGGTTGTAGAACCTCTTTTCCTGAGAACTGCAGCCAAGCGCAATTATCCTACCCCCCCCACTCAACGCACATCTCAATAATTAATTGTGGCAATTACGGCAGTCTAGGGAATACATATGCACAGTCACTGTGGGCTGATTTTGTAAGAACAATGGTCTTTTTACTGCTCACAGGCAAAAGCAGCTGAGAAGACCATTATCCCTAGAGGACCGCTTCATACAACAGTACATGCAGAAACAGCTGATGCTCCAAATGCAATACAAACAGCACACAAACACCTCGTTTATTTCTGCTGATGCAAATAGTGTCATTGCTGTGTGGTAACAAGGCCATAATATTTACCATAACTCATTCTTCTGATAATATACAATAATCATTCTGATCATGTTGCCTGGGAATCAATCCCAATGGTCTGGCATTTTGAATGAAAATAGTCCCAGAGGTAACAAAGACTCAACATGGCCAATGTGCCTTAAAATTTCATCTTGTGTAAAAGTTAACATAAAATCTGATAAACTATCATTATTCACTGACATGTCTTCCTCCATATTTATAATGTAATATAAGAAAGTGAGAATGTATATTTTTAATGTCCCTGTAATCTTTGTTTTTCATCATTCTTTGAACTTTTTTTTTTACTCTTTTAGTCATGCTTGTTTTAACTGTTTTAGCCTGTTCAATTTATTGATGATAAATTCAATATTGCTGATGCCTCCATTCCCATGAAAACCATTTTATGTGAGAAGCAATTGGCCAGTTTCATCACATTTATTGTCAGAGTGGGACACAATTAGCATGATGAGAGAATCAACAATTTTTACAATTTTTAAAAGGCAGCAATGTAGCGTAGTGGTAAGCAGCAGGGCTTGCAACCAAAACGTTGCTAGTTTGATTCCCTGCTCGGGCACCACTGCTGTACTCTTGGGAAAGGTACTTAGCCCGCAATGGTCTCAGTAAATAGCCAGCTGTATAAATGGATAACATGTGAAAATTGTAACCTGCGTAAGTTGCTCTGGATAAGATTATCTGCTAAATGACTATAACATAATGTAATGCTGTTACGGGATGTACCAGGCAAAGCCAAGGTAATGCCAAGTCAATGGTGGGCAGCAGTGTGGGATAATGGAAGTACTGTGACTGCGATGGCCGTGCCTGAAGTAAAGTGGCCCATGGCCCTCTTGGAGTCATCACCTCTGGAACCTCAGAGAGCTGCCCTGAGAGTGAGCTGGTGGGAGGAGCCTCCCATGGCCTGGAGGGGGAGGGGTTTGGAGTGGTCCCTCATGGATAGTGGTTGTCCATAGAAGACACAACATATCAGGAGGGGTGCAAAGTGCAGGCCACTTTTGTTGAATTAGGGACTCTGAATCGTGAACAGAAAATTTGTCTGGCTTCTAGTTGGAGTGGCTCGTCATTGTGTTTTACAAGCTGGAATTAAAGGAAGGATATGTACACTGCAATCATCAATGGCATGCTATCCTCTGTTTTTCTAATTTAATATAATGAAGTATGAATGTGTCATTTTAAGGACCCTGTAGTTTTATCATTTTTACAAACTATGCAATAATTAAACTTTTCCATCAGTTTCACCTGGGCCAGCATTTGTGTGCATGAGAATGTGTGTCCAGGCAGGCATTGGTTAATGGCTAATTGATTGAATGGCCACACCTCTCAATTGGTACAAGCAGGCGATACAGATAAAGGGATTGTGAGAAGATGAAGAAGGACAGAACTGGGTGGTTTGGAAATAGATGTAATACTCTTTGTTTTAGTCCCTTTTAACCTTTTTATCTTGTTTTCTGGTTTTGATTACCTTATTGATGAATACATTACATTATATTATTGGCATTTAGCAGATGGTCTTATCCAGTGTGACTTACATAGGTTACAATTCTTACATGTTATCTATTTATACAGCAGGATATTTACTGAGTCAATTCTAGGTTAAAAACCTTGCCTAAGGGCACAGTGGCAGTGCCCCAGAAGGGAATCAAACCAGCAATCTTTCAGGTATGAGTCCTGTTCCTTACCACTATGCTACACTGCCACCCAAGACAAATTCAACTTTGGTTTTTATTTCTATATTCCTGTTTCTGTAAGAAAGCTTTTTCAGTGAAAGAAGCAGTCAGTCGGCTTTGCCACAGTAGGTTAGAATTATTCCTGGAGAAAAATGGTATCGATGGGATGAGTCAACATGGTTTTGTCAGAGGGTAGTCACGTGTATCTTTGAGGAAGTTACAAAATGTTGACTAAAGCCCTGCTAACAATTTTGACTCAAACTGAAAACTGAAATGAACGGAGTCTTAAAAATTATTAATTGCCTTCATCATATAAAAAGTGTGATGAAATAAGAAGAATCACAACTGAGCATTTCTATGAAAAGCGGCATTGGTGATGTTGGGACCTCTGCTGTTTATTATTTAAAAAAACTGACCATAAAAAAGCACATGAGTACTAAAATAGTTAAAAGTGCAGATTAGTCAAGTACAAAGCCAGCAGGTTGGAAGTTACAAAAATAACTCTAGAAAATTTAGCTAGAACCCATAAATGGGCAGACACCTGGTAAATTGAATTCAAAATCACCAAATGTAGTGTTTTACTTGTGAGCAGTAATTTAAGGCAAGCTTGTTTTCCTGAGAGGCACTAAATTACAGTGTGTGCAGAAACCTTCAGCGAAATAGTAGGCCTTAGGCGGGCGTCTGCATTGAAAAAATGCAGTGGACTAAATTGCAAAAAGCACTGTGTGTAATGGAGGTTTTTTTTAACATTATATATTACACTGACATTAAAATGAATACAGGAATAATAAAGATTAATCAGACAAATGCTAGTAAGCTAATGTATGAGACATTATTTTTATAATTATGACTTGATGAAATATGCACATTTCCTATGAAAGCATGAACCCAATCAGAGTCAGATTACCATGGAGAGGGTACAGTACAGTAAAATAAATAGAGTGGAAACTTATACATACATCATTGAAGCACTTGTGATGAATTCTAAGGGCAAGCCTGTGTGAGTCTCCCATTTGCCTTTGTTGCTTTTTTTCCTTGTCACATGGAATTTGAAATTGGCTTTTGATGAAAAGCAATTTAAAGTTAAGCGTCAGTAATAACTGGTTTGAAATACTTAACCTCTTTCTATTAGCAGTCAACTGTCTCAGTGTTTCTACACCAAAGTTCCTGTGGTCCTGCAATTTTCATCCAACAGCACTTATAATTTGTCAACACTGTTGAGGACAGCGCAACTGTCTTACATTAGATTTCCATTCTGAATGGGTGCAGGACTATTATATGTCTCACCTCAATGAGCTGAAACGTCGCCTTGTCCTTCAGCACCGCCGTGCAGGGAGACGAGCTAAAGCAAATACGGAGGGAATGTAAATAATTCCGAGGAAAGAGAGATGGCAGATGGTTAAACGGCACTGATCTCCGAGTGGGTGGAGAGGATTCCTAAGTCAAACAATTAGCTTCAGGAAACACTCTGGCCTCTCAGGACGAAGGCAAATGCGGTTAAGACGTGGAGACGCTGTCTTATGATACCTATTTTACACCCATGCTTAGCAGCTGCTGACAATTACAGCACAATGAAGCCCCTCAACAAAAAAACCTGCTCTTTTCCTAAGAGCCCCTTTCCTCTACTCTGCTTGGTTATGTTCCAGATATTTAATTCCTTCCCTGCTTTTCCCTTGGCAGCACTGACCTTGCTGATCGGCGTTCATCATGTTCACATGAAGTGTTCGCTCCATGTGAGCACCTCCCAGCCTATAGGTGGTGCAATTCACCTGTCCGACTATAGCACTCCTACACGAGAGATGGGAGCCCTCAAATACTATAGTGAAGCACACAAGTTATTTAAATGGTTGCATCATCAGTTAATGCAACCAAGATATGCCATAAACAGGCATACATAAACCGGAATAAGAAGTTATTTTTATGAATAAGAGGAGACCAGTACTGATCTCGCTATCAACGATGGAAATCAGATTTTATGTGACCCTTAATACAGCACATACAAACAGCAAACAACTTTCATTATGTAATTATGGGCACAATTTGATCAATTATGGGTAATTATGGGTAATTGATCAAAAGCCATGCTGAAGACAAAAAATTAAAAGGGTAAATGTGCATTCTTCTCTTCACTCAAGCCTCTACAACAGGGGAAATTGCAGCACACAAGGATCAGTGGTCTTACTGATCTGTGTTGTGTGATATTCACTTGCAGTATTGCACAGAAGCAGAAGAACCACGGATGTGTAATCATACTGAACTCTCTGAACTCTCTGAATTTACTGAACTCTGATCTAATTTCATTTTCTATCATAATAAGAACTACCACAGTACTTCAGCGAATCACCAGATCAACCAATTTCACAGAATGGAGCAAAAATTGCATATCCTACAGGCCAACTGGATCATGTAAACTGGAACTCCTTGGATCCAAGTGATGACACATGAAAAAAGGAACATGATGTAATATCAGTCTATCTTTTATGGAGAAGCAATGTTCCCAATAAGTTTGTTTTTTTTGTAGGATTTTACAGCTGTGATGAATAAAAGAACAGCACTTCTTATGGAAATGGATGGCATGTAATTTCCCCCTGGCAGCTCTGCCCTCAAATGTCTCATGATCGAAGAAAAAAGGAGACAGGGGCGCATATTAAAGCATATCTGCCTCTGGCAATTACTACCAGGGCATTCCTTCCCCACTTTCCTCAAAAGTGTGTCATTTCAAAGTTCTCTGAGGAGCGCTCTCTCTCCCTCTCCTCTCGCTCTCCCCTCCCTATCCGACGGCCTTCAGAGATCTGTCTTTCTGCTCTCCGTCCAGACGCTCCCAGGAAAAAGGAGACACCCTAATGAATAATTTCCACCTTTGCCCCTCAGAAAAATGGTAAGTAAGTAAGAACTGGGATATATTTTATTTTTTAATGGGAGTGGCTCACCAGGGGAGTAGAAGAGAGAGCGAAGGGAAAGGACTGAAGCTCGTTTTGGGGGCGAAAGGGACGTGGAAACTTTTTAAAGTTCCATTTATGTCAAATCCCAGCGTCTTGCCAGCCCCCACCCAGTGAGTGGACGGCACCGTCACCATCCGCTCTGAGGGGGGAGTCTGGAGTGGGTCTGCGGGCTCGGGGGAGAAGGGAGTCTGATGCTGTCAGAGTCTGTCAGGCTTCAGGAACCTCAGAATGGATCTGAATGACAGCGGCTGTGAAGGAGACTGTGTGATTTTGCACAACGCTGAAGGACATGGGGAAGTAGGTCCATTTTCACCAAACCATGTTGTTCTGTGTAGGGATCTGTGGGAACTGGACATTAAATCAGAATAAAACATTGCAATACAGTTTGTCTTCTTGTATGTTGGCAGTCTGCAGTATGTCATGCATTTTTCACTCAAGAACATTTTTTTCTCTCTCTTATCACACACTATCCCCCAATATACTAACAAATATGTGTAAGATGCTGTGAAAAATCTGCATGCTAAGTCTAAAGAAAGTATTTTGTATTTATTTAAATATTGTATTTTCAGGGGGCAGGCTTCATATACTGTATGAAGACACATACAGCATCCATAAATAACATTTTCTTGTTTTTCAAAAATACATACTGAGCAAAAATGACGTGACAATGTTCTGCATGGGAATATTTTTATCAGTATAACCTGGTAGTGGAAGTGATATATTATCATTCCAATGAAAAAAGTAGTTCCACTCAAAGTTAGTCCTAAGCATGGATGTTATAATCGAGCTACATTGCATCATTTAGTCAATTTTCTGGGCAGGGGCCCCTATTTTCCTTGAATTTTGTGCAACTATTGCAGGTTAATTAAGTGCTTTACTCCAGGGAACAAAAGCAGAGCATTGTCCAGCATTTAGATTCCCTGGTTTCAAGTGCCATTCAATAAGCATGATGCCACACTGCTGCCAGCAACAGTGATAAATAATGTATATTTTCTTTCCTCTTTTTCGAGTGTTGGAGTGCAATTTATCAGGGCTCTTCTTAGGCTGACACCTCTGTACGAGATTACCGGAGCTATACTAGGCACTATTATTATTTTGATATAATAATATAACATATAATTACTACTATTATGTATTACATTCTTAAATAATAGACAGGGGTGCCCTGTTGTCATAGCCACTGTTGATGCAGCTCTGACATGTGCTTTACACTGAGAACTGTGGTTGCTGAGAAAAAAAAAAAACTTATCTCATGTGACTCGTGGAATAAAATTACATCTGATCAAACATGGGGTATACAAAGGCCTTGCTCCTTTTTTCATGCAGTTTGAAAATTTCACATGATGTGGAATACGCTAAGTGGTATCCGTCTGAGTTTCATAACTCTTTTGTTTGAGTGCATGTAATTGGTAATGGTCATGGCAGATTAAGCAAAGAGTCTGACGAGCTGAATGCATTCCTTGGCCTCAGTATTAGACTTTTCAATGGTTTCCATATGTCCATAACCTGTATGCTTAACCTGCTCCAGTCAGAACATGCTATGTAAAGGGACTATGCACTGTCAGCGCTACTGTTCTACTTGCCATGAGATTTCCATATTTCCCACCTGCTGGTAATTACCTTGCCATTATTACACATACTGTTTCCCTTTGCCTTAAGTTAGTAATGGGACAGGGAGCATGCATGAGCCCCCAAAGGGGTGCCATCAACGAATCACCACCAATTGAAACATGGGGCTTTGGACTGGTTCGCACGAGTCCATGATTGTGTGACCAGCACATGGTAGCTGCATCCTTTCCATCCTTTATGGACGGAAAATAACAAACAAATTTACAACAAAGAGGGTTCTACAGGATTTTGTTGCCCTGACAAATGAAACACTTTCTGGTGTTTGAGCATTTCTCAGCATCTACATACACGTTTGAAGCAATACACAAAATACACGCAGGAAACTTTTACCCTCTACAGTTGATTTGACAATGACACAATTACAGTGATTGCATTAATGTCATCTGTGCATTTTGTTGTAATCCAAGGGATTTCCTAATAAACTTGTCTGACAAATTAGCCTCAGTGTACACTTTCAGAGGCAGTTAAACAGATTCACAGTTTTTTTCTTTTGAAATATTTATGCAAGGAGCCTGAGAAGGTGAGGCAGTAGCTGGAGGAACATTCCCTCATAAGATTGTTTTGATCACTAAGAAGTATAATATAATCTGAAAGGAATGTAATTATGATTTTTATGACCTGTCATGTGCAATAATGCTATGGGAGTTTTTGGAATGTTTCTGAATATTTGTGGTGAAAAGCGTTGCAATACTAATTAGACTTCAGCTTTGCATTGTAATTGGTTACCCTGCTTCTCAAACATGTGAGTGCTGGCACACACTGCTCCACCGTCACTTTACAAAGTTCTGGTGCCAGACAGTGCGATGGAGTCAGAGAGGGCGAAGAAATTTTCCGAAAAATTTTCTTCAGCTGCCATCCCTTCTCTTCTCCATTCATCCCAAGGCAGAGAGTACAACCACAATCTGCTACTGGGGTAAAAGTAAACAAACAAGCCACACACACACACACATACACACACACACACACACACACACACACACAAATAGAACAGAATGGAATGTGGCCACTTGTGAATTTTTACTTTTATTTTTAACTTAGCATTGAATTCCTTGTTCATAATCAAGTCCATGTGATTCTAATGACTTGTGCCTATGCATTGAAACCTACAGATGTCCCAAAAGGAGGCTGACTCAAACTGAGGGACAATTAACACATTACATCCTGGCTCACACTGTAGCAAGAAAAGTGATAGAGCCAAGAACTGCTTACATATCTAAGTGCCAGGACACTGATGGAGACAGCATGTGAGTGAACACGGAGTCAAAGCAAGTCCGCAACAATGCAGGCCAAAAAGGCAGTCATATCTGCAGTGCACGAGAACAATGGCAGCTCTTTTTTGTCCGCCTGTGTGTTGCCTGGTGCCATACAGGTCTGCAGGCTTTCACTGAGGTCTAATGGCCCAGACAGCCTTATTTCTGAGAGTCTAATGCAAATAATGTAAGTAATACCCACGGAGGCTCCTGGGTTACAGTCCCTCTTGTTCAGACTCAAGGATGTGGAAGGGGAAGAAGGGTCACAGATGAGTTAAACTGAAAAGAAGCTTTCCTTAACCACAGGCAATGGCGGGGGGGACAAGGCTTTCATAAACGGGCACCATACGGACAATGGAAATATTAAGTTCATCCTGGAGTCAGTACACACATCCACAATGTGAAAAATGTCGTCCTACACCAAGAAAAGCACTGGAATGGTATAGCATTATCAGACACAGTGTTTCTTTTAAACCAGCTCAATTTCATGTTAAAAACTGCTTTTTTGCAAATAACAATAAGGATTAAACAGAAAGCAGAATTTTTTTTGTCAAAGTCAATTACAATATTTCTTGCTTAGTTGGTCAAAACTAACTTTTATGCTTACATTATCCCCCACGCCCGCAGACCTAAAACAGGCTAAGTAACTTTAGCCATGAAAAATGTAGAGCCTTCACAATGTTAAGTATTTTCTGTTTCGTTCATGCCCACTTTACTTTGGAAGTGTTGGCCACTTGTGAGCGCATTCATGCCGCAAAATTGACTCTATAAGATCAGTAACACAGTTACCTCACGTCTAGTGGTGCTGGTACCGAGATGTGAGCATACAGTGCTTCATAGAAACAACAGCAGGATTAATGTTTGCACTAATTCAAGTGAATGATACTGTACAACAAGTCAATAAGGTAATTGAAATGTAATACTGCATTAAGTGAAATGATACAGTGAATGGATGCGTGTGCAGTGTCACAAACAGATGCACCGTGCAACACAGCAGCAAAATATCACCCTGGGATTATCACAGAGCAGGATGGGGGCGATTTCCTCTGGGAGCAAACAGGCATTGAGAGACAGGAACCAGCCCGCTCTGGATGAACACAGCGTCAGAGAACAATGCGCTGTGCACACGACAGCACACACACGCGGCGCTCTTTGTAGGGTTTAAATTATGTAGCAGAGCGCATGCAGATACACGTAGCTATTTATAGTTTTAATGTGAGATTCTGATGTGTCGTTAAAGGCAACGCTACGGTTTCCTCGGCGCCTCGTTTTTACACGTTGCCATGCTGTAATGCTGTGTACAACAGTTATTCCCTCATGCGCACCACATCCTGACCAAGGACCTTCACAGAATAGTACATCGTTAAACTCAGTGCCCGAGCATCAAATTCATGCGCCACTTAAACCTCATTATCGGACCGCTGCCAAGGGGTAATGAGGAGAATGAGAGAGAGAGTGCAGAGGAGAAAAACTGAAGTTATGTAAAGGATGATGAGAGCAAAGTGACAAAGTGCAAGTGACACGTTTGGAAATGTTACTTACAGTTAGCAGGCACTTACATTAGCTCCTTCAATGCCTTTTAAAATGAGACTGATAAATTACTCTCTAATCATAGAAACTTGGGCTTGTTGTAAAGGTGCTAGTAGTACTCTCTGTAAATTAAATATTTATTCAGTGGCTTGTTTTAATGTGCTAAAGTGCTTGTTTCATTTCAGTCTTTGGCGGTATTTTTTGTCACCGTGGTGCCTGCCAGTTCAGTTACGAGAAATATTACCAGCCCATACCACAGGAGAACCTGGCGCCAACATAAGCACATTACAAATCACAAGCTAGTCTTTACAGACATCTGTGCTGTGGGAGGGATGCCGAGAGATCAACATCCGTCGCGTACACCACACAACTGGATCTTTAAAGGCCGCCGTCTCCTTCTGTCTTTTAAATTTATTTAGCGTAGGAATGAATAACTGTTTGTTTAAAGTTGTGCTCCAAACCTTAACCATAGTTCCATCGTTAAACTTTTTTTCATCAGTTTGTCAATTGGCAGTGTGCCCATGAGAATGCAGGTCTATTCAGGCATTATGTAATTGTTTGATTGGCTCCACCTAAAGACCTGTGGGTATAAATAAGAACATTGTAGGGAGTAGCAGGGGCTACGGCAGGACAGGATTATATATATAATATTTGTATATATATGCATTTGGGTATCATTACAATAAAACCACTGGCTCTGTGTTTCCATTCCAGCGCTGGCGATCATGCATGGGAATCTCCAGCTGACCACTGATGCAAAGAAATGCAAAGTGGAGGCAAGTGCATGCTGCATGGAGGTGTCTTGACAGAGTGTAGCGTGCACCTGGAAGGGATGGAGAGAATGAACCAAGCAGAGATGCAGAGGGGGCTGTTTCTCCACACAAGCTCCTGCTGACACCTGGAAGTACCCGTAACCAAAGGCGAGAGGCAAGAGGTGGCCGAATACGATAGCCACAGGTAAAGGGTATCTGACCAGGAGGGAACACAATACCCGTAGGAAATCTGTGGGGAGCAGCAGAGTGAAGGAGCTCTGACCATTTTGGGACAAAGCCAAGGTGTGGGGGTTTATATACACATGGTCCTGGCAAGGCAGCAAATATTCACGTCTGATTAAGCGGCGTACTTATCTCAAGAAACAACAACAAAACGGGTCAATACCACTCTGTCACATTACACTGGAACAATTCATGGGTAGTAGTAGCGACTATAAATGCATCAGAACTCTGATTTCTCATCAAACCAGCTGCACACTGGGGACAGTTTTGCAAATAAAATGCAAGCCCTTAGCTGTTGCCAATGATCTCTGCTGAACTGCATTTGCCATCTGATTGTTGAAGATTGAAACACATGCTTTTGGTCTGCAGGGATATGATGGCATTTACTTCATTCAGCCTGCTGTTCTTCAGTCACCTCAGCCTCTCTCTGTTGATGTCCAGACACTTATTACTTAGTGCTTGCACAGGAACTACTAACTACTACTACTGCCAACTGTAAAAACTGAGCTTGGTCAATCTTTTCAATCGTATTCATTTTTTGTATTGTAATCCCTTCACAATTGGACTGGTGTAGAATGCTTGAAAAACACGCCACATAGATTCCAAAGATTCATTAACAATACCTTAGGAACAAATATGAAGTCAATTCCATTTTTATTGATGGTTTGGAAATCAGTACAGTTGAGCCATACAGATATCTTGGCATAACAGTGTACAGCGACTTGTACAGGGAGGAAAACTCTAGCTGCCTGTATGAGAGAGCCCAGTCCAGACATGTTTTATATGTCATTAGTAGCCAGTCACACCCCATTCAGGACTCCCTAATGCAATACAAAAGCTCTGTTAGTAACTGTGTCAGGTGGTCATACCTGCAACACTGTGGCGTGTGATATCTGTGCACCTCCCTGTACTATTTGCCATCCATGCATGGTATATATTGCTGAATTGTCTGTATCCCTTTTGCTATTTGACCTGATAATGTTTTAAGTGTGATGTTGTTGATAGTGGTGATCAAAAAAGAATAAATTAATTAATCTATTAATTAATTTAACATATTTACTTGGCAGACACAGTTATGCAAGGTAACGTACCTTTCTTACATACAGCTGGATATTTACAGAAAGTAATTTGGCTTAACTACCGATCTGAAAGGAAGAGAGGAAGTACCCACCCTTAATTCAAATGTGCAACTTTCTACCTACAAGTGTAGTTGTTTTCCATTGTACCACACTTTTAGTCCTAACGAAAATTTAATATTTATAACTATAAATCTTCTTCTCTGGTTAATTTCCTTAATAGTTCCATAATTCTTCAGAATCAATCTCTAACTCAATCCCCCGTTGCCATGATTCCAAATTTGCGCTAAGGCCATAAAATTAATAGTAATAAAAACATAATCACTTGCAAAAGTTCAGTCCAGATTTGCTAAAGGTGACTATAAAATACTGCTTGAAAAAAAAAAAAATACACCTACTCATCAAAACCTTTTCAAGTTCCAAGATGAATAAACTGGAAATCAACTGGCATTTTGGCATAAATATGGCAGCCTGTCTCCAAGTTCCCTCTTCACTGTGGTTTTGCACTCCATTGAGAATCTCCACCAGGCATTCAGGCAAGCTGTGATGTGCACTCCTGGCACCGGGCTTCACACACGCTCTTCTCTAGCTGTCCTACATGGGTCATTACCACGTTCAGTGGCTGACTGCAGAGAGACATGCAGTAGCGCAAAACCCATTATCTCCAACTGCATGTCTGAATCTTCTGGGTTCAGGGAAAGTTCTCCTCTCTCAGCTCACCTCCAATGTGAGGTAACACCCCTGCTGAAAGCCCGTTTCGTTGATTCATTCAGGGCCTGGTGATAGGATCTTTTCGCATTTTCCTGTGTTTTTATGGACTCTTCCTCCTGGAGAGATAACAACATTATTCAAGTCAGGAGGTCTGTGTGAACCTGGTGCCCTATGCACACATTTTCACACTGCTGCACGTGACTGTGGGAAATATTTTAATGAGCTCTTTTTAAAATTTTATTCAAACACTATTTCTGTGGACGCTGCTGCCCTTACGATTAGGTCATTTACAGCGCATTCTTTAGGAATGCAAGAAACAGCACGGGTCAAATACAAACCTCCTCTTTCCCTGTTAGGAAAAAATGAAAGCACTGAGCTTTTTTTTCTGAATGAAAAATACAGACAGTGATGATGCAGTCGAAGCTCAATAGTGCGACCTCTAAACACAGATGATCCTCGGAGATATGACTGTGTCTCACCTTGTGGATGTTAGGACCTGCATTACTCACCCTGCAGCCAGGCCCTTTGTACATTTTGGACTCAGACTCCTCATTTCAGTGTGTCAGCTGTTTAGAGAGAACAGGCACACCATCACTGTTAAACAGAGAAGGAGGACATGTGGCGCAGCCATTAAGGAACTGGTTAGGGTGGCTCACATCCTGGGTGGCCCATTGTTAGCCAGAATGCAAACATTCAGATGAAGGATGGTGAAGGACTAAAGCAGGGTAAATACTCCTGATTCTTTAGTTCTTCAAAAGATTGAAATTTGTGAGCATCAAAAGCATTTTATTCATGTTTTTTTATGTCCTGTGTGTAGTAGCACCTGTCAGCCTTTGTCAGAACTGTAGAAATCTTCACTCTTGTACCTCTGAATGTAATGCAAATATTGACCTGGTACTTCTGGGTCAAACTACTTCTTCACAACCTCTTCCTGAAAACGTAACATGCTTTAAGCTTTATTTAACGTTCCTAAAGCACCTATCCATTCATCCAGCTGCATGTGAATCTACCTGTATTTGTCTGTCTGACATCTGCTATTAGCATGGTGTGGCTTGGTAACCCAACAGCAGAATCAAGCAAAATGGAAAATATTGCACAACAGAGGAAAATAAAGATTTTTTTTTACAAAACTACCCCACTATTATGAAGAATTATGCCCCCAAAATTAATGTATTTTTTATCATAATGCACAGAAGTGACTCCTGTAAACCCAGCTTATTTCTGGTGGGGCTTCAACAGCATTTGCTTTTGATGTTGTTGTTTCCTGAAACAAAGAATTATTTAATCAGCCTTGAAAATCAGCAACTTGCTTCTCATCCAAGACCCTGATCCATTGTTTCCTCTACAGATGCCATATTGTAACTCTTTGCTCCAGGCACAACAGCACATTATGCAAATAAATAGGTATGTACAACAGTAGCCAGCAACACTAAATGTGATAATGCGGAAAGTGGAAGGATTCGGGGAACAGGCCTACAGGGAGAAATGGCTTCTGCAGGCACTGATTCAGTGGGTGTGATCCGCATGTGCATAGTAACTACTTGATATGTTGACATTGGCGATGCTGTATGATTTCACCACTTTGCTTAGCTTGCACCTGTCATGTAGTATCACAGTCTCTCAACTCTCACACTTACAACATGTTTTCTTTTTTACTCACAAGGCCATTGAAGAGTGCAGGTCTCAGCATTGCAGGTCTCCACTGAAAGTTAAAATCCATTTATTGAAATTCCAAGGCATTTTTTTCTCTTTTTTATTTATAAAGGCATCTTTCTGAAAAAAAAAAGATTAATTTTTCTGCAGTAATCATGCAGCATAATATGTTAAATAACATTGTTTTAGATCACACACATTACTAGACTTTTCCTCTTGCATAAAATCTTATATAATCTGCAGCCTGTCATTCTCAAACGCAAAGTTTACAGGAGAACGCCAGCCAGGCATTAAAATGGATATGTTATATGAGGTGTATCAAGGACTTACATGCGCTGTTGAGCGTGGCATTGTTTAGAAACTGAATGAAAAGCTGGAAAACTTGAATGGAAGCAAGTAAGAAACAGAAGCTCACTTGACAGGCCAATGCCACATATTGCTCTGACTGGTCCTTTTCAATGATCAATAGTCACTGACTGCTTCCCCCCCCACTTCTGGACCACCCAGGATGAGTCATGCATAAGTTGACTTGTGGTTGGTCGGGCTGGGCCTCTCTCCTTTTGTGCAAGTTATTTTGCTTTCCAACTTGTTTAGGGCAGAGGTGTGGCATAGTGATAAGGAGCAGGGCTTGTAACCACAACGTTACTGGTTCAATTCCCTGCTAGGGTTCTGCTGCTTTGTTCTCAAGAAACATCTGAAGACACAGCTCTTCTGTACTCACCTGAAGTAACTTATTATGTCCTAAACTTTGTTTTCCTTATTAAAAAAATTAAAATGTATGATTTCATGCACTCATATCTCATCTAGCTAGCTTGTGCCTTGTCTGCCCAACTACTGAACCTTGGTCATGCAGCGCTTCTAATATTGTTGACTCCTTACATGGCTTTTTGCTTGTGTTGCAATCTGCCTCACTTGTGAGTTGCTTTGGATAAAAGTGTCTGGCAAATGAATAAATGTAAATCTCAATAAATGCAAGTGTGGGGCTGCAGTGACAAAGTTTGGGTCACTCTGTAGATAAACGACTCCTCTCCTGCCATAGCCTGGCTCCTGTAATCTGTGTCTTCCTCTCTCCTTCTGGAAGAAAACTTCTGTCATGTTCAGGCTCTGGAACACGTGTTTGGCAGGCAACATGACTTATGACGCAGAAGAACTCTCCCTGTGATCACGTATACAGCACAGCTCACTTTCAACAAGTGACATGAATTATTCTTTCTGTAGAAATTTGTCATCCTAGCAAGGGTGAGGTGACAGCTGCCCGCTTTGTTTGGGCAACAAAGGCTGGAATCCTGGAGGTTTGAATGGCTCTTTTAAATGGTGACTTAGCACAGCCTCTTGGTGGTAGATTGTTTTGTGAAATATTTCGAATGTGTGATAAAAGGGTGACATAATCCATTATATTTTCTTCCTTACCTTGCAGTTTAGTATGCATGCATATCAACAGGCATGGAACCGGTTTCACAGCACAGAAATCTCCATTTACTTTCACACTTTTTTCCCCACACGCTGACCTTAATGCAAGACATTCTTCCTCTCTAATGTGAGAATGACGAATGGGAATTTGATTTATGTACTTCCTGCAATAAGTCTGTTTTTCCTATCCTCATATGAGCCTTCAAAGTATGTATAGGTGACTCTCTTGAAGAATTTAACCTGTTTTCAATGAAATGCTGAGATTTTTAAACCATAGTTGAAACAGAGTTTGCTCCCTCTCAGTGCATCTCTCCTTGCCTCCAATTCCCAGAACGCATGGTGTAGCTGGTCATACCCCTTGTTAGTACATACATGTTAGTGCAGTGTCGGTACACGTCTACTATATATAGAATTAGTCCACAGTCTACAGACAGAAGGTGTGGAGGCTGAGAGTCAGATTGCCTGAAGGAGGTTAATAAACCATAACAGGATATCGAATTATCTTTTGTGCCAAGCTTTTCGACGTAAATACCTATTATAATAAATGGAAGAAACAACATATTAAACATTTACAGTGAAGCTAAGCGTAAATCTGTCAATAACACAGACCCGTGAAACAGCACAAGCAAGACTGAATGACTTACACTAAAGGCAAAATGTCATGTGATGGAATTAGGGCTGATTAAGGATTAAGGACCAAGATCCTGTGTGTCTTTGTGTGAGTGTGTGTGTGTGTGTGTGTGTGTGTGTGTGTGCGTGTGTGCATGTGTGTGTGTGTGTGTGTGTGTGTGTGTGTGTGTGTGTGTGTGTGTGTGTGTGTGTGTGTGTGTGTGCACGCATGCACATATGTGTGCTTGCATGTGTGTGTGTATCCAGTGACAGCCATGCTACTTATTCCACTTTGCTTTTTTAAGTGGGGTAATTTTAATTTACAGCAATTACAGTCAGCTTTGCAACAACAACAACAATGACCGTTCAAAGAATCAGAACATGACATAATAGAAAGCTGAGAGTGTGATTGTGACATCAGAACATTATGTTGATATCTGATTCCATTTTGATACAAGAAAAGAGGATTTTTTGCACCCATCTATCAATCTCTTTTTTCAGTTTTCTTTTTTATTTTTGCAAAACTGTGACTTTAACTGCCTTTGCACTATCTGTGGTTTCCATAGCACGTGATGTCATTCACTTGAGTGACTGAAGGAATGCACTGTTGTAATGTAGGAGCAGTAACACCAGCAGTGAAAGTTTTGTCAGATCATGCTTGAAAATAGTTTACCCGTCAGCAACAGAAAAGCCAGGACAAGCCAGGCCAAGAGTCATCGGGGAACCTTTTTGTAATAGGGGAAGGGTTGCCCATTAAATATAGGAAATGCAAACATTCCACAGGAATGCAGAATACATTGTTCTGTATTCTGCATTCCTGTGGAATGTTTGCATTTCCTATATTTAATGGGCAACCCTTCCCCTATTACAAAAAGGGAGGTCAAATCAAGCTGCATTAGCTGAAGGTGTCATCACTAAATCTCTTAAACTTCACTTATTGTTATGTTTTGTGTAATAACACGTGAAGCTCATGTTGATAAAAATGTGCACCTTGCATACTGTGGAATATGGTGAGTGGTCTGTTATGCTTTGGCATTTTGTGTCTATGGGTACCAAATACCTTGTTAAGATAGAAAGTCATGTCAGCTCCAACAAGTAATGGGACATTTTGGCCAAAGAAGTGGTTCTCTCCACTATGAAGCTTACGTCTGAAAAAAGTGGACATTCCATCATGACCTTGATCCACAGCATTAATCAAAATCCACAGAGAAATGGTTAACTGAATTCAACCAGCCATCTTAGTCTCAGGGTCACTATCCAACTGACCACCCGTGGTTACAAATCACAGCAGTACAGTTCACACACAAAAACTGAAAGATCAGAAGGATTTAGATCAACTCTGCCTGGAGGAATAGTCAACAATACCCCCTAAAACTCATAAAACTCCGCAAAAAACATATTGTCAGTGTTATAAAGTAGTTATAGCATTTAAAAAAGCACCAGAAAAACTCAATACATACATTTTTCTCCCTCTTTTTTAATCGGATATATGAATAAATGTGGAAGGCACTGTATATGTACACTGAAATATGTGCAATCTAATCCAAGATCTCTGGAATACTGCAAACGCCCAACATCCAGTGTTCTCATGGTAACAGAGCTTAGATCAGGTAAACTGAACCTCAGTCCTTGAGTTACCCTTCCTCTGTTTCCTCAGGTCAGTGCTTTTTGCCATCAGTTTGTTTGTCTGATTCCTTATTCAGGGGCTGGGAGGGGGGATAAAGAGCACAAGGAGGCCCTTTCTGTGGCGGTGGACACATCACGGCCCCGACAATGCTGCCCCAAACTCCCCATTCAGCTGGGGGGGAGGCTGGGGCAGCATTCAGCTAGCTTGTTTATGTCAGACAGTGTCAAAGTCAACGCTGGCAGTCCTCAGAGGCCTACCCAGCATGTGTGAATGAGACGCAAAATCTGAAAACACTTGCCGTAATCGCACAGACCAATAAACCTATTGAAAAGATGGTTTAAGATTGCAAGACCACCGATGTTGGAGTGTGAGAGTAAAAATAAATACGTGTTAAATGGACACTAACAGAGGGGTTCTTCGGGGGCGGCAGGCTAATTCACCTCTGTGGCTAGGGTTCCGCTAAGTGGGTGTGTGTGGAATGACTGTTTAAAAATGGATATGAAAGCTGTACTCGCTTTTCAGCACATTTTCAAAACTAAACAAATAAAGGGAGCTTTAACAAGGCTGAACACTCCACGACTGAGTTTTCATGACCCTGGCAATGAGGTGCTTATCATCAGTGCAAAGCTGAGTTTGAGTCTGTTTATTTGAGAGACTGAATGACTGACTACGTGTGTGTGTGTGTGTGTGTGTGTGTGTGTGTGTGTGTGTGTGTGTGTGTGTGTGTGTGTTTTGGGGAAAAGAGGGCAATGATCCATGACAGTGTGTAGAAATCTGATCTGGCCAACAGTGCCGGTGTCCACCCGATGCGTCTAACACATGTCCGCATGTAGCCTCAGACGTGGCTGAATGGGGGGAGTCAGAACAGCTGTGAATACACCGAATTAATGGAGGAGCAGGTGAGGCAGAGGTAGGTTGTCATATACAACATGAAGACCGACTTTGCCTGCTGGCAACAGATCCGAGAATAAAAAAACAGGCACCAAGTGAAGTAAATACACTCTCACACACTCAAGTGAGCATGCGAGTAAATACCTACACACCCAGACACACAAAAGACGAGACACGCAGAAACAGACAGGCTGACTCTGCAAGACCTGTTATGTAAAGCTGATTAAGTCAAAACAAAGGCAGACACAACCAACAGAGAGGTTCAGAGCTGAAGCAGTAGAGGTCAATGGCAGCTCATGTGGTAGCCAGAAGGGTCCAGTTCTGAACAGGATATAGCAGCGAACAAGCATGCAAACACAAGGGATAAACTGTGCAACATTGGCCTAGTGATATAATATTATGGTATTGTAACTTGTTTTTAATAAAATACCAAAAATCACACAGAAAAAGAAAAAAGACACTCAAAAGCTGATGATGGCTTCAGCTGCAAACTATAGACAAGTCTAAAAGGTAGTTTTTAAAAACCTACAGTTGACAGAGGAACATATCAAACAGGACTCTGAATGTGTGCTGAAGGATCTGTTATTTCCCCCTTTCAGGCAACAACAAGCATAGAACTGCTTTCAGAACCAACAGCTGCCTGCATTGTCTGATGTCTTTTATGTTCCTCCCTTGGACGCTTCAGGAACTCTCTTCAGCCTCGACTTTGTATGCCCCTAAATAAACTGTAATGGCAGCTCTCACAAGAGGTGTGTCAAGCATTCCATAGTGGAAAATAATTCCCAAATGTATATTCAGAGTAAGGCGCACTGCCGCGCCTGAACCATCTTCTGCCCCTCCCTGTTTCATGGCCTTAAGTATGCCGTGTTTAATTTACTCAAAAAGATGGTCATTGGAAAAGATGTTGGCTGTAGCTTATAGGTTTCACATGTCTCTTTATTTATTTCATTATTATTACACTTTGTTTATTTCATGCACTTTAAAAATAAATGGAGCAAAGCCATTGTTCTACCACTGTAGATTCCCAGTCGCCGTCAGCAAATGATGCTGTTGGTTTTGAACTCTGGCCGTGGGGATCAGCACTGTGACCGAAGTGAACACCTTGCTGACTGATCCCCTTGGGAGCCTCTGCAGCGGTTCAGCTGTCCATTCATGCTCCTTGGTGGAAATTCTATGTGAAGAAGTAGCACCAAACAGCAGTGACTAACTACAAATGCGGAGCAGTGTCAGCGTTCCTAGAAACAGCAATGTTAGACCACAAATAAAACCGAAGTGTTTAACTACTAATGAACAACAGCATTATACTCTGGAAGAACAGCAGGGCGGTACTGTAGAAGAACAGCAATATTTATCTACTAAAGAACAACAGTATTTAACCACTGATGAACAACGTTTAACTACTGATAAACAGCAGTGTCAGACATAAATGCAAGGCAGACACAAAGACACTAAATGAGCGTCAATGGAATTTTACAGTGAAAGTATTTTTTCATCTGTGCGGTCACTGGCAATTCACCATTCACCATGTTTTCCGATCAGTTACATCATCTTGGATCACTCTGAAAATCCCCAGTACTGGTATTTTTATAAGCAGACATTCATCTGATGCGTTCATTTACTGACATCATTGGACTCCTTGGAACATTATATAATTTGCATTTTTAGAATGACATTGCACATTTGATAAGAAAGGAATGCACACTATCTTCTGTTACTTTGTATGTTCAGATATTTATTGGGAATGTTGTCACTCTGAACGCCTCAGGCTAAGTTTGAGTTGTTTTCACATAACACAGAAACAGAACCACTACACATAACCTTACTATAAATAATGGTAATACATATTTTTGAACATAACCTTTTGTTTTGACTCAGAGATCTGATTAACTGGTAACCATCAAGCATGAACAGAATCCGCTTTTATCTGCTTTGAATTTGGTCTTTGCACAAGGCCTCCCTTCTCTTTTGTTTCACAATGTTGTTTCACTGGTATCCGCTGTCTGCCATTTAGCTTTCAACAAAGATAAGTGTACATAATTGTGCATCTTATTCAAACATATTTGACAGGTTACACTCAAAGCCAAGAATGCAAATTCTCCATGATTAATTTCTCAGGTAATATGGTTGTGCCTAATTAACGGTTATGCCTCGCTTGTCCGGGCAAAGTCAGTCTTCAATTGATATTGCCTTTCACCTCCCACTGCTTATCCCAAAAGTTCAGACACTTACCAGATTTAAAGTGGAAAGGATTGAAGTACTAACAGGCTTTTGTCCACCTAAAGAGGTGTGGAATGGCTTCAGGCCCTGGCCATGTTGCGTCTGTCAGTTTCTGGAATGTGGAATCCGTCCACTGGTTTCCTAGCGGCTCAGTCAGCAAGATGCTCATCTTAAGTGCAGGCTGAGCCCTACTGCCCAGGTTTGAACCTGGACGTATTACCTGCTGACGGCTGTAACAATGCGTGGAACAAACTGGCTTTGTTCTGCTGGGGCCAGAGCTCGGTGCGTTGGTCAGGGTTTCCCGGTTCCAGAGCTCTCAGGCATATTGGAGGATTGAATTTGTCTTACTCCATGCTCCTGCATGAGCACAGATGTTGTTGTGGGGAGATGAGCCTCATGAAAAATTGACGATTCCTAACCAGCGTGTCTCAAAAGATGCAAAAGCTATAAATATGTATATAATACAAAACACTGGTTGTGCATTTTGAAATCTAAGTCCTTTCTTTGTATATGTACATATTAGACACGGCTTGGCATAATTCTCACATTGCAAACAGAAATTCACTCCCCAGAACCCTCCCAGTGATTTCCCCATATTTGAATGATTCACATCATACCCAGACAGCTTATAACAACTGTGAAGAAATGATGACTTCATGTAGTGGCACAACATCGGCCACAGGGATGCAGTCAAAGTCTACGGGGACATTGATGAGAGCATGTACAGTCATGCTTGCGTTAGGTGAGATAATCGGCTAAGTGTCATTCGCCACTACCTGACAGATTTATTTATTAAATACGCTGAGAACAGAAATCGTCATTCTCACATTTCCTGGTCATCAACTCTGTCACCTTCTAAGATGATTAACAACACTGAGCATGCACACAACTGATTGACAAGCACATACACAAACCCATTGCTTATGTCTGAATCACTGAATGAGCCAAGAATATAATAACTGGGTTAGAGACCCATCATTAAATTAATGTGAGTACTTTGAGGGTGTGAGAAAGTGAGATTAGAGAGTGCAAGGGAATGATATATCCCAGGTAGTGTGGTCAAGAGGTACTCTTGCTAGGATGTATTTAGAACAAGCCTGTAGTCTATGATTATAGCCAGTGCAGAGCAAGGGAGGGCTCCCTGTCCATTTGACTCATTCGCTGGCTTTTTCTCTTCTCGTTGTGTTTATTTATCTTACGTCTGAAACGCAGTGGGGCTGTGCAGTGCCCAGTTTTCTCCCTGCCTCTCTCACTTTCCCTGCTTCATTGCCTGCTGGGCTGTGTTAAATTCACTTCCACAGGAAAAGTTCACAAGTTGACTGCATGATGTTCTTAAAAGGTGATCGTCTTACTTTTGCATTTTTCGTCTTGTTATCCAATTATAAAGTCTACTTCACCTCAAAAGGAAATTAATAATTGAAAGTTTTTCATGTGACCAGTGTCGGAGCATGATCTAGGCGGGTGTATCCCATTCCAAAATATCCACATATCTTTTTTCAACATGACTATAATGAATTTTTGAGGGTTCCATAGGGACCACACATAGCAATTTTGGTCTCTTAAAAGAACTAAAACCAGCTGGCGGAGATCTTATAATCTATCCACACGTATGCCTTTGCATTCCTGATTTAAAATGCAAGGCTTAGAACAAAAATCAAAAATCACGCTATGATTTTAGTACCCACGTTTTTACCTCCATAGTCCATATGAAACATAGACATTGAACACATAAAAAGTAAGTGATTTGTTATATTCAGATAAGGTGAGTTGGTTCCAGGGGATTGCAGGCATCCCTTCTGCAGACTGCGAAAGAATCCGCTGAACTGACACCTCTGGTCACACAAACATGTCTTCCGCACAGACCTGCCATCAGTATCTGTCTGACCTTTCACCCTTACCTAACAGCTCTCCCATTGGCCAGACTCCAGGCTCTGCACTCCTGTGGTCTCAAAGTACAGCTGACATTTTTGACTTGATAGATGAGATACACTCTAGCCTTTACTGAAGTAACCTTCAATAAGCAGCTGCATTAAACATTATGTTGGTTGGATATAGTAGCTACGGAGCTGGACATAACGAGAAGATTGTCTCTTCACCCTTGAGCTATGTGATTACCCTTAATTAGATGAAATATCATCCATATTTATAAATAATATGCCAAATGGAAACAGTGTAAATTCTGCTTGACAAGTGTGTCTGCCAAGCAGATAACAACAATTATGTCTTGGACTGTGATAAATAGGGCCCCAGAGTTACTGAGCTATGTCAAAAATATTCAACTTACAATACAGCTCTGTTTGAGTGATGATAGCAAAGATGCAAGTCACTGGATAATTTCCCTTTCTTATATGTATGTTGATACATAATGCTTGGATTAAACTATATGCTGTCACACAATTATGCAGATGATTTACACTGATGCTGTTCTTTTCAGAGACTAATGCCAAATATGTGGGACAATCAAAGATCCAGGTCCAAAAAACCAACACTCTGCTACAACTGTAAAAGAGATTTTAAATTACCGTAGGGAACATTACTGCTGTAGCCACTGAGGTGGACAGTTACTGTGCCCAGCTAGAACTCACATCCAAGTAATGCCACTTGTCCTGAGAACGGAAATTTAATTCATAAGGAGACATACATGCTCTAAGTCTGTCTCCTATTCTATACTGTTCTGGTTCTAGGCAACAACATAACTTGCACACAGTTGTGCACCCTTGTGTTCCCATGTGTTCCTAGATAAAGGGAAAGTCAGGATAAAAATGAAAACACCTCGGCACAGTAAAATAGTGCGACAAGGAGCAGCAGTCAAAACAGCTTTCAGAACTGCTGTTGCACCACTACTACAACTAAGAACGTATGATGTATGTCAGACTAGTCTGTGATGTATTAAGAACGGAGAAGAGAGCAAACATATAATTTTGATTGTTTTGATAGTGGCTGTAGCAGCATATACTAATTTGTGTTTGTTCAATAGGTGCTCAAATTGCATTTTGCACCATAGTCTTTCCATGTTTAGCTAATGCTTTATAAGTCAGCCTCCTTAAGCCTCTCTCAAATAGCCAGCCTATGAAAGCAGTCTGTCAGAAGCCCTGTAACAGCATAGTAAACAGCAGTCCCATACTGTGGATAAGGAGGTAGAGGTACCCAATGGCACATTAATGAAGTAGTCCTACTAGTAATATATTTCATAAAAAGTACATGCTCTTGTGGCAGGTTTGATTTTTTCATGCTTGAATTGAGCCTGTTTGGCAAAATGTCTCCTTGCAATAATACGTACCAGCTGGGAAGCGCAGCTGAAAACACGAGTGAAGGGAATACATACTATATCAAAAATGCTTTGAATGGAGGATAGCAAGCTATGGTCTTTGTTTAAAATACCCCTACTCCGTAAGAGTATGGGTAATTCATAGTCTTGTGTGTAATAAATACATGGAACATTTATGTATCCCTGAAACATGTTTAACATGTGTGATACAAAATGAAAGAAAGTGTTAACATTTAACACTTAAACATTTCCCTTCTATGAATATTGTGTGTTAAATTGAATGGGGGCATAAAGAACAACACGCTATGGTCTTGTATGGGCACAGGACCAGTATGCTACGTATGCAACTATGCGCTGATATTCAGAAGTATGCAAGTATGCAACTGCGCTGATATTCAGAAATCCTTGGAGAACAGTGCAAGAAGACAAAGCACAATCTGGCATGGTGACTTTGAAATTTGGGTTTCAAGTTTCCAACAGGATCCCTCAAATAATGTCAGCAGTCAAAATTGTTCCACCACTACGGCCACTAATATTAAACACGTCACTGTTACTGCTGGATGCACCTACAGGTGATTCTGAAAGTGTTACAGAAAAAAAAAATACACAGATTGAAGTTTCCGGTTTGCGCCGTCCCAGTCATGAAGTTTAAAAGCGCTGAAAGCCATCTGGCTCAGCTGGATGGGTATAGCAGCACTGCAGATTACTTTTTCAAGGGAACCGGCAGGGAGGAGGAGGGAGAGAGAGAGAGAGAGAGAGAGAGAGAGAGAGAGAGAGAGAGAGAGAGAGAGAGAGAGAGAGAGAGAGAGAGAGACCGTTTTGCACAGTTAACGCTAACAAGACTTGCAACACGCAACGCACGTTCTAAATTGGGAAGTTTCAAAAAGACCTTTACTAACTTATTACCTTAATGTCGGCTCTGCTGGATGTTTTCACACCGATGCTATGGTTACCTTTATTACGGTAAGTTCCTTTTTAAAATATTCTTTTCAGTTTTTTGTTGTTCTTACTTAGTTCCGTGGGAAATGGAAGCGACTTCTGATTTACGGGACTGATTCGGCAGTGCATTTATGATGATGAGTGTGGAATAACTGGAAATAACAATAACGACTTTGGTGGCAGTGAAAACACTACTGTTGCAAAGCTGGTGAAGCTTACTTTGTGGACAAATTACAGTTTGAAAATAGGAACCTTTTGAATCTGGTTTAGGGACAACAGGTATAGCCGTTTTCTCTAGGGAACTGATCTTTAAAGATAAGGGGAAATTTGTTTTAACATAATTTAGACGACGAAGTCAAGGGCGATCTGTGGTCGCTTATGGTCCACATAGTAATACATCTACATGGAATGTAAAAAGCTCTGCGCACCGCGCACTGCCCTTGGGGGAACTTAAAACCAGTACGGGCGCAGTCTTCTTACCTTACCGAGAATGCATGCATTCCTACCCCAGGTGGAAAACAATAGACCGAGGGCTGTACAGGTTATTGTAACTTTCTTCCCTGTTATTGCTGAAGCATTTTCTCTAATTTAGGTGATTGCTTGGGCGACTAGTCAGCATTTAGACAGTTTATTTGTGTGTTCTATAAAATACTTAACAGCTCAGACTATTGTGCACTTTTACTTAACCAAAGACTTTTTTTGAACATCTATCTGTCAAATTTAAGAACTCCAAAATGGACACAACAGAACAATATCACGTTTTCACGTGTGAAAATGAAAGCATCGCACGTTATTCAGAGGGCTGATCTGTCTCATCCACCTTCAGCAGCGCCGCCGTCGCTCTGTAAAATGAGAGCAGAACTACTGCGAAGTACTAGCTATCTAATGAACTACCGGTCTTTCAAAAACTTTTATGCTCATTACCTCCCTGATATGGCCAAACGGAAATATTTACGGCATTATTTTAAAACATACCCAGTACACAATTCGAGAAAGGCGGACAGTCCCAAAAATGGATAATCCACGCAAATCTCTATGGTAGACGGGATTGCCAGCCACTTCTAGAAATGCACTGTAGACTGAGCATGGCTTTTGTTGGATATCTGTATGTTCATCAGCGCACTATGCTTGTAGATGTTCGACGCCCGATTTTCACCCTTGCCACTCAAATGTTTGTAATAAAGACTACCTTTCCCTTGGCGCGCGCTATGGGCAGTCGTGTGTAGGCTTGCTTTTCAATGAGGCATTTGTCAATAGACTTGAGACGGTGGATGCTTCTGATAGGGGTACATATCAGGTTTTCTATTAAGTAGGAAACCATTTTCAGTGTTTTTCAGCACTCCACTTTAATGTTATGCATGTTGGTACGTGCAGACTATATTACTTTTAAGTGATACAGCTGTCTGTTACTATAATAGTCTACAATAATATTTTGTTACGCTTTGGTTGTATTGTTCAGTTAATGACTACATCGCAAGTATGCATTGAAATCTTATTCCAAACTCATTTTGCACAAACCGCAAAACGGAAGGACTGAATGTGTGTGTGAGAGACAGCGCGCGCGCGTGTGTGTGCGTGTGAGTGTGTGTGTGTCTGTCGCATAGACGAACATAGTCTGTTGACCTCCAAGTCTGCTCATTTTGTATATTGTATTGTAAATTGTATATGGTATCATCAAGGGTGCATAGTGTGATTTTACTGAGTGTGTTACAGGGAACTACTTTCAGGCACCAATTTACCATGGCAGTGTACAATATTTCTTCACACACAAAAAATGAAGAGTTAAACACAGAGACACACAGACACAAACAAACAGACAGACAGACAGACAGACAGACACACACACACACACACACATTGCGTTATGCGTAATGGAAAGACTATTGTATAAATACAGACGGTGTATGTCGTAGGCCTGTTTCTTGAACTGAGTGAAAGTCAGAAGAATACCGCGAGTCAGTAGGTACATTATAAACCTATCTTGACAGCCGCATTTAGTGCAAATTTACCCCGACAGCAACAAATTTATACTCCAGAATGATCATGCCTGGCATACTCAATACTCAAGTACAGCTACAATATATGCAGATATTGTTTATACCCGGCGCTGTTCAGTGGGGACAGGATAAATCCTGCTGTACGTGAATTCCAGATTACAGTAAATGAATCCCTTCCCATGTTTGATCCATTAAATGCATGTCCTATTAGACTGGATATTAAATTGCTTTACATGTTTACTCAATGGGGCATGATCTATCCAACATGCCTTCCAGATTAAGCGAATTCCTTTCCCTGATTGGTTCTCAGCAGGCGTTCACTTTAGATTTGCTGTTACCTTGCGTTACACGTGTTACGATAACGTCATGTGGGGGCGGAAAAAAAACCGTGGTCAGACACCATTACATTACAATGAAACCAGACACACAACATTTACGCTTTAAAAAATTTGAATATATCATTCCTGCTCACTATTTTGATGTCATTCATTATCCATGCTAACTTAGCCTTAGTATTAAAGCATTTACTTGAATTCATTTATTTTCAAAGTTCATTGATTTGTAGGTATTTTAAAACCAACTGGCATTATTGTCCAGCAACATGAACACTGCGCAACAAAACCTCGGTTACGAACGAACGAGGATTAAATAAAAAGAGCAATTTAGACCCAATTAGAACATCTGAATCCGTAAATCTATAGTATGTTGCAATTGTTCTTCTTTTTTGTTATTTGTTATTTATTTTGTCATAAGTGTAGTATGAGAAATGTAATCTATATGCGGAATGTATCATAGAATAAATTGTACTAGATAATCTATTATAAATGATATTATATATAATGCGAATAAAAGAAGAGCAAATTTATGCAAATATTTTATTTTCATTTTGTTTTATTATTAAGTGCTATCGAGTCATATAATTTAGGCTATTATTTGGTAATGATTGTTGTTCTGCATTGTGCTGTACAAAGAAAAGCCTTTGTGTTTCCAGTTGAATTATAAAAAGGCTTATCTCCTCACACAATGATCTATAGTTCCATGCATATTGCATATTATGCACAGGGAACATGGGTTTTAACACCTGTACATGCTGAAAGGCAGACATACTGTGGGAAGGGAATAATACTGACATTTTACGACACTCGTTAAAGAGCTAAATAGAGCGCTCTGCGGAGTTTCAGGAGTGTCAATGTGAACAACAACAGGTGGCTCAGTGATGGTTTTCCATGCTAGTAGCATTCCCATCCTTCTGCACTCTATGGGCAGAATTTAATACTCGCGCTTTGCAGTCTGGCCATAACTCTTTAATTTGAATTAAAAGGAAGTGCTGCTTTTGTGGTACTTACACATCATTTTATTTTTAAATTGAAGCAGTTATACATTTAAATGTATAAGTAATGACAAAAAAGGTTTCATTAATTTTTTTTGCCACTCAAAATAAGGCCAAAACACAAAGCTGTAACACTGAATAGTAACTTGAAGTTTGCATTGAAGTTTATCAACAGTTTTTACATCACCTTTACTTTCATTACATACCACTGCATTCTGCTTTAAAGTTGTTGGGTGCCATGGAATGGATTTACGGTGAGATCACTGCTTAATCTCTGGGATTAGACAGAATGTGTACTTTGGCAGTGTGCAATACACCAAAAGGAAGAGAAGTCCTCTGAGCATTATCTTAGTCTGCAATACTTAAACTGTTCATATTAGTCTCAACTCTTAAAATAGGGAGCAAACCAACTGGCAAAAATGTTGATCATTTGCGAGAACTAGAAAATCATATGTTACAATTTAAAAGATTAAACAAATTAAAGGTGTAATTTGACTTTGTTAAAGTTCATCTTGGAAAAATGACCAAACATTTTGCAATATTTCCTTATAATCTCAGAAATTCCTTTAATCCTGTTTAATGGATCACCACTGCATTGTATAATTCTGACAGTTGTTCACTGTTATTTTAAATTTTCCCTAGGGCCAATTGTTGATAATATAATACAGATAAGACTAGCAATTGCTAAAATGCATTAGTTTCATTAATTCCCCTTTGTGAATTCCATCTTTGTGATGGACGTAAAACAGTTGGTATTAAAATACCGATTGTTTGTACTAACAAGACAAACAAACCTTACGTAACCAATGGGCCTTCCCTCAACACATTTTCAAGAGCTTAACACCCTTCTCAAAATTTTCAATTCACAAGTTTTTTTCTCTCTCAAAAAACCTCCCACCAAAACCATTAAGAAAAATAATAGGCCAGGTCGTCTGACATCAGCTCATTAGTCTCTGATCCTGAAGCTGCCTGCTTACAGATAAAGCACTGACCCATTTTTGGGCAGATGTGATGACAGATTGACCATACAGGAGCAGCCATGTCACTGTGTGAAAAAGAGGCCAGGAGCAAATCTGTACGGTGTTACACTGCCCGGACCACACAGTAATATGGTCAAACTTAGTCATAGTGGAGGACTGGCCATTCTCATGGAGTTATCATGCTTTTATTCACACCAACCTCTCATGTTCTGCAGAGAGGGAGTATTCTTTCAGATGGAGGAGAAGACTCATTTCACTCTCTGACCAGATACAGATGAGGTTACTGAATCAATTCAAAATTGAATAAAGCTTATTCAGTTTGTTCAACTTTTTGTGTATTTGATCATGAAAAGTTACGACCCAGATGGCAGTTCGAAAGCAAGTTACATAATTCCATAATAAAAGGGGACATTTAGGGACTTCTGCTCATTTATCATTAATTCAGTTGAAAATTAAATTAATGAATTCTATTAAATTATTAGCCAGACAAAAAGGTTAGGGGTTAAATGAAAGCTCTGACTTACTCACTAATAAAGATAACATAGCATGCTAATTCAGAGTTATTATATAGACTGTTCCCCCTCCTAGCATATAAAACTGGGCTCTATTTGTATTGTATGTGTGACTACACTGGAGTTCTTCACAGCCCTGATGTAGTTGCAGTAAAGAAAACAACAGACCAGCCATACTTCATGAGTACCTCTGAATATGCAGATCAAGAGTGAATTGCCTCTACAGTGTTATTTTGGAGATTAATTAAAAAAAAAAAATCAGGCATGGACCCTGTTTCCGCTGTTCATTTGTGGAGTAATGCAGTTTTTATTTTCATGCAGTAAAACCTCATAAACAAATAGCCTACATCACTCACACATGTGTGTGCACTCTGTGGCCATCATTGTAATTGTAAACACATGTTCCTGATTGTCTATTTATTTGTGTTCCTTCCCTTTCATCCCTCTTTCCATTTGTATTGCAATATGAAAATGTGATGTCCAGGAAAGGACAGTTTTTGTTGTCTTTGGTTTTGCTTCTGGAGGAAGCCTCCCTAGAATTGATCATGTCCCCTGACTGACTCAACAATTACTCATTTATTTACTTACTGAGTCAGGTGCTCCCTCAGGAGTGAGGGGCAGTTACAACATCCCACCACTGGAGGGACCGAGACCAAGAAATCAGAGTAATTGCAGCTGTTGAAAAGGACAAGAAGCCTTTTTTTGATATGTCTTGCTTGTGGTTGCTTTGTCAAGTTACGTTTAACAAGGCAGACAAGAATAATCTGACTACTATAAACACTGAGAAATTCCCTCAGACAGAAAGTAGGAACACATCCACTTAATGTATTACACTCAACATGGCCCACTTTAGATCAGATGTGTGTCCCTGTGGGAGCAGTAGGCCCACTCTGTGGGTGAAATGACCTTAAGTAGATTCACTGAAAACTAGTTTAATCTGGAAGACTCTACTAGGGAACTGGGTTGGTAGCTTTCCCTGAGCTTCCTTTTTGCTATTGCCGTGCAGGGGGCCATAGAGGCCATGCTCAATAGACTTCACTTTGTATATGCACAGTATATGGGTCACTTAAATGTCCATTTTCTGACATGAATGAAAGTTTCAGAAGCATATAGAGGAGTTGTTTGGCTGCGAGCAGTGTGGTGTCACATTGTCTTTTTCAGTGATTTCCCATGAAGTGACAAGTACATCACTTTAAAATACATTATTCATTTCTGCAATGGCTTTTATACGCGACTTGACAGATCTTACAGTCTGCTTTCATATCTGGAACACTGGCTCAAGCGGTCATGCCAAATGACATACTTCAGAATGTGGGAACAGGAGGTCTAAGTCCACACATAGGTTGTAAAACCAAGAACCAAAAACAAACCTTCATGCTGTCACCCCTCGTCATGTCAGGTACCAGTGTTTCAATCTACAACCACCTTTAGAGGACTGGAGTAGATGGAGGTTATTACTGTTGCAATCCTCCCTGACCAACAAAGTCAATTGGAGTCCTTGCATAGCTACAAGTTAAAGCTGTAGCTCTAAGCCATAGTTGACTAGACATAACTCTGCAACATTCATAGCACATAACATGCACTAGTTCCAATGCTTTTTTCTGCCTCTTCATTATTGAACATTGCTGTGTTGTTTTCAGCTGGATACAGTTCAGTATATTTCAATTCTTAACCTTCCCATATAAAGCTTAGGATCTGTTATGATAAACACCTGTAGCCTGTAATGTCCAAGGTCTCAATTCCTCAAATGCTCACAGTACCTTAAAACCATTTACACTAAGAAATGTAGTTACTCTTGAGTGTTTATATTAATATACATCTGAAACACTGCTTATTGTATTTATTTTATCAATAAAGAGAATCAATAGCATCAATAATAACTCACACGCACAAGCACACACACATGTATATATTATTTTCTTTATAGGGGTTATTGTATTTACAGCATAGGGGTTTAATCTTTTCCTTGTACTTTCCTTCCTTTTGGACATCATGAACAGGAAAAAAGAGGAGCTGGGGTAGAGGAAGAATGTGTCAGTTTAACATCTGACACAGAAGGGAAATGATGAGTGGGTTTTTATACTAGTAGATAAAACAGGTGGTGTGGCCAGGTTTCCCTTGGCAGGAATGAACTGTTGGTTGTGGTTGCACCACTGTAGACATCTTTTCAGAAGCACTCTGCCATGTAATTTGTTTGTTGTTATTTTATTCCGTTCTACATTTTTGTGGCATCCAGTAAATCGCAGGTGAATTGCAATGACAATTCTGAATCATGAGTGTGCTCATGATTCTAAATCAACAAGTAGAAGTGCCAGTGACAGAGCAGAACTGAATGGTGCTTGTTATATAGTGTAAGTGGACATATTTTAGCAGACGTAGATAATGGATTAACTTTGAAAAGGTATTCCCCAGTTAATGACACTTCTGAGGAATAAGATCCTTTAAAACAAAGTAATTTTAATTATTTGAAATATTTGATTTGAAAAGCTCCAAAAATCACAGGATGTAATTCAAAGTGGTGCAAATGCACATGCATTTAATGGTTGCTGCCTCCTTTCCTCCGTTATTATATTTTTGTTATTTTATTGAGGCCATCCACGTGTCTAATGACTGAGAGTGTCTGTCGTGGGTAAAATATGAAACACAAATCTAATTCTAAAGATGCTAAAATGCTGATCATAAAGAGGGTGGAACTGGGAGAAACTGAGGTGGCAAGTACATTCAAGTGAGCATTCAAGTTGACATTGAAGATTGCAGTGCAGGGTGCTAATTGCCCCAGTATTCTCAGGTGCTGGAATGCATCACTAAATATATTCCATTATATTTATGTTTCCTGGATTTCGGACAATTGATGAGGGTAACTGATTAATACCAGAGATATTACTCGTGACAAACATGTCAGTTCAGGTCTTTCTGACTGTAGTGGTTTACTTTCACAGCTGGTGCTGTTGAGTACATTAACTACAGAGGGGAAGACATTGTATTTGTCTTTGTGGTTAATATTCACACAGCTCCCCCTGCTACATGTTCTTCAACTACCACATGTACTGTTTACCACTGCTATTATATCAGAACTGTTTTTGTGACCACAAGTTTGCACTTTCTCTCTCTCAATGTACTCTCAAATACTACCTCTACTGCTGCTGTCTTTTCTGTTGTCAATATCCTCTTTCACCCCCTACATCTTCTTTACCGTCCTGTGCTTGTTGTTTGTGCTTTTGTGTACCTGTCATTGGCAGTGGCAGCAGAGACTGTGTGCTCGGTCTCTGCCTCTACACCACTGACTCAGAGACTGCATTTTCTCACGCTGTCTGTGTGCTGTCCTGTTCCAGGACACGTTAAACACACACACATGTTTAGAGGGATTTACTGTTCCCCTCCCACATCTTTACCTGTTTAGCCATGAGGTGCAGCATTCTCACAAAGTTCAGTGAGCGCTGCATATAACTGAAAGCACCAGTTTGGTCACACCCGATTAATAGGGAACATGCATTCAAAAACTTTTAAATCTAAAGGTTTATGCTTAAAAATGCTTGCAATTTGTTTCTTAGACAACTATAAATAGTGAAGCTGATGCTTATTTATGTATACTTATGTAATATTTTTTGGCTACTTTGAAGAATCCAAAAATATAAGATAGTTTTGATTTGTTTAACACTTTTTTGGGCACTGCATAATTCCATTTGAGTCTTCACTATTATTCTATGAGTGGGTGTATCCAGACCTTTGACTGGCAGTGTATAATATAGTGTATATATAAGTGGTGGTACCCACTTGGGTTACACGCGCCAGCCATTTTGCGCCAGAATGCTCACCGCGTATCAGCTTAGGTGCAGAGAGAGGGATTTATTTAGCCTATTAAACTAAGGGAATGATTAGGTGGCCAGATTGAGACAGCCAGATTGGGAATTTAACCCCCAGCTCACATATCAGGAATTCTGTGGCAATGCAACGCTATGCTGTCAGGATTCCCCCTCTTTTTCCTCACAAAACTGAAAGCCCTCAGCAGAGTCTAGCATTGGTAGTGTCCTGCTCTGGTGGCACTGCTGTGTCACTCCATGGGACCGTTCTTCGGTCACTCTGAAGGGCGTGTTGACACTGCCGCTCAGGGTAAACGGGACTCGCTGCTTTGTTTGACCTGTGATGTTAAGGTTGTGTAACATGGGCCGCTTCGAGCCTTCGTGCATTTTTGCTTGACTTTAAAAGGTATCCTCGAGGATTTGTAGCGGTAATTATTGTCAGGCTGATCTCCTCTGCAGAAGGGCCTTGGGGAGAGTGGAATGCTGTAGGAATGTGATAGGAGCCCTGGGCCTTTCTTTGCAGCCTTCATTTTGTGGCTTCGTGGGATTTCAAGCAACAGCCTCACCTTTATAAGGACACTTATTTGCACTATCCTAAATGTGTAACAAGTACCCTGAAATAAAGTAAGAGAGCTTTACAGACTTTTACACCAATGTGTAAAGAAGCTGTGGAGAAAAATCCAGTGCAGCTGATTTTTTTGTGCTTATATAAATTTAAATATAAATATAATTTGTTCAATTGAAAGGGGTTGATTATATTGTCACGGACCTATGTGTTTACAGGATCCTCCATATCCCATGTCTTCTTGGTCCTCTCTTGTGAAGTGGGAGCAGTGAGCGCCCCTCCGTCTTCAGGAGCCACTTGTTTGTATGGTCTGATAAAGTGCTTACACCCATGCCCGGCCTGCGCCATGCCTCTACATGTGTACATTTGGGTTTAGCACCTGTGCATTCTTACTTATGGTGTGCTTTTAAATTAAGTTGATCTTGAAATACCGAATCTGACGGGTGGAGGTATTAGGAGGAAGGCATGTGTAATGCTTTCCTGCTGGTATGATTCATACATCCTGCAAATATGATATATAGGTGATGTTGATGTGTCATGGCATGACTTATGAATCAGGTGATTTTAACTTGTCAAGCCATGACTTATGGAAATACCTCATTGTACTATGTATATAACATGAGTAAGTGCTCGGTAATCATTGATGTTACATGCCTCCACCAGCTTTTTTAAAATACAGCCGTATTCCAGTGTAGTCAGTGGTTTCTGTTGCCATGCAAATTTTTCCTTACAGTGTGTATGGCTGCATAGCTTGACTCAGTTCATGTCCTATTGCTCTCTGATTTCTGCCCCACCAGTGTATTAATCTATCAGACCTGTAATCCTCTCTGATCAACTCATGGACGTCCCCAAAAACTGCATGCAAATTTCACTCAATTCTCATATGTAAATGCAACAATCTGTCTATCAGAAATGAACTGCCAAAGGAAAATTCGATTTAAGAGCCTTATTATGTTGTAATAGACATACTGCGATATACATGTGTGTATATACACTATGAATATTTAACAGTCCCATTCAATGTGCACATTTTGGCATCTTCACAGGCTTAGAATCCAATTCTCATTTTATTACAAACTGTCAAATACACACCTAATAAAGTGCCAGTTAATGTGCCCAGAAGAAGAATTACACAATGCTTTGAATGGTAGGTCATACACATGGGGGTATTTATCTTTTCTGAAAGGTTGTACATGATCTTGGTGAGATTTCGAACACCGTGTGCTGTGTCCAAATGGCACAGTCTTTCCACAGGTTGCCATAAGTAAACTAAGACGTGTGTTAAACACATTCTTTCCCTCACCATGCATGACTCCAGATGGGAGTAGCTGTGTAGGAGTGACAAAAGACAGTGGGGGTCCTGATACTTTCTCTTTTATTGGAACATCTGGAGTCTATTGGGCTTCACTGGGGCTTAGCTGCTTTGAAATTCGTGTGGATTTCTTCTTTGGTATAATGCCCTCAGAGCCGTGTTAAACGCACGGTCCGTCAGACGAAATGGCACTTTCGAAATCAGAAACAGATTGACTTGGGGCTCAGGTGTTAAATGCGTTATCCGTCCCGCTGGCTGGCTTTGTGGTGAAACTATCCTGGCCTTTTTAGCTTGTTTCCAAAATTTTTGAAAAGGACAGGTACAGATCAATACTGGAAGGTGGAAATGAGTATTCAAATTCCATTGCCTGGTGAATTGTAACCAGGCCAGGTGACTTACGTTTGACTTATCAAGCCATTAGTTTGCATTTCTCAGTCACTAAAATTGGATAAAAATAGTTTTCAGAATGATGTTAGTCTACCTTTCAGAGGTTCAGTCATTGTTCAGTGATTGTTTTTATCTTTTAATCGGCATGTAATTGTTAAAAACAGCAATGAAAATAAATAATTTAGGTACAGTTAAATAAAAAACCACAGCCCGTTAAACTCATGTTTTGTATAAATGTCGTATGAGCCTCCCGACACAGGCTGCTACAGCACACGTCAGTCTACATGTCTATTTCAGACGTTACTCTTACTCCCCACTTCCGGCCTACCCAGAGCCTGCCAGAAGGACAGTCCCTGCTCAGGGAATGCAGCAGTCTTGTGCATGCACGCTCTCAGATGCTGGCTTGATTGCACGGGTGGGGGGACAAATAGGATTACTCAAATGTGCATTTCTCCCAGAGATTGTCATGTTGCGATATCAGTGAGGTTGCTGGCTCTGACTCAGCTGAGGAGACATGGAGCACGGCAAACGGCGGCGTGGAAACGAAGCGCGGCCTTCATCTAAGCGGAGCGGGGGATACTAATCCCTCAGCAATCCTCCAGGGAGTTAAAAGCTCAGAGAGCCATAAGCTTTTCTTCGTAAGACTTAGGTGGTGTGTGACGGTGGAGCAGAGTGCTCTCCTGATGAGGGGGATCTGAAAGCTGTGTTACATTGGTATGGACACAGATTAACACACCTCCTCTTTAAAGGGTAAAGTGAAGTTCAGGTCACCTGTAACAGACGCAGAATCTCGTTAGGCGCGCACCATTGATATTGCCATTGAAGTAAATCCTTCGCGGAGAAACGAAGATATAAATTCAGGCGCCCTTAAATTGTACCTCATTTTTTAGTGACAGTGTGTAGGGGTACGGATAATGTGATGATGTATTGCATTGCAAGGAGAAAACAATCCCAGCAACTATACATAGTCCATTTGCAACCCAAGGCATTGCACTGCAGTGTGGGCACTTTAACGGTGCAGCAAAAGGAACTGTCCTGCAACAGACAGCTTAGGGTTCAGTTCTGTAAACCACTTATAGGAGATCACAAAGCGGGCTCCTACCCCGTAATGTTCAACCCTCCTTGGAGGGAAATCCTAACATGACAATAAGACTTTAAATATACATTCTCCATTTTTTTATAATCACAACATCACGTTGTACCAATATTGTGCTGCACAATGCGCTGAGAGCCTATACAAACAGAGAAAGAAAATGGAATCCGCCAAACATTCTGTATGCATCACAAGACCTAGTTATATAAAAATTGAAAAACAGTAATGATATCCATCCCGGGGTGGCTAAGATGATTATGATGGAAACTATGTTAAGAGTGATTGTGTACAAAAAATAGAATTTCTTAACTCGCTGCCAGCAATGACAAGTTTTTTAAGGTATTTTATTCCTGTGGGTCTAAAGGCTATGGGCTATTGGCCTTTGATCAATGTAGCCTTGTTGTTGGAAGAAAAAGCATGAAGAAATAAGATTAGAGGACACTGCATCGTCTTGCCATTTCCTCTTTGGTTCGGTGAGGCTGATGCGGAGCCGTGCATCAGAACGGGCGTCCCAGGGTGTTTTGGGAACAATCCTCCTCTGATCTCCTGATGATCAGCGTGCTCTCCCAGGCATCACCCTCCCTCTCCATCCCACACACATGTGATAGCAGGAGTATATCTGATGTCTGGGTTTTAATTGCATAACTCCAGATGTCTGCCCTATACAGTGTGTGGGCTGAATTAAGGCAGGGCTGTAGGTGCCTCCCAGGCTGTCTCAATGTCTGAATATGTTTCCTGCTGACCAGAGTGCTAAGAGGCACTCAGACAGGTTGTTTAGCATTGTCTGGTATTTGATTCCTTTACATTTTTTTTCTGTGCAATAATAATTCATTATTATTCAACATAACGGAAATCAACAACTCCTCCCCCATCTACCTAATTTGAAATGATAGAAGCCCTAACAAATCCAAGCCCTACACTTAGATAATGAAGTAGTGGCCAGTTAGTTGCCCTAAATAAACAGCAGCCATATAAGCTCTCATTTCCGGCACTAAAAAAACCATCTGCCCCACTTTTTCACGTGTGCCATAGAAACACTTTGTGATGAAGTCCTATACAGTTGTCACAGTTTTATAATATTTCAAAAGTAGATTCATGAGTAGATTAATAGTTAAAAATGACTGAGTGATAGTTAAAAATGGTTGAGACTGAGAAAGTTTTGCCATGTTATAATGAACATTCCTTCACGCAGTGTATGAAAGTGGACATTGCTTACAAGAGTCTGTTTGCCATTGCACTAGAATACTGTTTAATATGTTTTAAGTAGGGCAAAATTGCTTCAAGACGACTGGTCCTTACAGGTGGAGTTTTTAAAAAGCGCTTGTATATGAATGATTCTGTCCTGTTGTTTTCGATCACTATATATAGTTGATTCTAACCGGTATATAAGCATTTCTGGATATAAGTTCATGTAAGTTTACCAGCAGTGGTTTCAGTTGTGTATTAGGTTGCACATAGAACAGAATTACAACATAATCATTAAGCTCAGGCAATACAGGGACACCACGCTGTTACTGTTCAATGATGTATTTATGGGACTGAAATTATGACAGTAAAAATAACCAGATGTGTGCTCATTGTGTATAATATCAGCATAAATTTTTGTTACAGAATGCTTTAACTGTGGTCCAATGTCACTGACTCATGCACACTTGAAAATGTCACCATGTGGACACTGAATGAGAATGTTGGACACAATGTTGAAGAGGCCCTTTCCCATACAAGTGAATGGACAGTCAACAGTAATCTCTAAAGTTACACTACTGAGCATGTAGACAGGAGGGACCAAGCAGGTAAGGACAGGAAAGCAAAATCCCATTTCCTGCTTGGTCTATAATTCGCAGATTTGGCTGTTCCAGATATATGCGCAGCATTAGAAGCTATACCTCCTGATAGAAGAACAACAGCCATACTGTTGAAGTAGAGTTCTTCTTCAAATCTTTCTTGTAAACGTGGTTATGTGTAAGGCTCTGGATGCTTTGGAATAAACTGGACATTCCTTTTGAATACATTTGAATACATCTATTTTTGGAAACCCTGATGCACTTTATACAGAAAATACAAAATTGTGTGGATGTTTAAGGGATGCAAAAGATGTTTTGTGCTCTAAGTTACACAGAAAAAAGGCTGTAATAAAATGCAGTTTCATATCTTTACTATAGACTAGAACAGATGGCTGTAACTGAGAAAAATATTGTTTTCTTCCAGTCACATGCTGGAAGCAATCCACACTCATAGATGTGTCTGCCAATGACATTATACACTATGGATGAAATTTGTCATCACAAAAACCTCTGCAAGAATGAGCTGAACAACTTTGAAATGAAAAGATTATGTTTCAGACAGACATTTTGCCAGGCAAATTATTCTGTATTGTTTCACACATTTCTTGGTGAAGGGTTGCTGTGATGTCATCGGTAGACATGCATCATTAACGTTATCTGCATTCTCAGACAAATTTTAGGAACTATCTGCAGTGCAAAACATGAAACATTTGTGTGATATATGTCCATCAAACCCCTCACTGAAAGAGGTTGCCATGTGTTATTGATTACCTACATGCACTAGTATCTGTTGATAATTCTCTAAGATGAAGGTAACTGGAATATTTTTTCTAGTGTTAAAATCATTTATATTAGAGCCTCTAACCTTACTTCAAGACAATAAATATTGTCCGTCCACTTCAGAAAAATTATTTATTGGTACTGTAGGCATAGCCAAGGAAGTGAATTGTTCTTTATTTGGACAGCAAATAGGCTTCCTAGTTCTTTAATAACACAGTAAGATGTTTTGACACTCTCAAGCAGTACTGTATTTTACAGAGAACTGTTTTGCAGCATAGATCCTCATTATATATGACTCAGGCTGTATTATTTCAATGTAAAGTGTGCACTATTAAATCATATTTAATGACTGATATATGATACGTTCACACACCACCACGGGAGAATTTCCTTAAGATGAAACTTTGAGCTCAGATTATGCTGGTTTTTTGGATACACAGTTTATCGTACATCATGTGATAGATATATGTATTTGTCATCCCAGATGCTTAGCAAGCTAATTAAAAAAAGAAAGGAAAAATGGGACATCTAATTAATTAAAGAAAACTGCAGTGTGGAGGAACATTGTCTGTGCCATTGACTGTAAGGTGACTTTGTGTCTGGCCCTCTTTCATTGTAACCTATGACTGGAACGAGGTGGTTGGTCTGTCAGCACCAACCTTTGCCAAAAAAGCGTAATTAGCCGTGATTATTGATTGCTAGCAGGGACGGCCTCTGCAATTAAGCCAGTGTCCTCTGACTGCCTGAGGGTCAGCCATTCAGACTGCTCATAAACTCTGGAGGGAAGGTGGGAGGGAAGAAAGGTCAATTTGTCCAAGGGCTCGTATTTATCTTCCCATTTCTATGCAAGGAATTTTGCTTCTTACTATGAATTCCTGACCAGAGTCAGAATTTAAGAATGCAAGAAACTCTCCTTACAAAATTCCTCCTTTCAGAAGGCATTTTTGACATTTCAACCCCTGCAACCCATACACACACATGCACACATGCATACACGCACGCACGCATGCACGCACGCACACACTCATACACATTTGTGTCTGTTGACTCATTAGTCAATACTACCTGAGGGTAGCACAGCAGCAAATTCTAACTTTCTAATTTTTTTAATACTCTTAGAGTTCCAGCTACACTAAAATGTAACCTTTCCATTCTGTGCCTCCTGCAATTTACAACCATCTGTTACACAATGAAAACATTAATCAGCTGCACAATATCCCGGTGCTTAAGAGCTTTTTTCCCTGCTGTCATAGGTCTCCTGATTCAGGTTGCATTCACAATCTGGGACAATCAGTTAATAACATTGGACTGAAGCAGGCAGTACACCTAGAACAATGATAATCCATCTTGGATCGAAGATGAACATCTCCAGAAACAATGTACTGTACACTGGTCTTCCAATTATGGCTGCGCAATCCAATTTCCGAGGACCTGTTATTGGTCTTCAGGGCCTTGTGACCCAGTAGAAGGACTTAGATGGGCTTGTTTTATATCATATTATTCATTTACACGGAAAGGGAAGTGTAATTAAAAGGAAATTGTCTGTGTTTAATGATGGTAATCAATGCAGAGAGCACACACCCACCCCCATATGTCTGGAGGAAGTGATGTCTCTGAATGGACCAATGGGGTCCCTCCGTGGTGTTCTGGAGGAGATGCAAGATCTGCAAGATCCCTTTTATGTTCACACATAAATCATTCTGGTTGGAACTCTGGCACACTGAAGCATGTGCTAGTGAAAGGAAATATGTAAACACACTGGGCGACCTGAGGGGCTCGATTAACCACATTTATTATTACTAAGCTGCAGAGTCATCTGTAATCTGGGATGGGCTCCTGTACATCTTTGAAGTGCTAATTGTAACTAATAGCACCTGTGGCACCGATGTCTCGGAGCCCTTTTCATCACCACTGTTAAACGTCTAAGACTACAGTTCATCATTCAGGTTGAAGGTTTTGCTACGGTGCTCACGTTCCCTTTTAGCTTCTCTGGTTGAGAGCTGGTCTTGAGCTGTTTTGAAAGACCCCAGATATCCCAATGCCGAAAACAAACGAAGGCTTGAAAGCGGCTCCAGAGATGCACATGTTCTCCGGGGACGTGGCCCCTGTGTCTGAGGCAGTAGCTTCACAGCGGGGCCTTGTTTTTGTATCCCCTGTGGCGGAGGAGGGAGCCTGGCACGGTGGCTCCTTAATTCAGGCTCTGCGCTCTGCCTTTCACAGTAGCTACAGAAGTTTTAGTGAACAGCGCCTCTGTGCCACTCTTCCAGCTGGCAATACATCAGTGCGGCATGGACTTCCCCACCTCTAGGGAAAAAATGTGGTGCGTTGCATCAGAAAAATGTAACCTAAAAAAAAAAAATAATGATATAAAATTGCACTACCTTTACATTAGGCAATTATCGGAATTGGTGGGCCGCATTCCGTATTGAATGTGCAATTCGACGATTTGTAGACAGATTAAATCTGCAAAAGGCATCACGTTTCTTTCAGGGAAGCATGAGAGCACTTCGTATCACGCTATATTGTTTGCGTCCAAATATAACCTCTGACAGGGGACATGCTGTTCGTTTTCCATCTGTGCTTGCCAGGCTGTTGGGAACTACATGAAATGCAGCCTCCTTAATGACCCATAGAATTACGGGGGTTGCAAGAATGACTAATTGACCGATTAGGGGGTAATCAGGAAGGTAGTAAACATAAAAACGAAGTGATTTGGCCAGACAGCCCTGCTTAATTTTTTCCCACTTTCAGCTCTCCAAAGCCAAGGGTGAATACACATTGCCCTGAGTCAAACATCCGCAGCCCCTCCCCCCCCTCCAACTTTTCTTTCACTTTCTCAGGGGCACTTACTGTATGGCACATGACAGGCCTCTCTTGTACTGTTAGCTGTCCTAAGCCGTAAAGAATTGAATTTGAGCACCTGGTGAAATCAGGCTGAGGACAGTGGATTAAGCAGTGGTAAATCATCATTATTTCCCTCCGACACCCCTCCATGTTATTCCACTCCACCAGAAGGCACTTTGCACACATTGCTAAATGGATATGCCATGCTGGCCCATAAATCAAGCGAGGGATGCATGCGAACGGACATGCTTGTGCACTCCCTCGTGCATAGATCACTTGTAGCTGTGCGTTTCCTCCAACGCAGATCTGCCAGCACCATTATTCACTAGGGCGTTTTCAGGAAAGATCCAATGTTTTCATGTCATGCTGTAGCAGAAACAGTTCTACACTGTCTGTGTCAGCCTGTGGATGGTTAGCAGGCATTTGTTTGGATGACAGCTTTGCAGATTACATCCAAACATCCAGATTCTTGTGTTCTGAAGAGGAAATTAGCCCCTTCCTCTGACTTTTTTTTGTTTGTTTTTTTGCGCTCACAGATCTTACAGGTGAACTTAGTGATGTCCATCCTGCTGTACGTGATGTTCCTGGCGTACCTCTGCGGAATAAAAGCCACGTCGATGGACAAGCGCAGCCCCACCCAGGACCCCGTCAACGCCCTGGTCATCAAGCTCCTGCAGGCGGACATCACGAGGAGCAAGCAGAGGCAGGCGGAGGTGCGGGACGACAAGGCCGAGGACGTGCTGCCGCCGGCCGCGCTGGACCCCCCCGAGGAGGCGGACTACCCGGAGAGGACGCCCCCGTCCGTCTACCAGCCTGTGATGGACATCGGGGCGGAGCTGCTGAAGCAGCACAAGCGCTACAACTCGCCGCGGGTCCTGCTGAGTGACCGGCCGCCGCTGCAGCCGCCACCGCTCTACCTCATCGACGACTACATGGGCGCCTCAGAGGCGGCCAACAAGACGCGGAAGAAGCGCAACGTGGAGCACAAGAGCTACCGGGGCGAGTACTCGGTCTGCGACAGTGAGAGCCAGTGGGTGACGGACAAGACCAACGCCGTGGACATCCGGGGCCACCAGGTCACCGTCCTGGGGGTGATCAAAACCAGCGGCACGGAGGTCAAGCAGTACTTTTATGAAACCAAGTGCCGCAGCGCCAAGCCCTTTAAGAGCGGGTGCCGGGGCATCGACGACAAGCACTGGAACTCCCAGTGCAAGACCTCCCAGACGTACGTGCGGGCACTGACCTCGGAAAAGACCTCTGTGGGCTGGCGCTGGATACGGATAGACACGTCGTGCGTCTGCGCGCTCTCACGCAAACAGCGCAGGACGTAATACACACCACTCACTGCTTTTTTTCCTTTTTTTCCCTGGCGGGAGACTCTGTAAATATAAGTTATTATTTAAGTTATGTGAATTGCATGTAGTATATAAATGTTTATATATATATATATTGTATAGATATATCTGTGTTATTTATTGAAGTCTTCATTGATAAAACTGAAAAAATGGATAAACTTATGGAACACATACAATGCCGCCAAAAAAAAGAAAAAAAACCCAACAACAACGACAACAAAGGAACATCACATGGTAGGACTATGTGCCTTTTGTAAGCATCTGTACATTGGACAGGACAGCAAACATCACCCAAGATTGCTGGACTTCAGGAACGGCTACAGAGGGAGATGTTCATTCGTCTGGGTCAGTCAAATCAGTATTTCACAACAGTATTCTTGATTATGCTCATGAAATTGCAATAACACTGCAGAAACACCGGTATATGGCTCCATTTCACCCATTTTGATAAACACGGAAAATCACTCATTTATAGAGTTTCCTCAGCTATATGTACAAAAATATATAAATAGGAACACTTAAACGCATGGAAAATATGAGACAAAACACATGGTTACTTTTTTAATACAATTAATTATTTGTTGTATTTTCAGAGCACAGTACATGTGGTTTTTATATGTTGCTTGTTTTACAAATGCACATTGGTCTGAAATGTTATAGAGGGCACTTACAGAATTTAGTGTGCTACAAAGGAGAAGTGTGCAGGTTGTGTTCATATCCCATCATCTGCCAGTCATGCAAAAAGCATTGTTCAGAAAACCACAAACTGATCACAAATTGTTTAACACAAAGCAGTACAAAGCCAAACCCAATTAACTTGGCATGCACCATGTTCTATTTCAGACTCTAATCTGAACTTTTTTGTAACTGCGCTTCACTTTTTTTAGCCGTCCAATAATCTGCACATTCCACTGAAGTCAGTCACATGCAGAGAACTGGAAAATAACAAGTATGAACACTTAGGGCAAATGCAGAGAACAGACCACCCAAACAAAAAGATTTGAGATACTATTGCAAGATAAAACATTCTGCGTAGAGTTATTTTTCAACACAATGACCAAGAATGGACCAAAATGCCGCAAACCCTAAACATTGTAATGTACAGGAAGAATGCAAAGCAGAGGCAGAGGCACAGACAGCGCAACCTGAGAACGGGTGTCAAAGGGCGGGGCCACAGAATGTGGGGGTAGGCGGAGTAACACCGTGTGCGTGAGAGAGAGTGCTTTCTTTGAGCCGCAAGACACAGAGAGTCATCTTTTGCCAAAAAAGAACTCAAGCCACAGAAGCCATGATTATAGCTCAGGGTCCAGGTCTGAGATGAATGCAGGAGACACTAGAATGTTGGCTTTTTTGCACCAGACACATCTTGTTTCGCATCTTAGTACTGAGTGAATTTTTATGCGCAGCATCTGCACTTGGCAACACATTGCAGTTTCATGCATGTTATGCACTGTGTATAATATTGCGAAGCAAGAGATTATTTTGGTTTATTTTGGTTGTAGCTAAAACAAAAACCCCAACCCCCCGGAAAAAAAATGATGTGACAAAAAACATTCATCACCGATTGCCATTCAAGTCATTAACTAAATCACAGACATCTGTGCATCAGGATTGTGCACTGGAACCATGTAACAAAATTAAGGTTCCCTAGAAATAGTCCTGCTTAACTTCATCAAAATACATAATCATGTACATATACAACCAAGACTTTTTGAGATTGAATTCCTGGCATACTTGATGCGGGAAAAAGGTGGTGGTTAACATTCAACGTATTCAAATAAAAACACAAATTGAAAACTACCGGTATGTAGGTTAAATACTGAGAAGAGCTAAGACCGGACAGATTGACAGCTGATTGATGGTAAACAGTCATTAAGGACAGCTGTGGGGAAGCTGGCTGCCAGGCAGCATAAGGACTGGGTCCCCATGAATACCGCAGCAGAAAACCCTCTCACCAACACTGGCCCCGTGACAGCGCCCTCCTCCCACAGACTGAACCCGGGCCAGGCAATCCGTGCCATACTCCCACTATCAAACGGAACTCATTTTCAGTGAAGGAACTCAGATGCATCAGCACTTTAGGTTAAAAAAAAAAAAGCTGGATTCTGCTTCGCAGTGCAGATCAACGGGCGAACAAAAGGACACCAAAAGGTGTAATGCCATCCCTAATGACACCGCAGTCTTATTGAGGGAAAAGCTGCCTTAAGAAGCTGTACATACGTGAAGAGCTGGGATCTGAACACATAATCTCCACTTTAAGAGGGTTTACGCCTTTGTCAGTCTGATCTTAGGGGATAAGCATTTTACCAGTGTGCCCGGGATATAAAAAGGTGTAGCTTATTTTACTGTAAGAGTTTACATAAATGGCCCTCCCGTGCATGGCAAACTCAAGTGGGGCCGGTTTGAGTCAGAAGAAAAAAGTGACTTTTATTCTTTCACTTCTTATGAGGTAACCCTCTCCACCAATGTTACTGTTCTTTCTGTGCTAGCCCGGGTGTAATGCAAATTTTCTCACAGAACCTGTGCCTACCTGAAAGGGTCTCATGTTTGTCACCCAACCTCACTTAGCCCATGATTATACTTGTTTCTCCTCATTTAGGCCATTAGCTCACTGCTTATGGAGACTACTGGCATAGGAGGAATATACAGATAGAAACAGAAACACGCAACCAATACTTAAAGTGGTCATGGTAAACTCTGTGGTGTCTCTCTGTCAGATCGTTTTGTGAAAATGTCAGCGAAAGCATACAGTATCTTCTATATGAGAAAAGGAAAAAGGCCCACATGATTTTAGCTCCTATAAGTGTATTTATTTATGACAAGGGCAACATTTCAATCTGCACTGGATGCTTGTCCTTTTTTTGAAATGTTAACCAAAACTAGAATGATCTCTGTGAAACAGGAGGGGTTAGGGCCACTTTGCTTAGCTTTCACCTACAGGTTAAAACAGTGCCAACCACACTTAAATCTAATATGGTGTTTGTGTTCAGATTACATTCTTTTTGTGGTCACACTGTGAGTGACATTTATCCAGGTGCAGTATACAGAAGCATTGTTTCCGCATACTACATGTACGTACATGTAGTATGCGGAAACAATGTTCATTGTACATACAGAAACATGTTCATTGTTTTCTCCAAAGTCAGGCTAAAATGGCAAAGGGGATTCTTTTTTTTTGCAAGGTAACACATCCTTGAAAACACAAAACCTATTCAGGGCATTTAAAAAAAACAAACCAGCTGGAGATACTGTACGCTGCTCTGAGGTCAGCTTTGTTTCGACAGACTTGGCTCTGAGGCACAGGGCTCAGGTTTAGGGTTATAGGAGGTTGAGTGTCTAAGTTCAGGGGATGGTGGAGATATACCTGTCAATCACAAACCACTGTTACAGAAGGTCTTAGGGCTTTAAATGGTAAATCCCCACACAGACCACAGGACAGGGCTGGACCAAATATACTATGGAAGATCACCACCCTATACAGTTATTCTTTAGCATACCATTCACAAGACAGGCATTGCCTCAAGCAGTCTGAGTGAATAAAGCAAATAAGGATGGTAAAGCAAGTAAGGGATAACAGCAGAATTGACTAAACACATGGTTTTCTGTGTCAAAAGAACCTTGCTGGAAGAAATACAGAGTATGTAAGCTATCGGAATAGAATCTGCAAGTTTTGAATCTCATGAGCAACATGTGATAAGTAATATGAATAGCTCACTGTGAAAATTACCAGGTCACTTTTCTGATGTTTGCACATATTATATATGTGTATATATAGACATATAAACACGTCTGTGCTATCATCCACATTAAAATACTAATACAGAGTGCATGTGTTGCTACAATTTGCAAATGATGGTCCCAAATGCCTCCCTTTTTAAATGCATTATGGTGCTGAAGATGGCATTCTCATTTTTTGTTCTCACAAAAAAGAACAAAAACAAAAACTGATTGGCTGAAGTTTCTTTGCAGTTCTGAATGTCCCTGGAATTTGCAGATATTTGCAAATGGAACCGAGCTGCTCCAAATGAGAATAACAGACAAACTATCTCCTTTGCAGGATTCTGCTCAGGGGTGGAAAGGGAGGTATTACTCCTTTATTGGGTAACATAGCAAAGACATGATAGCAGGGATTCAAATGGCTTTGGCTCACTCCTTACCACTAAATTAAAATCATAGCTCTGATAATTTAATCTTTAGTAGAGGGCAGCTCCTAAGAGTAAAAACTTGTTTTGTGGAATAAAGATGTATACACTCCATCAAGGAACTCTTACTTAACTAAGGAACTCTTTACTGAACTAAGGAACTCTTTTTTGAACTAAGGAACTATACTGAATTCAGGAACTATTTACTGAACAAAGGAAATCTTGTGCTTGTACTGTACTTTCATTTATAGAGCATCATTTTCTGTCCTTTTCAAGTAGGGCTAAACACTCCTTAATTATATTGCCTTTCTGGGAAAAAAAACACTATAATGGTGGACAAACCTGTACCTGGATTGTGAAATATGAAGATTGAAAAAAAAAAAACTGCACAGGTATCAGCACACTCTATGACACATTCCTTCACATTTCATTTTGTTGTCTTCTACCTTTACCTTGTCTTCACCCAGAACTGTTGCTATACTCATGCTGTTGTGTCATAACTTCTTTTGACCATCTCTCCAAAGTTAGCCCAGGTTTTACTGTAACACCTTGACACAGCTGTCAGCTGAACTGAACTCTAAACTGAACTGAACAGAATGACTGGACTAAGTATATGGTTTCAAATAGTTGAAACGTTACCTGCAGTCACAGAAGAGATAGTGCCAAAAATAAAACAAAAACAATCAAAACAACAAGAAGAAGAATAGTGGAAGTTGAATGTCAAATGTGGAAATAGTTTTTTTGTTCCAAGATTACACCATAGTAATAAGATTTTAGAAAAGACCTGTATGTTGGATGTGTACTGTACAATATAGTAGCTTTTGCTGCCTGATGTAAGTTGTCCACATGTTGTTTGTATTTTTGTTCATTGGTTGGATCTTTTCAGCTGTCCTAAAAGAGTACCATGTGATACATGAGGAAATATTATGAATCAGAGTAACATTTTACATAACACTCTCCTCTTAGATTAAATGGGGCCTGCCGTGTGTGTGAAACATGTCTGAATAAAAGTATGACTATGTTTTTTAATTATAAGTGTTCAAACCTCATCTTTTTTGTTTGATGTTGCTGGTACAGTGTATGGGGGATTCTCAGAGAGAAGGAAAAGCCATTGTTGCTCTATGACTATGGGATCTAAGCCAATATGGTAAATGAGATTCCTTAGCTAAATGCAAAATGTGACCTTTATTGAAGACCTCAAGCACAAGGAAATAACACACCAATGTTCAACAGCTTCAGAGACCCCAGTCTCATACAGTGTCTAAAACATTATTACTGCATGGTGCATTTGCTTTCTAGGTCACAGTATAGGTATTTTTCACTTCCTGGTTATGCATACTTGGGCAAGACAATACAGTGCACAATTGATTTAGAAGGTTAGGACTAATTATGGGTCATGCTGACTAAATGCAGTAGGATGGCGCAAACTCTAATGATTGGTGACCTAAAAATAAATCATATGTCGAGGCACGGTGGTCAAAAATAGCTGGAGTCAAAAGTAAATTAGGGAATAAGCCTCTTTCAGGCAGTCTAAGAGTTAAGACCTCTACTTAAGAGTAAAATCCAATCAGCACTCCTTCATGAAAAGGTCTATTGAACAGGGGTTAATTAAGGTAACAGCCACACACATTGCAATAAAAGTAACTTCACTAAATTTGTTCAAAGACTTTGATAGATGAATTAGCTAATAGTTTGTATAAGTGTTGCAATCCATCAGATAGCGTTGTACAGATAGTGATTTATCTTATTCTTACTGTTAAGTTAGGAATTTTTAAGAGTTCAGGGGAAAGAGGTTTCAACAGCAGTGTAACCTGATATCAATGCTGAGTTCATCTGAAAAGACTGTATTTGTTTATTAGTCTTTATAATTAGGCCTTGTCTGTCAGTATGTTTGTTTCTTTAGCTATTATGACATATTGCATGAACATCATTTCCACACTGACCTGGGGGACCTGCCTTTCCAAAACAATGTTCTAGCTCTCCTTCTCTCTAAAACCAGGTCATGTGCTCACCCTTACAGTGAGGCTGGGCTGGGAAAATACAGTCTGTGAAATAAAACTGGAGGAATTAAGGTTTCTGTGAGCCTTCCCAGAAATGCAGTCCACTGCACGGAGAAATATAACCATAAATCACATTAAAGTCTTAAACACGTCAAGCAAACAAAAGCTTTGGTTGGAAGGCTTTTTTATGAAGTGCAGAGGACATCCAAGCCAAAACTATATATGTAAGCTCTAGCCCTTCTCCATAGCGCTCCAGGAACTTCAGCTGTACTGTATGGGTGGATGCATCATATGCAGGTTAACTTGCCTTGCCAATGACCTGTCAAAACACTTCTGTCTAGACAGGGTTTTGCTGATTTAGTCAGTCCACCTCATGCTGCCCTTGAAATTAATGCTGTCTCCGATTGGTGATTGTCACGTCAGTCACACATGCCTCTGAGCAAAGGCAGGGAAAGGTACAAACACAAGGACATTTTGATTGGATAATCATTCAAAAATGTCATCCAATCACAAGTAAGCAAGACCCCCTAGGCCAAACTATCATGGCATGGAATCCCGAACTGAAAGAGGGTGATTCTTTCCAGACTGAGGAGTTAGCATCTGGCTGCTGGGCGGGCTAGCTCCAGGTCCCTCTGCACTGAGAGCCGAATCTATTTCTGTTCATGTGAGAATTACATCAGCGTAACTTCCTTGACAGCAACATGTCCTGGTGTCATGTGCTCCACAGCTGCAGGACTATCTCCACAGCACCTGGTTCTAATAGGGCTCTGTGCTTGTATTTGTATGTGGGTTCAGATGCATCCTTTCACAACTCCGTCAGCCCAATGAACAAAACCCTGCGATGTTCTCAGCCAAATGGGCAGTGTGTCTTTACCCTAGATTCAAACAATTGTCCCAGGGACAACCTCCACTGATCAGCCATCACACAGAACAACGGAATAACGTCACGGTACTGATTTCTTTGCACCTATCAATCTTGTTTCCTCACAATTCCATTCATACATGAAATATTACACACACACACACACACACACACACACACACACACACACACACACACACACACACGCACACACACATACACACACACAAACTGACAAGATCATGTTATGTTTGAGATTACCTTATTTTCATATTCTCCAAATACAAATGCTCCTCTCTGTCAAGGTAAACAACCCACCAGGCTATTGCCCTGCTGAAAAAGTGCTAATTACGCTTGCCCTTGTGCATTCTTGTGAAAGGAACATATCGACACGGGCAAAATCAATCTATCAAAGAAGGTGGGGTGTGGATTTTTATTAGTGTGCAAGTGACACTTCTGGCAGGGGCTGCCGAAATAGCTGTCATGACAGTCCTCATCATCGGGCTTATATTACTGAAAGTGTGCCGCCCAGAGCACAACACAACAAGGACCACAGAGAGATTAAGCCACACTGACCACAGCTGGAATCCAAATACTGGACCCTATTCCATGTAAGTACAGCTGGGTTTGTTGGTGTTCTGTAGAGTAGTATGAACTGTTCCCAGAGGGATAGATACATAACCATTGTGGGAATTGTCATGCACTGCGGTATGGCCTTCTTTGCCTATTCTGTCACAGTAATGTTTTTGATTTTGGAGCTTACTTTCAAGGCACTATATTGCTCACAGATGATTTATGACCTACGGATACAGAATATGAGTTTCAAAGTGTCTTCATTTCAGTGCTATCTGAATGAGCTACTATACAGCAAAATTATTTGCTGTTTTTAAGTTACTGTTTTGAATAAATATTATGGAATGCTATACATTTTCTCAATTTCCCTCTCACAAAGCTAAATGTACAGCTCATAACTTGATTCTATTCAGTTAGTGACACAGTGAGTCAGATCACCAGAACGTAGCAGGATAACATAGCAGGATAACTTAGGGAATCACACTGGGGGCCATGGCCCTGCAGGGTTTGCTTTCACATGTTGTTTAAAATTGGTCTGTCTATCTGGTACAATGATTGAGTGTTGCGGAACGTGGGAACCTGTTATGTCCCTCCATGGTCCAAATAAACTGAAATAGAATGTTTTTTTTTGTTTTTTTTTTAAGAGAACACATCATTAATTAATGGCTGTTTAATTCTTGTCAAAATACCAAACTGCTTTATCAGAAACTATTCATGTGTGTTCTAGTGTCTGTTTATTTTCTCTGATCGACTTGCCATCCCTGTCTGTTTAGCATGGCTCATCTGAAGCGGTTTGAGGGAATTCCCATGTCTAAGGTACTGTATGCTACAAGCCAGTCCCAGAGCTGCATGCCTCCTGTTTCCAGGGTAATGTTATGATGATGCCTGTACTGCAGTATATGGCTGATAGTGAGAAGTCATGATGCTCCATTGGACTTTTCAGGCAGGTTGCACACCTGTAACATTAGTTTTTCTACAAAGGTGAGTAAGCATTGAAAGGGAATTTCCAGGTCAGGGCAATGTTCCTCAATCTGAGAAACATTAACTCCCACCAAGATATGTCCATTGAGAGCACTGGTGTCGCTCAAGTATGTAGACAATACAGAAGGCAGCATAGGCTTGGAAGCAAGTTTCTTTTTCGTGCTGTATTTGTCCAGCACTTTTTTCTCCTTAGACCATGAGAGGAATTTGTAAAGAGGAGGATTATGCCTTCCTGAGAAACCTGGAAGATTCTCAGCCTCAGGCAGAGGAAGATTGCAGACCAATGGATGAGGAAAAAAGGGAAAGACACGAGGAGAGGGTAAAGAGTTCAGTCCTTACACCACTTCGCTGAGATCCTCGTCACGCGACCTGCTAAGCACATCCTGCAGATGACCTTTGGTATGTGTCTTTAACCCCGAACCCACAGATCCGTCGTATACAAGAGAGAGCACAGAGAGAAGAGGAGAGACAACGAGAGCTGGAGGAGAAGAGAAAGGTACTCTATGAATTAAACATGGTTTGACATCTGTTACAGTAGTCATCAGAAAACATGCAAATAGAGAGCCTCGCTGCTCTGAATTCTGTGTATACATTCTTCATCAACACACAATGACTGATTAATCTTAGCATCCACTGACAGACTAGAATGATAACTCTGTTTCTATAACCATCTCCAAACAAGAAATACAGTATAGGGGATTCTACTAATCAACTTTCACAATCATAATACAAGATTGTTTAGGCAATATTCAAATGAACGATTGTTAATGAAACTATTAAGGAAGTTAAATCAATACATAAATATATCTGGATGTTCAGCAAAAGAAGGACATGACCCCACACAGATGAGACTTACTGCTGTTATCTGGGGAAATGTAATTGAACTTGACTGTAGCAGTCAATTTTTTTTCCTATGGTGTTGTATAAAAAAAAAAAAACAACAGCAACATCTTCCTTCTTCCAAGCAAAATTCTACAATGTAAATCATTGGAGCCATTTCACACCAGGCTGTAATTCAACTTGATTGCAATAATTGCTGTGGAGTAATTGCAGGCGTCTCTTGTGTTCTGCACCTAGCAACCATTTAGGGCTCCCAGACCACAGGATTACACTTACCCACAACACACTGCACGGCGAGTGTAATATTCAGGGACACATTTACTGGTGCCAGTGCTACACGTTAATGAGAAAATGCTGGGTCACTGAAGGACAAAGCTGTTGCTTATACATGGATACGCAAGAAACATAAACAGCTTATTTGTTTTAAACCAAACTTTTCCCCTCAAAATAGAACCACCTGTGGCAGAAACGAGCCCCCATTGGTTTACAGTACTGAGCAGCAGTGGTGGCCTCTTTCCCTGTCTGTGTACAGGCCTGGACACTTTCATTCTTCATTAAAAACGTATGGAGAGCTTTCACTGTCCTCCATCTGCTTTCCCGCTCCTTGTATTTTCCCTGCAGTGGGATGGGGGCCCTCGCTGTCCTGGAGCATCAAACAGCCCAGTGACTGATGACAGACGCTGACAGGGGGGGAGAGGGCCTGGCCTTAGTCCCATGTGTGCAACATTTGAGCCCATTGTCATCAATCATGATTACCCCATCCACCCCCCCAATTAATATAAATAAAGGAAACAGTTTATGTATATGGAGCCTTACCACTCCCTCTGCTGCACAGGGAGAGAGGAGATTTCGTGTCAGTGGAGTGAACAGTGGTAAGGAGATGAAGTGCCGGAACTTTCCTTTGAACCGTTACAGGCAGGAGGGCTGGTAACAGTCTCAACAGCTTCCATATGATAGAGGTTATGCCTCTGCGCTTGTCCTGCGGCGGCCGCTGCACACGGCGGGCAGGAAGCGTCCCTCCTGCGGGGCCAAACGCGCCGCTGTAACAGACACGAGTTCACATGCTGCGCTGCTTCCCCCTCCATCATCTGGGCTTCGAGGCCCAGACCGGAACTCGCTCGGGTCATTCGAGACATGAAGGCAGGGCTTGTCTCAGAGAAACACAGGAATGGCTCTCAGTGATGCAGGAGGGAGAGGTGGGTCTCGGAGCCCCAAGAACCTTTCCGCTTGCAGGGGGAGCCAGTAAAAGGCAAGAGCACGTGCGCAGCATCAGTCATCTAGCCAGCACACAGCATTGTCTTTCAATGTATTTCCTGGGCATGCTAATTGCAGATTTTCCCTCCAGCTGATTATTGTGATAATTAACATTGCGAGTGTGCCTGAAGTGGCTCCTGTGCACTCCTCACAGCAAAAGGAGGAGGAGTGGAAAAGGCACGTGGCAGAGGTGGCGGCTGAGAGGGAGGCAGTCATGCGAGAAAGAGCACTGCGGCTGCGAGACTTCAGGGTAAGGCACGCAGAGAGCTAACGCCGCAAGGTATAGGGGCAGATATATTGCATGTATACCCATGACACTGCAAGATACAGAGACACTAGGATCAGATATACTGTACATATACTCTTGACAGTGCAAGGTACAGAGATGCCTGGGTCAGATATACTGTACATTTCCTCCAGACACAGCAAGGTACAGAGACACTGGGGTCAGATGTACTGTACATATAATCCTGACATTGCAAAGGTACAGGAGACATATGCACTGTATATATACACACCTCACACTGCAAGGTACACAAGGCCACAGAAGTCAGATATACTGACTCTATTACTCTGTATGACATGTGTACTGTATACATGAATCCCGGGTAATGTCTGCTTTGAATGTTTGGCAGAATTCCTTTTTCTTGGCCACAGTATGACTGTAGTACAATGCAAAATATAGCAGTAGTATCATTCAGCATGTATTTCATTAATTACTGTATTGTAATTAAAGGAATGTTCAGTAACAGACATTAATTACTGAATCAGAGATAATTACAGAATTTCAAACTTGTCAAAATTTCTAGAATGTATCCTCCATGAATAACAAGGAAATGCTGTTTGGTACACATACCTCTGATAATCCTGGTGCACAGAGCTCTCTCAGGGAGTTATTCTTTAAAGTGCATATGCCCCTGACAATGCAAGATACTGAGCTACTGATGGACATACAGCACATTTACCCCTGACAATGCAAAGTCTAGTGCAATTAGATTGAGTTATCCTGTCCAGAACATGTACTCCTGAGACTACATAGTTACACGGTTCCACTGTGGTCAGATACACCAAGGCAAGCATCGTGAGCTATGGCACAGAAGCTGCATTACTGAATTTGATGCTACATGGTATGATGTGATAAAAGTGCTAAGGGTTACATACACCAACACATGGCTGTGATGATACTATTTCTAAAGAGTTTTACTTCCAATCCTTTGCTGGTGACAAAGGAGAATTGATTGTGACATTGAGGGAAGATGTGGTCAAGTGCTCTGTGGTTTTCTCATTTGGATCAAAGGGAAAAAAATCATACAGTAGCAGACTAATAACCCAGGCCTGGTAATGTTTCACTTTTGAAATTCAATGATTCCTTGCGCAACTATAGCCCAAGGGCTAAGTTTGCTTTTTTAAACTCATGCATCAATATTTAGTTTCAAACCTGCAGTACATTTTTCAAGGTATCAGAAGTTGGACTGTTTGCTTGGAGTTCCCTTCATACCTTTTTTCCTTTTTGCAATTGCAAGGGTGTCCTCAGTATGGATGTGAAAATGCAGGAATGGCAGATGGCAGGAATTCTTCAGCATGCTAACAGACCTGCATCATGCCTTCTGCTTGCCTAGAAATGAGAAGCATACAAGTTGAATCGGTACATTTTTAGAACAAAATATTAATGTAATAAAGTCATCAAGAAAGAATAACCAGAGCTCCTTAAAAGGCCTGTGTGAAGGTTCTGTGCCAAGTTCCATTTGATTGTACTGGCAAAACCTTATTGTGCAATTTCATTTTATTGTATTGTTTATCTGCAATTTGTTTTCCATATCCCTGCATAGGATTTAGCTGGATATGCATATTGCTAAGAACAGCCACATAAAAAAAAAAAAAAAAACTCATAAATGTTTAGTGCCTGCTTTTCTTACCTTGTAGAATTTCCAAAGGAAGATTCTCGAAGAGGAGATCAAACCAGATCTGGACAATGGGTCTGAGAGTGTTGACAAGGTCCTGGTTAAAATGTAAACACTCATCTGGGAGCTGGGGAAATGCAAGAACAGGCTGAACTGCACAACAGTGGTGAAGAACACCCTAGCTCTATCTCAAAGCACCATTCATTTGTTTTGTATGATAGCCAGCTAACCTTATAACATGCCTGGCAGTGAAGTTGTGAACATCTTTAAGTGTAGAGTAATATAACAGTAATATGATACATACACTATAGACATATGATCTTAGACTGGATAAACTTTTAAAAACCAAGTTTTCAGTTTTATACATAACTCCAAACGGTAATGTGTGCCAATTTCTGAAACCCCAGCCAGCTAAAGAAGCCGCAGTCATTAAGAAATGTCAGTAGTAGACAGTTACCACCTCATCCAGTTTTTCTTTCTGTTCCAAGAAATGTAAAGCAAAACGAAAACACAACAAAAACCCTGAGATTATCAATACACACATCAATGAAAACCTGTTTATCAAAAAAGTTTAAATGTACTTAAAAAGGAATTCTTTAGAAATACACAAATCATTCCTAGATGGAACCATTGAGTATCAGTTACCAAGTAATTACATAGCAAGTGCATAAATCTTTCCAAGCCATTTGTTAGTAAGAAAGCATTCAGCGGGGAGGGAAGATTTAATGTGAGAAGGCGAAGGAAGTGTTACCCTTGCTATCTGCAAGTTGCCATCTCTGAGGCCTGAACAGTGGGGCTCTATTCAGAGGTACAAAGGAAGGTATAGTCACCTGACCAGATTACAGTCAGTGTGGGTGAGCCATATGCCACCTCTGTTTCTCACTTAAAAAAATATATATAATAATAATAATAATAATAATAATAATAATAATAATAATAATAATAATAATAATAATTGCAGTTGGGACTGACAATGATTTTGCAAGCTTTTGAATCCAAAATCTCTGTGCATTGGCCCAGCGCCTGACTGAAAGACTGGCCATGTGCTCAGCATGGCCCCAGGGCTGTTTTTTGAAGAAGTCCATTGAATATCACAGACTCAAAAGGGAGAAAAAAAATCATTCTTTATATTCTAAGCTTTTTTTTTTCTTCTTCGTATCTTTAGTTGAGACTGAAAGGAAAGATGTTGACAGAGAGAGGAGGGAGAAACAGGTGGCTCCAGTAGTGCAGGTCTCCCATTAACAGAGGAGTGAAACGGCGGAGTCATGTTCCAGCGCGTCTGGCTCCTCAGGGCAGGGAAATGCCACAGACTCCTGGATCCCGGCCTCTGGAGACTCCTGATTAGATAACCAAACACCACGGGGCACAGCTTCAACCCGCTGCTCCTATGCCACCGTGCAATGTGTAAATCAACAGCAGCCGCCACACGCCTAACATTATCTTTAAATTATTTATTTATTTGTTTGCATTACACCTAATTCTGCCCTTGCATTAATGGATGAGTAAACCTCAACTAGATTGTTACATATTAATACACAACTAATATGGGCTTATTCTTTTCAGTTGTGACTCTTGTATGAATACTTAAAATGCCCTGTGACGGGATTTGTATAATTGCCTCCAAAAATAAAAAAGGGAAAATATTAGTTGTATTGTGCTTTGGACAGACTCAGGTATCAGCTTGTGAAGCCTGGGAATGTGGTGGTGTCCTTGGACAGGTGCCAGTACTTGAGAACCTCCTCCCTGGTCCCTGAGTCCTCCCAACCAAGATAATTCACTATAGTCATTTGGTAGCTAATGTTACATAAAACGCATCTTTAAAACAGTCTCATGAGCACGCAGTGAACTGGTTGTTATGGTGATGAAAGCCTGTGCGCAAAATGACGTAGATCCTGGAGATGAAAAGTTCAGCGCTGTGTCCTTTAGTTAACCTGAAAGTTTGCTGCCTTGCTAGCTAACAATTACGCTTTAATCAGTACAGCAATGACGTCAAAACGTCAAACCTTTAATAAATTCTCATCCAGAAAATATGGAGAGGTGCAGGGCCTCGCTAATATGGAGCTACAACTGAAGAGTTTTGGAGGAAAAAGATATGGGCTTCATTTGAAATAATAACCCATCCTACTGAGCATCATACATGATTTCGCATCTACTGAGTGAAAGAATGATGGGATAGCCTGTGACGCCATCCAACTTCAGCAGCCCAGCCTCCAGGTACTGTACTGAGAGGTTCCCCATGATAGCTGTATGTGTGTGCATACATGTATGGAGGGGTGGGGGTAGCTCACTTTAACCATGGTTTTGCATCTCTAGGTTTTTTACAATTACAATTACAATTACATTACAATTTCCTATTGCCAACAAACCACTGAAATTATCTGTCACATCTGCATTCTCCAAAAGACATTCAATCGTTATTTTCGTGGCTGCGGAAATGAGAGAACCATGCCAAGAAAAAGTTAATGGATATGAATTCAGACAAATCAGGTCATTTCAATATTTAGCAGAGCTGGCTCAGGAATTTGCCATAGGGGCTACATGCATGCACAGATACAATTGTGAATTCTTGAGGTGTAGCCAGCTCTGGATATCATCTGGTCAAATGCTTCTATGCAACATTAACTCAAATGAATCTGCTGTCATGGAGGGGGATTTAATGAGATGCTGCTTCCCTTTTGCAGTCAATCAAAGTCTTGATAACCCTCCAACAGACTGGTGTCCTCTTAAACTTCCTTCTTTCTTTGTGGTTAAGCTGTGTTTCTTCTTCAGTTGCTCTATGGTAAAAACATTTCTTTTTATTACTTGCTCTATTCTGTGAAACTCCTATAACCTCTCATTTTTATTCTGCATTGAAGGACAGTTCCAGCTTTACATTTTCACATATGCTGTCCCACAAGAACCATTTTTGCTTTCCAATGACAGATCACGATTTTGTAAATATAAAAGATGATATACCAACATGCGAATGAAATGTATACTGCTCACGATGGAATGCACAATGATGGTGAGTGTCCCATAGTTTCAAATAAATTTCTAAAGGACAACTCTTAGTTTACCTTCAAATCTGAGAACCTGGAGTACCGAATCTACCAAAGACCCAGGGTCTGTCATGTATAGTTGGATGATCTTGGTTTCAAAACCAGGAATTACTTCACTGTCTCACACTTATTAGCCCCGAAGGAGTCTGGCCACATTAGAGGTGCATTACCACACATATACAGGAACACTTTAGATGGCTGTAAGACAGTAACCTCCTGGAGACATTCCCAGAGGGAGAGAGAAATGCAGGTTTGTGTCAGCGATCTCTCCTCCGCTCCACTCATCTCCATTCCTACTCTCATTTACCTCTCCCTAACATCTATATTTAAAATGCAGATCTTAGATGCTGTCTTTTAGCTGGGATGCAATCCCATCTGATGCTACCTCCAATTTCTTCTGAACATCTGTATCATGCAACTCCTGCATTGTCTGTTATGGACACTTATATAGTACCGAATGACAACTGCCGAGCTTAATGGGTTTAAATGGGCAAAATCACTTAATTCCAGATGGTAATAAAAGTTAAATGCTGACAGTGTGTGTTTGTTAATGCTTCTTGGCAGTTCATCCAAACACAGACAAAGATGAATGGAAAAGCTACCTAAGCAGCCTCCCGTCTCAGTGAGGTGTATTCAGGCACCATGGGTTTTATAATATGTAATATTTTACATATATGTAATATGTTTGTTAAAGCTGGTAGATTATATCCTGTCTTATTTCAGTGTGCATAGAAAACGTGGTCTTTGCCATTTTGTAGAATCCTTGAGGAAAGTATTCAACCTGTAGGAGAAGCATTGAATCATGACGTCTCCATTCAGAAGAATCATAAACATAGGAGAATTACAAGTTCGTCATGGCATAACTTCCACATATATACATTTATGCATCTGGATATTTACTAAGTGTCTTTGTAAAAATGGAATGTATATGGGAAGTGTAAAAATAGCATGTCTATGCTAGAACTGTATGTGGGTATGCTATTTAACAATATATGATTGTAGTCTAAAGAGGTAAGTATTAAACTCAATGGACAGGGGATCAAAGATGTGCTTTTCCTCTGGAAAGCTTTTTAATTCCAACCATTCACTTACGCTGTGTGAACAAATACCCTTAAGACTACCAGATTACTCATCTTCATTCAACCATCTCATAGTCAATTTTTTTTGTAAGAATATACAAATATTGGGAAATGTTTTTAACATTGCTTGAGTGAAATTAAGACAGCTTTGGAATTTTGGAAATGACTGTTACATCATGTGATTCTAAAGGGACTTGGCAGCAGTGAAGTAGTAAGTGAGGGTCATACATCATGGCGGTCATTGATTGCTGTTGTTGGAATAACTCCCAGATTGTGTGTGCCAGTTGCTTCGGAATCCCACAGAAGTGCCCAGGCCCATCCAGTTGAAAAAGCTGAGCATTTTACAGCCTGGTCCAAATTTCCACAATCACAACAGTCAGATGAGGTGGCAGTCTGGAGAGATGCAACCCCCATGACCTTCCTTTTAAGGAAGAAGAACATGGCAATCTCAGCTGGTATGAAGCAAGCTCAGACTCCCCACCTCCACACCGGGACCAAGCACCCAATGGGATGTCAGAAATATTGATAATAATTAAAAATATATAAGTGGCAGTATAGCGGCAGTTTTAGCAATTCAACGTTTTACAAGAGGCAGGTTAGAGTACAAAACTGGCCTGTTGATGGCTTTCACTCTGTGTGCTAACGTGTGTCTACCAAAGACTGAAATGGCTCAAGCTACGACACACTGAGAATGTTTTTTCCCACCTTTGGGGTAAATACACACCGTAGAATCTTGTTTTTTTTGCTGGAAAAGCAAGAGAGAAGGGTGGGTGAAAAAGTGGAAAAAGGTTGAATGGTGAGGGTGGGGGTGTGTGTCTGTGTGGGGGGAGGGTGGTGTCACGCTCCTGCTCCATCGTATTTTGAGCCGCTTATCTTTTGACCACATCTTATGCCCTAAAGCCACGGAAATGCAAATATTTACGTGTTTTACGCTGAGCTCCCTTGTGTAATGCAGGAAGCTGCACTGTAAGTTTATGGGATATCATTCATCGAGTCTGCCGGGGACTAATCCTCTTACTGTCCGCAGTCAAAAGCTAGGATAAATGAAATTCTATTGTAACAGAATGAGTCAGAATGAAAGAAATCAAAATCCATTCAGACAGTGTAATTTAGTATCAAGGGGAGGAGGGCAATGTTTCATATGTCAATACAAAAAACAAAAATAAATAAAGAAAAAGCTCTACCCTTTCTCATAAAAGGAAGAGGTCAGGTTTCTTTCCTGTGTATGCAGTTGTAAGGACTACAGGTAAGGTTTGAAAAAACGCAACGGTCACAAATATGAAACTCCACTGACTTCACTTGTTTTGAATTGTGTGTACGCTTACAACTTTGTGGTGCAGTTGTCATTAGTGATGGGACAGTAGCACTTTATGAACTTCATAATGAGTTAAGCTACAGTGCCATGTGATATCAGTCACTGACACCAATCACTATCAATTACCTGCTGCCCACAGGAGAATCATAACTGGGTTAAATCAGGTAGTCATTTGTGACAGATAATAGCTCTGCCCATTTTGGGGTTCATGAAGCCTCACAGTCCTTCCTGCAGACCAGTAAACTGTGTAAATGGCAATGTCACAAGGTACAAATTCATAGTCAATGAAAACCAAAACTGGATTTGTGCACAATTTGGCTTGTTTCATTGTAAAAAATGTTGCTTTCATCTAATGTTGCTTTTAATTCTCAGGCACCAGCTGAAACACTGAATGCCAAAAACTTAAATGCTGTAGCTTAATATTCCCTCTCAGTCTTCAATGTATAGGTGTGTTTTAGCATTCTTTCACATTGCATGTCTATGACAAAGCAGAAGCATTCTAGGCCAGTTATTTACTTATTTATTTATTTATCATGAACATGGCTCCTCCCCCTTATACACCAAATGGCAGTCAGGCCCGTATAACACCAGAATACAGGAAAAGATTAAAGTCAACATATAAGAGGACCACGCTGACTGTATACAGTGAAAACAAGGAAGCTGGAACAGAATTCCAAAAACTGCACACATTCATCCAGAAGGCTCATCCAAAATTATTCAAATACAAGTATCTGTGGTAGAAGTGGGCAAGAGCACCTGGCATTCACTGTCATGAATCATACAATGCTACACATGGGGCAGCTACTTTTGAACTCTGTAAAGCCTCCGCAGCTAGAAATGGGAACAATTTGTATAACTCAAATAATTCCAACTCAACTCAATCCCAGTTGGCCAAAATGAATTCAAAGTAGTAAATAAGAATTGGGTACCATCTTTAATATTATATTGCTTTATACAGTATCGTTCAAGGATCGCAACTTTATGTGTGTGTATAAGTGTGATTACATGGAGGTCATTTTGCACCAGACCGCTAACATCAGGTCAGGTGGTAAGGAATTAATTTAGCCAGATGATTAGATGGCCAGATTGAGAGAGCCAGATTGGGAATTTTGGCAGGACACTGGGGAATCTCCTAATCTTGTGCCATGGTCCTCAATGACAGCAGTGAGTCAGGACCTTGGTTTAAGGTCTCGTCCAAAGGATGCTGTTTCTTACAGTAGTGTTATGTATACCTGAACCTGGGGACTCACTAGCTGAGCTTGACTGTTATCCCGTCAAGACTGTTAATCAAACTGTTCACTGTTAACTGGCCTATTAATTGCATACTGATCAGAATTTGCTTTTAGTTCTTTCTTACAAATATGGATTGTTGAATATGTGTTCATTACAACAAAGAGTTGCAAGTACAGAAATAATTTTCATTTGAGCCTCTTCAACAAAATAGAATTACAGACAACTATCCATTTATATAATTAGTTATTCATTGGGGCCTGGCACACATATGTAATGACTAAATGTAATCAAGACACCTGGGCCAAATTTATTTTAGGGGCAGATAACAAAAATATGCTGAATAAACAACTTTATAATAGCCCAGATATACACACTTCCAAACTGCATGATTTTTTCTCACTAATGCACAAATTTGTAAAATTCAGATCAATAGGAAAAAAGACAAATAAAGACATTGATATTAAGACAACAGACCAATGAAACTCAATGGATGAAGAGCACACCTGCAACAAAAACGGCATATATGATGGATCTCCAGGTCCAGGTGCAAGAAATACTGTCCCCGTAATTATTAAGGGGCATTGGTTTCCTATTTTATCTGGAGTGAAGACTGCCTACTAGCTCACCAGCATGTCTTTTGGCAGTTTTTTTTATGAGAGAGTGAGTTGGTGTCACCATCCTGAAGGCCTTGAATAGTCTAATTATTGGGGACTAAATGGAGCTGTCCCAAGCGGAGGAGTGCTGAACACCAGACTATGCCGTTGTCACTCTCCTGCCACTTTCAACATCAGAAAAGAGCCAGAAATCCACCCACCACAACCCCATTCCTTGAGAGATTCACCTGAGGAATTCACCTAATACTGTCAGTGTGGGTGTAACAGGACACAGTAAGATATGGTTATTACTCAGAGCAGCAGTTTTCATGCAAAATGAAGACACACAACAACCTGTGACTTTATGAAACATCTGGTGTTATGACAGCAGCCTTAATTCTTTTATTCTGCGAGTTCCAGGAAAAATCTTATATCAAAAAATAGGGCAACAAATTTTAAATGTTTCTGTATAAAAAAAATTGACTTTGCCCAGTCGTATAAATAATCTGAAGTATGCTCTACTTCAGCAAGTCTAAGAGGAATGCTACAGTTGAAACTGAATGCTAGCACACAAAAATTAGAAAATAAATCATTTTTTAGTTTTTTTAATTGTACTTTTTGTTGCATTAATTCGGACTGAGTGGATTTTATGTACAGTATATACATGTCAGGCTTACACCCATGGTCAAGTCCAGGACTGCCCAGCACCATGTTCCCAGATGTCCCAGTTAAAGTGGGATCTGCTGTTGGATCCTACTGTCACCATCACCATCCATTCATCCATAACACCACCCCCGGACAGAATCATACATGGCAAACTCACCCCCTCTCAGTCACTCACACCAAACCTCCTTTGCCTCTTTCTCTCTCTCTCTCTCTCTCTCTCACACACACACACACACACACACACACACACACACACACACACACACACACACACACACACACACACACACACCCAACCTCCCCGCTCCTCATCTCCACTGGTAGACCCTTTCCCTCAGTGCTCTGAGACATTCTACTAAAGCCTCTTAATCACGACCAGTGGTAGGAATACCACCTTTGAGCATTTGTGCTTCTTAACATAACAAAACCCTGCAAGTTATAACATGACTTCCCATTCATTTGATACAATTTCATAATGAATGCATTGTAATATCAGTCGACATTCATACATTCAAAACCTTGAATTATCTCGTCAAGAAGTTATGTTCCTTTTGATCTAATGTACATGAAAATGTTACTGTTTCATAACAACAGAAGCCTAGGGTGATTGCTTTACCTGAGAGAATGAAAAGTATTGCTCAGTTACCTCAAATTACAATTTAGAGAAGACTTAGAAAAGTGAATAGTACTTGTAATGTGTGTTGTGCAATGGTATAACAAGAAGCAGTCAGCAGTTCACACTACTTTGTCTGCATCAAATCCTTTTTCTGTTGAAGGAATGATCATGTGCAAATGTTGGAACACAGATCCTAAATAGTCTCTTCAATGAAAAACCTCTTCGGTTGTTTTTTTTGTCCACTCTCCACTCATGGTTTGGTTCTTTCTTCAGTTTCACATTGTTCCCAGTCAAGCCTCAGTTTCTCAAACAGAATAAAAAAAGTTAAAAAAAAAGTGAATGAAGAAAACAAAGGAAGAAAGAAAACATTAAAAACCTGACACTGTGTCTCTTTTAAATCGGTTGAGACACACAGAAGTAAATTTACATATGCTTGACTCCATGCCCTCATTGGTCCCGTAAGAACCATCCTGCAGAGAAAATCCAGCCAATCAAATGGGTTCCGCTGACTTCTTTCTGGAAGAGCCAGACTCCAATCTGCCTCATAGCCCTCTAGGTGATGTTCCAATGACGGCCCTATGGCCCCTCAAGCAAGGGCCCCTTCCAACCAGGCCCCACTCTGTGAGACAGGAACCCTAGTTCAGCCAGCCAGCCCTCCCCACCCCCCACCCCTTCCCAAAACTCACACTTCTGTGTGCTTCACCTTCTTATTTTGGGATGCCTGTCTGCTGAACTGGCTGAAGCTGGCGGCCCGGCAGCGGGTTTGAGGCCCCGTGTCGTCCGCCTTCTGCTGCTTCTGCAGCGGCGGCAGGGTGTTCCCCCGGGTCTTGCCAGCCCCGTCTTTGAGGAACAGGTTGTGGATGAGCTGGAGCTTCTCCTTCTCCTCCCTCAGGAAGACGTCCACCATCATGGTCTTCTCCCTCTTCAGCCGCTCGCTGATGGTCTTGGGCATGTCGGGGATCATCCAGTCCACCAGCATGCTGAGAAACATCACCACATTCTGGGCACGCAGATGCAGGATGGATGCAGGTTAGTGACAGGCAAGTGCACACAGAATGCTGTCTTTACAGAACTAAAGCAACACTGTCCTGTACCTTTTGAATCACCTTTTACAAAATGCATATCATTGTCTAATTTTAACAGCAACATTTCTCATCCTTTTGCATCTCTGTTCATATTATTGATTGGTTCAGTGGCCTGCAACTATTGTAGTGGCCACTGTGACCTCATGACTTAGGGAGTTGAATTCCTGAGTCATGCAACAGACTTTAAAAACTGTTTCCCGTTGCCAGTCTGCTTGGCACTCAGCAGAGGTGTATTGTGGGTAATGGCGCTGTGACGGACTGCCATCTTGCCCACAGGGGTGCACTTGCACATCAGATGCTCCGCGCCACAGAAACAGGGATAAGCGCCAAAACCCCTGTGACCCACCAGGCTCGGACACGGCTCCTTGCATTATTGTGCTCAGTAATTTTAATGTAATCCTCAATGATCGGATAGAGGAGCACAGCCAACCATCTGGATGGACAGCCATGAAAAAGTGCACATCGAGAGCAGAAATGAGGACTGCTGCAATAGTGGCAATAAAACTGAACCTGCTCCCTGCTCTCTCAGCTCCCACAATGAGGCATAAAACTTCAGACCGACCTGTAAATCAAGACTAGAGAGATTTTATTTCTGCCATAAAAGTCTTAGATAATAAAAATATATGGTAATTTTTTTACTCCCCTAATAATACATAATAGTGCACTGTAAATGGTAATAGCAGTTATTGTAAATTTGAGCCGTAATTCTATTTTTCTTCAAAAGACAGGGCAGTAAAGTGCAGAAGATAATAAAATGTAGTCCTTGGATTGTAATGGTATACCCACTCCTTACCATTGAAACTAACACACTGGGGCTGGGGGGGTTACAGCCTCACAGATCTATAATGCTTTAAAAAACATCCTCAAAGCTTAAATTTCCATTTTTCATTGTGCTCAAAATCTCATAAACTGAGCGATCAGATCCTTCTGTAGGTAGATCTTTGTGGGCATAGGCAACTACCAGGATGTGATATACAGTAGAGCTGATTTGAAATGACTACTGGAAAACGGTTGAACAGTTGAATACTACATGAATGTGCTGGCCAGAAGATCAGTATTCATGATGCTATGAAAGGAAAACTCAGCCATACCTGAAACAGGATGACAAAGCCGAGTCGGGCAGCAAGGACCGACCAATACTGCTTAGTGAACTGGTAGGCCTCTGGAGACCAGGGTGGCTCTCTGTAGTCCTTGTATCTATAAAGGAGAGATAGAGACATTTATCAGTGAAACTGTGGGTACTGTTTGGATTCTGCTGCCCAAAAAGGGTAACTGCACCATGAACATTTGACCCTCCTCTAGTTGTCTTGTGAAAGTGACCTCAATTTATAGCCAATATACTTCTAATCAGAATGTAATTATGTCCCCATCAAATTATACAAAGCTGAAAACACGATAAAGGCCTACTGTAAACTTAGAAAATTGTGATATTGGGATAAAGGTACTTGTAATGATTTTGTAAGTTTCTTGCTTAAATTACATTAGATATACATTAGCTCAAAAAGGAAACAGTAGTAAAGATTAGTAGAAAATATTTTATAAACCTTTCTCTTCCCTGAGGGCATTGTAGCCTATTGTACAACACCCCTTCCCTGAAAAATGTTCCCTTTCTCCCTTTCTCCCTCTTTCCTTCTCTGATAGTAAATCACTTGGATCATCACTCCGGGGGAAGTACAAATCAGACATCCTGCTGCCACTTGGTCCTCTGGGGAACCAGGCAAAAATATATGCAAACAAACAAGGCTTGACCTATTCCCAGTCCACCCTGCCAGAAAACACAGCCCCCTTTAGATAAAACTGTCACTCTCCAGGGGCTGACCTTAAGATAGTCAAGTCCCACAGCCACAGAGATGAGCCACAAAGCAAACACCAGGGCCCTTGCTTTTGCCTAATGTCCTACCAATTGTTTTGGAGACCGACGAAGAAACACACTGTGTCTGGGACTCTTTCACAGCCAGGTGTGACACTGGAGTGACTTTAATGGTGACTCTATACATCCCTTGATATTTCTGTCCCCTTTGCCAAATCCCCTTTGCTCACACAGATGTCAGAGAGCTGGGCTTTCCAAGCAATTGATAGCTGGACATAGTTATTGCATGTGACAGTATGTTATTCCCACAGTTTGTTTATCTTGAGGACAAACTTTTGATGCAACTTTTTGTCCCCAAATCAATCAGAATGTGAAGGTCCACTTTGTGCAAGAAGTTCAGTGCTCATGACAGACTATATATCGTGATAACCTTTTGGCTTGTTGTATGCACTTTGAATGAAAGTCTGATGCCGGCTTCGGCACCCAAACCATATTTCTGGCCATGTGCTGATAATATCCACAAGAGAAAGTGTTTGCTTGGCCCAGAATTCTGCAGGAAGGATGTTGCTATAACAATGATTATCAGGGTATCTATTGTTCTGAACTAAGATGACGGGAAATTCCTTGGTAAGCATCATCCAGATCAAAGTGTGTTTTTTTGTTAATCTCATGTGACGTCATATCTAATCTTGATTTCTGTCCCTTGGTGAATGTGTTCCTGTCATATTGCTTAGCATTTACCACAAACAAACTGAAAATCTGAATTAAACCGCATGCCCTGACATAAAAAAAGTCATGACATGCCCTTCTTTTCAACGGCGGATCAATCTGAACATCAGAACACTTAGAAATGAGGTCACTGTAATCTATTTTTGACGCAAATGGAACAATTTAAAAGCCTGTTTCAAATGTTCAGTCTGTGCACTGATCTCAGTACAATAAAGTACAACCAGTGTAAAGAAGTCAGTGTGCTGACATAAACGATCATGACACAAGTTGTTCACCAGATTACAGTTGGAATAGCTGGACCGGGCTGTTCTTTTAAGAGGGGGAAATTGTAAGTGGACAAATGCATGATGTCAGCGTTTGGATGTTTAATTAAAGATTTAAATCCCTCGACAGGGGAAGCACGGCATGTATGCCATCCCAAGTCCTGGTTTGCCCTGGACGAAAAAGTCCTAAGACATCATCATTTTGGGCCGTTTCCATTCCCTGGTGTAAACCATCAAACTTTATCATAAATTCTTTTACAAAAAAGTTATCCTTTCATTATATGGTGCAGAAAAAACTTGAAATATACAGATTATTATTTTTTCATTATGTGAGAGCATTTTTAAATGGGGACGCCAACCAATGCAGGAAGCGGAAGACTTCTGAAAAACCTGCCCTGCTTGTCTTCTTTGTGGTCCTGTGTGGTCGCACGAGAGATCAATGTGTTTTAGGGCTGTCAGAAGATCTCCCTCCAACCCATTTGCCATAGTGTAACGGTGACCCAAGAAGGATGAAATTAGTGTCATTCGAGACAGGGAGTGATTTGGGTGCCATTGCTCATTTGTCAAAACTCACTGGAAAAATTTTCTGAGCAAAAAATATGCTCTGTAAGGCAGCTATATTGCAAGCACTACTACAACTTGTGGAATGTGCTTTCAAAAAAGCTTTAAGGGCCAGTCTTCATTAACACATGTGCCAGAATTTGGGGGTAAAGCTGAAGTGTAGATACATCATCACACCATTTCAAATGTTTCTAATGTGCAGGACATTTCATTTCTTGAAATAACTGTGTATTATTAGAAAGGCTACCTAAACACCTTAGTAAATCGGACAGATGTTAAAAGAAATTTTGATCATTATGATGAAGCCACTCAGAATTTAGTGTTTAAGAGATGGAGATGGAATTTTATGCAGCTTTTTATACAATATGGGCTTTTTATTTCAAATCAATAAACTGCTGTCATATGTAACAATAACCATAAATCGAAATGACCCCACCCAAATTTCAGCACCATTACAGTAAGATTTAAAGGGCCCAGGTGATGAGGACTCTTTTGGTTCACCTCTTCTGTGTCAGATCTCACCTGCAGAAAACGACATCCTTCTGAAACTGAGAGGAAGTTGGCGCAGTGCCAGGCTTGAAGTTACTGACGTTGAAGTAGGAGAGGGTGTGGTCGATGAATCCATGCATGGTGCCTGTCTCACTGTACATGTACTGGTAGACCAGGCGGGGGATGAAGTCCGAGGTGAAAGAGATCACAAATGCCTGCGTGGGGGAGCAGAACGTGAGTTTAGACGAAAACACTCTTGATTACTCATTAGGGGGTTCTGAGCTAGAAGAACCATGACATTTATACTTTTATGAATTCAAGGTAATGAGTGGAAGCTCCAGACGTTCTGGAGTTTGTAAGCATGATTACAAACAACAAACACGAGGAGCAACAATGAGCTTTAATGAAAACATCTGGCTTGTTTCAGGACTATGCTTTGGAGCCCACAAGATTTGTCCAGGAAAAAAACGTCATGAGAAAATACAGACAATACAGAGGATTCTTTGTTATCTATATTTATATACATATATTTATAATGCTTTCTGGTGAGCCCACAGACACATACTGTGCACACTGTGTGAAAAGGGAAAGTATTTCTGTGAGAGTAAACACAGAGGAGGATAATGAGTGAGCTTCACCATGACACTGGCACTGCAGTACTTTTTCTCTTTCAACATGGCAAGCCATAAGATTTAGCTATCATTTCTATGGCAGAAAAAAGGGTGCTATGCAAGGAAAATAATAAAGGGTGGCCCAAAAGTGATGGCTGGAAAATGAACACTGTAAGGGTGAAGTTGTCTTTTATGCACAGAAAACTGATGTTTTACATTTGATCTGTTGCTATATAATTCAATGAAAATAATTTAAGGCCCCCAACTGAGCAAAAAAAAAAAAAAAAAAAAAAACAGAATAATTACTTGTTTCAAGGAGTAGTCATTGAAGGTGATATTGTCATGTAGTTAATGACCTACAATTTAAACATTACCTTCTTCATGTAATTGTAAACATCTCTGTGGGGTGTGATTTTTGAGGCTCTGAGTGTGATGTAGTTCAAACACTAAATATAATAACTAAGGTTAAAAGTCAAAGTACTTCTTGTGAATAAAAAAATAACTCCTCTTGGAATTACTCTCAGTTGGTTCTGCCTTTATTTTTGAAATTAAATGGAATGTTTCTGTCAGGTACACTTTTACCTTTGACCTACTGTACATGCACTGTTGGGACACAAACCTACTTTAACAGTGAACGAAGTCAGAATAGCCTAAATTATGAGGCGGCCTTCAGCCAAAAGAACTAAAAATCTATCATGTAGATTACGCCACCCTGCGTCCATGGGCTTATTCTGAATAATGGTGAGCTTTTAATGATTTCAGCCTTTTCAATGTCAGCACAGTTCTGATTTATTTTACAGATAATTCTGCAGTCATCCAGATGAGGTTTTAATTATTTGATTAATGCATTTGCCTTCCTGGTCCTGGCAGTGTCTCAGGGTGACCTTACATGGCTTAGGTGTCTACATACTGTATTTTCTTGCTCAAGGGTAGAACGGCTTTGCCCTACCTTGGCATTGAGCCTACAACCATTACAATCCCAACTCCTTAGCCACTGTGCTGTACAGTATCTAATGCACTTGTACTGTCTTGTGGTCAGACATGATGGCAAAGGGGACAGGTCTCGCTACATCAATTACAATAATGACTTACGTTTATGATGACAGAAAATTTTCCAATTCCGCCGAGAATGCTGTACCAGATTCCTGCCAAGGAGAGGGAGAGACAGGAAAGTTGTGAGAGTGTGAATAGCTGTGAAAACCCAGCAGTTTACATTAAGTCTACCCCAACCATTGTGTGTGACTAAACAGGACTCACATGGCCTTCATTAACAAGTTCGAACACTAAACAGTGGCAGGCGTTAACAAGTTCTCTCTGTGAAAAAACAGGGGTGAAACAGATTCAGTAGTAGCACAATATACCTCACCGGGAGGGATCACCAAATAGAGCTACAATGGGTCAAAGTGTGTACCCGAAAAATCTACTGGTGTAGTGAGCGTGTAAGACTGGGGTTGTCAGATAAGGCAATATACTTGTGCCCTGAACATTGGTGATGAAAATCATCACATTAATGTTGCAGGAGGTGCCTTAGGCAAAGTTCCTGCTTGAAGATCTCTTGCACAAAACCCAACATGTTAAAAGGTTTATTTGTGCAAGCAGTCGGCCAAATGAGCAAGTCACTTTGGCTGAGTTGAGTCTAGGTAAAGATACCGATGTCCTTGGCTCGTATGGCATCTGGCCTCCGCAGCTCGGTGACAAACTTCTTGGCGTCGAGGCGGATCTCGATGACGTTGTTCAGCAAAGCGAAGAGTGGAGCCAGAGGGAAGGAGGCCACGAACAGGGAGACGAAACCGAACTGAATTACTGCAAGGAAACAGGCAAACAAACATTAGAAGATTAGTCCCCTCCCCCAGGACTTCCCTGTTAAAATCGCTTTCAGCCCCTTTTCATGCCAATCAGATCTGTTAGCACTCAGAACAACTCTAGATACAAATAAACAAAAATGATGGTTTATTCCCAACGCATCAGGTTAGTAGCCAAACACAAGCAAAATATGATTAAAGGGCAAGAATTAAAACAATCACTGGCAGAACTTTCAATAATTTGATGATGAGAAAGCATGGCAATTTCTAAAAGTGACATGAGAGCACATGCCACCAATATAATTATTTTACTAAAACCTTCTAAAGGGAAGACAAACATGACATGTAACATCAGAACAAAAAATAATTTCACATATCGTAAATTTCCTGCTGAGTATGAACATGCTTTATATTTAATTAAATGTCACCATAATTTCTTGCTCTTATCTCTTTATCATACTGAAAGAATAATGTGTATGAACTGGTTGCATTCTCAAGTTATAAATAAGTGTTTTCTGCTCCACTCTGACGTTAACTTCCTGTCTAGTTATGAAATGCCCAGAGGAGTAGATTCTTTATGAGTCCCCTGATGTTAGGGTAGTAGAATTTACTTCTGATTTTCTCCAAAATATTTTATTTTTAATGAGGATGTTCTTGAAGGTCCTCAGTGTGCACAGTCTTGTTCTCCATTCCAACTGAATGTAAAATTCACAGGGGAAAAAAAAACAGAACCCACACAATACATGTATATCTAATTTAATTTACAGTCGCAATCATATTATCTCACATAATTTCCTGGAACCATCAGTGTGGTCCTTGAGCTGCCTTCTTTTTACAAATGCCTTACTTAAAAATTTCTTTTTTGGGAAACATTTACTTCTGTGTGTGTGTTTTGTAGACATACAGTGCGCACTTGTCCTCTGATTGCTAAATCATTTACAAAATCCAAACATCTCCAGGCTTTTACGTCAAACAGCGTATATATGGTGGGCTGATTGAGGCCGATAGAAAGCAATCAAGAAACTTCTGAACATACCCTACCCAATGCCTGGATTAGAATTTCCCATGTGTGTGCTTGATAAGACTCAAAGCTTCCATCTCAGGGATAATTTCCCCTCTTTTGCTCTTTGGGTAAGCATGACACAACCATGTGAGTAAAAGAAGAGCTTTAGGGATTCAAGCGAGAATTTGTTTTGTGTGCATTCTGTGTACCACTAATAAGGCGCTATACAGTATAACTGATTTAATCTGCCATGTACTGTTCTCTCTTTAATTTCACAGTTCAGGCTATACAACTCAGGCAAAGTCCTGTTAATGTAAAACTGCTGACACACTGCAACCTGAAACATGAGCATACTGGGAATGGAGTTGCCTGCATACAGAGAGCAGGTTTTGACAGAATGGTCTGAGCCACACTTTTCTCAGATGTTATTATATTGAATTAGCGGCCTAATTTGCCATGGCATATTTTGTTGGAGCACGTCCTACACTGAAACTCGTGTTGACAAACTATGTCAATGGATTACTCTTCTTTCCAAGAATGCAGAAATGAGGAAATCACTCCATAAACATAACCGCCGGCTTAGACAAAATTGTGGAGATTTAGTTTGCATCAGGGTATTTACGGGAAAGGAGAAGGACCATCAACGCATTAACGGCAGTGCCACACGGCACAGATAAAGCAGGTCTGTACTCATGCTCGGCTGCCTCCAATCCAATTGAGCTGGTTTGTCAATAGGATTTTCATGGAATAACGTAAAGCCCAGCATTTAGGCTACACAGGCTTTCAAAAAGTAGCAGGCCTGAAACACACTCTGACAGACGCACAAACACACACACACACACACACACACACACACACACACACCTTTCTCGCTTTTTGTATTCTGCACACATGCTAACTTTGCTTCAGGTTATTCTCAGTGCATACCTAGCTGTGCATTCCCTTAAACAAAATCTAAAAAAAAAATATGTGCCAGCTTGAAAATGGAAAATAACCTACAGAACATGAGTGTCATTTGAAAATACATTTCAAAAATCAGAAGTGATTCTGAAGCTCTCCTTTGCACCGCAGAGCTCATATAGACATTGTCTGGTGACTGTGAGAAGGTGAAGCGGGGCTGAATAGCGGACAAGAGCAGACGCTGTATCAAGCAGCAGGCTGCTGATGAGGCAGGAAAACCTGCAGACGTCACAGATGGGCAGGCCCATTGTTCCCCATTGCCCTTCACATCCATTCATATCCACTGTCACCTCTCCGCACCGCGCACAGGGAGAGGAGGAAATGACAAGTACAGAAAAAAGGGCATATAAGTGTGCTTTTTAAAACAATACTACTACTACCACTACTACTACTGTTCCTACTGCTACTACTACTACTACTAATAACGATAATAATATAACAGATTAACAAGAAATGGAATGCAATTGCAAAGTAAACATGTATTGAGATTTCCATTAAAGTAGTTGTGGATCCACTTTGGTCAGGAGATGAAGTGACACATTATTTCATTTTAAGTATAAAATATTAAAACCAAACATTAACTGAATGCAACACATCAAAACATAAAAGTAGTATATTTAAAAAAAAGATTTCTAAATGGTTTCTTAGATTGGCATTTTATTACCTATTTATTATTTCCTCATTATCAGCTAACTACTTTCAAAACAAGGTATACTTAATTAATAGACATAAATATATTTATCAGCTGTTTTCTAAAAGGATAACTAGGCCCTTAAACATACATAAACAAACTTAAAAATGGTGACAGGTAAAGCCAGTTATGTCAGACATCTTAATTATGTTGGACTTCCCCCACAGAAAGTCATTTTGGATTAAGACATAACTTAGCACTGAGATCTTGCCGTAAACCAGTGTCAAAATGTAAAGTCCACTACTTGTCAGCTTGAGAGACAGACAACACAGCTTCTTTGGGAGAGGGCTGTTCAGGTAATCACAGGATCAGGATCACATTTTTCCCTCCTCTGCTGAACAAAGACTTCAGGAGATCACAGACTGAAAGCCTGAAGGCATTCTTTTAAAAAATGTTGAACCCTTTTGACTAATCGGCTGTTTGCCATTGCAGAAGAAATGTGCCTCAGGGACCCCTATCCCATGAGACTTCAGAGTTGACTCTCCTGGCAAAGTTCACATTCTATACCCATAGTGCCCTGCTGCAGAGCCTTTACCTGGGCTGTCATACAAATATGGAGGCTTTTTTTGTCATTAATACCCTCCTCTTTATCCTCCTCCTCCACTTCTTCTGATTATATGCCACCTACATTCTTTGTGACATCTCACCATTTTTACCCAGAGCTAATGGGGTGCATGACCCGCTGATATGACAGTAGATTCAGTGACAACACAACATCACGGAGAAGAGTGTCTGCTGGATGTCAAAAATGTAAACATAATGTTAAATATAGTACATCTTATACTTTGCATCTTGTACTTTGCACAGCAGAAAGCACAAATGAAATAAATTGTCATGGCACAATATTTTTAAACCAACACCAAATTAAGTGGTATACCTGAAAACCATAGTCTTATCCTCTTACACATTTTCTCAATGCATCTGATTCCCCATCCTTCAGATACACTATCACTGTAAATCTCTCATGATCTGTTAGCTGAAATCTCTCACAACTCCAGAACACCTGAGGCATTTCATGGTGCAAAGGGTGATGAGTCAATTCTCATTTCTAAGCAAACTCTGCGTTTTAAACCACAGGCTCACTCAGATTTAGATTAGACTGCCTTTTTTTGCCACAGGACAACAGAATCATTTGGATTACCAATTAATCCATTTTTAAAAGCATAGAAAATGTGGTATGCTGGATTATAAATGTTTCAATACCCTGCGATTTAAATAGGTCCTTATTCGCGGACAAAGCCCCTGGGGATCTCTACTCTAAAACCCTTTCCACTCTACGCATTTTACTGCCATTTACTGTGGACCTTGGCCTCAATATGTAAACTGTGGCATTTTATGCAGTATTGAATTCTTTCTGTCAATGGGTGCACACAAATGGGTCAGATGGGTCTATGAGCACTGCAGGAGAAATTGTGCATCCACATAAGGTATTTGCACACAGACTAGACAGGACAGGAGCCTGACCACACCTGAAAATCACAGGGGTCTCACTCATTCATACATCAGGCTCAGGAACAGTCAGAAAGGAGTTTCACTTAGTCACATCTGTGTTTTTGAATGGTCTCACTCATTCATATCCATGTTCAGGGGAGACTAAAAGTGGTCACATTCATCCATACATCCTTGTTCTAGGGCAGTCTTAAAGGAGACTCACTCATTTATCTCCATGTTCTTGGGCATTCAGAGATGGTCACATTCATTCAAATCTCTGTGTTCTGGGACACAGTTAGAAAGGGGTCTCATTGATTCATATCTCCATGCAGTAGGACACAGGAGAGCGGTTGCACTCACTCATCTCCATGTATTCAGGGGTCAGGCCTTCAAAGGGCTCCAGGTCATAGTCCAGGTCCCAGCGTTGGGGTGCTCTGGCCTCCTGACTGTCGCTGTCCTTGGGCGCGGCATTCTTCTCCTTAAGCGTCCTGTACAACTTCTTCAGCTTCCTGTAAATGATGTGATGTGAACATTATAAAAATAAGGATTTAAGGGGGGCAGATGTTCAATAAACTGAGAGATGTAACATGGCACAGGGTTGGTTTATGAGTACTACAGTAAGTAGAAGGATTAATGTTTTGATTTGACCAAAGCTTTAATTGGAAATCCTCTAGTGAAACAAGTAGGGTGAAACAAGTTGATGCTTATATCAACCACAGTCAACAATCCTGCAGGAAGAGTATTTTCACAAACACTTACGACAAAATATAATGCCATATCTCTTCCTGAGTTGCCCTTACAGTCCACTTGTGTAAAAAGAAGGGTGTATGTTTGTGACTGAAGGTCTTCCTTCCTGTTTCACATCTTGTGTCTGTGGAACTCCTTGTTCAGCAGTCCATGACACTTATATATGTACCTTACATTATATACCTATAGATGTAAATGGCAAGTATCTGAAGGGGCCATTTCCTGATCCGCAAGAAACCTCGACACACTGCACAGGCCCAGGACAGAGTTTAGCTCCTGATGTTTTTCGCATTGAGGGGACGACCTGGACTGGCACTTGAAAGGACAAACACTCTTGCAATGCCCAGCGAGACTTCCCTGGGAAACCCATTAAAGTACCATATGGTTGTTGTTTGCAAAACCTGATTTTGCACAGGTTGTTCCCTTCTCCCGTCATTTAGAGAAAGAAGAGGACACACTGAGTGAATACAGGGGAGGACTTAGGATCTCCCACACATAGTCCCGTCAAAGCAGGCTTGCTGAGTGTTAAAGCAGAGAAAACCTAGCACTACCGATGCTATATAAAACTCAGCATAGTGGTTCCGCAGTACATCCCTGTAACACATGGCCCTCTGTAGGTAGAGTGTACCGTTATCTCCAAACTGTTCCTCCTGGACCTCATATTATGATACACCCCATTTCAGAGGTAAGGGCCGCATGGTACGTGTGATAAAGATGAACTGAATAACATGAATTGGGACCATGTAACTGATAACATATTAAGTTCTGCAGGAGAGTAATAGCAAAGTTAGAACTTGTTTCAGATGACAGTCACATGGGAAATTTTTATAAAAAGTGTTTAACTGGAACAGTGAAAATTCTTTTTTTATTCAGATCACACTTCAATAGTCTTCCACATCCCTTCCCTTCTTTGATCTCAATACTTTTGAGAGTGAAACCTTAGGGCGTTGAATGTGCCACACGTCAGCCTTCATCAGGTCTTGCAATAGTAGTGCTTTCTACCTTTACTTTGAGAGTGATACCACAATGTTTTCAAATGTGCAGTACGTGCCATGAAGAAGCCAGTTTGTCAAAGGCTGCAGAGAGTTGGTTTACATAGCTACATCCATCACAGTGCCTCTAATAAAACTAACCTGTGTGTTATTTTAGGCTTCTGTACCCAAAAGGAATCAGAAGCCAATCAGAAAATCACAATTGTTATTGTGTGCTTATAACAGTGAATTGGCTAGGGGGACAAGACTACTTTTAATTTCACATTTAAAATTTCTCATAAAGACTATAATTAAGATTACAAGTTATACTGGGAGACATTTTTAAAGTTTCAATCTATAGATGAATTCTGTACGATTATGACTGTAAAACTGTATGACATATGTAAGGTATGCTGTATTTGCTCATTTTTTAAAGATGTGAACAGTTTTCCAAACAGTTCTATTGGTAAACCTGGCCATAACATCAAAATGTCACTTGGCACAGTTAAAGAAAGTGGGCAATAAAGACAGGAGCAAAAAGACCTACACTGAGAGAATTTCACATGATGTTGGCTTTAAAGGCCAAGTACATTGGAAGAAATGGGCCGTGTGGTCCATATCCCTGCTGCCTAATAATACCTCCAATAAAACCGACTAAATGCAAGCTTGCATTATTTATACTTCAAAGGTACAGCCCTTTCCCAACCGCATTACTTTTTAATTTGTTCCATTGTATTGTAAGTGCTTTCCAACGTCCATGTTAAAGCTCTCGTTTAACAGCTGTTGAAAGACATTTGCATTCAAAAAAACCCATACACGTGCACACACACACACACACACACACACACACACACACACACACACACACACACACACAAACACACACACAAACACACACACAGGAGCACACAAATACACACACACACACACACACACACACACAGACACACACAAACACATGCACATGCACCCACAAAGACACACATTTCATAAATGTCCATGTCCAGTGTTGGTCAATGGGGGGCAGGGAAGAAGGCCTGCTCTGGAGAGCTTATTTCTTAGATTTAGGTCAGGTCTTCCCATGGCTCCTGAGAGAGCACTCAAGGAGATGCTGTCCCCAGCTCGGCCGAGTCCTGTCACATTGGGTTTGTACCTGCTGCGTTTCAATGCACATCTTCCAAACTTGAAATTCTGAACTGATGAGTATTTATAGATATAGACTGGAACCAGTTTTAATCCTGCTCCCTGCCTCTGGCCCCACCTGCCCCACCCTATCTGTTTGAACTTTTTGCTTTTTCATAGTGAGGGGCAGATTAGATTGCAACTTGGCCGCACCCTTAAAAACCAATCTACAAAGAATGGGCCAGTTGAGAAAAGGGATAAAGAGCTAACAGAAAAGGAGAAAAAATCCCTCAGAAACAATCTTGAATGGAATGAACTAAACTTTTTACTCAATTCAAGCTGTAAATAAACATAAGCCCCATCTCCACAGACATGTAATGATAGTAAATTCAAAAAATAAGACACAATTTGGATCAACTTGACTAAGACACTGTGCAGGAATGTCCTTGATTTCCTTCTCTGGTAACTTCACAACCTGGAAAGGGTTTCAAACAGATGCTACAGATCGAATGACAAGCCAAGCAATCTGTCATTCTTAGAACATGGTATAAGACACATTCCAAGATAAACAGCAGGATGGATCTTAACACAACAGAGCGCATAGGTTCAGAGAAAAAGTTTCTCAAGAGCAGCTGTTTCAGAAGTCTGGACCAGAAAATGGTGAATACTGCAGCCGTACTGTATGCTAATGCATGTCTTATACTGGCAATCACACTTAACTACTATTTGTAGTTTAATAAGTGATATCAATGAAAGAACTGGTGGAGAATTTAAGTTAAATTTGAATTGGTGGTTATTTAATTTAGAGGCTAAATGTAAAAAAAAAAAACTGACCCTATTTTGTAAAGAAAGTTTAAGCACAAGGTTATCAATGCCAGTAACCTTAATGTTAGAACTGAGCTACAACGTTTTTGGGGCTTGATACTTATTTGAACATGTGTAAGAATTAAGATGCCACTTTTATTTTGTGAAACCTTACAGATACCATCTTTACACAATTTGCTAGTTGTGAATTTCAGCAAAAAGCAAGCTAGCAGATATAATTTGTGTATTAGTACAAGTGCAGTCATGTATTCACATAACTCTCTCTGTTATCTGAAATGAGAAATACTTCTGTTCCTCATCCCGGACGTATATGTTCATGTTAAAAAAACACAAGAGCCTGAGTGTGGTTTGATACTGTGGCTGTCAAGCCAAAAAAGCTGTGTTTGAGCAGAGCCATTGAAAGGGAAATATAGTCTTATACATTACGGCTGTAGGTAGATGCACAAACATGCCAACCACAGAAAGATCAGAAGGCACCAAGGAAAGTGCCACTAGGGCAAAGAGGTTGGCCTCTTCGCAACCTTTCTCAGAAATGATGCCAATAAATGATTGATGGCATATGTTGTGGGAACAGCATAAAAGCGGTGCAGTTATTGTAAACAGTAATTTAAACTGGAACACGTGAACAGCAGCTGCAGCCAGAGTCCCATGGAAATGAAGAGATCTGTGTGAATAGTGTTTTAGAAAAAACTGTTGTGGTTGTGATATCTTCTGTAATAAATAACAGCTGAGGATGTTTTGCTAGTATTGGATTGACATGGATGCTGACAAACTGTCTGAAAAATATATATTGCTTTAAAATGCCACTCCGAATTAAGGAATCTGCTAACCAGATAAGTAATAAGTATCATAGGATGACAGCTGGAAATGTCTGCAGATGCAGTTCTCACACTGTCTCCGACTAGATGTGCCATTTTTTTTCTTTTGACAAGCACTTAGAAGTTTATGAAAAGGAAACTTCACTGAATGACAGGTAAAGAGTTGTTTTCATTTGCTCAAAGCCTCACCCAGTCATTAGAATGCTAATAGGAGCTCGCCTGGTAGAAGCTTTACCATTGGCTGTGTACTCTGACAGGTGGTCATATGAACTGTCAACAGCAGAGACAATTGCAGCACCCTGTTCAGCTCAGTAATTTCTCAAACCGAGAAGTCGCCATTTGCATATCACCTCTTCCATAGCACAAGTGTATGTCACTTGTGTAGGCATGTGATTTGGAATTTGAAGAACTGACGTTGGAGAGAGTCAGTCAGACAGTCAGTAAAAGAGACGGAGAAGGCATGAAGAGGTGTGTGCGTGCGTGTGTGTGTGTGTGTGTGTGGGGGGTAAATATGCGTCAGACAGTGGAGGAGAGTGATTATGAGATAGAGAGATGTTCAGACAGACAAGAAGACAGAAAGAGCTGATACCACCTCCGCCCCAAACAGCAACTAGGGGCCGGGGCCTTCCTAAAGTAGTTGCTGGCACAGCGCACATGACAACAGAAACTACAGACACTCAGGGATGGCTACAGCAGTCCTAACCCAGAGGAGCATGTTAGTGTACCAAGTGGAGTCCACCTGTTGGTGTGGCTTTCACTACACTGCTACACATTATGAGTCGGTTGATACTGCATAGGTCGTGCCACGGAAAACATGGCAAACTGCATTGTTGTTCAAAAAATAAAAATGCTGAAAACTCCAACAATGGGTAGAACATGCAGTGTGTAAATGATTGCTCACATGCTTAACAGGTTGCTAGAGTGGTGTACACTGCTTTACTGTACATTTTACATATTATCCATTTATGCGACTGGAAATTTACTGAAGCAATTCAGGCATAGTGACTTGCCTAAGGGTACAGAGGTAATCTTCTACCTGGGACCCAGCCTGCAACTTCCTGGTAACCAGCCCAGTTACTTAAACACTAACACACGCTGCTGGCTGGGATCGGTAAATAATCATAAACTTGGGCTCAGAAAGGATAGGACTGTGCATTAGAGGAGACAGAAGGAGATTTCCTGATGGGGGTTTGGGGTAAAGGACCGGGAAGTGGGGTACGATACTCACGGGATGCCAATCTCACAGATGTTGTTCTGAATCAGCTGCTTCCCCAGCATGATGATGCTGAGCTGAATGCAGAGCTCGATCAGACAGCCCCCCGGTGCGCACTGACAACACACACAAACACGGGTGTCAGAGAGGTCTCAGCCCTTTTAAAGGGTCGTCAACAAGCCAGTGAAAACAGGCAAGAGGCGGCCGGCTTACCTCCTCCATACGGTAGTCATTGAAAACGTAGACGTAGTCCCCTGGGCGGCCTGCGAATCTGGCGGAACAAACGCGGAGATACGGGTGTGTTTGGTAACGTTTAATTTCCACAAACAATCAAAAAGGAGCTTGGTTTGGTTTCTGGGGCCGCCACACTGTTACACATTTATTTTCTCTGTGTGGGGGCGACCAGATGTTTACATCTTAGCCAATGCCTCTGAGATTCTGTTTACAGTGCCAGAGCTCCGCAGCGCCTTTCCTGTCTGGTTTACTTTATCAGAACTAATCTGTCTTCATTCACATGCGAGGAGAATAGCACACATGCGTTCTCCAGTCCAGGAGAGGCAGACGGAATCACATGAGGCTTGGGAAAAATGCTTTACATCAGAAATTCTTCAATTGTTCAATGATGCTTCTCGGTACTCCGTCAATCATAGTTTTCTCACACTATCTTTCCATCCAGCCTTTATCCCCCCCCAGTTACATGCACACCCACCCCCATACATTCATCTACACGCCCATTCATTTCACATGCTTTTACACTGATTAGTACTCCCCCACACACATATCATATCTCTGGTTTGGTCAGCCAAGAAAAGCATACCAGTGACAACCTACAAACTCAAATCAGATCTTACACAGATGTGTACATTAAACCAAAAACAGTATAGGAACACAAGAACTGTGCAAAATACGACCAGCCCCTAGACATCAAATATCTGAAATGAGTAGGTAAGTTCCATTAGCTTAATGTTACCATTCATAGCAGTCATTTTCACAGAGGGACAGCTGGAATCTGCCTACCTTCCTTTGAAAAATGCCACATAGAAGATGGGGGCGTATGCATTCATAAATTTCAGAAGAAAAGACTTCAATATCAGCCGATCCTCAAAACTTCTCTCGGTTTTGGGAATCTCTACAGAAACAGAAAATGAAATGTGATGTTTGTTTCTGGTCCAAACAGGTATATTGCTATGTTTTTAATTAAGTAATCTTCATTTTCTTCGATCTTCCTATTTTAACTCTTGACTCTATATTTACCCTCCCCAGGTTCCCTTCCATTTCTGCTTAATTTACACCATCCTCGTGTTTGCAAGCTATCCAGCACTTCTTTCCGTCTATACATCTTTGCACTATACCCAAGTAAACTGATGCAGCATTGTTAGGAGAATAGAGTATCTCTGCACTGAATACCTACAGTATAGAAAGCCTAGCCAAATGACTACATATAGTGCTTTCCAATGATTAGTGAATACCAAGGCTTGTATTTTTTCCTGTAACAACCACCAGAGCAAATTCAGTTCGAAGTTAATTATTTATTTTTATTGAGACAATCCATAGTTTGAAGGAAACATACAAATCTTAAGATATTCAAAGTCTATGACCAACGTCAAAAAAATATGTGTATCTTAAGCTGCCCACTGATCTTCCTCTCTTGTATAATGCCCATTCCACACCTCAGCCTCAACTACTTGTGTTCCACCCCCACACACACTCCTCTGTCTCCCCTCCTTCTCAGCTCTACCCTTCTAACTGCACCCTCTCTGGGTGTAATCTCCTTCCTCTCTGCTGCCCTGAAGCATCCCGCGCAGAGCCTTCATTATTATCTACCACACACTGCAACTCCTCCAGGATTACCGCGGTCTCCGCCTTTCACCGCTGCTCCCAGTCTGTAAAACGTCAGCTGACATGACATCATACAATCCACTCTGAACACCGTCACATTACCAGTTGGGCTAAATTTCCCTTTAGCTGCATAGGCATCAATGCTAGATAACTCTCAGGGAGCGACATCGCAGCTGAAAGCATTCTGCTACCTGCTCCCATACCAGCTTTACACAGAACTCACAAGCTTTTACTTTCAGCTCTTCTACACTTGCGCCCAACCCACAGATTATTGTAAGAACGAGTTTTAACTACATTTGTGCTGAATAATGTCCCAGAACTTCAGGTGGTTATAAAACGTATCGGTGAAACAAACTGAAAAAGACAAGCACTTGTTGATCTGGATGTCTGATCAATCACAGGGTGAACGCAGCTCACAGGGGGGGTCACCTCACCCAATTCAGTTAGCCAGACGGCCACAGTGCCATAGATCTCTTCCAGGATCAGGATGACCACCAGGTTGATGATGACCGCGGTGGCAGTGACCGTCACCCGCACGTTGGCCTTTGTCTCGGGGTCAGGGCTCATCGCCATCAGGGCCGAGGTGGTGATCCGGTAGATGATGATGCCGAATACGGCAGAAAACGTCAACCCAAACTATGACGGCAAACATAGAGAATAGAAAGCACAGACACATGAACACAGCAGCAGGGCGCAGTGGTAAGGAGCATGGCTCGTAACAGAAAGGTTGCTGGTTCGATTCCCTGCTGGCGCACTGCTTCTGTACCCCTGTACTTAATCCACAATTGCCTCAGTAAATGTCCAGCTGTATGAATGGATAAAAAGTTGCTCTGGATAAGATAATAATAATAATGAAGACAGCATGGGTGTGGGGCCTTTCTGACATGTAATGTAAAAGCCATATAGAGATTTCAAGGTCATTAGTATCTTTAGATGGGATTTGAAGACAAAGGCAGTAGAGAGTTCATGCTGAAAGGACAGCAACAGACAGACTCCAGACTGCATTGTTATAAGGTTGAGAAATCATGCCTGATAGCAGCGTTTCCCAAACCTCTCTGCTTAATAACAAACTGATCATTTAAATCAGCTGTGCTGGAGCAGGGAGAGATCTAAAACATGCAGGACAAGGGGTCCTCCAGGAGAGGTTTGGGAAACGCTGCCTCACAGGACCACGACATTCAGTTATGGGCATGATGGATCAGGGGAAAGAATGGACCTACCATGAATAAGATGGAGGAGATGTTGATGATGTATCCAGGCATCCTGTCTCTCCATGTCAGCTTCTGCTGTGCTGGCTGTTCACGAAATAAAAAAAAAAATCATAGTTTATAAATTCTGAAACATAAGCAGATTTATATTAACACCAACAAACACCAATGAACTTGGTACAGTAAGCTTGTCTGCACCTGAAGGGCACTCTGTTGTACACCAGAAAGAGTTGCGTTCTCAGTGTGCTGCAGTACTTTGATGCATACAAATCCAGCTCCATGCACAGGTGGGTCAGGCACATCCTTATTCTCACCCTACCTGCTGCTGACTGACTGAGGCAAAGCGCCTGTATGACAGGCTGTATAAACAACCGAATGCTTTTTGTGTCCAGCTTCTGTGCTGAGACAGAGATTATGTTATTTTGTGGCAGCCAGTGTTCCAGTCCTGGCATAATCTGGTAGCTTGCCAGTGTTCTGTAATGCTGTGTCATGCTCTTGCTAAGAGGAAAATGAACAGGATTTCTGTGTGTCTGAGAATAGGGGAGCCCCCTTCAAAAGGAAAAAAAAAATCTTCAAACAGCTGGCCTGCTTTTAACATAGGAAATATACAGTTACACAATATGAGCATTTTTTAATCCCTAAAGTCATTACCTCACACAACCACAGATCTAGATAATTATGTGTAATTAGAATTTAAACAGTTGCCCAGTGTGAGTTTTAAGCCAGCGGTGGCCACAGGATTGAAAGCTTCAGGCTATCTGGCACAGAGGATTAGACACAAGCAGGTGGCCATTGCAGCAGTGGTGAGGAAGCTGAGCTTCTCCTCGCTAGTTTGGGCTGACTGAGATGAAGAATACCCTCACTGAGTCTCCAGGGAACTGGACATAGATTTCTGTGGAGGGAGACTTGTCCAGAGGTTGGGAAGAGGCAAAAGACTCATCACCAGCAGTGAACACTCATTCTGGTGCATGTCTCAGTGCAGCACATCTTAGCATAACTGTAATATGTCAGGCTCTTCCATGGATCTTCATGGAAATTATTTATTTAAATAAACAGTAACAGACAGACACACACTGTGTATATACACATGAAAAATGTAACCTATGTTGGTTACAGTGGATAAGGGTGTCTGCTAAGTACATAATTTACACAGCTACTGTTCTACCCTTTCCAAGAGGCCTTTGGATTGCTTTATTGAAGAACAATGCAGTCCTCTTTTGTTCTTCTCAGGTTCACTCTTGGCATGCTCTGTGCAGTCACTGTAGTTTATCCTCTCCTTTTGCTCAGTGCCAACAACTACAGTACTTAAGGAAAACACTGGCCCCTGGCTCATTTAAATGACAGAAGTGGTATTTGCTCTCTCTCTCTCCCTCTCTGCTTCCACCATCCCTCTCTCTGTGTCTGTCTATCTGTGTGTCTCACCATCTGTCACTCACAGAGTGGGCCATTTACCATCCATTTTTGGTATACAATTTTATAATAAAGTTTCTGCGGTAAATTGAACTGTACATTGTTTCAATGAAACACTGCTAACATTTAACTTTACTACAGAGCCACCACAACAAGTTGCCTGCAGTTAAGCCTCACATCACAAGACAAATCAGACTGTGCCACAGTAGTCCGTACTGTATATTACAATACTTGGGTCTAAGTATTGTAAGCAGAATATGCTTATGCAAGGGGGAAAGGTAGTCTAAGAGCATAGAACAATTAAAAGGCCGCAGGAATGCATTGTGTGGTTCAACAGAATTTTTTTATATAAAACAGAAATCAGCTTGTTACAGACTGAGGAAAGTGCTGATGCACACACAGCACAAAAAAGTGCAATAATAGGCCATTTTAACCACTTAATCTGGAAGTGTGGCTACTGAATATCAGCCAGTGATTTTCAGGAAAACAATCTGCACCTTCGTGGGAGTGTTTTACCTTTAACTAGATAAATGAGGTGAGAAGCAACAAGAGAACATGTTACAGTATTTACAGACCTAAAAACTTTCCCTCTCACTGTGAATTAGTGGGATGGTGCAATGGCCCTTAGTAACTTTTGAAAGCATCTTAATCACCTTAATTAGAGGGCAACAGTGCCCCCTAGTGTGCAGGCAGGGTGCCAGTACTGCCAGTGGCTCATTGTCACACTATCAGACATCACACACACAATCTGGATGCAATTTCATACAGCCACAAAAATAAATGCCAAAACTTGGACCATTTTGTACTTCTCCATTTTCTTCTCTATATCAGTTTTTGTTCCACATTGCATCTTTACAAATCCCACACTTCTCACCATCAGTCTCCTCTTCCTTCACCTGTTCATCTTGGCCAATAGCATGCCACAGACAACAGTAAAACTCTGGCTCACAATATTCCCACATGTAGAACCAATAAGGATGCAAGCAGTATACTATTTTAGCCAATAGGAAAAAAGGAAGATGATCTTTGTTGTAATAAGGTAATGTTATCATGTAATAATACTAATAGAATTAAAATAACCGAATATCATATGTTCACTGAGAGCAACTAGCAAGTACACTACAACATCTCTGGCCTTGTTTACAAAAACGCCATGTTCCTAAAATGTGTCACGTCACTCAATAGTTCAGTTTGTGTGAGGTAATGTAGCCAAATTGTTTACTGTAAATTGGGTTGATTCTGATGAAAATTTAAGGGTAAACCTAATTGGGAATTGTGTTAAGACTACATAAAAACATGGTTTGTACACTTCAGCAACCTGGAGTTTTTTAAGATAAACACGTTTTGTAGACAGAACATACAAAACAATAAATAGAGTAATTTCTCACAACAAATCAACATTTCAGAACGGTACAGAATGCAAATTCTTAGAATACACACATATTTCCAGAAGTAGTTTCAGTTTATCAGTTTGTACTTTATAATAAATCTAGAATATAGTGTATGTGGTCAGAAGAGTTTCTGGCCAAAGGGGAAGTGTAATGTCTTCAAAGCCTCAGGAAAAAGGCTTAAAGGAATCAAATGGGCCATTCCAGTGCAGCACTAACTTTCACAAGTTGCATGCAAGTCATGTGCTGTTTATGAAGGTCTGCTGTCACAGACTACAGCAGCCATGAGTCATACTCTGTGCTGGAGTACACAGGAGACTCTCATCTACATGTTTCCAATGAGTTTACTTGATTTGAAGAGCCCAAGGGCCTTGAGACAATACCATTGATCAAATCTTGCCACGGAACTGTTTCAATAATTCAGCACAAAAGATGTTTCATAGACTCTCTCCCAGATGACTGAACTGTATAGCATAATCAGAACTGTGCACTGTGTAGGATAATCAGATATGCCTGGTGGACATTTCTCTTTGCTCCTTTATTTACATATCCCATGTATACATTAAAATACATCCTTCCATCTCTTTGAAAACCTATTTCACAAAAATATTGAACAAAGAAAAAAGGCTGTGTATTGTCTGTTCACAGACATATAGACATAGAATGCAATCAGTGGAAATTGGTTATCTGCAGATGAAGTTCATGTGCATTGCAAATATACCTACAAGCATTATGGTGTTGTAAATGGCTTGAAAGACACACTATATCACAAGATCCGTAAAAGGGGGTAGGTTTGATTTGATCTGTGAATTTATTTAGAAGGTGAAGACCTTGCTTATGGATCCCATTGTCATCCTCCAAACACAGTGCAATGAATTAATTAATTATTTATAAATTAATTATCACTGACAAGGTTCTGTCTCGGGGTTAATCCCTTTACTAAACCATTTCAAGTTCTCACAGAGAAAAAAAAACAGAAGCTGTTTTGGACTGTGAAGCATACAGTAAATATGCTTCATTGGTTGAAAAAAAAGGGAAGACATACACTATGCAAGAGGTGTCTGGTTTTCTAAAACACCAATTACAGCAGCTAGCGAACGGCCCATTCCTTCATTTACTGTACTTCATATTTATGTTAGGAGACAGACCGGCCTGTGTACCGGACGTGTAGATTCTATTGCATTTATGGCAGACGCTGGGAGTGCATTGCACGCACACGCGGAAGTGAGTTATTCTGTATGAATTAGTGTCCTGCACAGACATCGCAGCACATCTGGGCTTGTGTGTAAGCACGCTTTTGCATGTCAGTGTGCCGGGGACCATCACACAGATGTAGTTCAGTGGATTAACCGTCCTTCTCTAGGGCAATCAGGGCCTCACTTTCAGCCTTGCTGAAAGGCTACAGTGAGAGTGGATGTCCCTGTATAAACTAGACATAGATACCTGTCAATCTAACTTAGAGGTTAAGGGCTTCTCTGTCAGCAAGGCAACACCCTGTGACCTCACAGTGTGTGTGTGTGTGTGTGTGTGTGTGTGTGTGTGTGTGTGTGTGTGTGTGTGTGTGTGTGTGTGTCTGGGCACTGGGTCTCTTTCTCTCTGCTATGCTGCATATGCTCGATGTTTGTGGACATTAGTTTCATAGAGGAAAGGTCTTGGGACATGGAAAAGTAATTCAATTAAGAAAACTTTTAACTGGGTCTCAGTGTAGACACCATAAATAGGTTTACATTAAGAGGGCCCATTAAGAGGGACAGAAACAGCAATCCCTCAGCAAAGGCGAGACCCGACTCACATACTGTCTAAAATCCCTTGGATCCCTCTTGCTAGGGCAAAGAATTATAAGATAAAACAAATTCTCTCCCCCATGAGTTTCTATTCTGGAAGATATTAAATCAGACCTTGATAAAAAAAAAAGGTTTATTGCGACAGCTTCTCTGCTCCTACATCTCAGATTTTGACCATCCTGGCACCGGCATTTATAAGGCATATTTAAATATTTTCTCCCCTTCAATAACTCTGTCCCCACTCTACCTCTGGAGAGGAACAGAATTTTCACCAGGCCTGCTGGGATGGGTCCAAGTAGCCCCTTGCAGTGCGTCACCTTCCTGGGCACGCTAAGCCCTTTGGGAAATTAGTGACAGGATAACTAGTGTGGGGGATTTCCTCTGGGCCATATGTCGCTCCGTGGGACTAAAGAGACAGTTCTGTGATTGACGTCACCGTGTTCTCCCGCCTACTTCCTAACTCCTGTGTACACAGAATCTAGGAGAGCAAGTGGAAAAAATGGGACCAGATCAAGCCCATGCTGTCCTACGGTAAGTCACATGATGTAGTGATATCACCGCCGTTGACCCTCTGTTGTGATGAAGTCAGTAAAAAATTGTCATACACTAGATGGCGAAATGACAGTGAAAGCATAATGACAGCAGTGTCAAGACATCAGATGTTCTATATGCATGTCTAAACTGCTACACTACTTTACAGAGCAAACTAGTCATAACTAGAGGGTAATGACATGATGACTGCATGATTTTTTTTTGTTTGCAATGAAAGTGGATTTCTCAACCAGGTTTCTACCTGTGCAGTGCCACGTGCTGTAGATATCCTTCAATGCAATGCAGGGAGAGCCACCCTTCCAGAACCGCTGAGTGGACAAAAAGTACCTCCCGATAAAACCAAACATAATTCACATGTACCTGGCATTACAGGGTAATTCAGCTGCACCGCATGGATATTTACACGTGTTTTATAGGACACGGACATTAAGTCAGTATATTACATTTTTTGCACAATCCTTTGAATACTTTTTTAGCGTCCTCCTCTCGCAAGAGTAAATGAACCTGCATGCTTGCCACCTCCTGCTGTGAACTGGTCTCATGAATAAAGAGATCTTTGCATGGAACGGGCAGCAGATAAGCTGACGTGAGCCCCATCTGACACACATTTTAATCCGTCCATCTCTCTCCAGTGTACTCATGCCCATCCTATACTGCACCACTACCCCCCAACCCCATGCCCCCTCCCTGAACACAACACGTGCTTGTGTTTCGGAGATGTAAAACTCAACTTCCTCTTCACTTACGGACTACCAAATTCGCGGAATACACAATACATAGTCCCATTCAGGCATTCATTATTAAATGAAACTAAACGGCCCAGGTCTTCACGTGGAAAAAAATGCAGGCGCATTATCTTTCCTACCCGATATAATGAAGGCAGTTAAAATATAAAGGCTACGCAGTAAAGCAGAGTGAATTCCTGGGATTCCCAGACACATATACGGCGTATTATGTGTCTTTCTGCGTAAAGCAATTAAACAAGCAGGTGCCCTGCGTGTGCACTTCAGATGAGCTGAAGAGAAAGGAAAACGGAGAGTGAACGCACTAATTCTGCGAACGTATAAGAAATTTACACCAGCAACATGTGTAGCACTTAGAGGCTCCATTTCCCTCTGAACACATGGACAATCTGTCACAACAATGGACAGGCAAAAAGAGGGCCAGGTATATCGCATCATGTCTGTCCATAAAGATGGGGTTAAATGGATTATCCGCAGAAGTTTAACACAAAATCATTAGCATTCCTGCTCAACAGCAAAACAGGCTCTGTTCACAATTAGAACAAATTATACCTCTTCCTTGTTGTAGGGCAAAGGCTCCCCACAGCACCCATCACCAGCCTCATTTAAATGACTCAAGACAGATTGCTCAAATTATTCAACCCATTCAAATATAGAAATAAACAGCCAGCTTTACATGTGCGGTTCATGCCAGAGCGGAGACAAATGGTTGGAGTAAGTAGATCAAGCTGTCAAAATGAAGCATCTACCACACATCGCTGATTAAAATGCAGATAGGTTACAATGAACAGACTGCTCAGCAATGATTTAGATTAAAAGGTGGGTGAGTGTTTTGGGTCTCTCTGGCAATACCACAGAAGCTTATGTTAATTTTGTGGTTGGGCCTGGCTTTACTGACCCATTAGAGTTCAACACAGCCTTGGAGTCTGGCACCCTCTGGTGGCCACACTGCTACTATTGCACCTCCTTCCCACAGCTACAGCACAGTTGGGGCCTGTAACATAACCGTTCTCAATTCTGAAGGTCAACATGAAAATAGTAACTTATCGCTATAACTTTTTGAAGTTCTTTAGTAAGGAAGCCCTAATACCAATCATACAACTTTCTCTGCAGAGAGATGCTATAAAGCAAGTGAATATGGTAGGCATACAGTGTTTTCAGTTCTCCTCATAGCCTGTTTTCCTTCTGACAGAGAGCAGAATCAAGCACAGACTGAGAGTTTGCATGTTCCTGCCATGTGGTCCTCATATGTAACCGCTGTGAGAGATCTGTCAGTACTGACAGGATGTTAACTGTAAGGATGTAGACTCACACTGCTTCCCTGTTTGTCCTGTAACGTTAAGCTCTCCCAACCATCCGTTCTCCAGATGGGTGCAGCTCACCAGTGAGATTCAGAACTGGGTTCAGTGCTGATCTCAGGCACAAATGTGAAGGGGACTCAGGAGTCGTGTCCTCCCTGCTTTGTGCTACACTCTCAGCTGACCACACTGGAGCATCATGTACTGGCATGTTTCCATCACTCACTGGAGACAGTTAGTAATGTTTTGCAAAAAACTGGGTCAATGAAGACATTAAGAGTTTGAGCTCTTTGTTGTGCATCAAGAGTTCGACAAGAGGCCTTATTCCTGATGTCTGTGCTGCACAAAGAGGGGCCTAAACACAATATGTCACTTAATCCGATGTCTGCAAAGCTGTGAGATGCCGCTGGATGAGAGGTAACTTCAGAGAATAGATATTGAACACATCAGAGCAAGTGGAACCTAAGTGCCAACCAAATACCACATTTGCTCCAAATGTGAGAGATTGAATACAGAGATTCAATAGCTGAAAGTTAAGATGTTCCAAACACCTGCTGAGAATCTGATATATATTTCGTATGTGTCAAGGAAATGAGAACAGCCCCATTAAATGGCTTTGGGACTAAAGAAGAGAGGCTGTTAGTTTCCAGCAGTTTACAGATGTTGCTCCTGTATGGTATATAGCCTGACTGTATGCATGTCACCCATGTGCGAAAAGCCTGGGATTGCATGAACGTTGCTTGAACAACATCGCATGAACAACAGCGCAGTTGGTGAATTATTTGGTAGCGTGCATAGATGCATCGTTATTAGATGAAGGACATGACACAAGCGTATGCTTCAGTCCAGACCTTGTGATAATCCCCGATTACCAGCAGACAGTGGGAGACCAAGGGAAGGTAAGCCGCTTTGACTGCCCGCGGGGGAATAGCAACGAAACCAGTCGAGGCTCCTGGACAGCCAAGGTCCTTTCTTACATAAAAAAAACAGCTGTTCCTACTGCTGACTGTTCACATGCTGTTCCAGGCATAAGCAGGTGACAGAGGAGGGAGTGTGTGAGTGAGAGGGTAGGATCGTAACAAAGGGTAAGCCGTGGCGGTGGGGGCCTCAGAGACTTGTCTAACTACTTTCTGCCTTCTCAGAGCTGCGCTCTCCAGAGCTTAGGCTATTCCACACAAACATCTTTGTCCCCGGCACTTGATCCCAGTATGCACTGCAGGGAAAACAGCCTTCAGCAGCTAAGACAACAGCACGACAAAACACAGCATGTCCTAAAACAATCCCGTGCAAAGTTTGAATACAGCAAATACGTGTGCAATAGTACTACAACGGGACTTCAAGTACATTAAAATGAAAAAAAAAAAATACAGCAAAGCTTTGCAGAATTTACTGATTGCTTGCAGTTATTTGTTGTTGTAACCTACTTAGGATTTTTAATATTTAAAAGAATGATTGAGACAGGGTAGTATTTGGCCAACTGTCAAAGAAATTATTCTATGCCTCCCTCAGAGTTATGATCAAGATCAGTTATGATCGAGACTTATGTGGATTCATAACTGAAAAGATGTAGAAAAATTTTTTACATAGTTTGTCTAAACTATTTATTTTTTTCCTAAAAGCGGCTTTTTGTGAATTGTGTCTTTCATAGACACAGACAATTAAAGCCCAGGCATACAGGACTTGGAAAAGCAAACTTTGAAAAATAAAGAAAATGAGTTCTGCAAACAGCATGATAAAACGACTTCGCTCCGCTCAAAAACGACTACATCTGCAAATTCCGAAAGGCCACACTGTGTTCACTTCCAAAGATGTAAATGATCTAATGGCATTATCCTCATGTGCACTGGGCAGCTTTCCTGTGATAAGCAGATTAATGTGTAAGAATGCCTGGCTGCACAGCGCTCTATGCAACCCCCTTCCCATGTATAACGTCGCAGCAGGCGCTTGAACTTGAAACTTCAGAAAAGCTCACAAGCACTACCATTCCCACGTGGCCCCTCACACACGAGCTCACTCAAAAGGAGCTTGTGGGCGAAAAGTTAGAAAAGTTAGCGTACCCACTGATGCTAATATGAGGCAAGGACACAGGGTAAGGAATCTCTTCACACATTTAAAATATTTGTCCGTTTGTGCAGCAAGAGACAGCCCTCTTGCCTCGAGCACCGTATTCATAATTGTTCACATTCATTTATTCACAGCTGTAAGGGAGTCTGAGCGACAGGCCTACAGTATAGCAGATGCATTCAGATGCACTCAGCTGTGGCAGAGCTTGTTGCAAAATGCCACAAAAGTACAAAGGCTGTTAAAGTTCTTTCCAAGTTTCACTTCCTGCGGGGCTGCTGTGCATAAGCTGTCACCCAGCGCTTTAGGTTCCCAGAATGCATCTTGCCTCTGCCAGCACGTCCAGCAATAGTATAGTGCTGGAGTCGAGTGCACTTTCTCGCACAGTACAGTGACCTTGGGCGCAATGACTGCATGCAAAGCCAAAGCTGGCAGAGATAGAGTGAGTGAGAGAGAGAGAGAGAGAGAGAGAGAGAGAGAGAGAGAGAGAGAGAGAAAGAGAGAGAGAGAGATACCCATTGTGAAAAACAGGGAGCCAGCGGCAACGTGCGAGGCAGCATCAGAATGTAATGCAAAAGCAGAACAAAGCCGAGAGCATGGGCGAAGACAGCTCAGTTACCAGAGTCGCTACGCCCATGGCAGACCGTATTCTCTGTCTCCATTTGTTCTTGCCAGGCTCCGCCCTCTCCTCCACACCTTTGTCAGGCTGCAAGAGACAGAGCAGTCTGGGTCACGCACATTACCGACTTGCCGCTGAGCCAGCAAAGGCTCGGAGCATGCAGTGGTGGCTGGAGCTTTGAGCATGAGATAGAGCTCTTCATGCTTCCTACTTCCAGGCAGACTGCCCACATTCACCTTCATTCCTAAACAACTTTTGTGTTGACACGGTGAAAACACCTGGGTTCCTCAATGGAAAATAACACAAAAAACAGGCAACATCTCAGTAAGAGGCGAGTCTTCTTTTTTTTTTTTATTTTTGGACAGAGGGCCAATATCCCCCCGAGCCCACTGGACACGTTCATCTTCTGGCACAATGCTTTGTATTTGTCAGCTCCTACTTTATTCCTCCAAGCCCTGGGGCGGGTCCACAGACTGTCCACTTCCCCTTGAGAGCAGCCCAAACAGCACAGCAATCTCCAAATACCAAATATATAGCACTGGCTGTCTCTAGAATGGGCAATTCATGATGGGAAGTCTTTTCCAACAGCCAAGTTCTTGCCTGTGAAACCTTGCCTGTCCTCACTGCACTCTTGCAAACAGCCATAACAAAAAAGCTAGTCTGGAAGAGCTAAATTCATTAATACTATGGTGCAGTGAGTTAATGCCATTTTTGAAAGTGTGCTCCCACAGAGAAAGTGTATAATGTAGATGTGCATGAACCCAAATTACTCAACATTCTGTGACTAATCAGAGTAGTGTGCATTTCATAGCCTTTTTCATACAATAGTCTCTCACCTAGTGGTGCTTGGAAATAATGTTATCAAGCAAGACTCATCACATAATCAAATGCAGGCAGAGTGTATGTTCAGTTTGCCACACTTTGTCTTACATCACAGCGAGTAATCCCCACCTCAGTTTTATGCTTTTTAGTCCTCATCTTCTTGTGTCTCTTCTGCTGAAGAATGGTTTCGTACTTTGGTCGTGGGTGCTCCTAAAGGCCAAGAGAAGACAAACATTCCCAGGCTAAGCAACACTGTCCTCACAAAATAACTCAAAACAGAAAAAGAGGAGAGCCGTCTGTCTATACCTTGAGAAGAGCTAGCGATCACACTAAGAGAGCTAAGCTGTTAAAAACAAAAACTCCAAACCTTCACTCGGTCCTTGAGGAGAAAGTGGCAGTTTGAAAAGGGAAAATAAAACAACACACAAAATAAGAAAACATAAAAGAAACAATAACTGTCTCTTCCCTTAAACTGGACATTGCACTAAGAAATGAAGAAACAGAGAAAAAAAGATTGTCTGATACCCACGCCCTCTGTACACATCCACAGTGACTACGACCCCTTGACCCCCTGACCTGACCTCCTAAGCCAGGCCTCCATCTCACCTCCTCTTCCTCCAACGCCATCAGGTCCCAGCTGTGGTTCAGACTGATCTGCCTGCGTTTCCAGAGCTCCATGAAGGTGGCAGCTGGGGGGAACATTCAGACCCAATCAGAGAGGAGCATTCTACAGCACAGCAGTGGTCTAACACTGCCCCACTGCCAGAGGATAACGATCCAAAGAGCTTTAAAAGTCTTCAAAAATAAGCTCCATCCTTTTGGGAAAATATTCTTTCTTAAACAGCAGGTAGTGCCACAACATTTTTTTTTACTTAATGATGTTCTGATTTCACAATCATTTTAACTGCTTATCTCATTAAAGTCATTTTTTGTTTTCAATTTTTGCCAACCACAGTATGGTAAAACCTGCTTGCATCAATTTTAGATTTTAAAAAATCAAATTGGATTCCTTAGAACTGCATTGACAAGAATGCTGAAACAGTTGATTTGCTGCTGTAAGCCTATCTGAGTATGATATAATAAAGTCTTGACTACAGCTACATACTGCATAGACTGTCTCCTCTGGAAAAATTATGGAGTCAGGTAAAGCAGAGTGCTGTAGAAATATGCTACAGGGTCACTTGTGTGCATGCCTCTATCAACAACAAAACTGAAAAATATCATTATGATTAGGATGCCATCTCACCTGTAAGGATGTTGCTGATCTTTAAAATCACTGATAGCGACTGGGCTTGACGACATAACACCTCGTCTTAAAATGGGTACACCTTTTAGGTGCCATACCTGGCACTTTGAGTCAGTACTTGTTCCTTCCTAGAGAACATTCTGTATCAAAGCTGCAGTGTATGAACTGTAATCGATACTGTTGAAGCAGAATTCCGTGCATAGGACTTAATGGGATAGCGACTGATCATAAATATCTTAGCTCCTGCGTCCGTGTGGAAGCACAGGTATAAGTAATAATGCATAGGTCTGTGTCCCTCATGCTCTGGGATGGTACAGTGAAAGACAAGCTGGTATCATCAGGACACACACAAAGGGCCTGTCATTTAGGTGAATGACTGGTGGGCAGGAGAGGTGGCAGTCATGACATCACTGTAATCTAATTCCTGGTATTCACAGAGTAACTGCAGCCAAAAACAGACATGGTGAGCTTATACTTTCCTCAGCCATGGAGACACCAGTGATGTTCCTATATATAGTTTTGCTGATATTATCCAGTTGATTAGATTACTTTTTTTGAATAAAACTATGAAAAATTATTTATAATCAACATTTGAGTATGATCCATAATCCACACCTATTTTAGATAATCAAAACTGATATTAGCCATGAGGAACTCATATCAATCATCCTCTCTGAGATGCTTGTCTGTGGAGGCAGAGTTGTACAGAGTACAGCAGCAACTGGATAAAAGTCTGGCATCAACATATTCTTTAAAGTGGCAGTTTGTTTCAGCTCTCTCACGGTCTAAGGCATTTCACTTGGTAGAACAAGCACAAACTCCACAGAGGGTTTGATTTAAATTCAAAACAATGTGGAAAGCCCCACAAACAGACTAAAGAGTATAATGTTGTGCTACGATTAATGGGTCCGTATTTGAGAAAAAAATTTTTGAAATGAGAACATATGGATATTGCGCTGTGATAAGCGGCAGCTGCAGAGGCTCTTCCTACCCCAGAGGGACATGAAGACGGCGAAGAAGACGGTGGCGGGGTTGTCGAAGAGGTGGCTGGCGCGGCTGGTGTCGCAGGCGGTGCTGAGGTGCCAGTAGTCGCATGCTCCGTCACACAGCGGACACATGGTGAAGTTCTGACTCCTGTCGCACATCTCCATGCTGGCGGAGCAGGCAGACAAACGAGGGTGGCGGAGAGTGAATGTTATATACTGCACACAGACCTATACACAATGCAGCAGGGTTAGCAGAGTCAGCAGGGTGACAGCCATCTAACTGAGGGCAGAGGAATCAAACCAAAATCAAAGGAACTGGGAATAACATTGAAAGGGCATTAGTGTGGTAATTGCACTGCTGTACTGCATATTCAAACCTGTACTCAGCTTTGTCCAATAACAGATTGTAACAGATTGATGTTGAACATGGTCTGTGTGTGTATCACTGTAGCCGCCAGGGTAGTTATTTCCAATGCATGTCAATGTACATATACGTTTATGAACTATTTCTCTAGAGTGGGTATCATGAGTCAGCAAATTTACTACAGTGGTCTTACTTCACAACATTGCTTTGGAGGTGTACAACATGGTTGTTCCATGTGAAAATCTACCCTCCACAGGAGTGTCACTCGTTTCCCTATTGTGCCTAATTTGCAAGGTTCTCTCCCAGTGTGCCTCACACCTACATGAGACAGAGACAAGAATAACCTTCACAAGCCCGGCAGGAGCAGCGGGTACCTGGGCACATTGGTGTCCATAGTGGCGTAGCCGTAGAAGAAGACAAACACACCCACTATCGAGGCCGGAATAAGCAGCTGGGTGTAAACGCCCAGCCACGCGAAGTACAGGCCTATCTTCTCCCCAAAGTACTTCCTGAGGTCCAAAATAACCAGGAAGCAGTCATGAGAAAACAACAGCTAAAACAGTATGTGGATTCATTACTTTTCATTGATACCTCCACCATCCCTCTCCCCACATTCAGGAGACTACTATATGAGACAAATAATTGGCGTTGAATGTGCAGTTGGTTTACATGGTATAAATCTTGCACAGCATTAAACAGTAGTGTCAGTACTCCTGCCCCCTAGCCGTGGTGTTTTGTGTTTTTCTGTCCATGTGCTTTTGTTTTTCCCTGTGTTCAGCCCTGCCCTGCTCTCCGCCCTGCCTCCGCCCACGTGATTACCTGATCATCCCCACCTGCCTGCCTGCGCACCTGCATCCCATCTCCTCATCAGCATTTCCCTACTTATACCCCGCTTGTTTCATGCCTCATTGCTAGTTCGTCACAGTTGCTTTGCCTGTTTTGTCCCCGCCGTTTGCTACCTGTGTTTATTGCTGTTTTTCTGTTTTCGACCTGCCTGTTTTTTCGACCTGTTTTTGTCTGCCGCTTTGCCCTGTTTGCCTGTTTATCTGCCTGCCTGGTGTTTGACCCTGCCTGCTCCGTTTACCCATACCTGGATTTGCCCCTCGGACTGCCTTTCTGGTTTTTTGACCCTGCCTGGTTTTGTGATTACGATCTTGCTTGTGGACTGTAATAAACCTGCCTGAATACGACGTTTTCGAGGTCTGCGCCTGAGTCCTTGCCCGAGCCCCTGACAAGTACATGAACTGGTGCTCGTGCTGTCCCTAGGTATTGTAAATTACTCCCACAATCCCATCCATAGTGGATTAATTTCTTAATAAAAATACACCACGTGACTTGCGTGATTGTGCCATGGCGGCGATTACATGCTTAAACCAGATCTGCTTATACGCTACCTTATGAGATCCACAGGCTGGTACTTGTAAAAGGCTCCGTATCTTGCCCATTCATCGTGCAAAAGCTGGACAGGCACATCAGAAAAGGGCACAGGAAACAGAATACATGTCAATGTCCTAAGTTTTTATGCAAGTGCTCTCCAAAATGTCTTGCTTTAAATGAAAGAATAAAAAAAATTTTGGTTTCGGCTACAAAGGTATAGATAATCCTTAAGTTTTTCTATTGGGGCTAGAGAGCTTTTGTTTGAGACAGCGAGGGAGAAATCAATTTAGGTTTATAGGTTCAACTCATCAATTCATATGAATAGCCTCAGAAATCTGTACTCACCTGTCTGTCGTTCCTCTGATCATCTTTATCTGCACCTTTGAAGTCTCCCTACAGGGGGGCACCACATTATCAATGTATTGCAGGATAAGGATGGTACTATGGTTTAGTGGTAAAGGAGCTGGGCTTATAACCCAAAAATTGGAGATTTGATTCTCAGATAGGGCCCTGATTTTATATCCTTAACATGGTACTTACATCATGCAGAGGGAAGGCGGATTCATAGACACCTTTAGCTAGTAATGAGTTTAGACCTGAAAGAGAAGCACACAAACTTAGCCTTAGGACAGGGAGTACATGCTTCCCAAAACTTCTCCCTCCTATCGCCTACCATTTCAACTTAACGGGAAGCCCAAAGGGGCAAAATCAGCTGCACTTCAGAAAAAATGTATATATAGAACACAAATTTTAATCAAAGTAATTAATATGCCCTCCAAGGGGCAACATTTACTTGAGCGATTAACCCGTGATAATGGAGACGACTCTGAACTGTGGCTGTGGGGACATCACTCTCAAAGGGTTCCATATTAATTTGTGACAAACCCTGGAACTAAGTGACCCATTTTAATCTGTGTGGATGGGACATCACACCCATCGTCGCACGGAGCTAGGTTACGTCCCACACAGAGCCACTGGCAGGCTGTATTTGTAGCTTTGCTTATTCCTAAAGGGAGGCTGTCCCTGATGGAGGAGGCAATAAATGCATTACCATTGGCTTGGCTTGTCCTTGTGCAGGAAGTGCGCCTCAGTATCTCATACACCTGGGCAAAGGAGGGGAAAAACACAAACACAGGAGTCATATTCCTAGAAAGGTGTCTGGTGGGACTCTCTCATTACCGCAGCCGGAACACGCAGCATCTTCATTAAAGACTGCAGATTAACGGCGGCTATGTGGAGACGGTTCTGGTGTCTCTTAACTTGCATATTGATTTACAGACAGCTTGCCAGTCTGATCTGGTTTCCAATTAGCGGACTGACACCAAAAGAGCTAAGGTGGGGTGTGGTCATTAATTGCGCTGCCAAGGAAATAACACTGTACGATAATCCCATGATAGGAGTCTTTCAAGCAAGGGAAACATGCTCATATCTATCTCAGCTGTTAGTATGCTCATAAATCACAGCAGAGGAAAGGTAATAATATCATCAATTAAACCACATAATCTATTATTCTTAAGTGTTATTAATTATTTCACAGTTCATTATGTCTTATTTGTAATACTTACAACTGCAAAGGAATGAAACTGACTAGAGAGACTTACTATTCGGCTGCGTGTTGCATTGTCAAAGAATGTGTCCTTCTGTTTGATGTCATACCTGCGAAAGATGAGAATGATAGTGTTGGCATGGCTTTTAGAAAAGCAGATTCTATTGATTTCATTGATAAAATATAATACTTCATACTGTAAATGACCAATAGTGAGGAAATAGTGTTTTCAGTAGATTTAATCAACAAGAGTAGGCATTACAAGTTAAGGGAAAAAATTAACCTGCATGTACATTTAGTTACTAATCTATTTCATGTCTTTTCATCACACTTTACCACTGGTCATTTGTCAGGTACATGTGTTAACAACAACAGTATTACTCATAAGCTGAAACAACATGAGTAAGTCCTTTGGGGACATGCAAGCAGTAATGCTTTCTGCACTCACAGGTGTAATTTGTCCCGGGAGAAGGAGTGGGAGAGAAACTTGGTCCGGCTCTCGGTGTTCAGGTGCGGTACTTTGGGCTGGAAGGGCTTGCTCAGTTTACGCCACAGCACAGTCATCATGCCCGAAAGCCCCCTCTCGTCCTGCAGCTCGTAACTCTGAGGGAATCAGAGCAGCGGTGAACATCGGTATTCACTGGTATTCATTTTTTAAAGCAAAATGGCTCCCTTTGTCCCCACAGAGTTTTGCAGGCTATAAATATAAAAATATAGCTGCAGGTAATTTCACAAAGGCCAAGCAGAAGCCACTGCCCAGAGGAGTGTACTATAAGTGTCAATAATTGCAAAAATATTGCACAAAAAAGATTAGATATCTGTCTACAAAGGCTCTTTGCTTTTTGCCATGTTAAAATTATTTGAGGTTGAAAAATAACCACAAAATCCAATATGGCAGCTAAAGTGTGTGACCCTACAAATGCAAAATCTTTTGCGAAGGTACTTCTGTATGCCCCCTATAGTACTGTCAAATTAATTAGATTTTTAAATAACAGTATATGATTTGCAGTCTTTCAGCTGTATCTGCAATTTGATTTACTCATGGTGGCTTTGCTGAAAAAGGCTTGAACAGTCCAGTAATGGTGCATCTGTACTGTAGGAATATGAGAACTAAGACTGTGGGCAAAAGTTTTGTGTGCAGACTGAGGCAGAAGCAGAGGGTGTGTGAGACACCTGTGTGTGTCACCAAGGTGGACAGGGTGGGTATCTCACCTTTTTTGTGGGCACCTTGATCTTCAGGAACTCGGCCTCCCTGCTTAGGACAAGCCAGGGCGCATGCAATCGAATGAAGCTCACACCTTGAGTCTTGTGCTGGAAAAGGAAACAGTTAACAGATTTGCTATGAGGACAAAACCTATAAAATACCCTAAAACAAGGTACTGTGTGTAAGCTGAAAAAGCAGGAAATAAGAGGACCAACAGTTGCAGTTAGAAGGCCCCGTGCTGTTCCCAGGCAACAACCATCACCTCCACAGCCTGTCATGGATGTTCTGCACATGCTTCAGTTATCAACAATCTTTTTTCCCAAGCATTCTGTGAACCTTGAAGAAGTGATCATACTATGAACATAGAACACAAATACTATGTACTCTCTAAATTAATTTCATGCGACTTAGCCAAACCATTCTGTTTAGTTATTAGTGGTTAATGATATTTACACATTTGCTGTGTCCTTATGTGACACAGATGTTAGACGATACCTGCATGCACTGTTCAGAACACTGTCAGTATTGTATACTCAAAACACCAGCATCAGAACTGATGGAGTGAGCCAGAAGTAACTCTATACGTTGGGCTGATAACAGGTCAGGTAAAAAGACTGAAGGACTGAGACGGGGACAGGCACGACAGAAAGAGAACAATACCTCATGCCCAATGTTTATTTATAGATATATTTATTCTCTATACATATTTATAGATACTCATACCTGCTCAATCACTTTCGGTCATTTTTTTTTATTTGGTCCAATGCAAAAAAGGAAGATAAAAATATCATGTGGATCTGAGAAGGTTAATTAGGATAACATATTCCAATTAGCATTTTCAACTCAGCAGGGGCAGGCAATTAGGTCGATGTCAGTCCTGCCTGAAACGGGCTGAAAGGGAGACTACGGCGATCGGGGAAGGGTGACATTTCAGAGCCTTAAAGGGAAGTGATTCAACCCCCAACATGGCAGTGTGAATCCTGCCCTTGCCATTTAATATCGTTAACCAGGAGGAGGCGGACAGGAATTAAACATAAGAATTTTGGTTTTTATGTACTGACCCTTTCCAAACATCTATACGCTAAAACAAAAGGTTTGTGAAATCATTCAAAAAAATTGTCATGACAATAAAGTTGATGAGACAGAGTTGGTACAATATGAGTAAATCTGTCACTAAAGCACCCATGAACCTAGGAAAATGAGACAGGCAAACGATATGTTTGAGGAAAGTGGTTTACAGAGGTCATAGTACACCAACAGCTTTGTCACCTTTCTAGTCCTCAACAGCTGTAGGCAATTGAAGGCCATCAGGTTACTGGTGTCCTTGAAGTACTAGTGGACATTTAACAGTAAAAGGGCAGCCTGATGTAGGCCAATTACACTGTTCATATGTAAGTAGAATTATTCTATGCCAAAAATACTGAGCTTCCTTCCAGGTTGTCAGTTATTAAAAACTTCCCCTCTGCTAACTGTAAATGGGGACAGTGAAAAAAGTACAATATATTTTCATTAAAACATTTTAATCACAGATCATCTCATTTTTGTATACCATTGTATTTAATTTTATTTTTGTGTTTAAATACCTACTACATTCACTGATTTAACAGAGAGCATTTTCATATGCACAATATCAGGATCATACAACATGAATCTCATATTATTGGGAACAATTAAGAGATGGGTCCTCTGACCTGCCTCAAAAGAGAAAGTTACAAAAGTGGAGTCAATGGTGGGTCACCACTAGAACTGCCTTCTGTGAAATTCTGAAAGGTGGGTGGGCCAGAGTAATTAAGTATATATTCATATGTCTGATGATATTCTCTGAGGCAGCCTGCATAGTGTAAATGTATTTATTAAGCCCCCTGGATCCTTTAAGCCCAGTGACATGTTTTACCACAAATTAAAAAAAAAAACATATCCCGTTGATGACTATCCTGGCATATATGTTCGAATGTTTATGGTTATGATAATCATATTTTACAACAGTTGTGGACAGTTTAATTGATAAGAATTCATGCATTCTGTTTTTCTATAAAATTATGAGATTAATTAATTAAGACCTGTCACCTTCTTGAGCTCCAGAGAAAGCAGCACTCTCAACAACCAGCCTCAATCTATGTCATTCACGATCATCTGCTTTTTTGGGTATAATGTGAGCCTTGAAGAGACCACAACCTTACAGAAAGAGCGCAAAGGTCATGCACTCCTTTAATGGCAAATACCATTCAACACGATCAAAGCACTCCATTTAGTAAGTAGAGATATGTACACGCATGCTCACACCTTGTGCATAACTTGCATTCCGTGATTTCTACACCTGCTGTGAACAACACTGTCAGCAGTTTGTACACCTGTAAGATGAAGCTGTATTCCTTGAAACTCTGACACCCAAGACTGGTGAAGTGTGCCAGAAGTAACTGAATATCCTGAACTGAAAGCACATTTCGGACAGAGATAGAGAGACAGCAACACTGACACTCACTGAACCATGTTGAGTTTAGCCTTCTGATCACAGACGTCCCTTGCAACACCTATGTGCTGTCCATCCATATTTAGTTTGCCAATCAATAACTTGAATCACTGGATAATTACTCAAGACTGGGCTTTTCAGCTGTAGAGGTTTGTTTCTTATTTGTTGTATATGTGCAGCAATGCACAGTGTTATAATTATATTTTTATTTTAAATATATAATATGATGAGTCAATGTTAAGATTTAAGGCCAGCCACTGTTAACTTTTTACTGCATTAACTTCACTATTTGCTTCCTTCATGTAGGCACAAAGCACATTACCACCACTATATTAGGGTTTCTCTCACTTGATTCAATATCAGAAGCATTCAACAATCTAATAAATCACAACCAAAAAGAGGAACTAACTCCCAGTAAAGCTTCACATGCAACAGCCAATTTTCACAAGTGTATTTGGGAATTCAGGATGGAAGTTTCAAGAGCAAAAATCACAAACAGTGAGGGGTATTATACCTGTGTTGGAAATATAGAATCATATTGAATATCCTGAGAACTGAATACTATCCAGAGTGACTTCCAGCACAGGAGAGCAGAAGTGTATCCATCCAAGTTAAGTTAAAGTTATGTTTATGTTAGCAAAAATGTTACACCATAAATCAGGTAACAAACATTGCAATTATGTAAGCAAATGGGCAATCATAAATTATAATCATAATTATTACTCACATTTTCACTCTAAATATGCTCTAAATGATAAACTATAAATAAGACCATAGGCCCATGAGATCACATCTGTACCATGTACTCTGAATGGAAAAAAATAATGCCTGTCGGATCTTTTCTTGTGAAATCAGACCCGTTTTGACATGGACCTCTCAGATTGTCTGCTGTTACGTGAATCATGTATGTGCCAATGTTCAAGAGAACCAAAGAGAGTCAAGTCCAATCTGGTCTTATTTCATAGGGAATGACCCTGTAACCTGATGATGTTCTGCATCAGAGGAGATTGCATGAGCTGTGAAGGCAGTCATTTAGGGTGTTGCCCATAACTGGTGGCACCACCAGTGTGCTCCAGCCACCCCCATACACACACACACACACACACACATACACAATTGAGATTGTGTGCATATGTGCAATTGGGGGGGCACAATCTTGAATGCAACACCACTTGCAACACCACTTGAATGCAACACCACCAACAACTCACTTCCATGGCCAGGAACCACACAGTGGAGAAGCGTGTGTAGACAGAATATGTAAAACATGGGACTTTCTCTCTGCATAAAACTACTTCAGTACTTATTTGTAAATAAAACAGATACCAATGGAATGATAAACACAGCGACAATTCAAAAGCTTCCCACCCACCTCTTTGTCCCGTTCAATTTCGAGGCCAGCCTCAACGAGGCCCGCCTCAAACTCCTCTCGCACCAATGCCTTCTCCCCTTCCGAGGGGTCTATGGGTTCCATGTCCAAGACCACCTCAGGCTCTGCTTTCGCCGCTTGCGCGTCTTTCTTGCCGATGGGTAAGGTAAAACTTCCGTTAGAGATAACGGACAGTCTGTGCTGGCCAGAAAACCTGCGTAGTAACGATGGTCTCCTGTAGTGGTACACCAACACATAGTCCACCTTCCTCTTGCCGTCCGCGAAGTATAGACCGTTGCTCGGGTTCTCTGGCGACTCCACGAAATTGTTGACCACCTGAGGTCAAACAGAGACAGTTTTTCCTGTAATTTCCTGATATACAGAAAGGCGGTTGTTCCTGCTATTTTAAATGTGTTTCAGGTCTTGTTCAGTTATTGTCAATGCTAGCAGATAGCTGTCGTTATGCTAAAAAGAAATGGTTAACTTTATCAAAACACTAAACGAGAATGACATAAACGAACCCTTAAAAGTTGTTCTTTACACATGGCAGGTGTATTTGGCGTGTAAATTACAAGTTGTCATATTCAAAATAGAGAGTACTCACAGGTATTTTGTTGTCGCTTGTCGTTTGCGGCATGGTTTTCGTCTTTAAAACAAACACAGGTAGAGAGCAACGCTGATTATAATGGCAATTTTCTGTTGTTCCGCTCCTACAATAAGGTTGAACACTCAGCGCGTCTCCATATTCCATTCACGTCGAAGAGGAGGCACAATCCATATTTTTCTCAGCACAAGCTTCTCCTACTTCACAACGCATAAGATCCATCAGGTCGCCCGATTTCGATGCTGCGCTCTACTGACTGCGAGGAAGAACGAAGCTCCTTGGCACTAGAGCAACTGCCTATCGCCATAGAGACTCCTCGCTCAGGGTTCGTCATTACCTAATTACCAGAACCAAAAACACCTGTGCGGTTTAATCAGGCGTTGAAGTCGGGCACGCAAAGTGCAACGTCCGGGACAGAAGAGACAAAAATGATAACTCAAAACCCAAAAACTCATCTACGAATATGGGTCAGACAGAACATACTGTACTGAATAAGTGTATTCGGAGAAACAAGAAGAAACAAGAAGAAACAAGAAGATATATGTGCTACAGTTTAAAAAGAACAGGATGAAATTATTACACTCAGAAAAGCTGTGGAAAATTCACATGGCTGTCAGACCAAGACAATACCCCGAACACGCTGTGATCAAGTTAACTCTCCCATTTTCTCCTTCCAAATAGTCCTCTCTCATTTTTAAGTCTCTCTCTCTCTCAACACCCCCGCCCCTCCTACCCACACGTTCTAGGACCCTTGGAACCGCGCTGTCAAAAGAAAAAAAAATTGGCACAGTTTACATAATACGTACGGTGTCCGGCCGCTCTTCGAAGTAGTCGGAGGGGTCGACCATGCCGTTGATCATGTCCAGATCATACTCAGACGTTTCGCGCGGTACTGAGGTGAGGAATTTGTCGCTGTGGATCGAGGATGACTCGCTAATGGCAGTTGTGACTTTGATTCGCTCCGGACCAGCATAAGGTGTATCTGTATGAAACAGACAAGTTAAAAACACTTTTTTTTTCGAAATGTTTAAGTAACGGGCTTGGAAAAACAAACTCGACACCCGGTGTCAGTTACTAAGACAGCAGACGCGGCACCACTCTGATCAGCACCATGGACAGAAACATAACACGTTTCATCATTACCGGAGAGTACAGGCAGAGAACCCCAATGAATTCATAAAAACGCGGATTTAAAAGGGCGATCTTTGCTTGGATAAACATTACATTTCACATTAGCTGAAAATCTATTGTGTACCTCAAATTATAATCATGTACTTTAAGGCTCGCCACGTTTCTACACGTTTGTCTAAAACTTGTGATATGTATAAACTTGTCTAAAATTTGTGAATGACGTCTGTTACTTCTGCTGTTATTTCAGGTGTTATTATTCCAGCCCAGGTACTCACACAAGGACCATAACCTCTCTATGTTTCTGTGTCAGATTTCAAATCGTTACGTACATTAGATGTTGAAATTATGCATAACACCATGACAACGCGCGGAAGTTTGAAGAAAATGTGTAATGGTACACACTAGTTGTCCCCTTACCTTATTTTACAGGTCTTTATGACACCTGATCAATGAATTTGTATTCGCTCTTTGTGTAACCAAAGAAACTGAATTTAAAGGCAACAATACGAATTGTTTGCGAATTTGATTGAATTCACTTAACAGGTGACTCCACAACATGATTTCAACTGAAACTGATTTAAACATTCCTGATATAGCCAAGATTGACATCGCTAATTATAACCTGCTGCCAGAATATTCCTATTCACATAACAAGTGTCTGTCATCAGCATATTAATAATGCTCAGAGACTGTCTTAGCGCATGCCATAAGCCAATCATTTAATCTGCAAACAATATACAGTATGATGATAAGTGCTGCTTTGTGTTGTGCATGGGAATGTATTCATAATTGCATACATACATTTCCACTCAAACATCTTTCGAACAGTAATCAAGATGTAAATGTTTAAAGTTAATGATATAAAACATAAATATATTTATAAATCTACAAGCGCAACAATGCCTCCGCGCATGGCGTCCGATTACCCAACTTCGAGCACCTGTTAGATTCTATGCTCGTACTAGATGTAGCTTCTACCGCTCTCGATAAAATCAGCGCAGAAATACTTCCAGAGAAGCGCAACTGACTTACCGGTGCCCGGGGGCGCTTTGTTTTCCATGTTGCCGGTGAAAGGCAGTGAGACCGACGGGTGAGCTGAGACGCAGGCGAGAGAACAGGGGAGAGCTGCGACACTGTACAATCTACTCCTGGCTCTGGACAGGCTTAATTTGCGGGCGGCTGTGGCGGCTAATTCCATGACTGCTTGAGCGAGGTAGGGCTTATGATCAGGCCAAAAGTGGACTAGGTATCTAGGCCTTATGTTTCTGTTTATCCATGGCGTGAAGGGGCACCCCGCTCCTGTCCTTATAAATTATCCACAAACATGTCAGCCGCCACACACAGGTATTCCTTGCTGGAGATGATACAAATAAATAGCTACTAATTAAAATCAATATTAAGTAAACATCAAAAACTGATGAGCTTCTGCTGCCAGTTTTAGTTTTTCTTTAAAACTCAGCCTATGCCAGTTTGCTCTAACATTTTTAATCTACGAACCAAAAATCGTTTAATAAAGGTTTATAAAATCACTGGAGGGGCTTTTTTCATTCAATGTAACTAATGTGAAGCGCTGACTACAGTAAACCACTTGTATACCCTCACACCTGTTGATTATGCCTTTCGGATGTATCTCCGGTTACACCCTGCGTGCAAATATATTCAGCCGATTAAATTTTAAAGCAGCTATCTTGTAGTCGACAGCTTTGCTCTGGCTTTGACCTTTTCCCGGTTCGCAGTTGCTCAGGTTCCAAATGCCGTCACTGTCTATCGTCCCAGTGACCCTGTTACGCGAATGGCTTCATTCTGAACAAATTTCTAAGACAAATATGACAACGACGGTATCATCTGCGTGAACTACTGCGTAAAACGAATGTTGCTGCTTCTTCTACTGTTATTTCAAACATTATTGTTTTAGCCCAGGTACTGATTCAATGTCCTCAACACGGATATGTTTCTGTGTCAGATATCAAAAGCGTTACTTACATTAGGTGTTGAAATTATGAATAAAACACAGTGACAAGACGCAAAATCTGGACACAATATTTAAGGGTAAAGGCTCGATGAGATAAGTTCCATTTTTACCTTAATTCACACCTCTTTTGCCACCCGTCCAATAAATCCGTATTCGCCTTGCGTTTATTGCACGAATAGCTTTATTTGAACGAATTTTTTTTTTAACTAGAGTTTAACAAGAATAGTACACTTGGTAATACTGTACAGAGGCTAAGGCTGTTTACACTGAGTGGTCACTGAGTGCCATTCAGTCACCACTGGAGACAAAAGTGTGAACTCCAGGGTTTGAGAGTTAGTCCAAAGGGCTGTTGTTACTCTGGGTGCAAGGTGCTTGAAGGCCCACCTAAGAAGTTTCATTTAACTCCACTCTCTCAAGGCAGCAGAGCACTGATTTTAAATACCCTTGGTGCGTCACTGGGTCTTAGGGGAAATTCATGTCAGCTTTAGGAAGACAAGTAGAACAAAGACACAAACAAAAACAGATCATACACATTGAGAACTGTTCTTGGTTTAATGGAATAAACTGATCAAACTGTTTGGTACATATCCACTGAAATATTTAGGAAATAGACCATAAAAAGAACAACGGCCTTATTTGCACAAACATCACAATAGGTAGAGACTTGAGGTTACAGCAGGTGAGGGTATGAAACCGATTGCTTAAATTGAAGCTACTTAAATTTTTGCTTGAAGCTGTTTTTTTTTAAGGAGGTGGGGGGTTGGGGGGCAGGCGGCATTGGTTGAAATAATATCAGTGCTGTGACAGTAGCGTGAGATGGTTTGAAACAATTATATTATTGTTATTTTACCTTGGAAAACAAAAGATATGTACAATAACAAAAGTATGGAATGATTACACTCAAAGAACTGTGGGAATTTTACAAATTTCACATGGCTATCAGAGCAAAGCAAAACCAGCACAACTCACTCACTCTCTCTTTCTGTTAATTCTCTCTCTCTCTCCCTCTCTCTCTCTCTCTCTCTCTCTCTGTCTCTCTCTCTGTCTCTCTCGCACTCTCTCTCTCTCTCTGCCTCTCACTCGCAGTGCTGGGATTGGCAGTCACAGGCAGTGACTGTCAAGACCTGGTGCTGGACCAGGGTGCCGTTGGCACAGCGCAGGGGCACAGTGAGGGCGGATGTTGCCGTGGCGGCGCAGCACACACACTGCCGCTCCACCCCGTTCTTCTCCAGAGAGTACATTGACTTGCTCCGGCACTTGCCCTGAAAGGAGAGAAGAGACAGCAAAAAGACCACTCAAATGCCATACCAAACCACTGCTAGTCAGGGAAGGGTAAACATTTGGTTTTATAATCATCTTCTTTAAGTTTAATTGTGTGAGTAATTCTTGTGTGACAATGAAGTTGTGGTTCATAACAAAGAATAATATGATTTCTTATCGACGCTGTGAGGCTGTTAAATCATGTCTGGGTCCATGCTGTCCTCCTGACTGTATCCTTACTAAAACAAGGTTTCCTTATCAAACCTGACCTGTTTCCTACCAAAAACAGAAGCGTGCAAGCCTGTTTCCTTACCTCACAAAGGACTAAATGAGTGTGCAAGTCTGTTTCCTTACCTCACAGTGGACTAAATTAGTGTGCAAGCCTGTTCCCTTACCTCACAGTAATGCAGCTCCAGCTGCTGCTCTGACTGGCAATCGTCCACTTTGATGTAGTTCAGCACTCCAGTGGTTTTCTTACACTCTGGCTCTGCACCTGGAAACGGAGTGCATCTTTCACCCACCAGCACCCAGACAAAGGATGATACAGCTCCTAATAAGGCACTGCATCAATGTCACCAAAGTCTGGAAAAGGTCACTTTCTCAAAAGACTGAACGCAGTCATCCACAGCAGTAGCATGCCGCTTACATAAACGCATACATCTAAGTTCCCCAGCGCTTAAATTCATATATATATTTTTAAATTTGGATGACACAAAGTAGTTGCCAAAAGTGAATCTGTTCCATTAAAAAAAGCATGTATCATAAATAGAAACACTCACATATCTCACAGCAGCTGTTCCCGATTTGGCTGATTTTCCCCTGGAAACAAGGACAATTGTACGTCACAGTCTTAACTCTTCAGAGGGGGGACTGTGAAATCAATCATCGTGACTCTATTCATATTCATCGAATGTATCCGCGTTCTGATTCAAAAATTAACATAAGTCCCCCCCAAAAAAGCTGAATTACGTATATTCAGGGAAATACACCCACTCCAGCGGTAGATCGCCTTATGTTAGGAATGGTTAGGATCCAAGCAGCAACCACAATAACTGCATTTAATTATAGGAAATAAATACATAAAACTCCATGATATACATACCCTTCAATCAATCAAAAATATACTACAAGAAAACCATACTATGTGGACCTACATAACAACTGATTTTTTTAAGTACTACGCATAGCTTTTTGAATTACAGTATCTTCATAGTGCAGTTTTGGTTTTGTCCTATTGAAAGATAACAGGGAGCAAGTACCCCTGCATCCAGGCAGCTGGCTCTGTCAAAAGGTGGACAGGTGGTGATCTGCGTCTCGAGGACCAGATCTCCGTCTTTGTTCGCCTTACAGCGGTGGAAGGTGCAGCCGTCCTGCTTAGTCTCATTAGCCTGGGGATACAAACACAGTGTGGGAAACACTTCTCTGCTGTGGATTACTGTTAAAAAAATGCAAAGAGAGTGGGCGCTTTGTGCTGCTGAGGGCATATAGTACAAGATATACAGCTAGCAATCTGTATAAGGATACATGAACATTACATTATATTTAATTGATAAGGATACATTCACTGATATTCACAAGCCGAGGCTTTTCAGGGGTCTCTAGCATGACCGTGAACTGAAGTTTGGCTGTAGCAAAAGACCTCCCAGACACATAGTGTGCAGAAGAAGAGCACCAGGTTTCAGGCAGAGTAATGACAAGTGGAGGAGACTCTGGTGTGGCCTCAGAGGACACAGTGTGGTCCCGGACCTGGAGGGTGATGAGCTGACCGTCTGGGCGTCGGATCCTACAGGACGTGGCAACACAGCGTCCACAGCATGAGTCAGGGATGGTCTCCAGAGTGTAGCCCTAGAAGCGGAAAGCACACGGCGCAGTCACACATCACTGCAGTGAAGAGGATGAGGGAGCGATGAGGAAGATGGAGAGCATGGTGATGAATAATGGTATTCGTCTGGTACAATGGTATTCATTCAATGGTAATCATTTCATGACAATGATTTTGAGGAGGAGGAGGATGATTATAACCATGATGAAGGATAAGTGTCGTTGTTATAATTGTCTTAATGATGCTGATGATGACAGTGATGCAAGTGTGTATTTTAATGATAATGTCGATGATGATGATGATGAGGAGGAGGAGGAGGAGGAGGCGGAGGCGGAGGAGGAGGAGGAGGAGAAGGAGAAGGAGGAGGAAGGAAAATGGGAGGAGGAGGAGGAGGAGGAGGAGGAGGAAGGAAAATAGGAGAAGGAGGAGGAGAAGGAGAAGGAGGAGGAAGGAAAATAGGAGAAGGAGGAGGAGGAGGAGAAAGAGAAGGAGGAGGAAGGAAAATGGGAGGAGGAGGAGGAGGAGAAGGAGGAGGATAATGATGATCAGGTGCCGTACCTCCGGGCATGGTGAACAGGTGATGCTCCTGCAGGAGAGCCGGTACTTCCTCATAGCCCCCTGTTCCACTGAGCACTCACAGTGTGTGCACAGATCCACCATCACCCTCTCCCCCGCCTGCACACGCCACACAACCATGGTACATTCAAGACACAGATGGCATCCAGCGTGGTTTTATTTCCCTTCATACTGTTTACAGAGGCTAATAATTTTATACCATTTACACACCACCTTGATCCTCTATTTTATGAGGTCAATGGCCATTATACATGATGTCAGTCTCAGGTTTGATTTATTTAAAATGAGGTCAGATGAGATTAAATCAAAGAATAAGCTTTAATTAAGGCTTTAGCGTATGTTAAACTGAACCACCCAAGGCTGGGAGTTCGGCAAAGGTGGCAGGAAGAGTGGAGAGAGACAGATCTCTTACCCCGATGACAGTGTGGTTCCTCACACAGCCATCCAGGGGGACTGCAGCGGGAGACAGATAAACACAGACTTGCTTACTGCACAGAAGACTGCTGAATCACTGACAAAACATCCCAGCAGTTTTGCATCGTCATGCCTCACACTAACATTTAACTGTGCAATCTACAGAAATCACACATAGCAATCATTTCACATTTTGAGCCAATATCAGACTGATTGAAATGTAACACTGTTTAACACAAGTTAAAAAGTATATCCAGATGAACAATAAGAAGGTCGTTCTGACAGCATTTTACTGTGATGGTGGATTAATGAACATGACTGAACTTGCAGGGGTTGTTCGGTGCAATGGTTAGGAAACTGGGACTTTAGCCAGATAGTTGTAGGCTCAAATCCTGAAGGAGGCAGTGTAGTGTCCCTGAGCGTGGAAATTAGCCTGAATTGCTTTGGCAGTAAAAATAAATCATATGTCAAATATAGCCTGTGTAATTTGCCCTGGATAAAGACATCATTTAAGCAAACAGATAAACCAGTTGATCAATAATTAAATAAAATATCATTCCTATGGCGTTTTTTAAAAAGGGGAAAAGAGTGGAGGATGGCGAAGAGAAGAAATAAAGGAAGATGAGGCAGAATTGTGGCCTGTCATAGATCTGAGGGAGCAGTAGAGAGAAAGGGGGTGGGAAGGAAGAGTGAGGAAGAGAGGCTGGGATGGAGTACAGGGAGAGAGAGAGAGAGAGAGAGAGAGAGAGAGAGAGAGAGAGAGAGAGAGAGAGAGAGAGATGGTTGTGTGCCTCGTACCGCATTGGCAGGTGGGGCAGCAGTCATTTCCTGTGTTGCAGTGTAGTTCGGTGCCCAGGGGACAAGAGGGAGTGTCCAGCTGATGGCAGGACACGTTGAACTGCGAGACGAAGACCTCATTGTTCACCTTGACGCACTCGTTGACCACACACCTGTTCCCAGGTGAACGCCACCTCTCTCCTACCTACAGACACACAAACATACAGTATAGGTTAATGAATAGCTTTCATGATTACCTCTGAGGATGAGTTTAAGCTTTTAAATTTGTGCTGCTAACTGATTAAAGTCTTCCATGGCTTCAACGCATGCTGTAAATACGTCATCATTCACGATGTGTTCCACTGTGTTTATTACTGTCATGTCAAGGTCCATCTGAGAACATTTCCTAATCCAGGTCCTGTTTCGTACCCGCCGCAAACGTCCTCCGGGGACCATGTCTCCCATGGGGCCACTGTCATCGTGTTCCGTGCAGCTGGTCTTCCGGCACTTTCCGCAGCACTCGCCCTCCGTGCGGGAGTAAGTGGAACCCTGAGGTCAACATACAGAGCAGGGGGGGTCATTAAAGGCTCACCTTGCCGTCACGACCACTGCACTCATGAAGCGAGGCGAATGTACCCCTCTGATACACTTGCTAACAGGCAGCGTCTATATTTCACACTACAAGTCCCACAGTGCAATACAGTAAAGTGGGTGCTCATTGGAGGATAAGCTCTACTTTATTGACGTCAGCTGAGCAGCTCGTGGGTGCCTGACAGTGCCTGACAGTGCCTGATAGACGAATGTCAATTTGTTCTGCCCCTGTGGGATTCTGGTCATTGTTGGCAGATGACATGGCTGGTTTTGAACTCCAGCTGGTTTTGAACCCCAGCTGCATTTCAGGCAACTCAAAGCCCAATACACCACTTGAGGTCACTTCATGGGGGGTTTTCTACATTGTTCAATACTGACAAAATATTCACAGGTGTACAGAGCTGAAAGCAATTGCTGACAGGCAGTCTGAGCAGGAGGTAGGAAAGAGACAGGGAAAAATAGCACATGGCATTCAGTACTTCTAATGGTTACAGGTAGTCATTTCCATGACTGAGGGCAATGGGGAAATAAGACCAGTTAGGATGGTAATAACAGAGCACATAGTAAATGCTAACGCTGTCGATGTCTTACCGCGGGGCACATCTGGTTGCAGACCTTATCCACACACTGCACAATGTGCAGCCCTGTGGCTCCATCCTGGTGTTCGGTGCAGGTGCAGGTCTTACAGGACTCCTCCCACTCACTGCCCACCTGGTAAACCACACCTGAGACCACGCACACCTGGGGGAACAGGAACCCACAGCAGTCTGTCACAGCGTCCACATCAAATGGCTGTGCAGTACGTGTTTCAGGATGAGTGACTGCTAAGTGTCATGGGGGGAGGCCCTTCAGTATATCTAAGGGCCGTGTGGTTTACCTTGTCTGGATGGCAGGTGACGTCCGTGCAGCCGCAGTCGTTGGTGGTGGAGGAGGTGAGGTACCCCGGCGGGCAGGAGCGGGTGGTGTTCTGGCAGTCGCACACACAGTCGTAAGCGTCGCAGCACTGGGTGTGTTTCACAGCCAGGCGGCGGTGAGGGGGGCAGGACGCCTGGGATTGCAGGGGACATTCCTCCCTCTTACAGGCTGAAGGGGGCGCACAGGGCGAGAAAGACAGGGATCGGGGACGGAACACATAAAAAGGAGGGTCAAGAGATGGAACAGACAAACAGAGGAGTATCAGACATGGAACATACACAGAGAGTGAAAGAAATATAGAGATCAGAGCAGGAACAGACAAGAGGAAGGAGAACAGACCAGGAACAAAGGATGAGATGGGTGTTTGGTACATAAACATACATGGGGATGAATGAGTTCACACATTTATGATAGGAAGCTTTTCTGGAACCCTGGGGAACTCTGACTCCGAGAGAGGTACATAAACAGTCAAAAAATGTGAGTCACAGACAGGCAGCGGACCAAGTAGCAGACTCACCACACTCATAGACGGGTCTGCACTCCCCTGGGTTGGTCAGGACCACTGTGAGCCCATCCTCACAGTGAGGGATGTCAGGGAGGTTGCAGGTCACCAGGTCGCACACTAGAGGGCACATGATCAGAGGGTCAGTCAAGGTTGGCCAACACTCTACCAGTTTTACATGCAGAGGCTTTTATTAGCATAGTGTGGCATCATACAGTGTGAACAACAGGAGGAAATAGGACCATCACAGTCAAACAGGTGAGCAGTGGAGGAGGAAGTGATGTACAGGAAAGAGAATAAGGTAACTGCAGGAGCATAGCAGGATCCTAAAATGCTGATCTGAAGTCAGTCTGATTTTTCAGAGACGTACCGCACTCATACTCAGGACAGCACTGGGACTCCCTCTTCTCCCTCAGGACCTCACAGGGGCCACACTCAGGGGCTGTGGAGACACACAGGATAGCCGTGTGGAAGATTACTATGCATCTGGTTTTGCTGGAACTGCAGTCAGGATGACTGTATCAACAGCTGCAGCTCCTCAAACTTGGGTCCTACCTTCCTCAGCTTATTAATAATAAAGAAAACACCTGCTATATTAATTGCATTGCATGCAATACATCAGGAGATGGCTTTAATTTAAACTCCTGGATCAATATCCCAAGCTCACAGGACTGGGCTGGAGGGGACAAAAAGTCAGTTTTTGGAGCATCTTCCAGAAAGAGACTGGCCCAAACATTTGCTACCAGTACAAAGGGAGGGATAGAGTTAATTACATTTACGGTTTATAGGGAGTGATACATATTTACACTTGTTATCACTGAACAGGAAAGGATACAGGCACTTTCATGTGCTATTGAAACTCAGAAAATACAGGTCCTTACACTTGATCAGTGAACAGGGAGTGAGACAGGTCCCTACACTTACATTAGTATACAGAGGGTGATAAAGGTGCTGCCACTTGTGGTGCAGAATGAAGTGAGACAGGTTTTTACCCTTTTTGCCAGTGCAGGGTCGGGCAGTGCAGTTGACATGCTGATTGTACAGACACATGCAAATTTGGCAGGGGTTTTCCTGTGGGACCCAAGTCTCCAGGTACTGGACACACAAAACAAACAAAATTACCAGGTGCCATACAGACAAAGAAAACCATAGCACTGTATATAAGGACAACACGCACCAGTCACCAGGCAGTGTCATTTCAACAATTTACCTAATATTAATGGTAATTACTCTTTTTTTCCTCAAGAAAAAATGGGCTACTTCAGAATATCTTGAACTCTTCTGGTTTGATTTGACTTAACTTGCATGGAAATTTATTCAAACTCGTCACCTGCTGTACATGTTGAGTAAAACCTCCTCAGCAACAATTACAGAATTAACCACAAGATGGAGTCAGCTCACAATGAATCTCCACCTAAGATATTTACTTTTCATAACTGAGAAATTCTTTATGCGCTCCGTTAAGATCTGACATGATATGTTCTCATTTAAACTGTGTTGCAAATTTCAGTCCATTTGTTTATTATATAATATTGAGCAGCCAACTGTTCCCAGATCAGCATTAGCATCCCCAAGTGCAGCTCCTCTCACCTGGTATGCTTTCCCATGCTGATCCTGGCACTGGGAGCAGGCATCTGGACTCACACAGACTCCAGAGTGTAACACCTGCCCAGGGGGGCAGAAACAGCCCTCTGTGGGTGTGTCCATGCAGAGCGGGCCGCTGCCACCGGGGGCGCCATCGCCGCGGATGACGTCATCTCCAGGGGATGCTCTGCTGCTGCCGCATTCCTCCACACAGCCAGTTCGGCAGCTGTCGAACACCATGGAGCTGGGGCATGGCATAGCTAGGGGAGGGAGACATGAGCAATTACACACAAACACACACACACACACACACACACACACACACACACACATAAACAAACAAACACACCAACACAAACACACACACACACACACACACACACACACACACACACACACACACACACACACACACACACACCAACACAAACACACACACACAAACACACAAACACACACACACATACACACACACACACACACACAGTGGAATAAACATACTGATGTGCACAAACATGGTATAGTTCAAACATACTGATTTAAACAGACACAGAGGGTCAACACATTGTACTATAAACATGCTAATGAACCCAGAGGAACAGAGTCAGACAACTATACAAACAAGCTGCCGTCTGAACACACTTAATCTATGACACAGACATACAATGACAAGACCTGATATAAGACCTTATATAAGTATATAAGACCTTATATAAGAATAAGCTGACTGATAATGCACAATAGTATAAGGAAAAACAGTAACACCCTCTTATAGGAATTCACTGTCCCGCCATTATAGCTGCAAGCAATAGCAGTGGTGGTTGGGCTGCCAGGCTGCATCTGAACCCCGCTCTGAACTTACGGCAGAAGTCCGGGCTCCTCCAGTTGACGCAGACGCCCTGCAGGCGGCAGAGCCGGCTGTAGGCGGACACCAGGTCGCAGATGTCCCCTGTGTGGCAGCCATTCTGCTGGCACAGGGCGAAGAAGGGCTCCGGGGGCACGGCGGCGTGGCAGGGGGCGCAGACGGACGACCTGAGGATCTGGCAGCGGTCCGTGACGGGGTGGACGCACACCTCGCTCTTCCTGGGCTGGCAGGGGGCCCCGCCCTCCTCTGGCAGCGTCCACTCCCTGACGAAGGCCTCGCTGTCCGAGGTGAGGGTGTGGTTGCGCAGGGTGAGGTCGTTCTGCTCGTCCTGGTCACAGTAACCTGTGGGGCATACAGGGCGATCCAGAGTGCTCAGTGTGAGAAAGACACAAACAGAACAGGACCAGAGGGGGAGTGGCCACGTACAGTACCAATCAAAAGTTTGGACACAACTGTTATTTTTTGTTTTCACTATTTTACACTTTGTAGAATAATAGTAAAGACATCAAAACTATGAAATAACACAGATGGAATTAAGTAGTGATCAAAACAGTGTTAAATAATTTACATATATCTTATATTTTAGATTTTTTTTAAAGTAGCCAAAACATATTTTTTTGGAAAGAAATTCATACATAGGCATCAACTTCACTATTGATATTAGTCTAAGAAACAAATTTCAATCTTTTAAGTATAAGTCTTTTGATCAAAATGTCTTGCATGTTTCCCATTATCTCAATCAGGTGTGTCCAATCTTTTGACTGGTACTGTACGTATCCCGCACACACGTACCACAGAGCCCGGACGTCCTGTTGGACACCATGGTGGGACTCAGCTGGATGGTGAACTCATTGTTCTGGGGGGTGAAAGCCACGATGTAGCCCAGCTCCTCCACCTTCAGCTGGTGCATCACGGCTCCGTACTGGGTTACCTCCACACCGTGGGTCCTGAAAGGGGGGAGGTTCTTGATCCCGTTGATAGTTACCTGAAGCAGGCAGGCACACAAGCATTACCTCTTTTAAAGCATTACCACAAACACAGTCATGAGTACAATGACATGACACCATGGCATAGCCCGTGTTGGGGCGTATATTACATTAACATCAAATTTAGCAGATGTTCTTACACAGAGTGACTTACAATAGCGCACACAAAAAGGTTAGGCTAAGAGTAGAGACAATACCAAATTATAAGTGTCATAATACAATAGAAAAAGTCATTACATAACATATCATATTCTGTGCCATAGTATAGTGGGTGCAAGCCCAGGTTTGAGGATGAAGCAATTGTATTTGAGGACCATGAATGTTCAGACTTTCAGATACGTTGAACCAAGATACAGTTTGAATAGTCTGCAGTGAAACATGGTCAGTAACTGGACTGTTGTAGGGCACTCCTTCCACCACTAGGGGGGCAAAGTAGAAAACAGACATCATTGAGAAAATGGGCCCTTTCAAGGGATTCTAAGACAACCAGAGGTTGTGGAGCAGTGTGGTCTGGCAGGAGTGTATGGGTCAATAATGGACTGATGGAGGTTTGATATTGGAGGTAAGAGGGTGCGGTTTCTCTTGCTGCCATGTAAGCTAGGACCAGAGATTTTTATTTTATTCTGGCCACAAGTGGTAACCAGTGGAGGGAGAGAAGGAGAAGAGTGAGAATTTTTGCTGGCTATAGACTATATAGAGATGTAATCAAATGTAATCAAAATGGCTGCTCCCTCTGCAGCAGTGAGGCCTACCGTCATGTCATCCTTCAGCACCAAGGACACCTCCCCGACCTTCACCTCCATGGCCTTCATGCAGATCTGATTTGGGGAGTTCTGGCAGGGTCCGCTGTGCAGCAGCACCTCCACCCCTCCCGCCCCTTCGGCCTGCAGCAGGGTGTACGAGCAGAACCCGTCCAGCTTCAGAGCCAGCCCGTCGAATGTCACAACGTGATTGGTTGAGCTTCCCATGCACATGCCTGGGGTGGGATTGTGGGAAAGTGAGAGGGAGCAACACAAATGTAAATATGACATAGATATAAATGGAGAGTGAGTTAGCGGGTGAGAGAAACTGTGGTGGTTAATTTTATATTAATCGTGTTTTCTTGACATCTCCCCACATTAGAATGTCTATTCGGTGACAGAATTTCTAGGCTGCCTAGTCAGATTGCACAAGGTAACTTGTGGTAGTGCTGCAACAGTGTTATGCTCGCAGTCATTGGTGTGGGAGTGCTGTTAGCCTGGTCTGACATTGACTCAACTTGAGTGGATACACTTCTGTTCTTTTGTGCTGGAAGTCACCCTGGGTAAGAGCGCCTGCTAAATGAATATAATGCAACGTAATGACAGAAAGCTGCACAGCGTGGGCCCGTTAGACCCGTTACTCACAGGGGCAAGCCCAGCGGCAGCCGCAGGGCTCGGAAACCTTGACGCTGCGCAGGTTGTTCTTGCAGGCCGGACGCTCCATGTGCTCGCAGTTCACCCGGTGGCTCTGGATGGTGACCGCCCCGTTAGGGTGGCACAGCAGGCTGTGGCACTGGTCAGACAGGACCCAGGTCTCGCCAGGCTGGCACACAGAGGGTAGCAAGTACACGCATTACTGTTTTACGCGTCTCTCCACCACCTTATCCAGCAGGCAGGGAATAATTTTCCAGTTTTTTTCCCCAATTAGCCCAGGTTTTATGCTTTTTTAATTCCCTCTGGAAACTGCACTATGCTATATGTGCAGCACTTTGTGACAATCTCGATTGTAAGAATGCACTATAACAAATAACATTTTATTGATTGATTGATTATACGTTCCCCTGTCTGGGGCATGCTGGGACTTGCACACACAAGTCAATACAATACAATCAAGCATTTCAAACAGCAAGTACATCCGTCTGCAGCGGCATTCAGCTAACCTTCCTCTGATTGCCATTGTCATCCACACACACTCCAGGGGGACCCGCTGGGGGAGAAAGAAAAAGACAACACATATCATTTAGCATAGTCCTGCTTCTCCCCGTACTTCTCTATCAATGTCAGTTTTGCTCCTCTAGTGGTAATTTATGTTCATAACTCATGAGGCCTCACCCCGGCAGAGCTTGTCGATGAAGGTGTGTCCCAGGGCCACCATCACTTGCAGGTCCTCCACGCTGTTCAGGTGGATGACGTTGTTCTGCATGCCGTGCCCAGCCAGCGCGCCCAGCTCGGTCCTGTCGTAATGAGACCCGACGCCAATGGGGAACACTGACACACCTGCAGAGGGGAAAATGCAGTGCATCATGGGTAAAGTAAATATTAAAAGATAAGAAAGAAAGCCATGTGCCGAGTGTAGAGTGGAACACATTTCGTAAAAAACCTTTTGTTCATGTTGATTTAATGCAAAAAGAATGGATGTCTAAAGCACACAGAGAGTAATCACCGTAACCTCGCATCAGCATGGAAACATAACAATGCTCCCTGCTCTGACCCTGTGCTAAACTCCTCAAGGTCTACCTCCCATGGTCATTCTTACCAGCAGTTAGGGCTTCATTGGCTGCCTCCTCCACTGAATCCTTAGACTTGTCTGTCACCAGCATCACCACAATCTTGGCCACGCCTGGACGACCCCCACTGGCTGAGGAAATGGTGCTCTGCACCGCATAACGCAGGGCAGAACCTGGGAAATCCCATGGAAAATGAAAGCACATGCACACAAATGGAGTCAGACGCACTCTACTATAGGATACATACTATCAGTCCAACAGATGCACAGGTTGCAATGTGTCTGGCTCTCTCTACAGTTTAACCCAGTGTAGTGGGAATGACTCTATTTAGAGACCTGCAGTTTCACTCAGTATGGTGGCTACAGGGTGTGGCTCTGTGTACAGGTGTGTGGTTTTACCAAGTGCGGTGGGTGTGGAGCTCCTCTTTTGTATCGAGTCCACGAGGTGGATGAGGTTGTCCTTGGTCTGTTCGTCCCTCCAGGACACGTCGTCTGTGATCCTGCTTCCATACTGGATGACCGACACCTGCGTGCCCTTTGAACCTGTGGTAGTATGACATAATCAGTTGATTTCCTTGCTGGGTAGTCTGTGGATTCAAAAACTGACAATAGTACAAATGTTCACAAACCGATGTCAGCACTGTTGATGAACTCTTTGACAAAGGTCTTCATGTCCTCAAATTGGTTGGGCCCTTCTACACTCTCCTTCAGCAGGAAGACGATATCCATGGGCTTGTCACAGGGGACTGTGGGAAACAGGGTGTGTGTCAATGTTACACGATCCTCAAATCATTACATTATGTACACGTTTTTGTCTTTTGCATGGAGAAGAGTATTAATGTTCCTGTACCTGTATTTCAGAAGCATATTGAGAAATGCAATAGCATGTTGTTTACTGTTATACAGTATGAGTTTACTGTTTTAATAATGTGTCTTAAGTTTGAATGTAAGTTTGAAATCAGTAGTCCTCCTGTATGCCACCTGAAAATGAATGCAACTTCACAACATACAGCATACGATGTGCAGGCTATTTCCTTGTTTGCTCAGAATTTACCTGAAGGGGGCAGTGTGCTCCTGGGAGCCAGAGTGGGCTGTAGAGGGGGAAGAGTGGGGCTGACGGGCCTGATGCTGGATTTGGTGTACTTGGTGATGTTGACAACTTGTTGGACGACAGTATCCAGGTGGTCGTAACTGTCCACCATGATGGGCTTCTGAGGGAAGCTAAGGCTTTCCAGATCCACCTCCCGAATCTTTTGCCCAACTGCGATAGGGTAGATGACAGTGTTGGAGGTCTCTGGTGGCCTTTGGACTGTGTCTGTGGGTGGGTTGCTTGTCACCATGAACACCAGCTGTGGCTTCTGCTCCTGAGGACTCTGAACGACCGTGGAGCTCGTCTGGGACGTGGCCCGCACAGCGTTGCCTGTGTTGGTAGCATTTCCTCCCCGCCAGTGGATCTGTCTGATCTTCTCCAGCACGACGTTCCTGTTCTGGGCCTCTTTCTTACTGTACTCCACGGTAATGGTGTACGAGTACTGGATAATGGTGATGTAGATGTGCTCCTCGCTCACTGTCAGCTCGGACACGGCTTTCTCCAGGAATTCCCTGGTCTTATTGAAGTCCTCCTCCCCGACTTCGTCTGAGCCCTCGACAATGAAGGTGACGTCTTTGATAGCCCATCTGGAGTATGGGGTGGTGGAGATGAAGCCAACAGTGGAAGCAGCAGAGGTGGTGGGAACGGGGGGTCTAAGAATCTGCTCTGTCGGGGTGACGACCACGTTCGGCCCAGCCGTGGTGGTCCTCACGGTGACAGCGGGTGGTTTCACTTTGGGTGGTGTCACTTTCTTGGGCTTGGGGACTTCAGGCTCCAGGCCCAGGGTGCAGAGGTAGTCTGTCACCTCCACCGCCCTCACGTCCAGCTCCTCGACGCTGCTGAGGACGTACGCCCGGCTGTTGGGGTTGGCCTTGGTGATGTCGTTGATCTGGGCCATGCTGACGCCGGGCCCCAGGGCGATGGTGAGGGTGGTGATGTCCTTCTTCTTGAGCAGGCGCTGTGTGGTCTTCATGGGCCGCGGGTTCGTGCTGGCGGTGAGGAGGATGGCCACCCTTCCCGCATGCTCCCGCTTGTCCTTGTCGTAGATGAAGACGGCCAGGTACTTGATGGCCTCATCCATGAAGGCCACGTCCCCGCCGCTGTACTTCATCTCCCGCACCATCCTCTTGAAGATCCACTTCTGCACCTGCATCTCGTAGCTCTTCACGCCGGAATGGAAGATCAGCATGGTGGCTCGCGTGTGAGCCGAGCCCATGCGGAAGCGGTCCACCACGCCCTGGATGAAGAGCTTCACCGCCTCGAAGTCCTCCTCCGTCAGCGCCGAGGAGCCATCCACCAGGAAGGCCAGGTCCATGGCGCGGTCGCACGCGTCCTCGGGCACCGGTGTGGAGAACGGCAGCGGGGTGGCGGTGGTGAACAGAGTAGTGGGGGCCAGGGTGGTGCCAACCTCTGAGGGACATCTCTCGCAGGTCAAATTGTTGCCCTCACAATGACTATAGGAAAAGAAGCAGGACATGGAAAGCTGTCAATTTCATGCATATATTTAGAGTACTCTTGTAACGATATATGAACTCAGATGTGCTCAGGGTAAAATCATTCTTGTCTCTTGAAAACTGTTCTTGAAAACTCTTTAATGATACCATAAAGTCATATTTTGAACTGTAACATCACATGAACACGTAACATCAAAAATGTGCAGTGCTACACATCAATTGGTCACTCTGTTAGCACAGACCGGTCTTTCTTGTCTATTGTCATTTCCACACAAGCTGCAGCACCATTTATACTGTAAAACTCATGCAATATAGAAAAAAAGTCACCCCTCCTCTCCCTCCTGTTCACCCTTACCAGATTTGGCAGAGCTCTGGATTGTTGTGGTCCAGGATGATCTTCTTGCCGTGAGAAACGCGCTGGCCCTCATGCATGCACACCTGACAGTGCGCGGGGTCCACGCACTGCATTGACACCTCATCGAGGATCTTCCCTGGGGGAGCACAGGGGCTCAGAAACATGAAAGCGCAATACAGTAACAGCAGCAGCATTGGAACTGTCATGTGGGGCGGCGTGTGTGGACTGTTTCGGGTGCTAGGGACAGACCTGGGGGGCAGTTGGCATGGCAGCCCTCTACACACTCCTGTGGGCACTGCAGGGGCTCCGGGTGCTGGCAGGTGATGGGACAGGCGCTGGCGCAGGCGTTGTACCTCCACTCACACTCAAACTCCGGCTCCGCCTTGTTCATATCCTGGCAGCTCATGGCTGGAAGACAAATGGCAAATTAGTAATGGTGACTCCACATTACACATGACTGCATTTGTGTGCACTGCAAAGAGAAAGGTAGTGTCTTTTACTACCTCATGACACACCCTGGTAAGTGATAAGAGTTATAGAGATAATTTCTGCAAGTGTACAAATGAGTGTAAGTGTATTTGAAACAGGAGGTTTTATTGTACCAATAGACAGTTTTATAGGGTTAACAGACTCATAGTGTTGTATACTGCCAAGTAAAGTAGCAGCACCATAATACCATTAAGTATAATTATAATGTAAACAGGATTTATAGTGCCTGTAGACTGATGACACAGGTTGTTGAGATTCAGTATGATGTAAAAACTGGGAGCTGAGCTATAGAGGCTGCAGACTCACGGCACAGATCATTGGATCTCCAGTGTACCACCACCCCCCTCTTGGAACACTCATGGGCATAGGCCGCTATGGCATCGCAGAAGCAGACGCAGTCTCCGACAGATGGGCAGGAGCAGGTGTCCTGGGTACAGATCTCCCAGTAGGGCTCCGGGTTCACCTGCACATGGACATGACCCAAATGCATTTCTCCCCGCATATTAACGTGCTGCAGGGTCTCACCGCAGCGACAAGCTACGGACGGCATGTGAATGAGGGATTGGTTTTCAGGAGCTCTTACCACGCTGTTACACTCCCTGAAGAGGGCGCTGGTGAGCACACGGCAGGACTGCTCCACAGTCACCAGCTTCATGATGTCGTCGCTGCACTGAGATGGCAGCTGGACCCAATGGAAAAGAGATACACATTGTCAATGTACTTCTGCAATATGACGCAGTGAGCGTGAGCTGAGGGAAGCTGTCCCTCAGCCTCCTGTATTGCATGAAACTGCAGATCCCTCACCTGCACCGCGTCCGCACAGCTGGGGTTCACCTTCCAGGAGTTCCCAAAGTCCGCAGCGTCCACCTCCAGCTGGTTGTTGCTGCTGAGGAGGTCGTTGTTCGGGTTCTGATCAAAGTTGCCGCACAAACCACAGACCTTATCCTGTAGGGACACAGAGAAAACAGGGAAGGTGAATAACATAAGGTGAATAACATACACGTGATTTGTTTCAGGTTATGTACTGTATGAATGTCAGTGTTTAGGGCTAAGCACTTGCTTTTCTACTATATGTATACATATGAACATATACCCTGTAGCCGCCCTTGATCTGAACGATGACCCTTGTCCCCCGGTCCCAGGTAATGGAAATGTCCTTGCCCAGCAGCAGTATATAGTACAGGCCTGATTGGACAATCTCCACCTCCGTCTCCCTGAGTACAGGCTTCTTCATCTTCACCTGTAGAAACACACAGACACACCGCAATCAGCCATGCCACTGGACATTAAAGGGAGCTGTGGTTGAAGTGCAGAAGAAACGCATTTGGTTTTGCGCTCCCCACCTCTCCCTGCTCCATGCTGATGAGCCCCCCATGGTACAGCACTGTGATGCTCTTGGCACACTTGTGACCCAGCACCCCACACGCGGTGTTCTCCACCAGCACCCGGAATGTTCCATGGTCACCATTGCAGTAATCCTGGAGTGAGAGAGATAAAGAGAGGGAGAGAGAGAGAGAGATGGGGTGAGAGTAGCAGAAGACAAGAGGCAACTGATTAGAGAAAGTCATAATGGAGTCGGGGGAATGTCCAAACTCTAAGAAGGTTCTGGATGACTCACCTGTACCAGCACATACTGGCAGAGCCCGGGGAAGGTGTACTTGAGGCCATCGAAGGTGATGTAATGACTGTCCCCGACCGTTTTGCAGGACCCGTCACATACATTCTTAGTGCACTCCCACTTGCGATTGCGACACACACTGCCAGTACAGACAGATGTACCATAATGTCAATACTGAACACCAAGCTTCTACCGCCAACCATGCTATTAGACCTGGGCTGCACACAAACTACAGTTAGAATGAAACTGCAAGATCAATGTCTGCAGGGTTCCCATAACTGAAGAATTACACCACCTTTCAAAAGGCAGGTGAGCTTCTTGACCCCACATAGATCAAATGTGACCCATAAAGTTACTACATGGCAGTACTATGTCAATCTGCAGGCACATGGGCACTAGCATGAACAGAAAGTATGTTCAGTGCCTGTCTGAGCTGGGGATTTACCAGGTGTTGCAGTCCTTGGTGATACTCTGCCCTGGAGCGTAAGCCTTGTTGTTGTGGAAACAGGGACACTGAGCCGGGGCAATGCAGTCTTTCCGGTGATGGACCTGCAAGTAGAAATGTTTACTCTCAGCCTCAATCAGGTCTGTTGTTTTAGCCATGCATCAATTCATCCACACATGCAGCATTCATTTCAACCTTTAACCGTGTTTACACAGTTAGAACCTGATTGTGGAAAGGAAAGGGACAGTGGAAACGCACTGGAATATGAAGCAAAGACCGTAATGTGACCTGGCCAAATTCACAAAAAGTTACATTTACATTACATTCTCATTTATTCATTTGGCAGACGCTTTTATCCCAAGCAACTTACAAGTGAGGCAGAGTACAACACAAGCAAAAAGCCATTTACGGAGCCAACAATATCGGGAGCGCTGCATGACCAAGTTTCAATAGTAGGCCAGACAAGGTACAAGCTAGCCAGCAGAGATACGAAAACCAAAAGTGATTTTGATTTTCATGTTGAAGCAGAGTGAAGATGGGGCATGTGATGAGAAAGCGCACAGTTAGGACCCACGGTACAATGTTACTGCAGTGAATGGTGTTACCGTTCCAGGTGGGCAGGCACAGCCAGAGATGCAGGTCTGGCTCACACACTCCAGGTCGTAGTTCTGACAGGTCTTGGCGCACTCGATGCCTTCATCCCTGGGGCTTCTACACTCCAGTTTCTGCAGAGGGGGCGGGCAGGAGACAGAGCGACGGGCTGCAGGGACACGGGCGCAAACAGGAAAGAGATACGAACAGAGATAAAAGTGTATTTATAGAGAAAGACCTAGATATATGTGGACGCACACACACATGTACAGAGACTCAAGACATATATGGCGACATAGATGCAAACAGGCACAGAAAGAGAAAGAAATAGAGAGACATACATACAGACACAGACAGACACAAAAACACGCTCATACATGCACACACAAATAAGTATATACAGTACAATTTGTACACAATGACATTTCTTGATTCAAATGTGCTACAAAGGATCCAATATGAATTTTTGTGGAAAAAAAACCCATAACATTCTGTTATGGGTCTTTGATGGTTTTGCGCTTTTTCTTCTGAGCTGCCTGGGCCTTCACTCGTGTTTGGGCAAAGGGCAGGTGATCGTACCCCTTGCAGATGAGAGGCCTTCAAAGAAGAGGTCAGAGAGCATGGTCGGTGGCATCTCGTTGGAGCTGCATCGCATCGCTCCATTCTCACAGTAACTATAAGGGAGAACACACACAGGTTTCATTGTACACCTGCACAAGCCCATAAACATTAAAGTGACTGTGGCAGCAGTGCAGCATAGTGGTAAGGAGCAGGACTTGTAACTGAGGGGTTGCTGGTTCATTTCCCTGCTGGGGCGCTGCTGCTGTACCCTTGGGCAAGATATTGCCTCAGTAAATACCTAGCTGTACAAATGGATAACATGTAAAAACTCTAAACTATGTAAGTCACCCTGCATGAGAGTGTGCGCTAATTGACAGTAATGTGATGTAATGTAACGCGCAACAGCTGCAGCGACCTGACTGACTTTAACTATGCTAACTGCGTGGACTTTGAGCAGCAGCCGCTCACCAGATGGTGTGGTGGTCGGAGAAGACGTCGTTGGGGTGGTAGATCTCCCCGTCGTAGTAGCACGAGCACTCGGCCCGGGGCACGCACTCGCCCATCTCGGACAGGAAGAGCCCGCGGGGGCAGTAGCAGCCCTCCAGGCAGAGGTCCCGGCACTCGGGGTCCGGCAGGGACAGCGAACGGCAGTGCTGGTTGCAGGGGCTTCCACACTGCTCATACACCTGGCCTTCAGGGCAGCTCAGCTCTGTAACAAACAGCTCCTGTTAGCACACAGCTCTGGACTACAGGGGCTTATACAATGCACCCTCCCATAGACCTCAAGGCAAATGGATCCCATGGAGCACAGTTCACTGTGATCCCCAAATGTGCGGCCAGGGCAAGAAACGAGTAAACAGACCACTGTAGAACCCCAGCCAAGAACCCAATCCCCCTGCACCATCAATGCCACGGGGTCAGTCCTGATACCGAGAATACTACTGATAAGATCTGATACTGAGAAGATCTACTCTCACAATGGGTCAAAACCCTCTTTGAGGAGGTTAAGAACTAGCCCTTAATCAAGAAACCCTGGAAATAGCTGGCCTACATTGCTCATCTCATCAGAGTCCTCCAGTTTGGTAGGGCTTTGTTTCCTGAGAGTCTGAGGACTATTCTGGCTGTGGACTGGAATGGTGTTGAGGTGAACGGTTACCGCAGAATTTGGGGCTCCTCCAGTTAACGAGCACCCCCTTGCTGGCGCAGGCGGCTGCGTAGCTGGCCACGGCGGAGCACAGGCACTCTTGTCCGTCTGCGCAGGAGCAGACGTCGTAGCGGCAGTTCTTCAGGAAGGGCGCGGGGTTCACTTCGTTGTGACAGGGTTCAAACTGCACGGACAGCATCACCGAGCACGACTCCTCCGCAAAGCGCACTGCGAGGGGAGGACGGAGAGGAGAGAGAGAGAGAAGGTGTGGGGCACAGCGTGTAGTGTATTCATAGTTAAAGGAGCAGATATTAGTAGAGTTACAGTAGTGCGATTTATATGTCACTGGTTGTGACCTTTACAATTTATGGCCTAAAAGTCACAAAGCTCCTGTGTGCACTGAGATAATTTTCCCGATGGGTAACCTCTTAATATTGTGCAGCTTACACTGTGCACAGACACAAGTATCTGTGCACAAAGCAAGGTGTAATTTTCATGATATTAAGAGGTTGCCAGAATTACATCAGTAATAATAATAAACACATTCAATAATAAATAATACTTTAAATAAATAATAAATGGTATATATTTTGGCTGCATCTACCACTGCATTCTTCAGGTATTTCAAATATATTCATAGCATAGTAATTATGCATAAAAGTAGACACACATATTAAGAGACTACACAAAACACAATGAGCCAGCAAACTGTTATTGGTGGGAGTTAAAGATTCATGTGCATGAAGAGGAAGGCAGTTCACAGCCTACCTCTCTTGGGGTTGAGGATGCATGGGTCGGTGTCCTGCCTGATCACATTGTCACAGTCCCCATTGATCTTCCATGAGTTCCCGAACCCCTCGACCCGAGTCTCCACCAGCCCCGCGGCAGTCAGGAAATCATCCCCCTGGTTCCCGTTGTAATTCCCACAAAGGCCACATGTCTTCCCCGCAAACTCAGGTCCAAGCTGTCACACGGAGAGAGAGACACGCCCGCATTTACCTGGGTTACAGTGGAAGCACTCTCACCTCTGGTGACCTCAACTGCTACCAATGGAAGAGTTGACTCTAGATACAACTCGCCATCAGTGTTGGGGGCTTGTGATTGGTGATAAACGGTAGGGGCGTCCCACACTGAAATGTGGTCAGGTTTTTAACTCACCTTCAGCAGGACCTTGCCCCGCCCGTCCCAGTCCAGCTGGAAATTGTCATTGTACGACAGCCGCACCGAGGACAGGACTGTTCTCTTTATATGAAGAGGTCCTGTTGGAACCACAAACAAAGTAGGGACTTGACCCTTAAACTGCCTTTGAAAATGAGGCACACCACGAGATTTCCCTTCAATTCATTCCATATACACACTGAAGGCAGACATTTAAATGCAACAATAGTTTGATGAGCAACATGCACACATGAAGTACACTGAATTTCTTCCTAGGGCTGTGTGGTTCTGTTGGTGTGATGGATTTTGACATCTATTTTCAGTTAAACCACTACCAGTCCTCTGGCTGGTAGCTGTGGTTTTGGCAGGAAAGGGGGAGTTTCTTTTGCTGTGCTGCACCACACACCGTGAGTCATCGGCATCTGAATGTCCATGCCGTCCACCGCCACGACACCGCCATGTTTGAGCTTGACCGTCACGTTGGCCAGCTGGTGGAAGCGCAGCGTGGCCGAGCGGGTGCAAACCGCATCCTGGTCATCCGCGCACTGGACAGAAAGAGCAGCAGTCACACTCCCGCCCAGACACATAAACCACTAACTAACAACACAGCTGGGTGCTTCGCCACATTCCACTGCAGCATTCAATGGAAGGGGGGGGATGGGACCTACATGCAACCAGGATGCAGATACTCTACAGATACTCTACCTGCATCGTCTCAATGGCCGCAGCAAACAGGTTTTCCTGGCAGTCCTTTGCGAACAGATACTGGCAGGTCCCGCTGAATGTGAAAAACTTGTTGTCGAACGTCTTGAAGTGGGACTGTCCCGTGACAAAGCACTCCCCTGGTGACAAACGAATTGCAGACAAAAATAACTGGTGTTAAGACAGCTTTGAAAGGCAATGTTTTGTTTGTTATTGAGATCATGAATTTGAGCTGGCCGTTATATTACACTGCTTCAGTGCTGCGAAGGGAGCCGTGAGCTGATTCTCGGATCAACCTGCTGTAAACAAACAGCGAATCAATGAGGTATGTCCGTGTGCGTGCTAGAGAACAAGCTGGGATGTGATGACTGTTTTCCCTCCACAACAACAACAACAGACGGAGTGCCCTCCTGAACCCAGCTCCAATTTCCCCTGCTGCTACGACACGATAAGATCAAATCGGCCTGGCTTTCATTACCCCTTTTCAGGCCTACTGCTTGGCACAACACGATAATCTCACAGCTCGCTTGGACGGCTCTCTGTGCCTCCCGCCTTGGTCATAAAGGGGACAAATGAGAAGGGTGGGGGGGGGGGGCAGCAGGAAACAGTGAAAATGAATACAGTTCAGAGATGAAAAGGACTGGGCATCATCAAACACTAACAGAGAGCAGCCCCTCCCTAGGTGTAGGAAAGCTGTGTTCTGTAACTCTCCTTTTCCTTTCCCAAGACAGCCTTTACAACTGACTTCCCATCCAAGCCCAGCTCCCTCACACAAAGTATAGGCAAGCCTGCCGTACTCTGGGAAAGTAATTATACAGTGCTGACTCACAAGGCATGCTATTCTAAAATGAACGCACGAGAGTCTTTGTGTAGGGACTTGTTTTGTTTGTTTATGAAAAAAATGTTAAAACCTGTCAGGAAAGAAAAATGCATATCCATTGTTAATGTGAACATGGGCCTGATTGCATGCTTAATTGATGTGTCTGATGTGTCACGCTCAAAGGAAGCGCTGGGAAGACAGATGGCGAGGAGTATTCACTCTGGGTGACCAACAAGTCATCCAGGGTTCAAGAGAAATTTGTTTAAAAATGCCAGTAGCCGTTTGGAACTGAAACACGAGAACTGCTCTCTGCAAAAACATCATGGATATTCAAATCAATGGGTATACATTTACATAACACTAACAATCAGACTGAAAATCTGGACAGAGCCAATGTGAAAGTAAACTAAACAGCATGTTAAGAGAGATGGAGATGTTGTGGACCTCTAAAGAGGAAAAAACTAAGATGCTTCTGTTTAAGAGATGAAACATATCCTCAGTTAGCTAGAGAGCCTGCCAACTGTTTCTGAGTTTATTCTTAATAACAGTCTTCTTTCCTACAGTAAGTCACCTGATAGACACAATGCTGCTTCTGTTACATTTGTCTGTTCTACGCACTGCCAAAGAGAGCATGCATGGTCTGTGGGATAGCTGCCTGTGATTGGTGAAGACCGGCAGTGTTTGGTAAAGATCGGGAGACTCACCTGGGCAGCCCTCATTGGTGCACTCCCATGAGCCGTGCCGACACACACTTTACCAAAAAGATTGAAAAAAGGAGAACATGTTAGCTCTAAATAAAAATGACTGTGGCAATGAAACAATCCCTGGGGTGCTACTTGCTATGATTATATAATGAATTTTATCAATCAATTGGTCATCACTCCTTAGCAGTGTAAAAACAACAGCATTTTCTGTACAAGGCCAAAGAGGTGACCATGACCTGTTGGATCTCTGATGTGTGAGGTCTTATGTTACTGAGTGAGGTCTCAGGTCAGTGAGCAAGCACTCAGGTCAGAGAGTGAGCTTTCAGGCCACGGGGTGAGCTATCAGTTTAGTGAGTGTGCTCTCTGGTTAGTGTATTAGGATGAGCTGCTGCTCACCATGTGTTGCAGTCCTGGGGTATGCTGGACCCAGGAGGGTAGCGTTTGCCTGTGTGCATGCAGGAACACTGGGACACTTCCACACAGCGGTCATCTTCCAGAACCTTCCCCACTGCCGACCCAAAAAAACAGAGGCATGCAATGAGTGCAATCACACATACATACATATCCATTGATTCACATGTATCATTCATCACTCCAACATGGGAGAGCGGCAATATAGCATAGCGGTTAAGGAGCAGGACTCGTAACCGAAAGGTTGCTGGTTTGATTCTCCACTGGGGCACTGCTGCTGCACCCTTGGGCAAGGTACTTAGCCCACAATAATATCCAGCTGTATAAATGGATAACATTGTAAAAAACTGTAACTGATGTAAGTCACTCTGGCTAAGAGCGTCTGCTAAATGTCAGTAATGTAAATGCAGCGTAATGTATCTCACCTGGGCAGCTGCAGCCGTCCACACACTCCTCCTTGCAGACCTCCTGGATGTTCAGGCTCTGACACGTGGTGGAGCAGGGGCTGATGCACTCGCTGTACTGCATTCCCACCGGGCACCTGGGAGCTGAGAACCACGCCATACATTACACACATCCCAATTCCCACCTCTCCCCACCTTCCACATCTTACATTCCGCTTTCTCCACATTCACGCTCTCAATGGAATATCAGGTAATCCAGGGTCACAGGGATTAAGCGCTGGGAGTCTGACGGAGGAGAGGAGGGGGTGTTTTTTTGGGGGGGTACTCACAGCACTGGCTCTCCGCCTGCCAGCCGTGGAGGGGCAGGCCGTGGGAGGCGCAGGAGCGGGCGTACTCCAGGAAGGCCTGGCAGCGGCAGGCCTGGTCCTCCCCGCAGTGACAGGCGTCCTCCTCGCACAGGCCAGCGAAGGCCTCCGGGTCCACCAGGTGCGCACAGCGCAGGAAAGACGGGGAGCTGCGCAGAGAGTCACACCTGGCCATCAGGTCCTGCAGAGAGAGAGAGAGAGAGAGAGAGAGAGAGAGAGAGAGAGAGAGAGACATCTTCCCTGACATCTGGAATCATGGACTCGAAGCTGGCAGTGAGTGAACTGGGTGAGAAAGCCTTCAGGGAATGTTATTCCATGAAAAAAAAACTTAATCAAAATCTCAATAAGAATTTGGCTTAGAATATTTAAATGCAAAATTGAACCGGTAGCCCAATTTGGCAACAAAGCAAGATTTTGCTCAGTGATACAAATATCCATTTGAAAGTTTTGTAAATGTCACACCACACACAGGAAAACCGGGAAGAATACATGCAGGGCAGAATTAGGCCAAAATGCATTATCCAAAAAAAGGTAAGTTACATTTTGTAAACTTTTAAAAAGTAGCACCACTGCCCGCTCAAAACCTGTCGACTGACTTGAGGCAGTTTAGTCAGCTGCAATTCCTAAACACTTACAAAAAATATACTGAAATACAAAAAATAATTTTCCCAAAATAAATAATATATGACCACTATTCACAAACCCCCCAGACATCTCAAAACTCCCAATTCTCTCTGGAGAGGAGAGACAATGTGCTATAATTGTCATGCCTTCCACAGTGTGAGGAACAGCATATGACACTGAGGGACCCTTATACTTTATTCAGTTTCATTTCAGAAATATATCAATATACAAAGTTTTACTATAGCACATAAAATACTAACTATGCGTATGCATAATTTGTTAATGTATTATTTATGTTGTATATACGCTTATATGGCCACACAGTTATAATTCTTGCCATGCCAATAAAGCAAGCCGAACTGGTTTGAAAGACACACAGTACAGTATGGTACTGGTATGGTATAGTTTAACTGATGTAATTTGGCAATTTTCTGTAGTGCAATATACTGTGATACAGTCTGGTGTGGACAGTTTGGTGTGGAAAATCAAAGTATGACTTAGCACAATTTGGAATACTATATTAAGGTATGGTTTGGTTTATGTTGGTTTGCTAGTGTACCGCTTGATATACTGGAGAGCAATGTGGATAGGCAAACTCACCGTTGTGACTTCTCTGGAGGCATTACAGGTCTGGCTGGGAGCAGTCACACGTTTGCAGGGCTCACCTGCTCCGTGCAGGGCCCAGGAGTTGGCAAAGTCATAGCTGGTCTCTGTTAGAAACCCTGGATAAGGATCCCCACACACACACACCAGCCATGCTTATCATTGAGGCTATTCATTAGCTTCCTTAACTACAATGCTGTGTCACACATGAATGAGTGAGCATGCAATAAGAAGTATACATGCTACACAGTGCTGCTATAAAAACAGACCACATACACATAGCAAGAGAGAGTTGGTGCTGCTGGAAAGTTACTTATGCTAAGTGAATTCTTAGAAGTGTCAGGAGCAAAGAAAAAGATATAATAACTCCCAGGCTTAATAACTCAGAGTAATTAATCTTCATGAAGCTTTTTCAATTGCAAGACAAAGTCAGTGATGGGTAAAATAAAATGCCATTAAATCACCACGCGCACTGCTCCCAGTATTTTTCCACATTCGAGCAAGGTCATTTTCTCCAGATTGAAAGGCCACCTCGTTTCCTTTCTTCTCAGAAAGTGACGATAACCGAGGCTCCACCCATAACGGTTGATTTGTGGGGAAGCACAACATGAACCAATACTGGCTTGCAGGGAAAATAGCAAGAACTGGAGAAAGCTAGATCACAGCTGATCTCATTCTGCAGAAGCATATTTGCGAAGAGGTTTATTACACTCTACTTGGAAAGATTGCCTAAATTATAAGTCTTGGTCTCTGCCTGAGGTTAGGTCAGTGAACCGTGTTCATGTGTAAACCACTGTTTAGTATATGTTGTAATCTTTGATTGGCAGTGGAGACCTACTGCACAACTTTGCTGTAGAAGCAGACACCATAATCTCGAAAAGAACAGGACCTCTGTAAGGGTCAGTATGCATTGCTTGCAGACAGAGTGTCCTAGATTCATTTTGTCCTAGATATTTTTGCATTTATGTTAATGACCATATAACCAAAAAGGTTTATTATATAGCTTTTGGCAGTTTGATGGGGTCTTCTCCTATCCAACACTCTTATGGTTCATTGCAAAGTCATGTGACCACCTACATCAGGTAATCTTTTGGTACTCCTAGTACCATATGTTTGTTGGCCATCATTTCAGAAGTTAGGCTGCAGGTTTAGCCTCACGCTTTCCTTCAGCTCTATCGCCGAACTCCCCCACTGACCTTCCTGTGCCATGTAATCGTCTTCTGGCATCTTGTTGAAGTTGCCGCACAAACCGCAGGTCTTGTTGAAGTGGTGTTTTGACAGCATTAGATTGATGTTGCCGCTGCTGTCGATTTTCACCTCAAAGCCAAACTCCTCGCTCCACAGCTTGTAGGAGCCAAGCTCCGTCCCAACAAATATTGTACTGGAGGCGTAGGGCAAGGAGAGTCTGAGGGAGGGAGGGCAGCACAAAGCGTTAACATCATGGCACACTCTCATGCGTACATTCAAACACAAATGCACACACATATGCAGGCATGCACACTCATGCACACACACACACACACACACACACACACACACACACACACACACACGCACACACACACACGCACATACACACACACCCCACCCACACATACACACACACACACAAACACACATGCAAATATGAATGCACACATATTTAGGCATGCACACACACACATACACATGCGCACACACATGCACATACACATGCACATACATGCGTGTACACACATGCATGCGCACACACTCACACACATACACACACACACACACAGAGTAATATCTCCAGTCTGAGAAAAGCAGGGGAAGGGAAGGCGCAGGGGGCACCACAGGGTAAATAAACAGCTTGTTTCCCTCTCAACATTTGGTCAGAGCTGATACAGCCCAGCCCACTGACTCAGCAAAAGAGCACAGCAGAGAGATGCAGCGCAGTACAAGGCTTTGGTAGATCATGAACAATGAAAGCCTGTGATTCCGGCACAGGGAAAGAAGGGGTGTGTTGTAAGCTTGCAGTGGCCGTGTTGTGCTCCTGATCTTGTCCTGACGTTTGTTTTCAGAAAGCTTGTCGGGACGTGACCGAGCACCAGACTCTGATGAGCTCAACACGGCTTGAGCACCGGCTCTGTGTGGCGATGTGTTTGTGAGGGTTTGAGTGTGTTCAGTGGGTGAGGGGGTAACAAAGTAATTCAGAGACTAGACCGAAGCCATGTACCTGTTCTCTCCCTGAGTGAGTCTGCCATCCACGGACAGGTGAAGCTCAAAGAACTCCCCCAGGTACACAGTCACACCTTTCCTTTTCCCATGTCTGAAGTCAGCTGCAGGGAAAACACACCTGACTAAAACTCATCACATCTTCTAGGAAAGTGCAGCAGTGTAGCATAGTTGTAAAGAGCAGGACTGGCAACCGAAAGGTTGCTGGTTCGATTCCCCACTGTGGCACTGCTGTTGTACCCTTGGGCAAGGTACTTTACCCAGAATTGCCTCAGTAAATATCCAGTTGTATAACTGGATAAAAATGTAACCTATATAAGTCGCTCTGGATAAGAGCATCTACTAAATGTGAATAATGTAATGTAATGAATGTACTGATGAAGTCATATTCATAGATAAGTAAAAGAGTATGAATTTCCATATGGAGAGGTGTAACAGGGGAGACAGGGGGATATCAGTGTCCGTACCCAGCAGTGAGAAGGATCGATGGTGGCAGTCGCCCGCCAGCATGTAGCTGCAGTCCCCTGGAAACTCGTACAGCACCCCATCGAAGGTGTGGACGTGGTCCCGCCCAAACAGGCTGCACCGTCCTGCCAGCGTCTTCCCCTCCGGCCCGGGCACCCACAGCACCAGAACCAGGCCTGGCCAAATAGGGAGAGAGGAGAAAACACATTCACATGGCACCAACAGAGCCACGACCCTGTGTGAATTACAACTCGCTCACAGCGATGGCGTGAGTATTTCTGCACTTTCATTGCTCCTGTGGGAGATTGACCGCATTGATTACGAGGACAATATTGGTTCCCCAGGTGAGTTCAGACGGAGGTTTATCGTGAGTAATTTCTGTCTTCTCAGGATGGTGAGTGTTGCATTCTGACTATTGACTTGTGTTATATGGCCCCTTGTACTTGAAGCCAGAAGATGGAATTGAAGATGTCCTTTCCCTGATATGAGGAAAAAAATATCTGATAACTTGCTCTGTCCAATTCTTATTGTAGTTTATTATTAGATTATTGTAGACCCACCAGTTAACTGAAACAGCAAAGTCCATGTCATCCTGTCCAAAGTGTGCCCCCCCATCTGCAGCAAAGGAGACAGAGAACATATCAATGTATCTGAGGACACTGTCACTGTGTCTTCGATCTAGACAAACACACAGATGCACTCACCCACACACACCCACACACGAGCAAACACACACCCACACAACCTCACATAGCATTCAAATATAGCAAACTGCCTGGGAGGTTCTTAGCCATTCAGAGAGAATTGTTTCAGAACGGATTCATGTATGTAACTATCTTGCTTGCACAAAATGATACTTTTTATGGTATTACATGTTATATTACATGTTACATTACATCACATGGTAAATACTCCATCCCAGCAGTTACTGCTGGAATCTCTTCTGTATGTTGATGCCTGTGATTTCCAGCACTGGTGTCCTCAAACCATTTGTTAATAAGGCTTTCATTTTCAAACAACTTAAAATCTTCTAACCAATGATCCAACACCAAACCACAGCGACACAGATGTTTACGGAAAACACACGCAATTCCATGCTGGATGATCCCTCCCGAAGTCTCGAAAATCCACACATTACCAGCAGATGAACAGGCCTACTGTACCTCAGTCATCTGCGTGAGTGAAGCCTGGCACCTGTGAAAAGTCACTGCAATCCAATACAAAGCTCTGCGGTCTCAGCGATCACCGGTCATGCCGATACCTTCAGGAGACTCTGGGAAGAAAAGGCTAAGGAGTATGGTTTTATACAGGACAGGAAACCAGCTCCCCCTTACTCTATCCCCCCCCAACGCCCTACAAAATATTGAGGGAATGATGATATGAGAGTGTTATATCCGTTCCCCCCGTTGCTGGTACAATGGTGCAGACGTGCCCTTCTGGGAAAGGCCTGTCTGCTTAATTGCCAGGAGGAAACAATGGAAGGAAACAGGATTAAAAGGGATTGATAGATTTGTCTCAGAATAAATGATAAGAGCAAACACTTTTCAGGATTCCCATCCCTGCCAAAATAAACAGGCCTGGAGCACAGAGCTTAGCTTCACATGGTGGAAAGATATGAGTGACAAAAAATTCCAAAGAGAAATCAAGAACACATCAAATTCACCCATGGACATGTTCTGTACTGAAAAGATCACAGCCATGAATATAGATTTCAGTGTAGTTCCAGCTTTTTCCAAGCTCACTTGGAAGCTGTGACCTTCGCTGGCATTGGAAATATCTGTCGCTGTGCGTATCAAAGCTGCACACTTACAGTGTTCCTCAACCCAGAGGGGAATAAAACAGCCCTTTGTTGCCTCTCTGAGGAGGAGGCATTTTATCAGGAGCCTGGCCCACGCTTACCCTCACCCTTCCCCAAAAAGCTCCTGCCTCCTTAAATGTTTTTGTGACAAACACACAGCCATTCCATTCCGAGAGGAGAAAAAGCGTTTTTGAAGAGTGGCTTTGTGAGAGATAGTCAGCGTGCCAAGATAAAAAGCTATGTTGTTTTGGAAAGGCACACATAAAGCCTTTTATAGAGGCCTAAAAAGAGCATTATACAGGGCTTTTCAGGGTAAATGTATGCCACTGCGGATAAAATTTACAGTTCCAGCTGCAAGACTGGGAAAGGTTTAAAGTCCAGGTTTATCTGCAACTGAAAGCCCTCTCTGTTGAACTTTCAACAGTAAAATGTTGTTTGTCTCTTGTTCACATCACCAAAAATGACTGGTGTGGTCTACGTGAATTAGACTACTAGTGAATGAAGAAAATGTTTACCATAAAAAAATAAAAATTAAAAGAAAGGTTCACTTGGGTTTCATTGCAAAAAGAATGAAGAGTCAGAATACACATGTTAACACATAAAGGTTACTTCTGCTATTTTGAAGTCTGAATAAGACCTCAGATTGCAGCTCCTTGTGGTATTTAACCCAAACAGAAAGTGCAAGAAGAGGCCTCATCCATCAAAAGGGAAAGAGCTACTGCTACTTCTGCTGGTGGGTGGAACAAAACTCTGGGTACTTGTGTGATGTTTGTTCGAGGGAGGGAAGGAAAAAAGAGAAAGGAAAAATCTTGGACAGAATGGTGGCGACAACGCCTACTTCATTCCTCTTATCCGCTGGCTGCCAAGTTAAACATCTCACTTTCCAATCAGGGCCAGAACAAGTGCCTTTTTCTGCATAATTAAAAAGAAAATACTTTAAGCAACTGAATGTGAAAACAGCGGTAAATCATTAATGACATAACTCATAGCGGCAGCAGGTTTCCTTGGGGTGAGCTAAAAAGCCACTTGCTGCATCAGATGTGTGAACTGAACTGAATCACTGCCAGGAAAGGATTTCATATGCTGTTTTTTTCAATGGAATCATCACTGTCTGATTTTTTAGTTGATTGGCAAGGTGTACAATGCGCACATTTGTGTGTGTGTGTGTGTGTGTGTGTGTGTGTGTGTGTGTGTGTGTGTGTGTGTGTGTGTGTGTGTGTGTGTGTGTGTGTGTAAAAATTCTGATATGTGTTCCTACATTCAGGATCAGGCCACGTCTGTCTCTCCAGCTCACCCATAGAATTTTTGCTGTTGCTACAACATGACTAAAATGTGAGAATATGATTCATAAGCTGGTTCTCTGTCAAGAGCTGTAAGTGTACATTATCAGAGCAGACACTAGCTTAATCAAACGCTGAATTTCATTAACAATTCATAATGTTCATCTGTTCCCCCCTGAATGGAACAAGTGTTTGGCCCAAGGCTTGACAGCTGGTCTTCCTCAGGACCTATGACCATCTATGTTATCTAATTTTTTTCAAGTTGAAATTATCTTTGTATTCTCTGTTTTCTTTTTTTTGCTGCAGGTGTGTGTGTGTGTGTTTGTGTGAAGGTGGGGGCAGGGGTCAGCTACACAGGCAATGAACATTGAATTAACAAATTGCATTAACAGATTTTTTTAAGATGAGGGAGACCTTGCAGTCGCATGTGCTTGAGATTAAAAGAACACCATGGAAACCTGAGCTCAAAGGGAGATAATGAGAAGAAAAAAAGTGCTCAGAAAGACTTGATTTTTAGCACGATTTATAAAGTCATCCTCACCAACCCCCACCTCCCCTCCATCGCACCCTTTTTCCTGCCCCATTCCCAATCATGAATTTTTGAAGTGGATGACTAATCCATGTATATTTCTTTCAGATGAAGGATGGGGAGATAAGAACCTGCCTCCCAGACTTCCCTCTGTTTCCTTATGGAGGTAGGAGTGCTCATCCTAAGCCTTGATTCAGGCAGTATCACCCCCTCTGGTGTTGACCCCTCATCGCTGCTTTCTCTACCATCACCCTACACACCCACCAGTTAAATTCCACCACTCCAACTGTGCAAATCTCCTCTACCACACTAACTGATTAAGACTGCACAGCCACTGATAGTGATTGAAAGTCCCTTGCCACACCTGAGAGGATTATTCAAAGACACTTTTTGAGACTGTTACTTGGGACCCAGACCAGGACTCCTTTGATCACTCAAGCTTGTGCATTTCACCAAAATTGAATAATTAAAAAAAAAAACCAACAGAAATAAACAGGAGTGTTTCAGCTGGCGTTCAGTTCTGCACACAGAGGAGTATGGGATAAGTGGTTTATACAGTAACTGATGGTGCTTCATTCTGCTCTAACTCTCAGAAGCTGAAGCAGGGGGAGCAGGTACTGTAGCTGGCTGCCTGGACTCTGAGCTCTCTCTGCTGCACTCAGACACTCAAACTGCACTCAGAGTCTCTTGTTGGATTGCAGCCCATTGCCTGCTGGAAAGGCATGCACCCTATTCCACTGTAGTGCTCTTTAAATGGAAAACTGCAAAGCTGAGGAAGCTGCTTTATTACAAACTTTGAGATTACTTTTCTCCCATGTCCACAGTAACTCCATATTCTTTCTGTTCAAAGAAAGAAACAAAAAACTACACTGCATTACACACACATTAGGATACACTAAGGGAATGTTTTTGGAATGTGTAGGCACCACCTGCATGTGGCAGCCATTTTGTGTCCGAGCGCTCACCACACATCAGTGTCTTCCTCATTGTTTTGTAGCCTTGGTCTTCTACTTTGTCCCAAAGGAGGGCTGCCCCCTACTGGCTCGCCAAAGCCATTTCCAGCGTCAGCCTGATTAAATTACCAGATCAAAGCATCCTGTCACACTGGTGTGGCCAAAACAAACTTCCAAGACTGACCACAAGATGTTTGCAGTCAGCTGCCATTCTCCGAAGGAGAAAGGAAAATTGAACACTGGAAAATAAAAGGGCCATTTTAGGTAACGCCCGCTGCGGTGGGGCTGAGAGGCTCTCCTGAGCGATTCCTCCCAGAGCACGGAGGGCTTTTCCATTTGTGTGTTTGCGCTGCAGAAGACAGCTCTCTTTGGCTGGAATGAAAAATGACTCGGCTCCCGCTCTACCGGGGGGGGATCCACGGAGTTTATTTCATACAGCCTTGGCTGCTTGATTAAAAACGCACTCCTTTCACTCCTCCTGTCGGAAAAGGTTTTCTCTTCACTCTGTCACCAGCGGGCCCCGGGACCCACAGCAGGTGGACCTTCGGTCGTTTCACACTCAACTCACAATAAATTGTAAAGAACAATAATTGCCCTGCGGCTGCAAGTCAAAGCCTCTCACTGTTATTGACCGTCCACAGAAGCTCTGACGGAATGGTGGTGATAATCAGACTGAACCTGCATACTGGAAAATAGAAATATAGACTTTGCCCTCGTTTTGCCCCCAAGTCTCCTCATTTATTTACTTATGCTCAGAAACAAACAGCTAAAGGGCAGGAGCTAATGGATCAATCCTCTCCGCACCCAACGTGCGTAAAATTAAGCTGGCACAGGAGTCTTTTGTCATCAAGCATTTGACATGTTTTTGATCACTTTCAATATGTTCTCATTCAGCCCTGGCATGCCTTCTCTTTACAAATATGCCAGGAATGTACCATTTTATATGCAGCACTATCCCGTGGCGATAAGAAACCTTATAATTTCATATAGAGGTAAGTAAGATGCATATTTCAGAGCTGACAAAAATCTCAAACTATCAAGACCATTGATCTAAGATCTGCAGCCAAATGCAGTTTTGAAGAAAGAAATTTACAGACAAAGAAGAGATAACCTCCTATTCGTTTTTCAAAACAGTGAAGCCACCTCCTGCCAAAAAAAAAAAAAAATACTCATTCCAAATAGTGGCTAAAACTTTGCAAAACTCACATGACACCTCACACTTCACTGTCGGAACATTCACGCCCTGTCGGCTTCCCCACATCATATCCCCCGCCGCATAAAGGCTGTTTCTTTTTTAAAATTGTGCCATACCAAGCATGCAGATCCTCACTGAAAATTCCTGTAACACATTTACTGTTTCGGGCTATTCTGTGGAATTATATGGCGGCATTTTAGGACATGCTTCCTCGATTTTTTAACAAATGGCGTTGAATACATTGACCATCTGTATCGTTAAGATGAAAAAGAGCTACTTAAAAAAAACACAGTATTCATAAAATTACAGGCCATCTGGCTCATTACCTCTGCTTGCATCTCCATTGGCTCTTAATTATCATCACAGACAAACCAAATTATAATGCTCAGCCATTTATTAAACGCTTAGACAACTGTGGGCGGCTGTGCTGAGTAAAGGTCAGGCTTCTGAATTCACTGTAATGCCTTCGATTCAAATGCCACAAACCAGATGTGGTCTTGAGGAAGGCGATCTACCTGTTCGGCTGCGGAATGGAAAAGCTCATATGCCGGTTGCTTTTGATGTAAACATGGCCCGAGCAGAACTGAATTGCAATACAAGCATAGTCTCACGTGTAGTGAGTAACACTTCTCGTGAAATGAGTTTGTATATTGTTTTGGCAGACAAGAATAGCCTTTCTGGCTATCCTCTGTGTCTGTTTTGTACAATCTCTGACATGGAGATTGATGATTCTCTGGGCATAAGCAAACCTGTGAGTTGTGATGTCATACAACCACTGCTTGTGTTGACCAATCAGCAGCATGAAGACTGTCACAGTGGGTCGGTGGGTTCTAATGGAGGGCCACAGCATCACAGAGCAGGCTGAAAGTGTGGGGCAACCATCTGTCCTACCTGTGATTCAACTCAAACAAAGTTCATGTGCGTGTGCCCGAAATACCAGGGACATGGCAGAGCAAGAGTGAAGCCGTTCTGAATAGAGGCTTCATGCCAGTGGCATTATGCTCTGAAGTCTTTGCAGATGTGAAGCAGAAGAAACTCAAGATTCCCCAAACAAAAAAATATGTACAATTCGATATCAAGCACAGTATAAAGACTAGATAAAGGCATTTTAAATATTCATGACAGCAACTTTTGTCATTTGCCATATTGTCACAAGCTACTGTATGCCTAACAATTGCTAAAAAAATAGTAAACCTTACAGTAGCTTATTGTCCCAAGCTACTGTACACCCAACAATTATTAAAAAATAGTCAACCTTACAGATGGGGAAGGGGGGTCAAGGGGGGTGGACAAAACACAGACTGAAGTCCTTCCTGTCTGTTTGACAGATGGAAAACACCCTCACGAAGGTAGGGAAGGAGAGTGAATTAAAGAGAGAGAGAGAGAGAGAGAGAGAGAGAGAGAGAGAGGGAAATGTGAAATATATAAAACGGATAAAAAGCTCCGTGTCTGCTGACAGCTTAGTGTGCTGCGAGAGGGGGCTGGCGGTTGCCTTTGTGCTCTGCCTACTGGAGATGATGGCTGACGCGGTGGAGCTCTGTCACAACAGCGCGGGGTCGGCTTGGACGGGTACGGCGCTCCGCTCGGCTGAGGGCGTGTCTCCCGCTGCCTCTCCGCTCACAATGGGCCCCATTGTTCTGTGAAAAGTCAGCGGGAGAATGGGCGCATTCTTAAACAGAGCCTTTTGTCGCTTTCGCTTTTTCCGACTCTCCGGTTTGCCACCGCGGAATTAAACAGATTACGGGAGTAAACTTTTGCACCCTCCCGTGGTTCGCCTCCTCTTCGCAAGGTGACATCTGGCACCGTGCGGCCTATGAGCAACACCCACTTTGTTACAGCCGCAAACTGTCCGTTTGACCTAAGACTTTTGGTCTAACTGCTTAGCACTGTCTTGAAATAGCACACTCAAATAACGTCTCCTGGTGTATTGACTTTTACAGTCATTCCAGCACTCAGCATGCCTGTTCTGAGGTCATTAACATACCAGACACAGGACTAGCTGACTGGATTTTGGGATGCCGTGTCTATCTGTAGAGGATTGTGCTGATTGTTTCTCTTTTCCACCTAGGGAAAATCTGAAAAGTCAAATGTGCTGACGTCAACACATGCCCAGAGAGTGCTGTTGTTGGTGAAGACAAACAGCTGGCTCTGTGAACAACTTTCTGCTCTGTGCTCAAACTTGTCATATGTAACACATGAATTGGGCATGACATGTTGCCCAGTTTATTTACTGTCAGTACCACTTACTGTGCAGAATCAGGTCTCTGAGTACAAGAAGCACATCTGAGGTTCAGTCATGAAAGGACAGTGATAGCCATTATCTCCGAATCGGCGCATGTGTACAAAAATATTCACCCTTCTCCCTTAAAGGTGCAGACAGCTGGGAAACAGTGAAAGGAGCCATGTGTGAACTTCAAAATTCCCACGACCAGCTGATGAGGTAACATTTGAATGGGATTTCCCTTTTAGCCTCCGGGCAAGCCTGCATCTGTGGCAGAAAGACGACCCATGAACAGGGGATCTGTTTTCCGCCAATGCATGCAGAGAGTACGCCAGGACCATATCAAAGTCAAAGACTTGCGTGCATGCATTAACACCACAAAGCCTCTTACAGACAGCTGTTAGATCCTGAAGGGCACAGAAAAATATGGCGGAGAATCTGTGGAGAGCATCTAGGCCTTCAGGGTGCCAGCAGTACCAGGACTGCTGGTATCGCAGACCGCAGGGCAAACGGGAGACACCCTGTCCCCCTCTTGCACCCTATACTTACCCCAGTGGGCCGTTGGCCACGCTGTATCATTAAAGACCATTATAATCTGGCAGCACTCTGCATGGGCTGTGGGCTGGGACGCAGATTAAACAGAGAGAGGCCGCTCCTTCCCCTAATTAAAGGGCCTCCTTGGTGGGGTACTCCAAGGAGAGCTGCGCTTATCCTGGTCTCCATCCATGTCCCAATTTTAGAATCAAACAGCCAGTGGTTTGTTTTCTGTGTGCACAGAGTAAAAATACATTCCTTCTTTCTGTCAGACGCATCATACTTTGGTTTTTGTTACAGCAGTCAGTGCAAATTGCTCTGTATTCAGTTCTCTACACAGTAGCAAGCTAAGCAGAATCCACAGGTGAAACTGGTTGTGCTAGATTACATTCACCACTGGTGGCTGTCTAGCACAGTGTTTCTCAACCCTGCTCTTCGCGGCACCCTGTCCTGCATATCTTCTATCTATCCTTGCTCTACTTACCTGACTGAATTCATCAGTGGCACATTTTATTAGCTGAGCACACCTGATTTAATCAAGCAGCAAGGATAGCTAGAAGCTATGCAGGACAGGGTGCCGTGAGGAGCAGGGTTGGGAAACACTGGTCTAGCATAGTGGTAAAGAGCAGGGCCTGTAACCAAGAGGTTGCTGATTTGATTCCCTGCTGGGGCTCTGCTGCACCCTTGGACAAGGTACTTAACCCAGAATTGCTTCATTAAATATCCAGCTGTATAAATGGATAACATGTAAAAATTGTAGCCTATGTAAGTCACTGTGGATAAGACCATCTGCTAAATGAAAAAAATAAAATTTAATGGTGCCAATCAAAACAGTGGCCCCATTTTAAGGGATCCCCCTTTTAAGCAACTTTTCAAAACCACAGTGCCAGAACACTTGTGTATAGATTGGCAACCACACTGATTTTTATCAGAAAATACAAGATTTCACACAAGATTTAAGTTAGAGTTTCTGTAAATGAAACTGCCTTCACGTGAACTCTTTGTGTTCCTGCTGTTTGAATATTTCAATTGCTTATCAAATAATCATATAATTTAAGCATTTTATGTGGGCTGAAGATAACAATGTACACTTACATATAAAATTCTACAGATTTCTCTGTAAGTTAACCCATTTTGAAAATGTGGCTGAAATAGAGTTTTCAGAGTCTAGAGAAAATAGTTAACCCACATTTTCCCAGTACTACAGGGTTCAGCTCACCCCCCCGCTGGGTGGTCTAAAGGGGACAGGGTTATTGTTTTATCAGGTCGAGCTTCAAATCACTGCTTCATAATTATTCCTCTCCTGCAAGGAGCTTGGGACAAACAAGGTAATGACAAACAGGGTAACTGAGTCGAAGTGAAAGAAATGCTGTTATCCTCTGACACAGTCTACACCACGCACTGCATAAAGTGGTTTGTGTTTAGTCTGCTAAATGGGGAAGACAAGCTTAAATGTTTGCAGAGTTCAGTGCCCATAAATACCATCCATGGAAAGAAGCTGTGGAGCGGCCAGATTTTAAACATGGGGCACGCAATTGCAGACTGTCATTACTGAGATCAATGTTCCCATGAGGGGACGGCACAATGCCATTGATGTAACGTATCCTGAAATGGGGACAGACATGCTGTCTGTACCAGCGGTACCAGACTGGTACCAGCGGAGGAGAGGAAGGGACGTCAGGTGCTGCAGCTTTGAAAGGCAGGGAAAAGCAGACAGCAGCCCCCTCTGTCTGCTTCTGGTTACTGTAGACGATCGGAGAGAGCAGGGACTTTAACCTCTGCCAGGTACATCTGCATAAGTGCAGTGCTGAGAAAAGTAACAAGGATGTGGCATTTTCACTGATAAAGATTTCAACAAATGTGTGACTCACAAGAAGACATTAATGAAATTTATATACCATTACAATGGGTGATAACACCACTGTTGTCCTCAGCCCCTTGCATCAGGTTCCTCTTATGTATCCAGCACAGCTGGGAACGTTTTGTTGCATATTGATGTTTAATTTTTTCGTATTAATAGCGGTTTTCTGCATACAAAAGACGTATATTCTAAATTAATGAGTGATGAGAAATCAGGTTACAGGCTATGCAGTAGAACAATCACATCAATACTGTCACTTCTGCCTAAGGCACAAATACATATAAGAACGAAAGAAAAACAGGAAACAACAAAGAAAGAAAAAAGAAAGAAAAGATAACGTGGAGGGCAAGTCAATCATTTGTGGTGAATAGTCGGGCCCATGTGAGTGTCTTCCGACCGCAGAACAGCACCGGTGGGAGTGTACCGATATATACGCAGGCTCGCTTCAGGACGTAGTAAGCATCGAAGCTGCGTTGGAAGCAGTCACACAGACCACCACGACGCTCCAAACCGAGGACGTACAACATTTCATGCTTTATAAACTGTTGTTTATTACTGTTATAAGCTGATACTGTATACGTGTTGTTATTTTTGAAAATCGCAAGTTACACAAACAAATTGCTAATCGGAACAAGACTACACCATGGCAGTGTTGACAGGTGGAGAGAAGTGCATAAAGTATTTACTGTTCACCTTCAATTTTATCTTCTGGGTAAGTTTCCGCTCACGTGATTTCACGGCCGCTTTTCGACATCTGTGATCCGCGTTATGAACATAGCTAGCCCAATGCCATCGGAACAGTAGCTGTCAAGTAGCTAACGGTGTTTAGAAACTGTGCGTTCTTGTGGGCGTCCCGCACTTCCTATGGGAGGAAAAATATTTTAGCGAACATGTATATATATCTAGATATACTTCTGTATTTTCAAATGTTCTGGTTCGTGCAATTACTTACGGCGAATGGCACACTGTACTTTTTCTGCTGTACAATTGTATCGGTTATGGGACGTTTCCATAATTAACTGCATGCAGATTCCTTTGAAATAACAGTGCACGCAGCAAGTATGCCTCGGACTTTTAAAATATTTTTCAGAATGTACAACACTGATGTATTTAAAAATGTGCAACGTCTTAGTATACCGGGATTTTATTTTCAGATGGTCGTCTGTGTGTTAATCAGTGACCGGTTTTTTCCTTTTTTTCGTCGGTGTCTAAACGACCCATGGTAGTTTCAGATTAATTGGCATTCTAATCGCACTCGCTGCACCGGAGTAAATGTGAGCTCATTTTGCCCCTCATTTTGCTGAATGCGATATTATTGCTTATGCTTATGAAAGAGTTTGGCTGGGGATTCCGGTGTCCCCGTGTACATCTCTGCGAAAACATGTCTGGAAGTGGCGTATGATGGTAATTTGCCATTAGTTGAAAACCCAGCAGTCCATTTTGTTGCCGTCAATTCTTCTAGTGGGCGCGTCGCCCGAGGTTGTGGGCTCGGAGAATGTGCAGACGCCTGCTGCACAATTCCTTTTAATCTGAGTTTCTAAAAATAGAATTTCATAATCCCCGAACAAATTACGATTACAGGGCGTTCCTAGCTGTGTGCTTTTCTTGTGGTCGAAAATGGGAAGGTTATAACACGGCCCATCACGAGTTTGTGTGATTTGACTTAGTGATAAAAAAGCTATTTACAGAAATTACATTCAAGGTAAGTAAAGGAGAGAGGAATGACAGTCATACTTCTCTTACACTGTTTAGTCACAATACATTTCAAGATTGTTATTCTTGTGTTGAAAGGGTAACAGCAGATTGACAAATAGATGCTTTATGTCAGCCTTAATAATCTTTGACAATACAATTTGAAATGTTAGAAATCATAGTACTGGGACAGCCTGTCCCATATTAGGATCGAGTCAAATGAAAACTTGTCTTCATTATACAAAATTGCAATCTTTGCAGGAAAAGACTAATTGCATCATGATCAGAATTTAAATTGCAGAACATTTTAATCTTTTTTCAAATTTTTTGCTGATTTGCAGCTCAGAAAAATACAAGTATTTCTTGTCAATAGGCAAGAACCAACCATCCCTTGTTTGTTCAGTTCTTAATTTCTGGCAAGGTAAAGAATGCTTCTTTTGAGCAACCACATACAAGTAATACGTTATAACCCTCCAGATCACATAATTCCTGTTTTTAAAATGTACTGTAGGCCTGTATGTTAGCAGTACTGAAGTGCACGTCTTCATTAGCCCACTTAAATTCGAAGCATGGGATCCAAACATCTTTAGAGTGACTATTTGAAGTGACCGCTCATTTTACCCTTCTGTGTCGTCAGCCCTGCACATCTGATTATAGCTATCCAATGAGCACACGTGAGACAATACATTCAAGTCACAATATGATGTGTATGCGGTGTACGGTATAAGGGAAATGTAAATTGCATTCCATCCAGTTTTAAACTAAATCAAGAGGTAATTTGGTTTCAAGGCATGTATTCTCAGGCTTGTCAGCATCGTCATTTTCCAAATTTGCTAAATTTGAAATGACCTTCTAATGGACCAAAGTTCTTTGCTCGAGTCGCTGTTGATTTGGTTTGAAGTTTTACTTGCAGAACACCTCTCAGGATACGATCTGGTGGTGTCGCACACCTCTCTGTTTTTGTTTCTTTGTTTTGTTTTGTTTTCTATCTTTTTGCTAGCAGGAAATGCATACAGGTCTCAGTGAAGGATATCAGTGGGGTCTAAAGTCACATGTCAAATAAAACATGTCCCAACCTGATTAAAAAAAAGATTCTCCTAAGCATATCTTAGTTTATTGGTTAATCAACAATTTAAACTATCCCCTATACTGTACAAATAATAACACAATGTCTTACTTTGAAAATGAAAAAGGTGTTTCTTTGTATTGACATACTGTTATGGTAAAATGGTTGAATTCTAGATGAAACAGACATTAAAATGTATGCATTATATGACAGTGCCCCCTAGTTTCATATGTGTGAGGACAACAACCAACTGCAACAACCAACCCTTTTGACAACCACTCCATCTCCTCAATCCCAAATGGCCTGCTCAGAATGTTTTGTTCTGAGTGTTTCCGAATATATTCCAGGACTGGGGGTGTGTAGGCGTGCAGTCGTGGGTGTGTGATGCTCATGTATACTTCAGGTAGGCTAAGGATTGCAATAAAACAACAAAAAACCAAATCAGGCTGTAGATATGTTTTGTTACTTTGGTAGTCATTCTAATGTACAAGGTTATCACAGGGATAGCCGTGTAAACTGATCTGTCATCTGGTATTTAATAAATGTGCAGTCACATTTTATGAAAATCAAAGGTACGATTTTAAAATCAACAAATTCAATATGTTAACAAATCAACAAATTAAAAAACGTAAAAGCATATTCCATTTGTTTACTGAAAAGACATGCAGCTCAGGAATTATCCAAGTAACTGCATTAACAATAAAATTATAATCATTTGTTTTGTTACTTAGCAGTAGATGATTACCAGTTTGCATACCATCCCCAAAAAAGCATTGAGACTGCAAGTCTTGTTAAATGGCCCCAAACTCAAACTCAAACTCAAACTCAGACTCAGACTCAGACTCAGACTCAAACTCAAAATCAACTATTTGCTAACAAATAGAAGCCAACAGGTCGAATTTGATGCCATTATCTGTATTCAGCACACTAATATTGGAGTGTTCCAGTGTGTGTCTGTTTCATACATTTTAAAAATACTAGAACCAGCATGCCAGTTTGTTGTATCCTGACCATTTGGCCGTCAGTGAAACAGAGCCAATTGTCTTTACAGTTTGTCACTTGCGGACTGAGATAGACAGTTTTTAAGTTTAAAATATCTGATGCTATAGATACACTCTTTATTCTTAAATTATAGGTCCTCATCACAATTGTAAGATTAGTTCTTGTGTTATCAAATTATTCACTGGACAGTGATATGATCTTGCCAAATGTTATTCAGAGAAATCCATTCAGCAAGAATCTTTTCACACTTGAATAGCAGGGGCTGAAATAAAAAGAGAGGTGAGTGGTGAAATAAAAAGTACAGATTAAAGCATAAACTTGAGGAAAATGAGAATTTAACAAGGTATAAACAAAATAAGGCAAAGTTACTCCATGGTAAAATAGAAAACAGCCACAGAACCCAAAGGGTATCTGTTCAGTCACACAGAATCACAGTGAAGTAATTTGACAAAAACAAAAAACTCCAAACACCAGATTAAACATCAGGAGTTATAGTCCGCTGAGGCCCTGATGCCCCTCTGAGTTAACCAATCAAATTACTCCTTGCATTGTGTACAACAAATACAAGAAATTTAGAGCCTTCCTCCCCTTTTAAGGTCAGATAGCATGTGGGACTAATTAATAAAGCAGGAAACAGGCAGGCTGGTTATATCACCTCTCAGACCATTGCCACTATAAATTGAGGAGGAGAGGAAGGGGGCCAATTCCCAGGTGACACACAAGTTATTACCCCCACCTCTTTCATAATGCAGTCAGGAATTCTCCCTCACTAATGCATTGTGCATTCATTTTGTTGCTGATGGAAATTAATTTCTCATTAACTCCTTAAGGTTGCGTTCGCACTTCTGCTGACTAAACTAGGTTGAACCTGCATATTCTCAGCTGTTGTGTGGTTGCACAAACCCTTTTTTCCACTTCCTGAAAGATGATGTTTCCCATCCTCCCACATCTTCACTTCCGCCAGAGTCCATGGTGATTGCAACAGTCCTGTTGAAAGTTCAATTTTCAACACAATGGTCTTTTTAGTCTTTTTGACCAAATGCGTTAATTGGCTGAGATGAAGCCAAGCTGCAGCACACCTTTTTTATAGTGCTGTTAGAGATACTACATTTACATTACATTGTTGTCATTTAACAGATGCTCTTATCCAAAAGGCCTTAAAAATACACTTTACAAATTACAATTTTATCCATTCATACAGCTGGGTATTTACTGAGGCAGTTGTAGGTTAAGGGTACAACAGCAGTGCCCCAACAGGGAATCAAACTGGCAACCTTTTGGTCATAAGAACTGCTCCTTACCACTAAGCCACACTGCCATCCCCTCAGCGGTGGTTTGCTCTGTAAAGCACAATTTTGAAAGGCGCAGGACAAAAATGACGTGCACCTCAGGATTGAGTGGTCGAGATAGCTAAACGTTCTTCACATCAGTGAGGACATTACTGCAGGCTTCCAGTTAACTGGTGACAGGCATTATTACTTGTAACATTTTAAATTGTGCTCCTGTAGTGTGAAATGATGTTTGCACTATCAATACATGTAATCACGTTTTTTGCAGGGAAAATGCATTGTTTAAAATTTTTTCAATTACATGTTCAGGTTTGTGAAGCATTATTATTTCTTCATAGAAAATACATTTAAACTTTTGTAAAACAACAGAGTCTACAGGCTGTAAAGCCATGCAATGGGAACCCAGATCCTATTTTTCACAAGTCTCAGATTTTCTCTTGCTATTTACCACAAACATTTCATTTCTATTATTGAGTAAACTCCATGTGAGAAAAATGCCAGCATTATGTCTACATCATCGGAATATCAAAGGTTGTACTTTAATATGTGTGGGGCAGCCATAGCAGTGTGTTGTCCTGATAAGGAACAGGGATCATAACCTCGGTCAGATTGTTGACCCCATCCATGGCTCAGTTGTCAGAAGGCCTCTGTCAGTAACGCTAGCGGTCTGAGTGTGCATGGGCCAGCATGGCAAAAAGGGCTCACAGAAAAACTGTCTGCAGTCTTACCTAAAAGAGCCTGGTTTCAGTCCCACTGTGGAACACAGGATGGATTGCACCTCCTGCATGTATACCTCATGTATGCTGTAGGCACAACCATGTCTCTGTAAATATCCTGACTGCATCTGTCTTGGAACCTGTTGATCGCACCATCTGCACTATTTTCCCTTCATTTTTTGCAATACCGTTTGCAGTTAGGAAGGTTATTTTGATCCGCTAGAAAATATGCCTGACATGGGCTAGGAGGTGGCTGCTGCTGTTGTCACCTGCCGTTGGGAAGGAAGGCCTGGACTGAGATGTTGACTAAGTGCCAGAAGAATCTGATGTGTGTGTGATGAGCTTTTTAAATGTTTTCTGAAGGCAACATTAAAGAAAATCTAAATTAAATTCCGTGAGCTGACTCTTACACTTATAAGCATATAACAGGCTGGATTGCCAGGCCCAAAAGAACAGAGTTTAAACATACAATAACTAACACCACTGAGTGTATGGCCATGTCATATCATGTGGTTAGATGTGGAAAATGTAGTGGATAGTGGAGAAGAGGAAAAATACACTCATATCTCCTACTGAGTTATTTTCGTCTTCTTTTGTACTGTCCAATTAAATGTACCAGACATTCGGGGGCTGACTGTTGCATAATCTCCATCTGACTTCAATGATGAAATAGACAAACTCAATAGAGGAACCAGTATCATGAGGTTCCAATGAAGACCTTCACAGCGACAAGAAGGCACACCTACCCAAACAGCTTATTCAATTACTACTCAGTCCAAGTTATTGCCAAAAACCTGTTAAAGAAATCTCATGTTGATTGGTCCTGCCAGAGGAACAACACTATATATTGATAAGATGGAAAAAAAAGACACATGAAAGATTCATGAAGTGAGTGTCTATGGGAACTTGGTGCTTTAGGCTTGCAGGCCACTTTGAACAGGGAGAAATATCTGCTGTAGCCTGACCTCCCATTTGAAAGGGGAAATATTAGACAATGGCTGAGGGAGTTAGTGCTTCAGAGAACAGTAAGCAATTTAGCTGATAAAATCTGTTCAAAAGCTTTATGTTCAATCACAGGGCTATCAGCATGAGATCTGTTTACAAGGTTTTTGGCAATAACCTGGACTGAATTATAACATAGTGACTCTGTTCTTAATAATATTAAACTTCCCCAATATTTCATACATTTATACCTCACAGAGTAGGTCTGACAATTTTGATATTCTGCCTGTGCCTCTAATTTTGTAGGACATCTATATCATAGTATTGTATTGCCTGCATGCTTGTATTACTTGTACAGTGAATCTTAGATATGAGGCACCCTGTGCTTTTGAGTTGAGCTCAGATCCATTTTAGGCGTTTATCTTCATTATTCTTCAACAGCCTGTTTCTGGGCGCTGCCAAGCTTGTGTTGATACAAGTTGTGAGAGGTTTTGCTGCTTGTTGAAATTACATGGCTGACTTCTGGTCAGTCTTGCTGGGCTTTTGTTTTATTTACATGTTGGATGAAAATACTCTTAGATCACATTTTTTTTATCAAGTTTCAGTGTAGCTCACTGGTTGTTCAATTTATGGGCTTCATGAAACAGCGGAAACTGACTTGTGGCTTGTGCTATTTGAATAACATTACATTTGCTTTGCAGATGATCTTATCCAACTTACAATTTTACATTATCTATTTATACATCTGGATATTTTCTGAGGCAATTCAGGTCAAACACTTTGCCCAAGGGAATAACAGCAGTGCCCAACCTTGGAATCATACCCGACAACATTTGGGTCAGGAGTTCTGCTCTTACCATTATACTACAATGCTGCAGAGATACTATGTAAAGTTATAACTTACTTTTGCTATATAAGGAAGTGAGACTATGAAGCAAAAAATGTGGATGTTTGTCATGAGACAAGTTTAGCTGCACAGACAAAAGAAAAAAATGCCCTCATGAATACAATGTGTGTGATACTGGTGAGTCTTGCTGAGGGAAAAGTGAACAAATCCATCAAATGGTGACACCTTGCACAGATCCAAGCCATACGTTCCAGAAAGTAAAAGCACTCACATTTCACTTCTTCCTCTATGTTGGTCCACCGTGATCCCAGCTCTTAGAGTTTGAGAATGGAAAAGAAAGGCGGTTGGCCAGAGAGACAAAGGCTGTGTTGTTGGTTCCTACCATGTGTCCATAGGGAAAGGGGATTGAGTTACCTGCTCTCACATACAAAAGGCCCTCTGGGTCCCAGAAGTCTACCTTGTTGCTGTTGTGGCAACCCTCAGAGTGTGGACGCAGAGAAAGAAAGATTTGAAAGGAAGAAAAAAGCTATCAGTTCATCCTGTTTACATTCTTTAGCAGTGTTTGCTTATGGCATATTTTCTCTGTCCATCAATCTTACCTGTTTCATTGGTTTCAACAGGATGGACAGAGGAGAGGTAAAGCCTAATCACAGATGTATCGTGTACACACTATCGAAACACTTAAAATATTTTTTTACTCTTTTGTTGTCCAATTCATTGCGTATTTTTAAATGGATGAAGTTTCTTTTTTTTAAAGGGGGGGGTTTGAAATCTTTTTCACATGCTGTGAGAAGTTTTGGTAAGAGCTACTGCTGGTGAGCAGTCACATTTTGAAAGTAGTTACATTTTGCTCTCAGATGTAAGGCAAAAATCCTGTTTCTTACCCTGGAAGGTAGAAAGGGCCAGTCTGTGCTCATGTGATAGGCTGGAGCCTCCTCTTCACTCCCCTTTATCACACCCCTTTTAATGATATCAGGTGAAATACAGGGTGGCGTAGTGGCGTAGTGGTAAAAGGAGGAAGGTTCATAACCGTTGCTGGTTTCCCCACTGTGGTACTGCTGCTGCAAGTACCTCACAAGTACCCCTCAATTGCCTCAGTAAATATCCAGTTGTATAAGTGGATAACATGTAAAAATGGTAACCTATGTGAGTTGGTCTGGATAAGAGTATCTGCTAAATGAAAATAATTAAATGTATATGATAAATGGAATGATATTTCAGGTAGTTCTGAAATATGAAGAGATAATGGGTGCTCTGTGGTTTACTTCTCATGAACTCTGTCTTTCAGTTGGTCAAATGAGTTTTAATAAAATTAAGTGAGCCTTTGTATTTCATAAAATTATGACTTTGGCGATTACTGAGCTTAATCTAACGTACTGAGGAAACAAAAAAAAGAACGCTTGACGAAATTTGTTACTCAAAGGATAAGAGCCGAGTGCATTGCATTTAGAATGCCCTACGAACAGTATTGGTCTCTTGCTTTCCCTCTGATAGTTCCCGCCCACTTACCTTAAGCTCAGCCCCTCCCCCGCCTCACCTGATTAACAGAGCAGGTGAGCCAAACACAGGCGTGACTGCTCAGAATTTTTTCTCTGGAAGAGGAAGAAAGAGGAAGTGAGGCTGGTCGTTTGGAGAAGGTCTGTTGTTCCCACAGTACAACTTCACAGCACAAATTACAACATGGGACAAGGAGGACTCCAGTGCGTCAAATATCTGATGTTTGGCTTCAACTTCGTGTTCTGGGTAGGTTTAGCCTCTTTCTGTTGTGCTTCATTGAAATGTGTGAGATTGCTGTGTGAAAAGAGAGAGTGAGATTGTAAAACCAGGCTGCGACTATCCTGATCCACTGTGCAGTGGAAATGTAGATGCAAAGTCCTGCGCAGATTAAAAAATGCTGGTATTCTAAGAAAGTTTTAGCTGTGCACCGTTTTCTAACAGATTTAATTATACTAGTTAATAAGTTATTAGTTAACTAGTTAACTAGTTATAAGAGTTTAACTCAACTGAACCATAGGTATCAAATTTCCTCCATCAGATTTCAATTGCTTTGAGGTCTAGCCATTTTTTTACATCTGTGTGTTTCAATACAGCATTCTTTCATGAAGAGAAAAAGAGTTTTTATAAACAGTTTCATTCATATCATAAAATGCCTAGGGAACTGCAGGGCTTCTATGATCATGAGCTCTTGAATAAAATTTCTCCGAGCTAATTCTTTATGCTGTGGTCTCAAACTTCTAGGGCAGTGTTTCTCAATCCTACTCCTGGACCCCCCCGTCCAACAAATCTTCTATCTATTCTTGCTCTAAACACACCTGATTGAAATTAGTGCTCTCGCTCTTGATTAAAGCAGGTGTGCTCAGCTAATCAAAAGTGCCATTGATGAGTTCAGTCAGGTAGGTAGAGCAGGGAAAGATGGAAAATGTGCAGAGCAGGGGGGCCCCAGGAGTAAGACTTTGGGTTTAAACTCTGTAATTATTAAATGACCAATGTATCAGTGTAGACCAGCTAGAAGCACAGAAATCAGGGTGGAAAAGAACTGTATATTGTAATGGACTTCAGTTATGCCCTCACAAGAGTGTTTGAGCATAAATCGCAAGCCATTTTCAAAATCAAATTTTCATTATGTGTCGTGCCTCATATGTGGGCTGTATTGCCTTAATTTAGAAATTAATTCAACAAGCTAGATGAATCTTCTTCCATTTTAGGCTCTTTGCCTAATACATCTGTTCACAAACTGCCATTTAGCAGAAGTTTAGATCGGGCCACTGGAGTGGGCAAATTATTTGGGGTTTAACATATCTGTTTGCTCTGACTCAACCCAACGCTATGTAAACAAAACCCGAGCGTACCAGCATGCACCTGCCAGTGCTTGGCACATTCGTTATCTTGCGTTTCGTGAGCACAGCCAATGTAGACTTGATGTGCGCGGTCCGTCACTGCCCACCGAAACAAGATCGGGTTACAGGAGGTTTCACGGTGCTGAGGGGTTTGTTAAATGAGTCAGACAAAAACCTTGAGGTCTGTGATCTGCGGTATGCTGGAATGTCTGCCTCTGAAACAGTGATTATGTGTGAATAGATGCGGTATTCCCTCAGACCTCAGACCACAGCAGTAGTGTTCAGTCAGGTGTGACGGGTGGAGCAAGGGAGGGGGCCCGATGCCAGTGTGCCCAGGAAATGACTCGGAATGAACAAAAGACCCCCCCCCCCCAGACACGTCATTATTTCTAGGAACATTGCAAGTAAAAGGTGCTGTAAGCAAACATGTGAGTCATCAGCCGGAGTGTCAATCAGGAGCACTTTGTTAATGTCATAGGAACAGAAGGCAGAAAACATCTCTGAAATGTGCATATGGTTTACATCATACTTGTGTGGATAAATTACTTGCTTATATAGTTTGGTAATTTCATTTCAAGAATAATAATTTTATATTTAAGACATTACATATATACATATATTTTATATAAATCTAAATGATATATAAATACACATATATAATTTATATATATTTATAGTGATTAATCTTTGTGTATATATTTAACATTAATTTATATTAAAATGCTTTCACAAGCTGGAGTTTTTATTACGCTTTTCAGATTCTATTTTCAAACTATTGCTCCTAGCCCTGCTTCCTCACTTGACTTCTTTTAACTCATACCTCTGAGTAACCTTTTTTGATAAGATAGATGGAACTGTGATTCATAGCTCGCCAATGTTTTATTTAATCTCTTAGCAATTATCACCACCACTTGAGCTCTGAGAGCCTCATTTTCTCTTCGATTCAGTCCGAGTGTGATCAGATGACCGAAACGCTGCTTTCAGTGCTTGTATTGCTTGAATAGAGTGAAAAGAATTCCTTCAAAGTAGCGTTGCACCCTTCGTCTTATCTTTAATATTAAGAGCTTCCTGAGAGTGCCATTCCACAATCAAATTAGAGGGTGGTGTGCAACAGGGACCTCTTTAACCTTATCGCTTTAACCAATTCCTCATTATCAAGAATAAGAGCCTTTCATTTCACATGCTAATGCTGTGAGTGACAATTCATTTGGATGTTTCCTGTTCTTCTTTTGGACTTTAATGTGTATCCTTTTTTTCCCCACCGTGATTTCTGAGACTTTTGTTTTGCATATGGGGAAGTCTGTTTTTGAGGAAGAGGTCAAAATTTCTTCCTTTCAAAATCTACAGTTCTACAGGCTGTAACATCTGAAAACAATTAGTCATTCTTTGGTGTATGACTTGCTAAAAGTCAACATATTTTGAATGAAACATATACAGTAGTAGATCAAAGAAAGCCAATGCCTGTTGTTTCTTACTGCAGGAAAAAAGTACTTGTGGACTGGTTGAATAGACGGGCATGTGCAGGAAATGTGATTTACCACCAGTTTCCTCTCCAGGCCTTAACAGACAGCAGTGAAGCATCTGCCCTCACATGTTGGGACAAGAACTTAGACAAGGCCTTCATAGCGCAATCACTACCACTATACCACAACATGGCAGTCTAGGAGATTGTCCTGTGACTTCATGGAAATTTTGACTGCATGTTATTTTTATGGGTATGAGGTGTTTGAGTAGTTACTGAGTCACCTGAATGGCTTGGGTATACTGTGCAGTGCATGTGATCTTGATCGCTCTTATTTCTGTGTCTCTGTTTTTGCGCAAGTCCTGTAATTCCAGACCCTCCCCACTAATGTTCTAGCTTGTACAGGAAACTAGCTATCCCCAAACCTACCAGAGGGAGTTCAGGTCCCTTATCAAGACCCTCTCCTATGGTTATCAGATCAAAGTTAAGATTCTGGGAAGTTATGACTACATTTTTTTTTTTTTTTAATTATGCCTAACAGTCCATTCCTCTGCTGTTGAATTGTGCTCTGATTCTGTGCTCAAACTTTACTGTGCACACACAAAGGTATGCACACATCTCATTCAAGCATGACTGTGTGGGACATGATGTCTCTGAAGCACATTACAGGTGAAGTGATATTCCATTTTCACTGTACAGGTGGAGCCATATAGTCTTTGAAGGCAAAAATCTGCAGGCATAAAAGGATTTCCCCCTTCCCCCTTCCTAAATGTAAAAACATGCAAACATTATTCTTCTTAAAAATGGCTGACTACTTTTGAATACTTGTCTAACTTTGAATTGCTCAGTACTGTTGCACTGGATATGCATACTGGAAAACATCTCTCCATACACTGCATATGAAAGATTCAACAGCCTGTAATTTAAGTTGTGGGCATCATCTATAAGACTTTGCTCACACTGTAACACAAATTGAAGTGAAATGAGTGCATTGTTAGAGGTAGCAAACATTTCAGCATTCAACAAACATTTCAGGCTTTCAGTAGTGCTGTTCAAAGCAAAACAGTCACAATGTTAAGACAACACAAGTACTGTCCAAGGAAGGTGGTTATTCTTGTCATGTATTCAGAATGTAGATGCTACTACATTCCTAAACAATAATCAGGAAAATGAAATCATTAATGTAAACTTATATATTATGACAGTACATAGGAAATGTGCACAGTAACAAAAGGTAAAACAGAAGGTGAAAGAAGGAAAAACCCACAAAACACAAAAAGTAAATATTAACAGGGATGATCATTGGTCTATTGAGAAAGTCCCACAGTTAAGCATGTGGCAGGAAAGATTTATCTGCATGCCACCTTTGTACATTTGATGCTTTGCGAAACCCCTTGTGGTTTAACTCTGCTGTGCTGAGACAGAGCAGGCACATTTTCACATGTACAACAACCCTATATATCGCCATGGCAACACTGCATAATGCGGGCCTGGAATCTTACAATGGTTTCTTGCAATGTAAGTGTGTATGTGTGAAACCAGAGGTGTTGAACTGCTGAGCTGAAATGTGTCACACCCATCTTCCTGTCCAACCTAAACTCGCTGCAGTATGACTGATAAAGTTAGCACACCTCTCTTGATTTAACACAACATTAAGCTCGGCTCATCTGCCTCACTTGTAACTGGGTATCTATTTCCAGAACCATGGGGAAAACCATTGCTGCATCATATGTCATATCCTGTACATAAGATCAAACTAAACTAACCATGCTCAGGAATAAAATTGCATTATTATGTAACACACATCAATATGCATAATGTATGCATTTTACTACTACATTTTACTGTTTCAAATGTATTATTGCCTGTCAGTGATAGTTACTGGATGCTGAAGCTTTGTTGTCTAGAAACAGGTACATTGTGTTAGTTATGGATATTTTTTGGCTGAAACAAACTTCATACTTCAGTAGGATACTCCTGAACAAACTGACTTGGCCACATTTCTCCTTTTCCACACTGCTGCCTCCTGTAAATACCCCACAGCAGATGACGGCATTCATGGATTGACGTGGGTCCATGTTAACGTGAAATGAATTATACCTTTCAGAGCCTGTGTTAATTCCATACACCACTAGATGTGGTGCATTTGAAATCCATCTAATCTGTAGTAAATGTAAATGCCAGTGTCTCTCCTAGAACACCCCAATGATTGTTAGGCAAAGCTTTAAGCCAAATCTGGAAAATATTGCTACACATAAACATCATTTGCAACCACATGTTGAGACCTGGGGCTGTCGTTACGCAGTTTGACACAAACGCGTTTGAGCTCATCATTGAAAAGCTGAGCAGAGCAGCAGGGCACATTGTTCTTGGCATGAAAGGGCCTTTGTCAAGGAGCTGGATTGTTGACTTTTATGACATGTTGGTGCTGTCATGCCGTTCGATCTCTACAAGAGCTGCAGCAGAAATGACAAAATGTCAGTATTTGTCCACAGCATAAATCAGGCAAATTGACATTTGTGGTTCATCGAGCACCTGCAACTAAACTACAGTATGAATGGTGTTGAAATGAACCTAAAAAGGGCAAGGCCCCAAAACTGGCACTGAACAGGTTTGCTTGTGTTTGCTCAGCTTGCAGGAACTGCGGTGCTCGCTATCGGGCTATGGCTTCGTTTCGACTCCAGGACCAAAGGCCTTTTCGAAGGAGAGGGGTCTCCTTCGGTGTTCTTCACAGGTAAGGCCAAGAGCCCACCCCGTCTCCTCCTCTAATCCCCCTGGGCTCCTCAGCTCCGAGAGGGGTGGTATCCATGGGAACGAGGCCTTGCTCTGCTTGTGGGCGAGGCAGTGTTATCTTAATCAAAGAGACTCCATCCGTTGCGTGTGAATGTACAGGCATGAGAGAATTTGAGTGTGTGTGTGTGTGTGTGTGTGTGTGTGTGTGTACACAGAGATGAACTGATACCACCTCTGGCACCTCTGCAGTGCTGAGTTCTTGTTTTAAAATGGCTTTCAATAATATAGTACTGTAATAATGGGTGGAGGGAACCATCTATTCCTCTGCAGCACCACAAGGATATTTTAGGGTAACGTAGTCTATAATTCAGAAAGTCCTTGTTGGGATGTTTGGCTAAAACTGCCATGGTTGGAGTTTGAAATGCGACAGTTCAAGAAGTTGCAGTGAAAGGTCTCTTCAGCAGTGCAGGCACTTGTGTTTAAAATGAAAACTGATGACAATACCTCTTATCTAAACCTCTTTTCAAGTTGTAGATTCTCTCTGAAGTCGAGCACTAAACTCGGCTAATCCCAATGCACACGCTTTCTAAAGTCAAAAACCAAGCCCGGGGGGGGGTCCAAAACTACGTTCCTGTCCTTGTTCTGTAGATAAATGAAAGGCCAGCTAACATCCAAGGCTAAAGCAGATAGTGTCTGTGGGTGGGGCAAGGCTTCACTATAATATAATGGAAGCGCTGTTGCCCCAGATTTGGTGGGTGGGGTCCCAATGGCAAGTCCTTGGACCTGGCAGAAGTCCCCATCGGCAGCAGATACAGAGAGCGTTGATTCATTTAGGGGACAGGGAAGCCATTGTTCCCTTTTTTTTATTCCTGTATGCCCCTCCCCCTTCAAAATTGTGCATAACTTTTGCCTTTTTTGCTTATTTATTTTTCAGTGAAACTGATAACTTTGGGGGTGGCGGCATTGGCAGTCGCTGCCACAGACAAAGCCAGGAAACAGTGCAAGAGGGCTGCATTGCTATGACAAACATCTTAATTGCAGGCAGCCCAGGAGATGTGCTGGTGGGTGGTGTTATTTGTGTGGTTTAACATCTGATGCACTGAAGTCTCAGGTCTTGTTATCTTGTATGTGTGTAGCTTATACATTATCTCTCTTGTACCAGTTAGTCTGACAGGTCATCCTCTACCAAAGATGTGTAACTTACTTAAGTCTGCTATGTTAGGGGGAAAAAGAGATTTTGCTGACATTTCCCAAACCCTAGGTCACAATCTGTATAATGTATCTGATCACATTCTGACAATTATTCCATCTGGCAATTTTTCTGACAAGTGGTTTTAAAATCAAAACCACTTGTGGGAAAGTGCCTGAGATTTTTATTAAAAAAAAAACCTACTGCAAATTAATTGGTCTGTCACTAGCTCTGTTATTATTGTGCTCAGATAAACTGCATCATGCAGTATTATTGCACAAAAAGTACTTTGTCTTATTTTACTTCTTATCTCTATGTGCTGGAAAAGTACACCACTCTGATCCGGTCCAGTAACCTGCCTTGGCTAAAGATTGGTGCATGATCCAAGGGCTCTCTCTCTCTCTTCCTCTCTCAGGGGTCTACATCCTGATTGTAGCTGGAGCACTCATGATGGTGGTTGGTTTCTTGGGCTGCTGTGGAGCTATCCAGGAATCGCCATGCATGCTGGGACTGGTGAGTCCATTACCTGGTCTGACTTATTTTTAGTGTGTTTTTTTTTGCTTTATTAACTTACAATGTTAAATATCCTCCCTTATCTAAGTTTCACCTTAAACCAAAAGCTACGGGCTACTGCATAATGACAGAAGCTCAACACTTGTGAATCTACAGGCAGAGTTGGTATTCATAAGGAGTCTGTCATTAATATTCTGACTGAATGGCCTAAAGCCTAATGTGCTGGCCTTTTGTTGTTACTAATACACAGTTGGGAAGAAGGCAGTGACGATTCGAGTTCAAACGTCCTGCCCCAAATGTCTGTGTGTCTGATGTCAACCTGTTTGTGACGTGCGGCAGCCCATCATCTGAAAACACTGGTTAAAGTGTTAATCTCTGGTTAAAGAATAGGAACACACTGACAAAAAATCACTCATCTGAAACGGCACTGTTTGGTTATGACTTTTTTCTCATGCCTATGCATTCACAGTTGTGGTCATAATTGATGCATTTATTTGTGCTCTCCTTCCAGTTCTTCTTCTTCCTGCTAATCATATTTGCAGTTGAAGTTGCTGCTGGGATCTGGGGCTTTTCCAACCAAGATAAGGTCTGTGAAATCTTGAAGCTGTTTGTTCTGTCAGTCTTCAGTCAGGCAGAGAACTGTTTATTGTCTTTCATTTAAAAGATAGATAGGATCAATTGCAATGGTAAAAGTGAAGTCTTCTTCTGTCAAGCCATTCGTGATGCAACAGATATGACTTCCCCCTCCGCTTTTTAAAAAGACTCCGTAATAAAGCAGTGCACCTCTCTCTCTCTCTCACTCTTACAGGTTGTGGAGGATGTGAAGACGTTCTACACCGAGACCTTTGAAAACTACAAAAAGACCAAACAGGAAGCACTGAAAGAGACGCTGCGTCTCATCCAGTTTGGGGTGGGTTCAGTCACACCTGACCTTTGTCATGTTTCAGACTTAATGACCTCTTTGGTCCTGTAATGTTTTTAGGCCCAAAAATTTACCTAAAAACATTCACAACGTTGGGAAGAAAAACAGTAGTAATAAATATAGAAAAATGGAAAGGAATCATTAGCACAGCTACACGACACCTGTGTGTTAATGAAGCGGCCTAATTTGTCTCTTTCCCTTAATGAGGGATATTTTTTTAACATTGGTGTGCTGAGTGTCATCTGTGGGTGACATTCAAGGACTGTGTTTCAAAGTCAACAGGAAAAAAAAAATCCTACCACAGTCCAGAGACTTTAAAACTTGTGCATATCAACACAATATACTTAACTTGTTTTCCTGTAACTGGTCTTCCAGTAGTCTTCCAGTTCCAGTAGAATTCTGTGAAAACAGCACACCCACATTAAGTGCTAATTTTTCTTCCTATTTTTGTTGTGCTAGTAAAACAGTTGATAATGCCTCACCACAAACAGTGCAAATTATACAAAAGAGGTACAGATGTTTCGTCAAATGATTAAAAGGGTGTTTATAATTGAAGTACCTTGTGGCAATCTTCTTTGAAACCTGATTTAATGCTCATTTCACTTATCAAAAATGCACGCCATACAGTTCTAATTAGAGAAGTGTCACTGTGTTACCTGACAGAATGGCTCTAACTGCACTCCCTCTTCCTCTGCAGCTGAACTGCTGTGGGCCCACTGGTACCCCCTTCGATGGTGCCGCAGACACCTGTCCGAAAAAAGAGGGACTGGAACAATTCATTACTAAAGTAGGACTCTCTTGTCAGCTGACATACACCACTTGTCTTATTTCAGGGATTGGTTGTTGAAATGCAGTGGTCACTTTGTGCCGAAATGTAATTGGAGTTGATTTCATCACTATGTTACCAATGCGCTTTAATTTAAAAAAAAAAAATGAAATGAACTGGACACCATGAATGACAACGCACCTGTTTAACTTGACTGTGTTTCCTGGATTGGATCAGAGCTGCCCCAGCGCCATTGAGGAAATGTTCAGCTCCAAGCTGCACATCATCGGAGGGGTGGGCATCGGCATCGGCATTATCATGGTGAGTCAGGCCTTGACCTCTAGCACAGACCGGATCGCATGGCTGATTTCACAGCACCAGCGTGATGCAGTGTTGGCGCTGTCAACTGATTTGATTTAGGAAAATATTTGCCTTTATCAAATGAGTAAAATAGGTAAAATAATCTATCACAGAGAGCATCTGCTAAGCATTTTTAATTAGAAAGATTCACTTCCAATGCCACTGAAAGACTTTCACCATTGTGCATTAAACACTACTGTGGCATAACGCTTAGGGAGGAAGACCTCCAACTAGTTGGCGGCAAATTAAAAGTCCAGGTCAGGTACAGCTGTTGTACTCTTGGGGATTTAACCCAGAACTCAAGAATCTCCCAGCTGTGAAAACGGATCAAACGAGAGCCGTGCAAGCTGACAGCATCGCACAAAGCAAATTAAGCTTGACCTGCGGATCTGACGCCAGGTTGAGCACAGGTTGTCAGATTTGCGCCCTCAGTTCTACCCGTTCTGTTCCACCTCTCTGTCCAGATCTTCGGCATGATCTTCAGCATGATGCTCTGCTGTGCCATCAAGAAGACGCAGGAGGTGGTGTGAGGAGGATCCCGTCTCCACGACAACGCCATGCCTCCTTGTTAATTTATGTTAGTCCCTCTCTGTCCCGGGGTCACAGCTTTTACATACAGCCTTACATCTTCTAATCTGACGGCGGCGGCCAAGAGCCGGTTACGTGGAACACGATAAGCCAATTACTAATTTACCAGTTCCATACTTGGTGGAAATTTGTGGGTTTAGATTAGTGTGGGACCAGCCCTCTAAAGTTGTACAAAACACAGCCAGCTATTAATACCAAGATTATAATGAGAGATTAGCAGCTAGATTCCTTTTCATTTAATTTCAGTGTATGTTTGAAACAAAGCGCTTTTAAGTTTGATTCTCCCTCCCCCCCTTTTTTTGCAGTGGATTTTAAAATGTATGTGCTGCTGTAAGGTACTTGCAGATTTTTTTTAAGCTTCAAATAATATTGACTTTTGTAATGTCTCATTTTGAGTAACCTGATTTATAAGTACTGTTGATTTTTTATGTACCTATTTTGTTGAACACAAACAAATGTAACATTTTAAAATGCCAAATAAAATTGTGATAACTAATTTTGGTCCTATATTTTTTTTGAAGAAGCCCCTGTAGAAGTGCTTAGCTCAGGCTGATGCTGGAAAGAGGGGGAAAAAGTCCAATGTTGTGAAGAAATCGGATTTGTATCAATGTTTAAATTCCATGTCGCTGTCAGCTCTTGTATACCAACTGGTGCACGTAGTAGAGGTGAAGTAAAGTACTTACATCTCAGTTACTTCAGTGCATATCCAGTTGTCTAAATATGTTCTCCAGATAACTGTAAGTTAAACATAAGCCATGTTATGACACTGGAGCCTGCTAAACAAAGGACACAATGTAATCTGCTGCGGTCTTGCTGGACTCCCATTTCTTACATAGTATTCCCATATGTCACAGTGTTTCTAAGGGGACAATGCAAACATTGCACAACAAACCATTGTTTCCCCCTCTGAGGTATCAGTAGATGCAACTCCTGTGCTCAGAGGGGAATGTGGAGCCTGAAGGTTCCTGTTGCTACCCATTCTTACTGTGGGGGGTGGCATGATTCACTCATCCGATGCGGTTGAGTCAGGAATAACAACTGAAGAAGATGACAGATGTTGCAACACTGTTCCCTAAATCTGCCATTTACGCTCCACCAAACTACCTCATCATGCTGTCTTGTTTTGCCAACTACCTCCCTACTCATACCATTTACATATTTGCTCAGCTGACAGACACACAATAAGGCTAACTTGTATAGGTCACACTTTTCATTTTATTAATTTAATTGGCTGTATGTTTACTGGAGCAACAGAGGTCGAGGAAACTTGCTCAACAGCATTGCTCCCCCTTGGATTCAAACTTACAACCCTCTGGGTTATAAGCCCAGATCCTTTTTAGCTCCACTACTCTGCTGCCCCGGTTGCTCTGACGTCTCACAAATCATGTTTATTTTCATGCTGTTGAACACCCCACCCCCACCATTGCAAAGACTTGCAACTGGTGCACCCACTCAGACATTTTTGACCATGCTCCCAGGAGGAAATAATGAACGATACTTTGTTCTCTAAAGTAAACATTCTATTGCTGTGACCACAAAAGGATTTTAAGCATATTTTAAGGTGCAGAATGCAGTTAAGGAACCTACAAGGTCACTTGCAAAACCACATAGCGCTTCAGCTTGTTATTGTGGTGAGCCTAGCAACTGCAGAAGTATGAGGGAGTAAATATTTGCATTTCGGCTGCACCCTATTTGTCATTGCTTACCAGGTCCTGTGGGGCTGCATCATCAAGGAGAGACATGCAGTGATCCAGTGATGTCATGGCAATGTGCACTGCGCCGGCACAGAGAACCAAATTACCGACACTGAAGTTCACACACACGTCACTTCTCTGTCACGGCTATTTTGAGACCACGACACTTTCTGTTCTGTTTCACTGATACAATAAAGCTGACCATCAACGCCAGGCCTGGGTTTTCCTAGAATATACCTGAGAAGCACTATGAGGACTGAGGAAGCAAAACTATTCAAGAGTATAAAGAAGTCTAAGTAAAAATGTTTTACTTAGTGTTGCAAGAAGTCTGGCGTCCATAGATAACTCAACCAGTTCAACCAGTTTTAAAGATGAGAGACTGCATACTTGCAATTCGAAGAGACACAACATTGTGATAACGGTGCACTGCCAGGCCCAAGCCAAAATATGGCCAATTTAATCTTGTCACTGAAGTCCTACACAGGGCTTAGCAGGCAAAGGAATTTTGCTCCACTGCAAGAGATGCGGTGCCAATCACAAAATGCAGAACAGTGCATTCTTAGGGAAACCTTCAGTGGAGGCCTCAATAAAAATGCACAACTTGCTCACCCTTTACCCTTTGACCCAATCTACAAGACGTGGTGATGCATTCTTACCCGTAAAACACATTCTCCACAATTTCCAAGGACAGCAGTGTAGCATAGTGGTAGGGAACAGGGCTTGCAACTGAAAGGTTGCTGGGTTGATTCCATGCTGGCGCACTGCTATTGTACCCGTGGGCAAAGTATTTAACCCGTAATCTTGTTGAATATCCAGCTATATAAATGGATGACATGTAAAAACTAAATCTATGCAAGTCACTCTGGATAACAGCATCTGCTAAATGACAATAATGTAATGCAATGCAAGAATTCCAACTCATTCAACATTCTAATGAGCAAACCCCAGTATTAAACGTAAGACTAGGAAAACAGCATTTCAATTATTAATTAGACACTTTTTCAAAACATATTTTATTTACTGACAGTGTTTTACTGGAATCAGTCTATTGCTTACACCCTTTTGTAACCTGCCTTTTCATCTGCAAAGAGTTGAGGCGCATTCAGGCACAGGATGTGTGGCTTCACGGGGAAGGTGATGGGGGAAAACAGGAAAGGCTGATTTGTTCTGTTGCTGACCAAGGTGCAGAAAGGCGCACAGACCGCAGGGCTGCTTCCTGGTTACCCGCCCATGTTAGACGGGATAGATAAGCGTCTGGCTAATCAAGGTCAGCCTTGATTAAGCAAATAACTCAATGCCACAGTCTAAAATTTCAATAAAGGGAACAGTCATCACCAGATCTGCGCCAAATCTGTTTCCCAGTAGAGGATTAGGTTTTTTTTGAGTCAGTGTCAGAGTTCTTACAGAGTCATATTTGCATGAAAGAAGGATGGTGGGCCAGCAGAATGCCCAACATTTGACCACTGGTGTAAGGACAACATATCTAATATCACGAGCATGGACAGAACAAGCGAGACTATATGAAACTGTTCAAATAGTTTTACAGGCCAAATATTTAAACCTTCCTCAGGGTTTGCCAACTGCCACCACAGTGATGAGATCTCATGTTTTATTTACAACAGGAACATGCCAATGTCCTGGTGCCCCTGGTGCAGTGCAGTAAATTACATTCAATCCACTGGAAAGGTTGGGACACTCTGTTGCATCGTAGGTGCTCTCCAACTGCAATGAGGAACTGGACGTAAATGGTAGATTGACCTCTAATTCAGGCAGATTAAATCTAGCAGTAGAATGACACCTAGAGGCCTAGAATACTGACGCAATGCCATCGGACTGGACTTACGTGCCCTTCTGCAAACAAATTTAAAGTTTTTTAGGACAGAAAAAAATGTTAATGTCAGGAATTTCTCATTGAATCTATGAATCGCATTCAAACCGGTTTTTCACTTGTCAGTCTCAAGTGAAAGATCTTAATGCCTGCTGAATCAGTCAGGTTGAAACAAAACATTTTAATGACATAGAAAAATAGATTTTGTTCTTGAAAAATAAGCTGTTTTTTTTATCCTGCACAACACAGAAATGCTCAAAGTTTAACAAGCCTGTCAGAAATATTTTCTGTTCTGTCCCACGAATCCAATCGACATGAAAAATGCTACCAAGAACAGCAGACTTCATCCATTGTCCATCCAGTGGGAAAACACAGGCAGAGGTGGAAAAAACAGCAGTCTGGCACTGCTGGGGAAATCAGTCCGGGAGACTAAGTCGGGGCTGACCTTGGCAGGGCAACACGCAACCTGTTAAACGTACAATCAGTCCTATGAACTTTTTTCCCCCGTTTGTTTTTATAGCCTTGAGACTGCCACATTGTGTGAACCATGGAGAGATCCACAAAGGAAAAGAGATGGCTGCTATGCTCGGACAGGCTGTACGCTGACATACTACATCAGCTGTTTCATCCCCAGGATTATTGCAGCTGACTTCCTGCTTCAATGTAAAAAGATAACAAGCTGATCACAGGAAACGCACAATGTATAAGGCTGTCTAAATGTCATTGTCTAGCTATGTTCTACTCTGACCCCTGCTGTTACACTGAGACTCATACAAGGGCCACGGCAGTATGCTCAAAGGTACGCACTGATGCGTTCAATTTTCAGTCCGGATGAAAACACAAGTGACTGATATGAATTCCTTTAAAACTGCTAATAATAAATCTCCCTCTTCTGGCTTCCTTCTGTTCTCCTTTTATAGTAGAACCACAGAGAGAGAGGGCCAAGGAAGCTCACATAGGGGAGGGGAAAAAAGAAGGATCATTACCATGGTGACACATTCTGCTTGGATAACAAGACTCATTTATGGCATTCTATACAAAAGCCCACATTCAAATTGGGTAAACTCATTCACATTTACTCCTTTTCTTCCAGCGTGCATTCTGAGTAGTCTTTTTAAAGCATACCGCTTCAAGGGAATTATGCCCTACTCTCATTTGTCGCCAATTCACATTGCGTGCGCCCAGGGCCATGCCAGTACAGGGCACCGCAGACATTACGCAAGGAGGGCACAGGAGGGACTACTTTGGCAGCGGGTGAGGATTTGTGCCAGTAGCAGGGGTCTACAGCCGGCACCGGCATGCTTGCTTCCTCTGGGGGGCCCCAGGCCCCAGTACGCTGAGAGGACCAGAGCCTCCTGCCGCTGGCTCTGTGAAGAATGGCGCCACTCTACAGTGAATGTCATAGCCACTTACATTGCTTTGTGAATACGTCACCGTCGATGAACACCCATTGCATAAATGGGCCGTGGGATGGCAGTGTGGCATAGTGGTAAGGCACTCGTACCTGAAGGGTTGCTGGTTCAATTCCCTGCTGGGGCACTGCCGCTACCCTTGCTCAAGGTACTTAACCCAGAATTGCATCAGTAAATGTCCAGCTATATGGATAACATGTAAAAATTGTAGCCTATGTAATTAAGAGAGTCGGCTAATTGCCAGTAATGAAATGTAATTCACAGAAACAGTTGTGTCATAAAAAGGGCAATGGTTTTCCCATTCTCCTCAAATAATACAACCTGAAACGTACAGGAAGGATTCACAAATTTCTTCCTGTTTCTCTTGGAAGATGTGTAAGGCCCAGGTCTGTTCTTTCCAGGCGAGGGTTAAGATCTAAGCAGTGAAGAGGAAAACACACCCCCCCTCGCCAGACCAGCGTAGCACAGCTCCCGAAATGACTGGCAGATGAATGGGAAAGCCCATCGGATACTTCACCGGGGGAGCTGAGGACAGGGGAGGCGAGTTAAGACTGGGCAGGGATCCCTCGGCCCGCTGTATGACTCACCGTGGTGGGATATCCCTTCCTCCCGCGTTCCCCGGGATGCACGTTACCCAAAAAAACAGGAACAAACTAAGTAAACAGGCTCCGCTTTCGGCCGCTCCCACGAACATCCGGCAAGGGAGCCCTACTACAAACAAACTGTTCCAGCAGGCAGATCAGTAATCTCTGTTGAGAGGGGAGCTGGAAAATGTTATTTTGCAACCAGTGAAGCTCTAGCTAGCTACATTACCCTACATCATCCTCCTCATTTTTCCACATTTTACAGTTTACTACACAAATACCTGCACTGTACAATACAGGACAGTACATGTCCAAAGATATTACATTGTATTGTTTCTGATCTTCAGACGAGCCCGAAACTTCAATGTTTTCACTGAAGTCCATCTTTTGAGAGTAAGCCAGTTCACCTGGGTTTAAGGTCTGCCTTTAATACCTGGAGCATCCTGTCCTATAAGGTCCTAGTCTACCCCTCACACAGGATCATGACTGAAGCCTTTGGAAATACAGACCCACTCAATATAGTAAAAACTGTGAATGGGTGCAAGGGAAAAGACTGGGTTAAGTCCTAAAACAGGGGAAAAAAGGGAATAAAGTTCATGCAAAATCAACTGCAGAAGAGAATATTCTTTAAAGTATATAAAATGTTTAAATTTCAGCATTGTTTCAAGTGTATGTGTCATCAAAAGGTTGAATGCAACCATCTGCGCAATTAATACATGAATCACTGCTACAAACACATACACATATCATGTAACTGTGCTACTAACTGGACCATAACATGACCAGCCCCCTTTATCAAAACCTCAAGGTTTTCTCATTAGAGGTTGTACAAGATGGCACAGAGTAATGTATTTGGTTAGAAGGGGCATCAGGGACACAGCAGACTATAACTCCTGATTTCTAATCTGTTGTTTAGGGGACTTTTGTTTTTGTCAAGTCTGCACACTGCATTTCTATGTGACTGTGCTCTGACCAGACCCACTGGATTCTGTGATTGTCTTTCATTTTACCATGTAATGATTTTTTCTTAGTGTTCATATCCTGCCAAGTTCCCATTTGTATGCATTGTCCTCAACTCAACACTTTCATCTACGCTTTTTATTTCACCACTCAAAGCCCTTGCTATCCAGGTTAAATGAAATGCTCTGAGTAAAATTTGGCAAGATCATATCATTGTCAAGTAGTCCTGTAAGAAAACATCAATCATTAATGAATCATACTTGATCTCCAAACATAAAATCAGGTTTAATCAGGGATTTGTATGTAAAAAAAACAAAACCATAGAAAAGAGAACATCAACTTATTTATGTACAACAAACTTTAACACAAATTTAGAGAACAGGATCCACGACTGCTGGTCTTGTTTCCATGACGTTCAAGGTAACAAGGGCAATATCGGTGGGTTTGCCCCATCATAACCTTAGCTTTCAAATCAGATGGGACCACCAACTGAGTAATTCAAAAAACATGTGGCCAAGCAGTACCTCGAAGCTGTGCTCTATTTAATCCAACCGACGACACTGAAAAGCGGAGAGGGTGAGTGAGTGTACCCCCAATGTTACCACTCTCTGCCAAGGAGCCTCGCGGGACCCTCAAGAGAACAGTCTGTCATGTGACCTCAGGCCACCAATCCTGGCACAGCAGCCCCTCCCACAGGGTCCATACAGCGGACACCCCGCTGTCCTCAGAGAGCTGACCTTTCAGTCCATCACGGTGAAGTCGAAGGGCTCAAATTCTTCCCGAAATTTCTTGGTTAGGGATTCTTCCTCCTCTCGGCTGTACTTGCACTCTCTCCAGTCGGCACGGGTCGGGATGTTCAGAACTGCCTCGCTGGCCAGCACCTCCCTGAGGAGAACACATGGTGCTGTGAAACGTGCTACATACTTCAAGCGTGCTAACACACATGAAACATGCGTGTGGAGTGGTGACATTAAAATGCAGGGTATGGGGGCCAAACACGTCCCTGGCTTAATGGGCCTGATTCACCAATTAGGCATATACACTTCCAACGATACATTTACTACATACTACACTGTGTTAGCAATCTTCAGCTATAATGTATCCATGTAACTGACCTGGTGAATTATTTAAGAAAAGGGGTAAGCACAAAACTGGCAGACATGCCAGTCTTCCAAGTACTGTCATCCCTGGTCTAAGGGAAGCCCTACCTTCCAAACTGAAGTGGGAAGTTCTTCTTGATCCTGTGGAAGAGCTTCTCTCCAGTGTCCAGCTCTACATAGAAGTATGGTGTACCAGGCTGGGCAATCTGGAGTACACAGACAGACACATACATTAACCCTCCTGCATGCGTATCACCACTCATCACACCCTCTAGTTTCCAGAGCTTTCATTTTATTTGAAAGGTACTGAGAACTTTTTAGAGAAGTCAACTACTACAAGTTCTTTAAGGATAAATTAATCATTAAATGAAAAGAACAAAGGATAAACTAATCCTAGACACTCAGGCACTTCATATTACAGGAATGGCATCTGGCATACAAGCTGTGCAAAGCGTTCTATATCATACAGCCTTTTCCACTGTGATCTTAGCAACCATCTTAATTCTTAAGAAATGCCGTGTAACTTGCTTAATGTCCCCCTTTGATGTGCATAACAAATGTGACATTATGGACGGTGAGATTCTAACAGGGTTTCAATATTATTCAATGGTGCCAACACATGAGAGAGCAAATAATGGTATATTAACAGTATTCTGGAAATGGCACTAATAAGGAGAAAAACATGACAAAGAGGATGGCGACATTAAATAAGGTTAATCTATTTTGGTATTCAAGAGTGTTGGTTCTGTATGTTCCACATACACTTTAAGGTGTGGAAGCTCTGGAAATGCAATTTCAGTTTTAATTATAATTACTCTTTCAACGCTTTTCAGACATGAGGCCACTGACACAGGCTCCAGAGCAGCACTAGTGATTTATGTTAGAATTAACAGGAAGACGAGTGACGGGGATGCCGGTGCTATTAATATAAACAGTGATAAGACTGGCATGCTAGAAACAAAAGGGTGATGATGACAGTGAACGAGATGGGAAGGAATCGGGGGTGGGGTGTTCTGTGAAAACAGGAGGAGGCACGGAACGAGAAAGCTAAACATTAAATGCTGACGACCTCGTTCGACCGAGTGAAATTCCACGTCTGCAGTGACTGCTTCACAAAATGGACCAGGATTCGAACGTTACGGCCAGTCAGTGCTGGGGGTTGGGGGAGGTGGGGAAGGATACCTGTTTGAGGTCTGTGTGCTGTGGGATCTCCAGCAGCTCCATCTGCTGCTCCTGCGCCTGCACCATAAAGGCCTCCTTCATGTCGTCTGTGCTGCACCGATCCACAGGCACTGGCACCACCTGGGAGAGCATCACGCGCACACACACACGCGCGCACACACGCACACACAGACACACGTACAGACACACACGTGCAGGGACATACACACACACACACACACCCACGTGCATGCGCACAGACACAGACATACACACACATACATGTGCACAGACAGGGACACACACACAGACACACGTGCACATGAACATACACACACGCACACACCCCCACATGCATGCGCACACACAGACACGCGCAGACACGCATGCGCGCAGACACAGACACAACAAACACGCACATACACAGACACACGCACACACATCAATAGGAGATCAATGAAATTCTAACAGGGGTTGGCCCTTTAGCGTCAAGAGCCCTTTCACATACACCACAGGCATTCAAGCATTCATCAGTTTGACACTCAGAGCACTTCTAATACTGCCAGAAATGCCAGCCAGTTACACAGTAAAAGCATTTTGTCCAGGAGGTAATCTCACTAATCGCTTTTGCATTCATTTCCCCAGTAGCTGTGTGCTACTGTTACCACTTTGAAGTTTCAGAAACTAACAGCTGTAAAGGTTTGTGACAGGAAAAAATGTAAATGTCTACATTTTTACTAAAATACTGAGGATTATTGTTACAGCGCGCAATGACGATTAAAGGTACAAGCACATTTGCAATCACACACTATTGATTTAACCATCAGGCACTGGCTGCTCCAGGTTGTACATAACAGAGCACTGGGCTGTACACTCTTAGCACGTCTCTCTTGCCCTTTTCTCCTTTAAATAAAGCCTATTTTGGAAAGGATAGCTGTATATTACGCTCATCTCACATCAACAGCCACTGAATTCCCTAACAAGCACCGAGTCCTCAAATACACTTGCACACAGTCAGCTATTTATTGCACCACAAGTCACACAGCACACTACAGTGGAGCAGGCGGTCAGCGGAGGACAGGTGCCAATCCGCTGCAATCACCCGAGCTGCGGGGTGCCTGAGATTGGCGAGATAAGGAAACCCTGTGTGATACACCCACCCTATCCAACGGCTGGGACTGAACCTAGGCTGTAGAGCTCAGTGTGCATTCAAAGTGAATACCTTAACTCAGCAGCCCCCCAATTAATAGGATTTCTGTCATTTTTAGAGGCATACAAGTTTGCATGTTGGGAAATGTAGTTCTATACTATATAACAGCAGCAAAGAGACAGCATTAATCCAACGAACAACCGAAGAAAGCAAATGCCATATGTGAAACGGCCTGCACGTAACACAGTGTATACATTACTGGTGATGGTAAGTCATCATTGGGAGATGCCATTTCCCTCAGAGCCATTTCTCATCATGTTGGACAGACAGACAGCCATGTCCTTCCAGACTTAAACTGATGTGACAGTGGGGGTGGGCCCGGGGTGGGGTACAGGCCTGGTGTCTCCACAGGCTCACCCTGACTGTCCCGGACCCACTGCACGTTATCTGTGTGGAGCTGCTGGGACTGACCAGGGGTCTGTCAGAGCCAGCCCTGTGGAGCAGCAGCCACAGTAGCACACACTAATACGGTGACATGATCTGGCACAGTCTGGGCTATACAAAGACATGCAACATTACAGGGAAACCAAAAGGGAATTACACAGTAACATGATCTGACACAATCTGGGCTATACAAAGACATGTGAGATTAGGATAATACAAAACTGAGAAGTAATAAAGCATGGTGGCGGCAGTAGACAGCCTTTTCAGGAGTCAGCAGGGGAGGGATGGGGACACCGTACCTGCAGCTGCAGGTGCTGGCTTCGGTAGTTCCTCTCAAACAGCACGCAGCGGCGTCCCCGGCTCTTGTAGAAGTCCCTGACCGCTGCCTTGTACCGCTCCAGTTCCTCCACAACCTCCGCCGCCAGGTCCACCACAGACTGGTAGTGTCCGATGGGCAGCAGCAGCACGTGATCTGGGGTCAGGCAGCCCTTGGCCAGAGCCATGTAGCACTGAGGACAACCAGGAGAGACGCAGGAATGTTCACAATGCGCTTATTGCAGAGTAAATGGATTATGACACAAATAATTATTTAAAAAAAAAAAAAAAAACTACAGGAGCAAACTCTTTTTAGAACACTTGTAGAAAGAGCTGACCAAATACTGACCAAAAGTGAACAAATCCGCTCTGTAAAACAGCTACTGTTAAGCGGTTAAGAGGCATCTGGCTGTAACTCAAAGCAGTGTGTGGAATGTAGCAGCCACCTTCAACGGAAGTTTTCTTAATACCTATCCGTCTGTTTCTTTGGCTATGAGGCAAATACTGTTGTTCATACATGTGAAACTGACCCGGGGCATGTACAGTCTCACACACAGACAGACAGACAGACAGACAGACACACACACACACACACACACACACACACAGACACACACAGACACAGACACAGACACACACAGACACACACACACACACACACACACACAGACCGACCAGAGCCTAAAGCAGCCAGGGAAAAGGAGCCAGCAGCATTCATCTCGGGGCACTTCCTTTCCAGTTCAGACTGAAAGGAAATGAGTTTATCTAAAGCTGCAGGTAGCCCAGGTGCAGAGGGGATTAGAGAAGCTCCCCATGAGAAATTAAACAAAGCCGCTGCGCTTGACCTTGCCTGGAACAAGGTTCGAGGAGACTGACAGCTGAAGTGGAAGGAAAAACTGAAGTGTGAAATGTACCAGAGAAAAAGTGTTTCAACTTACTGATGTTGTCACCATATATACATAAAATGGATATTCGTTTGACATTTATATTCAGAAGTTCACATACATTATTTGTTCTTTAAGTTCAGCAAGCTAAATGCCATTTGTATGTTCATTTTAACTTAGTGACATAATATGGGTCATGTATTCATTACATTATATTCTTATAATGTATTATTATTGTCTTTACCAGATGCTCTTGTCCAGAGCAACTTACATATACTGTATTACAATTTTCACATTATCCATTTATACAGCTAGATATTTACTAAGGCAATTGTGGGTTAAGTACCTTTCCCAAGGATACAACAGCAGTGCCCCAGCAGGGAATCGAATCAGCAACCTTTTGGTTACAAGCCCTGCACCTTACCACTGTGCTACACCACTGCCCATTCATCTCAGAAAGGACAATTTGTTTATTAGTGCATATGTATGAAATATCATGCCCATCACACACTTGCAGAATAGCACACAATTAAATATGAAAAAATGCAATTTACAAACCCACACTCATGTCAGCCGCAGTGATGAAAAGGCAGAAAAACTGGACAGAATGGAAATGTTAGAGAGGCTATTGCTTTAGAATACTGATTAGGGGAGGTCAGAACTAGAGGTTAGAGGTAATGCATTATCATTAACTAAATGTATTGCCTCTGGGACAAAGGAGAACTTCCTCCTGTTAAACAGCACCGGTATATGGATGTACAGGAAACATGCAAAACAAAAACCTCCACTGCCCTCTGGGTACCCCCATCCTAACCTACCAACTGCTGTCCATGAGAAGCAATATCTGAAACCTCACAGAGCAACTTTCTGTTCAAAGAAGCTGATAACACAGACGCTGAGGGACAATTAAAGGAATTCAAGGGATACCTGTATCTCACAATTTGAATAAATAACCTTAAATATGCTTGCATAATTGCCCCAGATAGATTATAAATATAGCGTGACCAAAACTAATCAACAACTCTGCTCATTTCCCAAAACAAGTCATTTCTGGGAAATCCTCCTGCACTGACTCAGAAACAGAGGGCTTCCCTCTGATATTTTTGGTCATTAAGAAGTACCTAATAGCTAAAGAGGGCTTCAAAGGTCTCCTTGCAAAGATGCAGATAACAGCCCTCCAGCTACTCTCTTTGACAGGGCCACCCCTTTCTAATATCTTGCAAATTGGGAAAAGTTTATCTCCCATCAAGAGCTGCTTTCCTGAGGTTAGAAAACACACACCAAATCTCCAGAGATGAACGGAAACTGTATTTTCAAACAGATTTGTTAAATGCGTTTAGAATATGCAATGTGGCAATTATTAAAAAAAGAAAAACAGTAGAGGATGCTTTGTTTGACAAAGCATAGTGGATTATCCAGGATTAGGCACAAAACAGAGCACAAGATAAATTCCACAGTTACTACAACATCTTTCAATTATTTCTGTATACTATGCAATACTATGCAACTATGCAGCCATGTATCTCAGTATGTCCCAGTTTACTCTATGGGTCGATACCTAAACCACACCCGCCTGGCACACCTGCCCGTGTGCCATTAACTCACGTGAGTTCCGATGCTGATCACCAGGTGTTTCTCCACCTCTGGGCTTGCCAGACAGAACCAGCAGGGTCCAGTGGGCTGAGCTGGGGAGACAGCCAGAGGCGAATAAGCATCACAAAGCAGTAATGTATTCTAGGACTGCAAAACATTTTAACTGTGAGCATGAAGACCAGTTTTGGAGGGCAAAATAGAGTGAGGACCTCTAAGGACACCTTACTCCAGAGACAGGGTGCAAGGGTTCAAGGAAGCCAAGTCTTCCATGTCACCACTTTTTACAGACATTTAAAGGGGGCTCTTAGGCAATATTATTCCCTTTTGAATATTAAGTCGCATTTCTTAACTGAAAGGTTCCTTTGAAGGGCACCGAGAGTTTATAAGTAGTAGCTTACCTCCTAGGTCATTTGACATGTATAACTCACTAGGAAAAGTCACTGCTTGTCTGGAAGCAGACCTGAGGAGAATTGTTTACTTGACCATACCGAGCACAGACTGAGCCCGTACAAGGCATATTTATAAATGCTTGGCAGAAACTGAACAGGTTTACAGGGTTTTATTTCCTCATAGAACAAACCCAGGTGCCATTTAAACTATACCAGAGGAGGAGAACAGCATCACAGCAGTGAAAAAGGGAGTCGGGCTACTATAATTACCAAAAAAGCTAGATATACCTCTGGGATCCTCTGGAAAGAACTGTATGACAAAGTTCAGCACAACAGAAAACACTCTGGAGTGTTCTAGGGATTTCCTCTTACTCACCCTATGCTTTCATGTTTAAAAACATCAGATCAGAGCATTCTGATAGCAACGATAAGCTCCTTTCTTGTTTTGTAAATATACCGGAGCAGTTTGCCAAAAAGTGCATTTAAACCCGCAAGCCTAAACAGAAATAGAATAAAAGGGGACTAACTTCGTCATGCTCTGGTAGATAACTAGGGATTATACAAGATAACATTTTCCAGTAATTAAAAATCAAAGAGTCTTCCCTCTCGGTTAACATGAACGAGAGGGCAAGGGGTCTGGCTGACTCACGGGGCCTGCGTGGCTGTTTGGGCTGGGTGGGTCTGTCTCCTTCCGACTGCCTCTTCCTGCCAGAGCCCTGCTGCTGCTTCTTCCCCAAGTCGAAGAAGAACTGGGAGGCCGGCTCTTCCTGTGGAGCACACACGTATATATATTACGTTATTATTGGCATTTAGCAGACACTAATGTTAATCTTACCCATTTATACAGTTAGATATTTACTGAGGCAATTCTGGGTTAAGTACTTTGCCCCCATGGGGAACTGAAGTGGCAATCTTTCATTTATAAGTCTTGCTCCTTACCACTATGCTACACTGCCGCCAACTATATAGGTGTACACAAAAACAAACACACACGCATGTTAATATAACATTAGCTCACTCTGCATGTTGCTTTAAGTGAATCTGTCTTTCACTCCGAAACAAGAGCAAACGGTTCTTTCCAAATGGATCATGTAAATACACAGTGAATGTGAGAGATCACCATCTTTACCTCACTGAATGTGATGTAGAAAACTGAATGAGAATTACAGACATTAACTGGAAATCCCATTTAAAAGACTGATCCAGCTGCCTTCCAAAATGTCAAGGGATATATAAGAAATGCAAAGGTACAGATGGAAGTATTAAAATTAACACAAGTCATCTTTACAGAACACAGAAAAAAAGGTGCTATGCACTGCATTGGTCATGTGAAGCGTGACTGGGTCCTGCTAGCTGGCACGTACTTCCTGGAAGGCTGCTGCAGCAGCAGGCTTGTCCTTCTTGTTTTCTTTCAGAATCTTGCGGTAGGGGTTTTCAGTGACATCTTGTGGCTGTTTCACCAACTCTGCAGGGTCCATGTTTTTCAGTGGGACGATGCTGAATGCATACAAGTACTGGAGGAGGATCACCATAATTGCTTATCATTACAGAGGATTCATACTGAAATAGTCAGTGATTATTATTCAATATTCATTATTATTTGATATTCAAATATACAGATATATATATAGCAATTACAATACTGCAGACCTCTGATAATGAGAGTTCACCTTTTTCTTTGCAGGGTTGTTAATGTTGGCCAGGGCTATGAATCTGCTGACATGCTGTGCAGTCTCCTGCAGTACCATGTGATTCCTGTCATCATATACAACACAGCATAACAAGAGAAAGTCTTATAAAAAACACAAGGACACTTTTTGGCAAAGAGTCAGTGGTAGCTATGAATAGGGCTACCCGATTTAGTCCTAGGGCCTTCCTGTGTGTACCGGTTTTTGTTCCAAGTTTCAATTCCCCATGTGCATTCAGCCATTAACTGACCTTTAGTCTGTGTTAAACAGTTACAGTGACCTGCTCTTTAATGATCACATTATTTTAAAGAAACAAACGTGTTTCAAAACTAATTCTCCTGAGTTTAAAGTATTTCCGGCAGTTACGATGCCTTCATGAAATTAAACGTAGTGTGATCTGTTGGTCGACTGACTGACAGACAGAAGGAATCACACTGCACTTGCTGCTGTCAAAACAGCTGCCTGTCAAATACAAAGAGCTCAGAGTCAAAGCAAATGATTCTGAGCCACACCTGCAGTCTGTTACAATCTGTTTGAAGACAAAATCATAGAGGCACTTAAATACATTAAGAGGATGTCTGGGACAAAAAGCAGCAGGCACATGGAGGCCTCAGAGAGCCCAATTACATTATATTACATTATTGGCATTTAGCAAGACACTATTATCTAGAGTGAATTACACAGGTTACATTATTTTTTTAACTGTTACCCATTTATGCAGCTGGACATTTACTGAGGCAATTCTGGGTTAAGTACCTTGCCCAAGGGTACAACAGCACTGCCCCAGCGGGGAATCAAACCGGGAACCTTTCGGTTACGAGTCCTGCTCTTTACCACTATGCTACACTACTGCCCCAATTAGCCTTATATGCTACCTGTATGGCAGGCGCTCATAATGTGTCCCCTCCAATCCGGCGAAGTGGTATCGAGGCTTCAGCTGCTCTGCCAGGTGGGCAATAGAGGCTGCTCCACAAGATTTAGTGTTTATGTCCTGCAGTGAGAGAGACTGTCAGATTCATGAGGAAATAAATCTCAAACCATCATTCAAATAAGCATTCGACTGACACGGTTTGTTAGAGTGTTAAAATATGTACGCTAACGCTTCTCACCTGTAAAGGTCCTTTATAAGGTAGCATTCACTGGAAATAAGATTTTTCAAATCACAAAAGGCAAGAATGCAGGCTCATGCTTGTATGATAGATGTGAATGAACACCACATGACATAACATAACGTCTGATTTCCACATCATGCAAAGTAATACAGGAAAAAATGTGAGTAGATCAAAAGGAATGCTGTGTTCTGAAAACGTGAAGCTACACAGACACAACACTCTGCCAATACCTCAGATTTAGCAGGGCAGTAACTGTTAACAGGCTTCAATTACTGATCCAGACAAAAAGCCCTGACACTGTTTGTTCCAAAACTAATTTACTTTGGCAGTGCGCACAGGACGACGTTCCCATCCAGGGAGTGCCCTCACTAGAAAACAATAACACATATTTTGGTTAAAGGTGCAAAAAGAGCAGGGAGGAGGAGAGTGCTTACTGGACTGTTGCCGTACTGCCACACCCACCGAGGCCACTGCGAGGTCAGGAGAATGTCCACCCCTTTGAACTTGGAGCTGGACACCAGTGGCGCCGCCAGGGCGGCCACGTCTTTGGCCGTGAAGCAGTGGGCCGGCGCTGGCTCCTGCTGGGCCTCCCTGCCGCTGACGTAGGCAATCTGGAGCCCCGACACCCCCGTGAAGACGCCCCTGCGACCTGAAACGGGGCAGCGGCGTAGCATAGTGGTTAAGGAGCAGGACTCGTAACCAAAAGGTTGCCAGTTCGATTCTCCGGTGGGGCACTGCTGTTGTACTTAACCCACAACTGCCTCAGTAAATATCCAACTGTATAAATGGATAACATTGTAAAAAAACTGTAACTGATGAAAGTTGCTCTGAATAAGAGCATCCGCTAAAAGCCCATATGGTAACATAATGTAATGAAACATGCAGACTGTTCAACATGGTCAATGCACCTTAAAATGTCTGCTATGTCTGCTAGGGTAAATCATATTACGGAATTCACGTACCCAAATAGGTGATGTTCTCTGCCAGCTCACACCCATCTGCACTGGGAAAATACTTCACTGTATCCTGACTTGCTGCACCCAGAACATAGGTGTGGATGGGTGCTAGAATTTTAGGGACAGAGGGAACATTATGAAGGTTAGGAATATTCTTGTTACAGACAACATTACTCCAATGAAATTTTAAAGCATGTTCTGTAAGAAACCACTTTAAAACTATTTTGCATCCAAAATAACATCATAAGAGACAATAAAGATGTCTGCAAAAATGAAGAAAAAGTTTAAAGAACTTTGGAGGATGTCTTACCTTTCTTTGCCCCAGATTTGTATGCCTCCCACTCCGCTTGCGTCTCCGGCGAAGAACCAAAGAAATCTCCAACACAGAGCAGCAGCTTCACAGAGGGAAATCAAATTACACCCTTTGATCAGTAATAAGTATAAATGCTTTAGATTCAGGTACTTCAAAAATAGCATGACATACTTACATCAAATTGCCCACTCTTTTTCTGAATTGTTGTCACCCGGTTGAATAAAACGCTAAACCTCCCTTCAACATCCCCGCAAACAAGCCTGAAAAACATTGTGTGTTGGAAATCTTTAAAGACTCATAGTGCAAAAGAGAATTATTTTACAAATCTTTTCTTCAATAAAATTGGCCTGAAATTCCTGTAAAAGAGAGCATAAAAACAGATTATATGTATGCGTAATGTGCTGAGCCCATCATGAATTAGGCTACACACACACACACACACACACACACAAAATGTATGTGCAGAAATATGACCTATCATTTCATCTGAGAGAAGACAACTGACATTATCCAGCATAACCCACTTAATTAAGATAGCTAAACACACCTTATTTTAAATGGCAATAGACAGGAACAGGTTACACAGGTTAAATGACAAACATTAATTCAATCATATTACAGATGAGCATCATCAAGCGTGCAGGTATTTGGAACTCTAATTATAGCTATTCTCTGACTGTAACTAGATAAATAGATCCAAAAGCATGAGCATGCTGTCCAGGGCAAATTTTATTAATTCTTTATGCCGTTGTAAGTTTATATATAATCCATTTACTGAGCAGACATCCTTACCTATAGAAGCCAAGCTGCGAGAAGAAAACAAATGGTTGTAGGTACCCTTAGTTCTAAGAACGATAATCAGCATGCCACGAGACTGGGTCTTGACTCAGTGACTGAAGTGAAGCATTCGGTCAAATTAACCAGCAAGCAGCGAGGGGACAATGCCATCAACACTGTGTCATACTGTATCTCTGCTCTACATTTTCCAAAATGACTGCAGTGTGGTGTGTCAACTACCACTCATAGTACCAATGTTACCTACACAACTATTTGTTCTATTTCACTGCAGTTAGCATTAAGATAGACAGGAGGTTAATGGACGAAAAGCAAAGAGGGCTTGGGGGCCGTAGCCATCTCACTCCCTTTAAAAACTGGTGAGATGGCACACCTCAACTGCCATCCCACTGACTCATCCATGACAGGCAAAAATTGCTGCCAGGAAGCCTTGTGAGGGGAATTCAAACACCCCACTCTCTAGGGCACACAGGACAAACAACAAAAAAAGAAGGCATGTTGCAAGATGTCGGACACAGTCCCTTTTCATAATACTACTGACAGCACCTATTCCATTTCCATGCACCCTCATGGAGAACTTGCCAACACTGCGCTCACCTTTGTGGGATCTATACCAAGGCACTGAAGGTGCTACTTTTCAGTGGCTAAGCATATATATTGAAAATGTGTGGTTTAGGACACCAAATCAACCCCTGTGCCTGGTACAGAATGCCTGTCCTAGAAGAGAGGATGCCAGACTTTTACCAAACAGGCCCTGCAGCACTATCATGGGGCCGTTATCGCCTTCATCGTCCACTCCCTGACTCGCACCACAAAGACAGGGTGGAGGAACACACAGACAATCGTTTCATAGCAATGGTGTGACATGGTTACGAGTCTCTGTCCGTCATTTCTCTGCTAAAACCACTACCGGACTGGGCAAGTACGTGACAGGCCCTGCAACCCTGGACCGTCACCAGGACGCCGAACCGGACAGTTCTATGACAGACATTAGCCAGAGAACGCAGAATCAACTCCATCAAAACCAGACGAGGTAAAAAGATCTGGTGTCCGGACGTTCAGTTCGGTATACCATCGGTGATGTCATTCCTCACCACTAAGTGCTTTCTTTGTCAGACTTCTCCAAACAGCTGCTCGGCACAAGACTCAGTCTTGTAGTGTGTTGACTGCAACGAAATGGACCGGTCATCAGAAGATTACTACAGTCCAGTTAGCTGACTGCACCATTGCGCGCCATTGCTGCCAGTAGGATACCTAGGTAGTTAGCTTGCTACGAGCACCAATTACTGCATTGTTCTGGAAGTGTGTTCGCTAACTAGCTAAATCGATCAAGTAATGAGCTAATTCAACACGAAATTACACGTTTTCCTCAAATGTAACTGTGTACACGAATTTTAACTTGGCGGGATAGGCACTCTTTTCTCATTACAAAATTGCGTGATTTAGAAAACTAGCTAGATGAAAGATAGCTGACAAACTACGGAGCATGGAACAGCGGCGAAATCTTCGCTTTTGTGGTCGAAGTTACGGACAACTGTAGATATAGAATGCTTTCTCACACTATAGCAGCTTGAAAGATGACGTTATGAGGTCAGTGTTCCGTAATAAACAGCTTTTGCATGCCTTATTTCAACCATCAAATATTTAGCCGTCTGTGTTCCTTGTCATCCGTAGCCAACGGCGTTATGGGTAACGAGCATTAGCTGTTTGGCTAATTAATATATTCATAGTCTTGCTACCTAATTACATGGGCAGATAGCTAACTAACTAGCTGCGTTATCAAAATGTCTAAATACTCTTGGTAGCTCAGTAGATAGCTACCTACACGATTTATAGTCTAGCTAAATTGGGTACCCCTGCTATCCAGTGTTAGCTAAGCACCTGTAGCTGCAAGACAACTAGAGTCTAGCTAAACTAGGTAACTATATGTAACCATCTCTGCAGTCGTTATTGGTAAGGTACCTAAGTTACCGAAATCGATCCTGATAGTTAGTAAGCATCTAGCTGGTATGAAAGGATTTGAGTGATGTTTAAACTTACACTCTCAATGGCTGATCTCCCATTCTGTCAAATAGATAAAATAATCCGTAGTAAAAAGTTGCACGTGTGCTGGAAGCGGTATTTTTTACGGAACGTTTCAAATTTTAAAAATACATTCGCGTGGTGTCCGTCGGTATTTTGTGTCCCCTTCAAACATAAAAAATATTTACGTAATCTCTAACAGAAAGACGTTCAGAGGCAGCAGCCTACATAGTGAGATGACTAAAGTCTGTATAAAAACATATTTGTTCGTGAATATTTATAGCTATTGACCTATTCATTTACTTTCATTTATAAACCGGAAATGTGTCCACTCGGATTACAAACAAAGCGAAACAACATCAAAGTATGGGATCTGAGATGGGACAGTCTTAAGTCCCAGTAATTTACCTGGTTTTTAAATGCAATGACAATTTGGTGGATGTAACATTACAGTAATGATGGTGATTATGAAATTAGATATTTTAAATACATTGAGCGAAGATTACTTAAGCTAATGTTATATTACCGAAGTAGACTGTAGCGAAATCTGTGTATTTGCAATACACAGTTAAATGACTGTAATTATTAGTTTTAACAAAATAGCTGACAATATTAAGCATACTGTAATCATAGTACATAACAGCAATTATCCTTATATAACTTTGTATGTAGCTGTGTACCGTAGTGTATATTATTCCTGCTCCCACTGTTGCCGCAGGGCAAGTACTAGCGGAAGAAGAAGTGACGTTCTGGCTGCCAGGATCAAAATAGGAACTAATTTGCATTCAAATAGCTGAAGATGTTCTTGGGAATGAAATGGGAATGTTGTGATGAACTGAACACGGTAACCTTGATAAAAGAAAATTGTTATTTTAGAATAACTGTTGTCAGTATGATGCAAATTATCAGTCAAAACATAGCTTGCAAACTAGCATGCAAGCTGTCTTGTTAACTTACACTAAACATGCATTAAAATAGGTACCGATAGCTATTTTGTTTGCAAGCTAGCTCATTTTTGCCTACGTCGCAGAAACTGAATTAGCTAGCTGGCTAGTTAGCTTGTATTAATAGCTATTATCCATCAGTGGATCTATGGGCTGAGCATTACCTTATATAGGCCTGTTTTCTGACTGAGGGGTTGCAGACCTATTCTGCGCTTGTAAAATGTAAACGAGGGACACATCCACTTTGGGATAACCCGGACCCATCTTTCCAGAAGCCCTACCCTGTCGCATAGTGTGACAACAAAAGAGGGAGGGCATTCAACACTACAAACAAACGCTAAAAATGTCATCACCAGAACAGATTATTGCAATCGTAATGGATGATAAAACGTACAACGTGAGCAAAAGCAAGCTGATTGAGAAGAGCGACTACTTCCGTGCGCTGTACAGTTCTGGAATGCGGGAGTCCGGAGAGGATTCGGTGCAGCTGCAGGGATTGAGTGTACCCGGTTTGGAATTGGTCCTGGAGTTCATTAACACGTCAAAAGTGCAGGTTGTCAATGAGACATTGGAGGATTTGATTGAGACGGCATCTTTTTTGCAAGTGACTTCAATTTTAAAATTACTGCTGTCAGAAATCAGGCAGGACAACTGTGTGGAACTGTATAATCTCTCCGAGATATATGGAACTCAGGATCTGAGGAATGCGTGTCTCAAATTCATGAGCTGTCATTACCACCCGATGCTTCGGAGATCCGAGTTCCGGAACCTCCCGGCTTCCCTCCGCAACCAGGTAAGGGAGATGCGCATGAAAGGCACCGCTACCCTGGTTGCTATTGGAGATTTTATCGGAACCTGTTTAGACCTGGCCGATCAGGATGAGCCGTGGTCCATGCTTCGTTACGGAGAACTAGAGCAGCGCTGGAAGCCGCTAGCGAACAACCTGCCCTCGGACATGGTCAATGTGAGAGGTTATGGTTCTGCCGTCCTGGACAATTATTTGTTCATCGTTGGAGGCTACAGAATGACAAGTCAGGAGATATCAGCAGCGCACTGTTACAACCCCTGTCGGAATGAGTGGAATCAGGTGGCCCCCCTGAACCAAAAGAGGTATGACTTAATCAAACAATAACCAAGTGATTCAGTGTCAGTCAGCTCAAATAGCTGCTTATGTCAGTAAAAGCAGAGCACCACTGGAAACTCTCAAGTCTTTCCTGTGTTATCTCCCCTAGTGCCTGACCCTTTGCTGAGTCATCCTGTTAGTATGAACAATTGTCCATCTTGTTTTAAAACTCCTTTTAAGTGGAATTAAATTACACTGGATAGATAGCATCAGAATACCCGCCCAGTAATAATGATACAGTCGACGCAACAGCGAGTGATTCATGGCAGGAGTTGATAACAGTAATAACAGTCCTCTTCCTCGACCCACAGGTCCAATTTCAAACTGCTGGCAGTGAGTGGGAAGCTGTACGCGGTGGGTGGACAGTGTCTGGGCACGGTGGAGTGCTACAGCCCGGAGCAGGACTGGTGGACCTGCGTGTCCTCGCTGCCCGACCCGCTGGCGGAGTTTTCCGCCTGCGAGTGCCAGGGAATGATCTACGTCATGGGGGGCTACACCGCCAGAGGTCAGAGTGCGTTAGACATCCCTGGGGGAGGGGTGTTTCAGGTCACATTCTGAGTGTGCATTGCAGGTCACGTTCGGGTGGCAGTGTAGCATAGTGGTTAAGGAGCGGGACTTGTAACTGATAGGTTGCTGGTTCAATTCCCTGCTGGGGCACTGCTGCTGACCCTTGGGAGAGGTATTTAACCTACAATTGCCTTGGTAGATGTCCAGCTGTATAGATGGATAACATTGTTAAAAAAAGAAACTGTAATTGATATAAGCATCTGCTAAATGCCAATAATGTAATGTAATGAGCGTTTGACAACAGTAGAGGAAGAAATTATTACTGTGTACGGTTTTACTGGGGGCCTCTGAGTTTAGCTGAGTGCGCATGTATGCACCACAAGTGCTCCAGTGTCTCCCTCTTTCCTTCCCTCGCACACAGACAGGAACACCAGCGTGTTGCGGTACTGCCCGGCCTCCGACACCTGGACAGTGTTCCGCTCCTGCCCGGTCCACGTACGCAAGCAGCAGATGCTCTCGGTGGAGGACACCATCTACCTGGTCGGGGGCTACACCCACGAGCTGGAGCCCGAGCGGCGGCGGGCCAGCCAGACGGAGGACATGCTGACGGTGCAGTCCTACAACGTCACCACGGGCGAGTGGCTCCACCTGAAGGAGAACACCTCCAAGTCGGGGCTCAACCTCACCTGCACGCTGCACAACGACGGCATCTACATCATGAGCCGCGACGTCAGCCTGCCCACCAGCCTGGAGCACCGGGTGTTCCTCAAGTACAACATCTTCTCCGATGCCTGGGAGGCTTTCCGCCGCTTCCCGGCCCTGGGGCAGAACATGCTGCTCTGCTCCCTCTATCTCCCTAACGTCCTGTGAGCGCGCCCCCGCGGCCGTCGGCTCGGCGACGGGGTGGGGGCTGTGCGCCACATGCGCCAATCAGACGCCACGGCAAGGTCTTGGTGCTTACTCTCACGCCTCGCGGTGGCGCGGGTAGCGGTCGTAGCCTCGACTGGTGACCAGAAGGTCTTGGGTTTTAGATCCCGTGTTGGGGGAGGGTGGGGGGAGGGGAAGTGGCAAAGTGCTGATATACCCTTAAACAAGATGCTGAACTTAACCGTTTGGACAAAATGAGGGTCCCGGAATCGTGTACTGTAAATGGCTTGTATGAAAATAACCTAAGAACAATAATTTAAAATGAGAATAACTAGTTTCCATTATGGGGGCATAACACTCCTGAGGTGTGTTCTGGGGCCACTGCTCGTGCATTAGGAAGCTGCAGCTGCTTGAAATGCATCCCCCACATGTTGTGGGGGTAACACAGAGCATTCCTTTTGATTCACTACGAAGAAAAGCCTCTTTCCTTACATGAAAGGAAAAAAGTTTTGCACAAATCGATAACGTGTTTCCAGTTTTGCAGAAACAAATCTTCAGTGCTAATGTAGATATTTGCATTTGAACATACAGAGGGATTATCTCTCACTCAACAGTGTTTATGGTACAGCTGGACTCTTGCAAGACTAGCCTTTGGTTTTACACTGTCTGTTTTCTGGCAGGGATCCTACAGAGTGGAGCAGAGTAGCTTACCACAAGACTTGGCTTATGAGAATTCAAACTTCTGTCACTTATGAGGTCACTCCAGCTATCTGAACAATTAATCCTTTTGGTATGAGCTCTCCAAGGTGAGATCTTCTGGAAAATGATCATGATCTGATATGTTTCTCTTTAGCATCGCTTTTGTAGAAGGACACAATGAGATTTTTTTTAGTTATTATACTACAGGCTCCTGATAAATGGTTAAAATATGAAATGCAGTGGAAAGATCATTCATTTATTTGTGTTTTTTAAATATTCCTCGAATGAATGGGAGTCATTGGAAAGGCCTGATTGTTTCAGTTTAACTGAGAGCGTGATTGAGAAACTGACATAAGTTAGTGCAAAGTTCAGCTGGAGTTACAGCAAAGGGCTCAAGAAAAAAGCGACATTTGAATTCTCATCAGTTTTCCTGCCGTCTGAAGATATTGCACAAAACATAACGCACAAATCTGTACTTAAATAAAGTGTATTATGTTACTAGCTGCTGGCCAAAACTGCTGTTTTATGATTCTGGAGAGGGGGGATGGGGGTGAATAGTGGCCTTATTGAGGACAGATTGTACGAGAAGACTAAAGTTTTAGTTTGAGAACACTAAAAACATCTTTTATGTGGTAATAACCTTTCTGAGAGCAGTGTTTTTCCCATCACTGAGATGGGGAGAAAATTCATTCTCTGTTGTTTTCCTTTGTATGACTTGAGAGGCGATTGTTTCATTTATCCCCATCAAATGCTGTTGAGTCGATTTCCCACTGATGCCTTGGATATTAGAATAATAAAGGATATGTGCAGGGAAGCTGTGCTGTTGTCTCTTTTATTTTCAAGCATTTTGGTCTGTTGTAGCAAAGCAGAACTGCAGGAGAAGCATTTTAATATCACAGACAGTTTTAGCCATTTGGAACCTAGTTGTTGTTGTGAGAGTCTCCAGTTCTCCTGTCAATGTTATTTTTCATCATTCAAGGACTACTGCAGTCTTTTGGGGTAACAGTCTTTAAAGTATTATCCAAGTATGATTCAATAGAATTTTGTAATGATGATTTAAAAACGTATTAAACTGACAGACAGAGACTGTACACAAAGGGACAGCTGCACCATTGCACTGTCTATCTGAGCAACTGCTCTCCCTGCGCCCTGACAGTTCAGTCTTATCTTAAGCACCAGAGGAGGTGGGCGAGAGCTGCAGAGACAGAGCGTTCATAAGTCTCTCCCTGCCCTGGGTCCTTTTGGGTGGCCGAAGATGCATAGTTTGGGGGTAGATCTGGGGATCAGGGGGTTGTATTCTGGTGGAAGATGATGACCTGCAGCTGGCTGGAGCAGCAGGGCACTCTTTGATTTGGATGTGGAGATCTGAGACACAAGCTGTGAATATAAGCAAACAGGATGACGCTGGCCTCATTTTTAACTTCTTGCCTATTGCTTTTGGGCTGTTCTTAATTAACATTTTGAGAAAAGGAGAGGCTGGCTTTACTTCTTTGTTTTGATGTAGATGCTGTTTTCTTTGGAACATCAGCTGTTGTTATCTTTAGAGGTACCCAGGGACGTGACTGAACTCAGGGAAGAGGCAGAAAATGTCACCATTTTACTCACTTCTGTCTCCCTGGAAGATCCAGTCTGATTGGCCCATCTTCATTTTTCCTCTGCATTATTGGCTCTGTGTACTGGGGTCCTGCTGGTCTCCACTCTGTTACATAAGGCAGGATGTCCTCTTCCTCTCCTTGTTTTCTTCTCCTTCTGTCCTCACTTTCCCTCTCTCTTCTCATGTGAGGGATTCTGTTAGTATGGGATTGTTCTCACTGGTGCCCTGGTGGCAGTGTGCCACTGCCATCTTGTTTGGGATCACCCCTCTTCCTCGCATCCTTTCCTGATAACTGTTCTTGGCTTTCACCGCTGGGAGTCTCCTGGGGTGACCAAACGGGACACCCTTCAGATTGTATTTCCCCTCATCCTTTGGTCTTTGTCTCTGTCCTGTTGGCGTCTTAGAGCAGGACTTCCTCTCATGCTGTATATTCATATGTTTTACTTCCACCAAGCCCTTCACCTTCTTCCCACACCTGTTCGTCCTTTTACACCCTCTTTTTCCTCTGTCCCTGTTGGCCATCATTCTCTCAGATTTGGAGTACATCCTCTCCTCTGTTGCCAGTGGGGTGTGCTGAGTTTACTGTCAAGGTCTCTAGGATCCCAGGTTTTGTCTTGTATCAATGGCATATTCTTTGTCTTCTTCATGTACAAGGGCAACAATTTGGGTAGATTATTATTTTTCTAAAATAAGAACATAAACTATTCATGAAGCAAGTGTAAACATCACCTAAACTTTTGGGATTTTTTTTTCAGCACTTTTGAAAATGTGTTTCCTGCTTGTTAAATATCTGCTTGCATCATTATCAGCTCAGTAAAGCTAGCTTGTTGCAGCGTTATTGCGGCGATAATGGGTTGTTTTGATTGCAAGCGCAGCACGGCAGAGACCTTCACATTGGCAGAATGTTGCTGTTGTTGTTCCAGTCAAACGCGGGCAGAACAGAGATGAAGGCCTGATGGCCTGAGGCCACAGTGACTTCTAGCATGCTGCCCAAACACATTACAGAGCTCAACACTGAAGGGTCTGCGCTTTGCACAAATTCAGCATCCCCACCAACCAAGGTCATATGGTAAAATCATACAATGCAGATGGACTGCGCAGTCTCCACTGTACACTTTTTCATACAATCATCCAGCAGTTGAACACATAAATGGGACCAAGTAGAATATACTGTAATACTTTAATATTTTATTTTTTTCATCCAAGTCGACCCACCATACAGTAATTGAAACTCAAAGTGCAACACAACATTGGACTTATAAGAGAGCACTACCACGTGAGAGCTCTCCAAAATGTTACTGCTTTGGTCCTCCAGTGTTCAGCGTGAATTCAGAGACACGGTATCCCCCTATATACAGGTGCTTTGCTCTGGCTCAGTCTCTGTGTTAATGGTTACTCAAACAGCATAGTGGCCTCCACATACCCCCTGCCCTGGCAGGCATGAGTGGACCTTGTGAATTATGTCTTAAAGTGACAGGTTTTCATTCGTTGGCTGTTTCATTGTATGCCATTTTCTTACTCTGAAAGAAAAGTTTTCAGTGCTTTCAGATGCGGCATATGTAATCACACTGCAATGGATTCAGGACAATTTAATTACGTTCACTTAGCTCAGATAGTTATGGGGGATCTTACTGACAAGATGGTTATGTATTCTATTTTGTTACTTCATCCAGTAGACAAGTGAACCCCGGCCTTTATCTCAGTCCATTCTCATGTGCTTGCTCAATGTCAGCTAAACATACCAAAGATCTAAAAATAATAATCATAATAAATAATAATAATAGTTAAATACTAGATCTAAAATCTTTTTTTCAGGTGCTTCATCAGTCCCATTGCTACTGTCTTGTCTTGAGTACCTGACTGAGTAAAATCCTCAAATCAAATCACAAATAATCTATTCAACTATACTACTGTATTGGACTTTTTAAGAACTGATATTCTGAACATTATAATTTGAGGAAACAAAGAAAGAAAAAATCTGAGAGAAGAGGTAAGTGAATTAGTGAGTTACCATGTAACACCATGTAGATGTGAATTGAAACCAAGAAATAAATAATAAAGGGACAAAACAAGGATCATTCTACAAAATGCCAGAAGATGGCAATGTGTCCTCATTTTAGACAGAGAAGTTGCTCTAAAGATTGACTGCTTCATCTTTTGATAGCCTGACTATTTTGCAGGGAAAGTCACAACAAGCCTAATGAGACCAAATATAGACATGTAATAAAATCTATAATGAGCAATCAGTATTATGGGAGCAGAGAGAAGTTCTCTGCTATTACTGTTATTACTGCTTGGTATTTCACAATATTTAAAGATCTCATATCAAACACATTATGTAGCCCTGTTAGTTTCTGTTGGAGCTCTTCTGATAAAGTACCTTGCTCAAGACCACCTTGCATCCCCATGCTCAAAATAACAGAAGGACATTTGGATTTCACAACAAAACAATAATCTTTGAGTATTTGGTTCCAAGGAAGGACCATTAAGCAATTAAACAAATGGTGGAAGGGAGACAAAAGGCATGGTGCATAATGCATAATGCAGTAGGCTTTTATTTTATTCATGTGGTCTATTGATTTTTATCAGTCATTTGTGCACCTTCTCTCTCTCTCTCTCTCTCTCTCTCTCTCTCTCTCTCTCTCTCTCTCTCTCTCTCTCTCTCTCTCTCTCTCTCTCTGTCTCTCTCTCTCTATCTCTCTCTCAGTCTATGAGGAATAAACACTGGCACTGGAAGTACAGGAAGTGTGAAGGCCTGTCTGAGTGCACAGGGGCCTGGAGGGGACAAGTGATGGGCATAAACCAGCGCACAGACAATCATAATGCTGAGGAACAATAAAATGCGCCATCAGCGTCAATTAGACTCTTTGAGCTGTTTTAAACACGTCCCTAAAGCAACACATTGCCTTCTGTTGCAGCCCCGCTCATAGAATGCACCCTGTGGCGGAAGTATGTTTGCTGCTGTGGGTCAAGGATGGTCCAGGGGAGCTTAGGAAAGGGGCAGGAGCATACAGGTACTGATACAAGGCACAAGAAAACTCTGACTGCTGCGGGTACAGAGTCAGGAAGAGTAAGAGTGCTGGCTGTTATTTATTTACTATGGGGATGAATAAACAGCGCTAGGAGCAGCAACGTAGCAGAGCCACATCATTGGCTGTGGAGGGCAGGGGGTTAAACAGCGAGCAGCGGGCTAACATTGTTTTCCAGTCTGAAGCTTTCTACTCCCCCCCCCCCGCCAGGGTGACGTGTGCCAGGAGGAGGACAGGAGAGGAGAGGAGAGGGGAGGAGAGGAGAGGAGAGGAGAGGAGAGGAGAGGTGTGTGTGCCCTAGAGTGAGTGTGTGTGCGATGGAGGGAGGGATGGAGGAGGAGCACGTCCTCACCCTGGGAGCTGCAGAGAGAGAGCAAGAAAGATAGAGCGACAAAGAGGGAGAGAGAGAGAGACAGAGAGAGAGAGAGAGAGAGAGAGAGAGAGAGAGTGCAGTTTGCATCTGCAGCGCTACAAGGACAAACTGCACAGACAGGGAAGAGCAGAGTGCTCAGAGAACACAGTACTGTCTAAGAGAAGCAGCCTGCCCGAGGAGAACTTCCCTCTCGTAATATGACCATCATAAATTCAACAATGACGAGAAAGTGACACCTGGGAAAACACAGCCGGCTGGGGGACAATAACACTACAATAAAACTTCAGATTGAAGAGGGAGACATTGTGCGTGAAGGAGACCTTGAGGGGGAAGGATATTCTAATAAAGAAGCACACCTGTTCCAAGAGAGAGTGAGAGAGAGGATTAATGCCCTGCGTGCGTGAGAAGAAAAGCCGAACTGGACTGTTCCGTGCTGTGCCGTGCTAAACTGTTTCCTGCTCTGCTCTGCTTTAGCGACCTGCGCTGCACTGCGCTGCGCTGTTCCTCGGCGTACTCTATAACACGCAGCGCTGTTCCCGGCCTTGCTCGGCGCTGTAGAGGTGCGCTGCATTCGCGTTGCGCCGTGTTCTTTGATGTGCTAAGATCCTGCAGTGTGGCTGTAGCGTCCCGGGCTGCGACTCTGAGCGACCATGAGCGGGACTAAGAAGAGTGAGCTGGAGCTGAGGGACAAAGCCATCCTCCACCAGCAGCGGCGTCTCAAACAGGCCACCCAGTTCTCGCACAAGGACTCGGCTGACCTGCTGCCCCTGGACGGGCTCAAGAGGTTAGGCACCTCCAAGGACCTGGTGAGCACATTTCTGCTACCTCTCCCTCCTTCTCTCCTGCCTGCTCACCTCTTCTGTTTCTGACACTGCTGTCTGTGCCGTGTAGTCTCTGGTGATGTTTTAATGCAATGGTGCAGGTGAGCGCTCTGACTCTTATTCTAAACTGCACAGTATCGCCTCTTTGTACACCTTTCATCCGCACTTGGAATTTAGAGTACAGAGCAGCGCAGAGGACAGCAGAGAGAGAGAGAGAGAGAGAGAGAGGAGAGAAAGGGAGGGGAGAAGAGGGTAGAGGATAGGAGTGAGGAGGAAAAGAAAAAGAGAGAGAGAGAGGAGAGGAGAGAGAAGGGGGGGATAAATTTGATGGATCTTGAAGAGTTACTGTGGTCTTTGCTTTATAGAATGTAGACAGAGATGTCATTTTATTGTTTTTGTCACTTTTGACTGTATCTCCTAAGGTTTAACTGGCCATATAGGCACTGGAAGATTGGATAACATAAGGATTCTCCTGTCAGGTCAATACAACATCAGCATATTCATTATCACCCCATTTAATATGGAAGGACACATGACAGTTAATATTCATTCCCATTTTGACCTGTGGAAAACAAGTCTTCATTTTCCAAACATCTGTCTTAGATTTTCTCCAGGATACCCTTAAATTGTTTACATGAATTTTGAATTACTGATAATTATGAATACAATTATTGTTATTATTACAATCAGTGTTATTGTTGCAGAGACTGTTGTTGCAATTAACTATTGTAAATTTGGATAAATCAAGAGGTTATGATCTATGTTAATGTATAAGTATAATAAACATGAATAAGTTGTTAACAGTCACAGAACAGTCACAGAAAAAAACACTAAATAAATAACATTTATAATTAGGTTTTTTATTTCAGTACTTCATTCTGATAACAGACAAGGTGAACATAATTATACCACTATGCCACTAAATGGAATATTCTCATCCAGGTTCTCACAGCAATTTGACTGTCCATGGTGCACTAAATTTACTAAATTCTATAATTGAGTGCAGCTATAACAGAGTGCAGCCAATTAATGAAAATATTTTGACCTGTTATACCCAGACAAATGATAATCTAATTGAATAATCAAATAGTGATCATGCCCCCTGTGACTGGTGCACCTGTATTCTTTGTGTTTAAATAAGGGCTGCTCACCATTTGGCTGTGTCTGTGCTGCCCTGTGTGTGACTGCAGCAGAACTATGATTGCATTACAGAGAGGTGAGAGACAGAGCATGCCTGTTCCTGTTTGCTGCCAATAACATCAGTCCTGCTGAGACACACACACACTTATACGCACGCACGCACGCACGCACACACACACACACACACACACACACAGTACACTTACTCCTCTCAGCATGTCAGAGGGTCAGGACGTGTGGTTTTGTGTTGCATTGTATAGTATTACTTTGGGGTGGTGACGATGAAGGTATCCCTGTGTTAGAACAAATCCCTAAACAGAAACCTGAAGCCAGCATACACACCTGATGATTTGAACACTATCAGGTTTGTCCGCTGCCAAATCATATAATAAAAATAGTACATTGAATACAATAGACAAAACACACAGCTCTCTGCCAGATATGTGTGCTTCACTACCCCCGTGATCCAGACACAGATTAATGATTTCTTGTACAACTCTCTCTCTCTCTCTCTCTCTCTCTCTCTCTCTCTCTCTCTCTCTCTCTCTCTCTGCTGTCTCTCTCTCTCTTACACACACACACACACACACACACACACACACACACACACACACACACACAACAAACCACACATGCTCCCTAATATCCTGACCCTTCCTGTATAGGCCCCCATAGCCCTTGTAGACGGGCCACGGGGGGCTTCCTGTAATAACAGCTTTACTGCCTCCCTGTCAACTCCTGCCATACTATTTATTAGATGGCAATCTCCCAGATTCCCTGACCGCACTCCAAGAATCTCCACAATGACTCCAGTGTGGTCTGTGAGGCGTGCGCAGTGTGATTACACTGTTTATTTATAGCATTCACTTTAACACCAGCCTTGACAGCTAGCAACTGCTACAGATACTCAACTGGAATTTTTTAAAAGAGTTTTCTCTTAACCTCCCTTCACCTCCACCTGACTTTGTCTTTCTTTTTTTTCCTCATGGAAGTAAGCCTGTGATGGCAATATATTGCTATTGCCACGAGGACTAATTAGGTCTAATCACCTGCTGCATACATGGGTTTACACACTTAATGGCTGCTTGATGAAAGTTATGTATGTGGGGTTTTATCCTGAACAAGTCATTTAGTTTATTCAGCTATCCTTAGATAAGCAATACAAATGTCTATTCTGCCAGTATGATCTAAGCTCTCATGATCTAGGAACTAGGTACCTTCTTGAGGTAATGCATGTAATGATGCAAGGGTTCACTATACTGAGCAAATGGATCTTTTGAAAAAGTCAGGTTTGGAATTTGTCCAAACTGGAGTTAACATTCCTACTCTTGGAGACAAAGGCCATTGGCTCAGACCATGTGAAATGTCTCCCTAAGGAGGTGGCAACTCCTGCAGCACACTGACTGAAATTCACCAGGGTGAAAGAGTGCCCCCTACTGTCACAACAGCGTCTGTCCAGGTGGAAATCCTGCCTCTCCCATGACATTTCCTTGACCAGCTGCAGATGTGACAGAGAATTCCAGAATTACGTCTTAAGAATTCTGATCATATCAGTTCAGACACACAAGGTCTACTTACAGAGACAATCAGACGCAGAAAATTACAGAAAATTTTCTACTTGAAGGCCTCAGCAGCAAATAATTCCAAGAAACCTGAAAGGAAACATTCTTATGGTAATGTTAATCAGACGTGGAGCAGAGGATTATGAAATGTGGCAATCGAAATTTCATCTTTTACAAAGCCGGCGTGTATGGGAGAGGGCAGCCAGAGGTGCCAAATGATTAACATGTAATTTCAGGGCGATGCTTGGAGAATAATGGCCTTGAAATTGGACCGGCAGCCATTGTAGTGCCTCCCCCGCTGTCTTTTACCTTCCCTCTTTGCTTTGTGGAAATCCTGCTGTCAAAACCAATCTGTTTTCTGTATTGGGCCACAACAAATTCAGAAAAAAAACACATGCTCACTCTTGAAGTACGTGGCAGAACTCGCAGGAGACATGTCATAGCACGGATCTGTGCTGTGATGTCACAGAATCCCAGCTTTACAGACAGTGCCGCTCTTCAGAGCTGAGAGCTGCTTTCAAGAAACACCCATTTTTTTTACGTGTAGATTATGCACGTCTTACCCTGTGAGGGAGGGGGAAGCTACACCTTTCCCTTATCAAAGGAAGCTGTTCTGCGTGATTTATGAGGAGCTGACTGCAGTGCAGCAGTCTATCCGTCTTACAAGAGGCTAAATGCATTATGAGCAATGCTAATCATCCTACCCTGTGCTGATGAACCCATTTTGTATTCCTATGTCATTATTGTGGTTCGCCGATAGCATTTTATGGATTTATTATTGTGAACCTGAGCTCCCCAGCGGTTTGACCCCCGTGTCTCAGATGAAAATCTGTCCATCCCCCACAACGTACGGCTATTCTGAGAGAGGGAACATCCCCACCGCATCCAGGACCCGTGCTGCTTGGGGTGACAGCGTGTCTGCGTTCCGCGGGCTGGTGCAAGCCATGCGGCCTAATAATTCATAAATGAATGGAGTTATGTAACTGTTGGTTTTTCTGCTGTGTTCACTCTCAAGGCCTTTTTTATACAGTCACCTCTCTGCACTCCAGGGACGAAGCCAAACTAAATATGGTTGGGGGGGGCATCTTTTATACTGTATGGTCATGCCCTGAAATACCTTAGCAACACTGAATAACTCCTGTCCTCCTAATAAAGGAAAATAAATCCTTGAATCCTTGAGAGAGAAAGAGAGAGAGAAAGAAAGCAAGAAGGAGCCAGCACTGGGTAACCACATCCCCCCCATGCCACCATCTTAGCTCTCCACAGCTGACAGCATTCCACTGACTCCTCCTGTCTCAGTCTGTTGTCACTCCTCATTCTCCATCACCCACTCTCTCCATCTGCCTTTACATACACATTACTTTAAGTTCCAAGCCCCCTCCTCTCCCTTATCCTCTCTTTCTCTCTTCCTCTCTTCCTCCCTGCTCCATCTCTTCTCGTCTTCTTCTGGCCTCACATACACACCCCTAAGTTTCTACCTCTCTGTTTCTGGAGAAGCCACCATTACAGATTCTCTCTGTGTGTGGATCACTCCCCCCCCACACCCCAGAAGTGAGGCTGGGATCATTGACAGGCAGTCCATGTGTCTCCCCACATCCTCTACTCAAACACAACAGAAAGACACAGTGGTGGAGTGGAATGCATAACAACGCTCTCGCGAACATGATGCAGTGAAAATATAACATGCTACTGTCTGTCTGAATACAGTAAACACTGCTGTCCATCTGAGATGCAGGAGACTGTGTACAATAACTGCTGTCTGTTTGACACACACCAGAGTGTATGCAGTAGCATCCAGCTCTACAACATGTGTCTGAGGGGGGTAATAATGGTAGTAACTTGAGCAATGAAAATTATGAATGGATTTGTATATTTTTGAAAATTAGTTTTCTGAGGGGTTGATGGATGGGTGCAACTGTTACACCATCTGGAACACACAAAAACACACACATGTTGCATTTAGCAAGACAACATTATTACATTACGTTAATTTTATCATCATCCATTTATACAGCTGGATATTTATTGAGGAAATTCGAGTTAAGTACCGTGTCCAAGGGTACAACAGCAGGGACCTACCTGGGAATCAAACCAGCCTTTGGTTTCCTCATGGCCTTCTGCATCCACACACTCATTCAAACACAAACACAGAAGATTACTTAGCCTGAGTGTGGCTAAGTCTTGGAGTCTAAGTCATGGTCATGGGCAGGTAGTTATCATGCTCAGCAGACCTTCTTGTCCAGCACAGTGTACAGTTATTACATATGACCTGTCTATTCATATAGATGGATAATATACTGATGCCCTTCAGACTGAGTACCCCTACCCAGGGTGTAGAGCCTGGCAGCTGCACACACAACCTTCTGGCATCAAGACCCTTTCCTTTAGCCCTGCATCTCAGTGCTGACCAATGCAGAGAGGGTTTAGAAGGGGCAGGTGAGCCCAGATCCAAGCACTGGGCCAGTGGCGTGGGCTTTTCCCTTGGCAGTCAATGACCATGAGCCCCAAGACTTAGCCACACTCAGGCTGGGTAATCTGTGTTATTGTGTGTGTGTGTGTGTGTGTGTGTGCGCGCATGTGTGTCTGGAGACGGGAGGCCATGTGGAAAGAGGAGATGCTAAAAATAACAGAGTACAAAAACCTCCCCAACGGTGGGGAGAACACAGCATGTCTGAGCCAGTGTGCCTCGCCACACTCTCTCTCTCGCCCTATGCCACAGGAGAAGGCCTCCGCAGCGGGAATGTTCACAACAGGAAACCGGCTGTCGGCTCGGTCACGTGGCCGATGATGTGAGAGAGGTAGTTTAATAATCAGCCCGCGCAGCAAGTCATCTCTAATCTCAGTGACAGCCCTTCTCTGCCATGGGCCCCCACATCTACAGGGGACCGGATATGACCAGACTTTACTGGACAGGACTGGATCACTGAGTGGACCTGAGTGTGACTAGAGCACCAGCAACAGCGTGTGGTTCTAACACACAGCCCTGGCCTCATTGGGTTATTGATTGAGGCTGCTTAATTTGGGAACAGTGCCCTGTTCCCCCACAGGGCAGTACCACAATCCCAATAGCATGATAGTATCTACATAAAGTTCCTTTTTTTAAGTCGCTCTGGAAAATGTATTTTCTAATCTGATCTGAGTCAAAAAGGGAAACATGGCTGCCTGCGACAGTACAATAATTGCACTGAAATGAAGGGCATTTTAAAGACATTGTAGCAATGTCTGCTGCTGTTGACTCTGTGATCAGGTCATGGTTATTTCATTGCTGGAGGGAAGCTTTAAAGTATTGACATCCCATTGTAATAACACTGCCAGTAAATAAGTCCTGGTATAAGCTGCGGGCCCCTTATGCTCTGTGTTCTTGTTTGTTCAGCAATAAGAAATAAGATTATAAATAACTGTCATTAAATCAAATTTCTGTAATGATGGCTGATGGCTGGCTACTATCCACCCCTGAAAGCAAAGGAGCAAGAGAGATTTTAGCATCGGTCATCACAATGATCTCATGATCCATATTCAACGCTCAGCAATCAGGTCACGCTTACATAAATGCTTGTTAACACTTCAGTTGCTCCTAAACTGGTTTGTGTGCCACCTGCTCCACTATCCAACAAGGTGGCAAATCTGCTATAACTTCTTCACCTCTGACAAACTCCTTGCAGGAAGGAATGGCAAGGAGAATAGCATGGCCCTGTCAATAAGGACTTTCCCAGCTGCAGGCGCTTTCACATAGTATATGCCACTGAGTTCTGCATATTTTATGATGGTCGCCTTCTCAGAAGGGCAGTTCCAGAGGTACAGCCACATTAATACAAAGCTCTTTCCGCAAGGCCCTACAGAGCATTAACGGACAAAACTCCGGTGTCATGTGACCCACTGTAGCGCCTCAGGTATTTCCATACACTACACACTAACGGCGGAGGGTGATGAGATCGAAGGCTGCCAGAGATCAAGGGTTCTCTCCACATGTTTTTTTTCCAAATTCCTCACTCTCCAGCATCCTCTCAACATGGCTGTCAAGTGGGAAGAGAACTCTTCTCTTTATGAGCTACTTAACGGCAGAAGGGAGAGCTCCTCCCCCCAATAGATCTCATCCAATTTGTAACTCGCTCTGACTCACGTCCTCCCATGAGACGAGTCACTCAGTGTGAACCACATTCTCTGAGCTGGGCGGACGGATAAACAAGTCCGCCGCATTTGATATGAAAATAAGTGCATAAATGAATATTTACACTGCCTGCACGCGGGCTGCCCAATTAAGCCTGCTCTGTCGCGCGTGGACACAATTTCCATATGCTGACCTTACTGTAACATCGGCTAGATTGAGATCAGCGGCAGCTGCCTGTCCTCAGAACACAGAGGGATTGCTGCATTTGCAGCCACCTGACTCAATTTGCTATGGCTCAGTCAGTTGTGGGATGCAGTGAAGGGAGATACATGGGTAATGGAGTCTTTTTTTCTGGTTAATATGAGTCCTAAATAAGACTTCCTGCGTGGGGGAAAGCAGGAACCTTGTAACTCTTGCTTGCTACCTGTGTGCCCCCCTAGATCTTCTACTACCCAGTGTCCCTTGCTTTCTCTCACTCGTCATCACTTTCTCCACGCCTTTTCACACATCCTCTCTCTCACTTGCCATCCCCAGTCATCCCGACCTGCTGTCTAACATATTCAGATGTGCGGGGACAGCACGGCCAGGGAGCGAGGCAGAGAGGCATGGCAGGGCATAAGAAATCATTATTAAACCAGACCTGAGCCAGCATACAGCACTGAGCATCTCCAAGCTCCCCTCCCTCCCTCTCTCTCTCTCACACACACACGCATAATCCAATTCAAAATGCATTATTGGCAGAACACGCAATCAGCAAACATTGCCAGAGCACAGAACAACAACTCAAAATACAGAAAAACAAACTGAGTCAAATCTTATAATGGTAATGCCATACCAATGATAATACTATCGTTACGATTCAGTGAGCATAATACCTTTTCTCTTTTTCCCCCTCTGCTTCCCTCTCTCACTAAAGTGACCGATAAAATTGGTCATACATGGTATTTCCATGAAGTAGACGTCGTGTGGACACAGAAATGAACTAAGAGAGGGCCTTTCTTAGAGGGATGGTCATTATGGTCATTAAGGAGCCTTGAGGTAAACAACAGAGAGGAAATGCAATCAGTGACCGCAGATTAACTTTTGATAATTCGCACGGCTTTCCCCATCCATCAACACATATCCGTTCGTTTACTGTAATTATCTCCCTCTTCATACTTTTGTATAAATCCAATTGCTCTCCTTGTTAATTTAAAGGGGGTTGGGGGGAGGGAGAGGGGGGTGTTGAGGGCATAACCAGTGTTAATCATTTTTTGATTTACCTAATGAGATTGCTGATGAATGCAAAGAGCAAACAAATGACTCTTAATTCTTATTTCCCTTGTAAGCGTGGCTTAGGAATCTAATTAGGTGTCTATGACACAGATGGCTGCAGCTGGGAGAAAGAAACGACAGGTCTTCCATCGTGCAGTTCACCCAGGTAGTCACTATGACGCTGTGAGCTGTCGGATACCGTCTGTAAGTTGCGGTGCACCATAACGTCGGTGACATTTGAGCACCAGACTCAGTCACTGAGTCTGTGAGGTGGAACACTCACGCGATAGGTTTGTCACACGCTCCCGATAAATCACAAGATCCGAGGGAGGCAATGTGGTGGCTCAGGGCTCTCAGGAAGTTGTCACAGATACGCTGGAAGCAGGATTAGCGTGATCTGCGGTTCGGGGAGAGGTGTGCATTTCCTGCAGTAGGTGAGACCATTAAAGGTGTGTGTCATGGTGGATTACTATGCCTGCCACTGTTTTGTTGTTCTGTTAAAAGCCCCGTTCTCTCTCTCTCTGTCTCTCTCTCTCTGTCACGGTGTACAATACAGACACTCTCACAACCTGTGTGATACATACAAGGAGACAAACATGCTGCTGACTAAAAGGAGCACATGTGCTTGCGTGAGTGTGTGTGTGTGTGTGTGTGTGTGTGTGTGTGTGTGTGTTTGTGTGTGTGTGTGTGTGTGTGTGTGACACATTGAGAAGAAGGGGAGCACACTGAGTCTGAATACAAAGTGAGGCATGAGGAGAATGGCCTGGATGCTTTGCGGAGGCAGAGATATCAATCGGAGTGATGCGGATGTCACTCTCGCTGCGGCCGGAGGGGAGGGGGCAATTACACACCGAGTGTGTGGGGACAGGGTGGACACACACAAAGCCATAGAGGCATGGCAGGGCATGAGATAGCATTATTAAAGCAGACCTCAACCAGCATGGAGCACTGAGCCCGATCTTTAAGCTCCCTCCCTCCCTCTCTCTCCTTCTCTGTCTCTCTTTCTCTCTCTGCCCCCCCTCTCTTTTTCCCCTCTCCATTCATATTCAAAACAGGCCTTGTTGGTGCTACCCTGCTGCCAGAGCAAAGCGGTACAATGTAATACAAGGTAAAAAAAAGCTCACAATGGATTGTAAATATTATTTTGACAAAACAATGGCCTGACATTTATCTTCCCTTCCTCATTTTTCAATGCCCCTCTATCTCCCTCTCACCCAATGTTCCGAGAGCTCGGGCCTGCGCCCACGGTCTGGGCACCACGTCCCACATTTCACAGCACTCACCTTGTCTGGGGAAAACAGAAGCGCATCCTGTATACCTTTTCTCTTTTTTTCTCCACTCTGTCTGAATTAGTTACAGCGAACGGAGCGGAGCTGCAGAGATTTATATAACCAGGGCCCTCTGAGCCCAGCAACGTCCGACCCACAGAGCACACATCAGTGTGCTCAATGCACCGTGCATGCGTGCATGCTGAAAAATCTGCAGGATTTCTTTTGCATTGTAAAACGCCATGGAAGTAAATGTTTTTTTTTCATTTTGCCTCATAGGGCATCTTTTGCAGTGCGCTGGCCCAGGAGTCCTTAAACAACATTGTAGAGAAAATGAGGTTTGGTCATGTCTTGAGGTGTTTAATCACACAGGCGCTGGCAACAAAAAGATAAATGCTTTTTTGTGCAAATTGCTGTTCTTGTTGAAAACCACCTTGGGAGAGGAGAAAAGATAAAATGAGGCTGGGTTTTGTGGAAGGAAATTCTGCAGAAATTCAGCTGTTAGTTTGGAGACTGGAGGGGAGACAGAATGAGGCAGATAATACACAGAGAGCTTTACGTTACTGTACTTTGGCTGATTGGTACCACTCCTTCTGCTTCTGATTGTACGAGACTCCTGGAATTAACTGCCAGGGCTTCATCTCTCGCAAAGCCCATGGGGAGAGGGTCCTCTCTCTGGAGCAAGCTCATTATTTATACTTGAGCCCTATTGCACTCACACACACACACCTATACTGACAGAGTGTGCACACACTACTCTGAAAACTCATTCCAGGTAACGCTCTTGGCCTTCCAAGAAGGGTCATCCCTATGGCTTCATTTTCCCAGGAAAGTGGAAAACAGCCCCTCTCTTTTCTCCTGCTCAGAGCACTGGTGAGAGTGAGGATAATGGCAGAACTATCAGAGAGGGGTAAAGTGGAATGAGAGAGGAGGTAATGAGGGCAACCCAGTCCCCTTGATGTGCTTTTAATGGAGAAATCAGGAGAACCTGACAAAGCAGAGAAAGGCGAGAGTCTGACAGAGATGCAGGTGCCATCCAGACACCAGGCATAAATGAGGTGATCAGATCTGTGAAGAGAAGGATCATGAGAAGAGAAGGTTTGAGATAAAGGTGGCCTAATACAGCCCACCTGATCCGTCTGAGCTGTTTGCTTAGGGCTTTGGGTTAATCTGAAGAGTCTTTGCGGTTGGCAGTCCCTCAGTTCTGCTTATTCCAACAATTTTCCTACCCACAAGAGAACACCTGCACACCCCCATCACACACACCCACACACACACACACACACACACACACGTGCGTGCACGCACATGCATGAACACGCACATACACACAGACACACGCACAAGCATACACACACACACTGCCAGAGGTCATTGTCTCCTCAGGCAGAATTTTCTTCACAGCTGGCTTGATTCTAGCAGCTGCTGCAAAGCATCAGACTGAGGTTTTTTCGGGATTTTGATGGGATCTATATATAGGCAGTCCTGCGTGAGTCTGAGTGCAAACTGTGATGGTCTGTCAGAAAGGACTGGAGGACAGGGCTATATAAGGAGAACGAACACACAGCTGGCTCCTGGCTCTGATCCTCTCTGCGGTGACAGTCATCACCTCAACCCTTACACACGTACCTGTAGCTGGAGGACTTCTGCAGTCTTCATGTATACAATTAACATACATTAGTGAGATGAGATAAGGAAATACATTATACTTCAATAGATATGAATTTCCATACAATGACAGCATTAAGGCTGCATTTGATGTGGTTATAGCAGGACTGTATTTGACTTGGAGTCCAATGAAGGGATCGCACCTGGCTGTGGGCCAAGGTTGTTGACCCCCTGGGTGTACATCAAAAATGGGGAAAAGAAAGGAGGAGATAGGGTGGAGGAAGGATGCCATGATCAGCTGATGTGAAAAGGAGGTGGTGATTGCAATTTTTATTCAGTAGACGAGACCACTTTGTTTAAGTTTGGATAATTGCACAGGAATTCCCTGTGAAATCTGCTTTGGAATGTCAATAAAACGCAAACACCCACATACACAAACACAAATGATTCCAGCAAGACATATACAGACATAAAGTCAGGGGGAAGCTGTTAACACCAAGAAGTGAAAGTGGCTTTTAATGTTACTTATTTTAATTGAAAGTTTGAAAGCCTTCCTTTTGTCGTGCTACCAACAATGTGCTACCAACAACTCCGCAGCATTTTCAACAGTAATTAAGATCTCCAGTTGGACTTTACCATCTTCCTGCAGCTGTATTGATGCTTTTGACTTTGTTTGTGTTGTCTGACCTTGTTTCTTCCACACTTCAAAGCACATTCCCTCCTCTCAGAAATGATTTACAGGAGCTGCTCACCTGACACCCCACGGGGAAGCACTAGCATTGCACTGAGGTGTAGCAACAGAAAAAAACCCCTGCTCCATAAGTCTGTAAACTCATAATATTGATCATAACATTTAAACAATTCTACCTCCAGGACTGTATCATATTTTTCAGGGTATTAATCTAAAGTAGATTAAGTAACATTAATCGTGATACTTCCAGCAATCATAACCTGAGATCCTTTCTTTCTTTCTTTTCTTTCTTTCTTTCTTTCTTTCTTTCTTTCTTTCCTTCCTTTTTCATTTCTTTATTTAATTTATATTTCATTTCTTTACCTTATTTATTTATTTACTTATTTACTTATTTATTTATTTGATTCATCTGACAGACACTCTTTTCCAGAATCACTTACAAGGATTGTGTGGCTCATCCTTAATGATCATTCATACATCCCTTTCCAGCATTAGAAATGTATTGCGCTTCTGTGGATGTCTGAGCCACCTCCCACTCTCTCCTCCATTCCTCTGCAGCAACCACACAGCATCGTGCAACGGCGCCTCCTAGAGGGCAACATAACGCGGCTGCGGGGGGAGACCCGCGACCCAGCCTCCAGGGTGCGCTCTCCCCTGGCCGACAACAAGGAGGGCACGGAGACGGAGGAGAGGAGCGAGAGCACCGCGGACGACTCAACGGAGGAGAGGGAGTCGCCGGAGGAGAGCGAGAAGAGCCTGAGGTCGGAGGAGGAGGAGGAGGAGGAGGAGGAGGGCGGAGAGTCCGAGAGGAAGAGAGAGGGCGAGGAAGAAGAGGAGAAACAGACAGCGGAGGAGGAAAAGACGCAGGAGGAGAGGAGGCCGAAAGCGGAGGAGGGCAAGAGGGCACTGATCCTCACAGCCTTGGTTGTAAAATGCAAGGTAGAGACCCCATTACTCTTCCCAGTGTTTACCACATTTCAGACAGGTTCTTTAGATTCTAATCATTTCAGCCACCAAATCAATTTACAGTGATGCAGTGCAACTAAAGTGAAAGTACTGGTAAGCAGTGGGGCTTGTCATCCAAAGGTTACTGGTTCAGTTCCCCAGTGAGGCACTGCTACTGTAACATTGAGAAAAGCATTTAACCTGAATTGCCTAATCAAATATCCAGCTGTACAAAAGGAATGTGTACTTTCCCTATATCACACATCCTTTGAAATACCAACATATGCATAGATGTTTACATTGAACATGAGAAGTTTAATTATTAGCAGGCAATTAAACCCATCTAGTCTTGTCAGTTTACTTACTGCATCTATCAAAGTCTTGGAAAATCCAGCGTTTCCACTAAGAGCCTCTGGCAAGCTATCCCATGCATTAATAACACTCAGTATCAGATTTCTCCAGTGAGAATTGGTAGTGTTCAGAGGGCACAATAGTTGAAGGATAACATCTCTCTGTAGCAGAAAAAAAACATAACAGCATGAAAAATCAAAAGTTTGTATAAGTTTGATGTAACTACATCATATTCCCATCCCTTCCCCCAACTCTCTCTCTCTCTCTCTCTCTCTCTCTCTCTCTCTCTTTCTCTCTCTCTCTATCTCTCTTTCTCTCTCTGTCTCCCTATTTCTCTATCTGTATCAATTTTCGGTTACAACTGAAAATAAGGAAAGTGAGGAGAAAAGAAAAGCGGTGAGAGAACACCGTTCAGTCCATGGTGACTCATCATTTTCCTTTTCCCTGGGAAATTCACCCTCTTTGTCTGAGGTGCAGCACATCAGCTTTAATGGTTTGCATTATTCACCCCCCCCACCTCCAAACACCCCCCCAGTTTAAAGACCTCTCTCTGCCTCTCACAGACCTTACTGAGTGCTGAAAAGGTGGCACAACTTCACTCTGACTCATCCAGCTGTACAGAACACACCAAACCTGAGATTAATGTGCTTACAAGTGTCTCAGTAACACTTAGGAGTCCATTAAAACACACTTCTGCAAATATCTAACAACCTGATCAAGGCAAAGCTAAAATCGTTTAAAGCAAAGAGCATCTGCTAAAAGCAGCCTAACTGAAACCTCACTGATTCTACAAACTGAAAAGGGGACATGAAGTCTTAGATAAGTGTACAGTTATTGCACAATTATTTCAAAGAGCACAGCGCATGCAGTAAGTAATGTTGTTTAGGAGTATGCTGTAAAACAAAAGTGTTATGTAAGAGCATGTGGTTTGAGGATCCATTGCAAAGGAGTAGTTATTATGATGATGGTCGCAGTCAATCAGGAGGCTGATCTTACAACCTTGCCACCTGAAGAACATGCACACACTACAGTGCGTTGCATAAGAACTGGTCTGTGAAACCATCTGTCACTCCAGATACTCATCCGGAGCTGCAGGGTTAGTCAGCTGTTAGATCTGCGAGTTTCACTCCTACCTTTACAGCCCAAAGCAACCACAATGCCTCAGATCTGTGGGTACAGCACACAGTCAGCATCACCACTCAGCTGCAGAAAAACAGTTTCAGCTTTACACAGACCACAGTGACACAGTATTGCCTCACACAAACTGGTGCAGCGCATACAATCTCAACCCTAAATGAAGACCAACTCTGTAGTTTCAGTCCTACACACACCACAGCAACAATTCTGCCTAAAACAAAGTATGGAAACCCTCCCCAAACAAAGCATGAACCCTCCCCAAAAGCTAACACAGGCTGCTTCAGCTTCTCCTCTCTGATAGGCTGATGCCCTCTGCTATTCTGATTTAGACAGTGAACTCTGATTTTAAGAATCACACTGAAAAGTCTCACTTTCAAAGATCAAAATCTTCATGATGAATCAAATCAACCACTGCTGCTTATGAAAGGCTTTGTTCAAAAGACAAACCACTTATGAGAGTCAAGCCACACTAGACTACTGTGATTCTTATTTCTCATTTCAGTCATAGAATATATTTCCACTAAGACTCTGGTGAAGAAAATATTAAAAGCTTTCACCTCCACCATCCTTTCTCCAAGCCATGAAGTCATGCAATTGCTATTAGCATTGTGCTGGTTGCTGACACTGCACTATGCATAGATTCACAATCAATAACTTTTTCAGTGTGTTTACAATGATTAACTGTTGAGAAAATGTATATAATTATTCACACAAGTTGATTAAATGTGAGGGTGGCTGCAATGGCCATTAATTTTCTGGTCATTCTTGATCGATTAACAGCTCGAAAATCAAATCAACAACCTCCGCATACAAACTCACTGGCTCATTGACACAAGATGTATTATATTGTATTATGTATTTGATAGTACCCTTATCTAGGACAGCTTATATTTATCATACTACCTATTTAGACAGCTAAATATCCACAGCAGCCAATTAACATCAAGAAACCTCCTCAAAGCTAAGGCAGCAGTGCCACACAGGGATTTGAACCAGCAAGACCTGTTCCCTTGCCACCTAGCCTCACTGACTCAGAATTATATCGGCACCGCTCAGTCTGTTTGTTGCTGATAATTATTCTGAATTGAGGACAAAGCAAGTAGAGTGGCTTTACTGAGAGCATAATTTGCAGCAATTTACAAAACAATAACTAAAGCAAACAAAAGTAAAAATATAAAAGTCATTTCAGAACATTGTAAAAAAAAAAACACATGTTGCAGGGGAGGAGAGAGGGCTATTGGGTCTGACTGTCAGTTTTAATTTTTTGACCTTTACCTGTATTATTTTGTTCTTTTTTTAGAATAAAATGTTGAGAGGTAAAAAATGCTCTATAACTGATCGGTCTGTGATTATTTTTAAACTTCACACTTTGGCATTATGCAGACCGTCTTTCCAGTTGCCAGTCTGGCATATGCTTACAGTTCCCCGATGAGGCTGGCTCCCCAACAGAAGCCTTTGTCTAACCGAGCTGACAAGTGAAAGAAACTCCATATGGCATGTGGGACGACGTTGGAGCTCGTCAGAATGCACGGGTTTGCATCCTCCCGTCACTAACAGTGCCTAATTGGGAGCCGAGAAAAAGCACACCTCAGAATGGAGCAGGGTAGGGTGTGATACTCAGAGGAAACGCCACGGAGTTATGAACCTGCTCGTCTGAGGGCTGTTAAAAATCGCTCCAGCGTTCTGGAGAGGCATAAAATATGGTAATATGTCCTCAAAATCCAGGCAGAATATTTTCAGCTCACAGGCTACAGGGGGTGAAATTTCAGCTGGGAGTTTGTTGGTGTCCAGGGTAACATACTAAGTGGCCAGATGGTAACAGCTCTTTGAAGTGGTGGTGGTGGGGGGATGGGGGGACACGGTGCCACATTGTGTGTTAGTTTCCATAACGTGTGCAGGAACCGTACGCTGTAAATGTGTTTCAAATGTCGCCGGCGATGTGAGTGGGCTGATCGAACAGCAGGTAAACGGTTAAAGTCTCCCGAGATGAACCCCACGGTATGGAACATAATGGAAAACGAAATGGGCCATTAAAAGGGTCTCGCTGTTTACTGCGGCTAATTTCAGCACTCCGTGAGGCTGTCAGGTTGTTCTATTTCACTGACGTGAGGCTCTCTGCCATACCACCATGTTGTGTCAAACACTTAGGGGAAAAAAAGAAAACTAATTAAAAGGAAGCCAAGCTGATAGGGGTGACACTGTGTAAATGCTGGAGAGAGGTCATGAAATGATTACACCAGAATATGTGTTCTTTTAAAGACGAAAAACTACTGCTGACTCAGAGCTCTGATGCTGGCATAAAATGTGACGGATGTCATGGGACATAAATCCCAAATTATTTTTAGCACTGTTGCTTTTTTCAGTGCTGCTGTTTACATTTTAATTAATACTGACAGTTTGGCTGATGCAGTCTAAGTAGTTTATGTACTGGCTAATTCAAACGGAATGGAGAAACGTATTTGCTCTGCCTTATATACACATGTGCAATTTTTCATCTTAATGCAGCCATTTTATAGGCAGTCAGTCAATTTAGCAGGAGCTGGCAGCTCTGAAAGGTTTGTTCAGCTCAGTTTAATTCAAAACTGAGATGTATTCTGTACATTTCCCCATCCATCGGCTCAGATAATATATCATGCAAATATATTATATCACACAATGGTACAGTATCACACAAAGGCAAATTCACTCTCAGGACTAAATAAAGAGGAAAAGACAGCACTAAACATGGTTGAATAGCCCAGATGTTTACCTCTGCTTCTCAGTGTGTAATCATTTAATAAATCGCTCTTTGGCTTTTACAGAATTTTACAATTTTTGAGATTTTTTTCTCCTCATTGTTGTCTCCTGGGTGAAAATGTACCTTTTTTAATTGATAAAATGTTCTTTGTGTTTCAGTGAATCTGTTTTCACACATCTCTTGGCGTGCCACCATCACCAGTGGCTCCATTTGTCTGCATATCAGTCAGTGCCATACATCACAGTATAAGCTGTCACGCAGTGTGTGTGTGTTCATGTGTATGTCTGTGTGCCTCCCACAGTGCTGTGAGACAGAGGTGAAGGCCTCCATCAACACCGGCTGCCAACAGAACCGAATCTCCTCTGCCTGCTGCAGGAGACTGGGGTGAGAGTTCCTTCCTCCTAACCTGGGCTCATCTATTCACTGAGCAGAACGCACTGGCTAAACTCCCTTCCCTCTGGGATAAACATCCCACACACGAATGCCCCAATACAGTCGCTCTTAATGGGCTCTGCACTATTTATACAGATCAAACCATAATTACCATGATCCTTCCTGCAGCTACCAGTCGATAAGACTGAAGAGAAAACCTCTGAGTCTGGCTCTCTGATCCATATCACTGTTTCTGTGCCTGTCTATGTCTGTGCTTCTGTTTGCCTGTCCTCCTCTCTGTCCGTTTCACTCTGTGTCTGTGCCTCACTGCGTTTGTGGCTCTTTGCGTCTGTATCTCCAAATCTGTGTCTGTTTCCCTGTATGTCTGCCGCTCTTTGTATGTATGTCTTTACATCTGTGCCTGTGCCTCCCCGTGTCTGTTTGTCTCTATGTCTGTGTCCGTTTGTGTCTACGTCTTTGCATCTCTGTGTTGGCAGGCTGATGCCCACCACAGTGGACCAAGACCTGCTAGGTGGCACCACACAGCCCCACACAGTGGAGGGCCTGCAGCTGCAGCTAGGCAAAGAGAGGACACAGTGTTCCGCCCACGTTGTCGGTAAGGGCGGCCCTCTTCTCTGCACTTTGTTGACATTGTCATTTTGTCACTTTTGTGGATGGAAGCTACATCCTACTGACTGAAACAGAAAAATGAACAACTGAATGAAGAACGGCGTAACCAACAAAGCAAACGAAATAGCAAGTAAAGGATGGCGGTAGCTGACAATGTCAAGCCTTCAGTTGGGTACTGGCCAAAGTCTTTTGTATACCATATATGGAGAATACCGTCCTTTCTCTTCTATAATGACAAAATTAAATATTTAATATTGTTTACTAACCTTAGCAGCCTCCCCTTTCTGTTTTGACTGGCTGTTGTCAGCGAGGGCTGCCAGTGATGTATGGGACTCTCTCGAGGGACATGGCAATCCTAGCCAGTGCTCACAGCGCAGCCTGACTGCACTCACATTGGCCACAGCTCATGGCATGGACCATGCTGCCAGAGCCTGCCAAGGACCCCACCGTTAAGCTGTCCTGTGTGCCTGGTATTCCACATGGAGTCCTGCCTTATTCCTCAGCACAGGGTGCAACAGGCCTTATGTAGGAGATGCAGACAGTCAGTAGCAGCAGCCGCAGGGGGGGATGCTGGTGGCGGTTGTCTGAAATCCGGTGTTATGACTATGCTGCCCCCCCCTCGGAACAGCTTAGCATACCTTCAGCTGTGTCCCCCTGGTGGGTTTAAGGAGGAGACCTTTTGAATCATTTACTTCCTTCCTATCTTGGTTTCCTTTTTCACACAGAAAGGTATACTGAAGGTGAATTTGTAAAATGCTGCAGGTGTTGCCATTGTTATGCCTGTCTGTGAATGAGCAATGAGTTTACCTTTAGAATCATCATTTAGATTTCTTCAATGCTAGAATGAATACAATAGCAATTTGCAGTATCGCAGCAAGGAATCTGCAACACTGCGGAATTATTTAGAGATGCATCGTTAGCTTCTCCCATCTCCAAAAATCGAGAACATCACCACCCACATCCCCTGTCCCCTGTCCCCTACCCTGTGCCTGCTGAATCTGTTCCTCCTCGAGGGGACAGCCCTACTCAATGGCAAGACCCCATGAGTCCTCATTGGAGATGTTTTTACTCTCTTTCACACACCTATTCATGTGTTTTTCAAGTCTACCCATTGTCCACTTCCAATCAAATGAGTTCTTTCTGCTCTCATTCTGCATTCATTTCCTTCATGGTTGCCTTGATCACGATATCGTAATAGATTGACAGCAGTTCTTAATGGCAAGTTGTGCTTTGGTAAAGTTGTAAAAACACTGAAGATTTTATAGAGGGAGCTGTCTAACTGAATTCAAAGGCTATTTAGATTAGTTATCTGCAGCTAACATTATAATTGTTGCTGGTAGACATGCTACAGTCATGAAAATGATGAATTGTGAAAGGAATACTACAATTCTCAGTCATTGGTTTATCAGCTATTTGTCAAGCCTGCCTCATTCAGCCAACCTTATATGCATCCAGTGACAACTGCATTCTTATTGGAGAAAATGAAGAACTGGCTCTAACTGCAGGGAGGTTCTTTGCTAATTACCCAGTTCTTCCCCATGCAATGAGAAAAACAGCTACTGTACACAAAACAAGTCAGCAAATCACCCATTGCTTTTGATTGCGCTGACTTTGTGCATATATTACCTCAGTTTACAGCACGGTTGTCACCACCAGGCTTCACGTAGGGCTAGTAAACAAGGCTAATTGGCAGCTGTAGTCACATACTTAGTTTGATGAAAAACTCTGCATGCATTAAATCTCTTTGTTTGTTCTTAAAAGAGAGTCATCCCCTGTGCTGTAGAAGGCATGATTCTCTGTAGTCAGTATTCAGACCATGTGTTTGACCTTTAATACACAGCAGCAGCTTGGAAACCACAGAGACTAAAAAAAAAAACAATCAAACGCAAATGGACGCAATGTAACTTCAGTAAACCTGCAGTCATGCAGACCTTCTGTGAAGACCTCATGGAGTGTATGTGTGCATGTGTGTCGCGGTATTAACCTCACTCAAATTCTCCTTCTTTCAATCGTATATGCGCATCATAATGATATCTACAAATGAATCACAGGCCGTGTTTGTTTTGAGTTATGCATTTATCAATGTTTATGCACCTCCTTTTTGCAGAAGATGACGTGTTTGAGCTGTGCCTCGGTCTTCAGACGCTGTTGGAACTCAAAGTAAGCTCTTTGCATTAAATGTGTTGAGAAGGTTTCGTAATTTCCAATTCTTTTTTCTTGCAAGCATTGCTAAGTACATTGTGTCCACTTTGGGACTGATAGGCTGGGTGATGAATATTCCACAGGGTAAGAACAATCTGTGAGAGCTACGGTTAATGGCAGGGGGTAAAAACGGAGTGGCAGGGCTCTGGCACTTAAGTCCAAATATGCATCATTCCATTTCAACTCTAAAGAGCCGAACAATTTGCATGCCATCTTAATCAAATTAGTGAGTTTCAGAGGTACTCATTTGAAATGATTATTTTTAAAAGTTCTGGAGCTGTACGCTCCTGGCCCTGAGCTGTGGAACGGCACTGTGAGAGAAAGCAGTAAGGCAGTAAGGAAGAATCCAAACAAGAGGAGATTGCTACGCAAGACTTTAATCCTGACATTTCCTGAAGGAACATACCATTATGCCATGGCAATCTGATCACAGACAAATATGGAAATGAATTTGAGAGATATATGGGGAAATTACAGAGAAATATGGCCTCGCTACGAGGTACCTCTAACAGAAATGACAAGGAGTCTTTATTAATAAAAAAGGCAATATCTCAGGGGGACTCAGACTAAACATACTTGCTGGGCAGATGGGAAATTATTCCCCTTGAAAATAAAAATATTTCAGGAGAGATTTTTTAAGGAGCCTTCAAAACTCAAGCCAATATTATTCCAAGTGCATACCCTATTAGGCTTCTTTCACTCATGGCAGTTCCTGTGGGGAATTTGATTTAATCTGATCACGAATAAAAACTTTATAGTGATATCCCTAAAATAGGCTGGCCATTTATGAGATATTTATGAGATACATTTCAAATTGAATTACCACTTATCACCTTAGATGAAATTTGTATTCAGTGCATGGAGCCTAAAAACGGTGAACTCATAACAAAGATGAATTTTAGACACAAAATGTATAGGTCTATAGCTCCGGTGACCTGGAAGTAAAAGTAGCCAAAGTGGATTTTCTGGCTTAGTAGAAAGGTCAGCCACACTCCCTGGCAGAATGTCTGGTCACTGTTATCATGCAGTCATGTACAGCAGCTGACTACAGGACCAGGTGGCATTATTCCTCTTTAGAGGTTACACCTAATCTCTGAGATTCCTCAAAAAATGACAGGTTGATGTTCTTGGATCTTGATCAAGCCTGTGAACAAAGGGGACTTTCAGCCTCTCTTTATAGTGAAACAGCAAAAATGTTCAAGTCTCCTGGGGCTTTCCAGATCCATTAATCTGTTAAAGGGATCAATCTTACCAAAAGTGAGCAGGATGATGGCTGTCTAATGGACCAATCTCATTTGTTTGATGCCTCAGGGTGTGGAGGATTTGAAGCAATCTATAAATCCAGCTGGATTCCAGGCCCAGTATCAATAATGGCATTTCAAATGTTCTCTAGGTCATCTCAGTGGAGCATTGATGTCTAATTATGACAGGAATCATGTCAAAAGCATGCTTTGACCATGTGGTCATGTTGGAAACACAAATGAGGTCTGAAGTGTGCCTTGACCACATCGCTGTATTGGGCAGCTCTACTCTGCTCTGATTGCTCTGCTCTCTTCCCCTCCCTTTTCCAGTGCTGTTTGGATCTCAGTACCAGGGTGCTGAAGCTCCAGGGCTCAGGGGAGGAGCTACCTTTCCTGGAGCCCACCACCGACAGCCAATACCATCACGACAACAACAAAAACACCACCATGTGACCCTGATGTCACTTCCTCCCTTCCCCCTCCTATCTGGAGTTAATGCTGCCACAGCGAGGGCGTCTCTGGTGGTACCGTCCCCCCCCAACTCTTTGTCTCATGTGACTAACCTGGAGGAGGGCACTCCTCTCTCTTCAATTTACACAGCCGTGTCTGTTTCTGTAGGCTTACGATTCTGTTTTCTTCGATTCCTTCTGTTCTGTTTTTTTTTTTCCCGTGTATTGAACTTGTTTTTATCGGTGGATCTGACAGAGTTTGAGAGGGCAAAGTTTTCTATGTGTGAGATCTTTACAAATAATTGTAGAAAAAAAGCTTGTTACTAGTATTTTCTAAAACTGTCTTAACTAAATCTGTACGTGTGCATGAGAAAATCGGTGAAGTCTGATCTCCTCTGTTTTGCTTGTGTATTTGATGTGTCTGCCTTTTGAGAGCTGTGCTGCCCGACAGTGCTGGGAACACAGGTTTTTTGCCACCGACAGGTGATGAAACCAATGAAAACCATTGCGGCAGCCCTCACGTGGCTGGAGTTCCTTGCAACTTTGATTTGGTCTGTTCAATTAAAAGCAACGTCAAGAACAGTCAGTAGGCCCCACATCAGATATTCAACATCTTTGATTATATGTTAACAGGAGAGCAGGAGGTTCCTCTCTGTATCTGCATAGAGCCCATACAGCACAGTATTGAAACATTCCACATCTGGCTGTGGCTGACTACGCCACCGGTGGATGAGTTGATATCTTCTGCATGATTTTTCAGGTGCTGGCTTGTGTATGTATGTGTGTCTGTGTGTGTGTGTGTGTGTGTGAGTATGTGTGTACTGGAGGGCTGCTGGTTTCCATGATTGCCAGACCCAAGGGGAAAAAAAAGAATACGTTGCTGCTCTCTGTCCAAATTCCAACTGCGTGTTTTAAAATGCCAAGACACAACCCCAGCTGCCTTCCCTCACCCCCATCCCCCCCTCGGGACATCAATCACTCCGGTCTGTGACTCCACTCAGTCCCAAGGCCCCGCTAGATGTTGGTATGAATAAATCTCTCTTTTCATCTAGAGAGCATATCTATTCCGTCACTCGGCCTGTCTGAGGTAATTAACATTGACTTCATGTGTTTATTGATTTAGTCGTGTAGAGCGCTCCTGTGCAGAGTTGAGACATGTCTACGGCCTGTGACTTAGCTTGTCACGTCTTTTTGTCATAGCTTCTGTTCCGCCAGAAAAGGACCCCATAATTCTCTTCAGCCCTCCACACCATGTGCCACACTTACTTACAGGAGTATTTTCAGGTGTTAGGATGACCAATGAGCTCTCATTCTTGCTCATGGAGATGGTACACTAATCTGCTATACTCTCTACACACATGCTGTGGACTACGTAGCTATCTGACATTCTTTCCATAAAGATTAGCCATTCATATATAACATTACTGTGACAACTTTTTATCTTATGTCATGCTACAATGCAATGCAAAAACAGACAACTATAACTAGAAAATATTTCTCATTACTAGATTATTTATCACAAAATAAGATTTTTTTCTTGATTTTGTAAAATTATGTTTGAACCCTGTATTGGAAGTGGGAGCCACATTTTTTAAATTGAGATAACACTTAAGAAAATTAATCTTGTTCATTCCTAGATAAATAATTTCCGAATGAGAAATATGAAAATTATTTTTTGCAGTGTACACTTATGGACAGCAAAAGAAACAAGTGTCTGAAAGGAGTTATTTTGTGTGTTTTTCTGAACAGTATTTTCTCTGCTTAATAAAATATGTATTCTGGCTAAACATTTTGCCTTGTCATACTTGTAACAGGATGTATTAGCAGGCAAATCATCAAGACCTTGTGAATTCCAAAATATGTGTAACCTACTGTAAATTTTTTATTCTCATCACATCACAATGCATCAGGAAGAAGAGTGTAGCAATGGGTATGGGAGGGGATCACTATACCTATACAGCTGAGGGATTGCTTCACATTATTTCTTCAGCTCATTGTGCAAAATAACTATATAACGTTGTCTGGAGGGATCCAATGGATTGCCATCTATTCTATTTAAAAGCCTCACTTGTTTCTGTGGATGCTCTCGTTACTGTGCTGCTCTGACATCCTTGTGCCCTGTGCTGGTACCGGGCTATAAAAAGCCAGTTTTCATGTTTCTGTAGAAACAGCAGATGTTCCCACAGCGAGTTGGGCCTTGAGGGGTGACCCTGTGACCCTCCCAATGCAGCGGCCTGTCCCCCCTTTCCTCCAGCCCCCACTCCTGTCAGAGAGAGGCCAGATTCCCACTGTCACACCCACAGGCTCCAGGTGTTCCTCTCTGTGACAGTATAAACAGCTTTACATCAACTCTCATTTGGAAGATCTGGGGTAGTACGTGTTATTTGTAAAGACCTTAAGGATTACTTTGATGTTCAGTTTGTGGTTATTAACATTTTATGAAACATACTAATGATGAGTATGTCAGACAGAACAGAAAAGAAATGGAACCGTGTCACTCTCCCCTTTTCTATCTTAATACATGCAATTTTATTCCACATTTATAGCAGTGTGCTGTCCAATGGTCCCCCAGCAAGGAAACGTCTGAGCACATTTAATTCCCGTAAAGATCACAGGGGTTCCCCCCCCCCCTCTCTTTTCATACGAGAACATTTACATTCGTCCCGAGAGCCTCCCACGCTGCCGTGCTTTAAAACTCGGGCCTCCAGAGATGCATTAGACTTGTCATGTCAAACAGCGGCAGACACCACGCACCTCTGGAGTGCAACATCACACTGCCTTTCTCATCAGCCCCTCAAAACGTCCCCGGCTTGTCACAGCCTCCCATTTAATGCATCAGTAGAACACTGTGATTTTCCTTCAGGGTTCTACTACAGAGCATGATGCATGTATATATATATAGCACGTGTATACTCTGTGTGCGTGTGTGTGTGAGTGTATACGTACACACACTGTTTCAGCTGCAGTGCCAGTAACCTCAGAATACATGTGAATGCCCGCGGCGATCTTCTGACTTGATGCACACGTCACATTTAGTCACAGTTCAGACAGCTCGGCTTCTTGCCACGTGGGGGCCAGAGTCATCACCCAGGCGGAGCTCGTGGTGTCACTTCCCACTCCCGCGACTCTGCCGTGTGAGGGACTGAGAGGCGTTTAACCCCGCTTCTGCGCCTGCCCCCCCCTTCCCCACCCTCTCTGTCTGAGTGCGGGAGGGAAATGCGCCCTCTTCCCTCAGACTCCGCCGGCCTTCTTGCTTACAGGTGAGACGAAACTCGAGCCGTGGCAGACAGCGCGGCAGGAGGTGCCGTCTCGGACGCTGAAGAAGAAAAAAACCTACTCGAGAAAAGCCCCCAGACCATATGTGCCTGCACAGAATAATCTGTCCGTACGCTTGCGGGGAGTGACTGAGGAGCTTCACTTATCATTACGGTGACATCATCCCCTGCATCCCCTGGCATCAGTGTTTGAGTTGCCTGCGTGGGAGGCCTGGGTCTTTCAGCAAAGCGGCCTGAGAGCTTGTATTGGACAGTGCTGTATGTGCATGTGGAATATGTTTGCTCAAATCAGTGACAGTGTATTGGTAAGGTGGAGGGCTTGTAACCAAAAGGTTGCTGGTTTGACTCCCCACTGGGGCACTGCTGCTGTACCCTTGGGCAAGGTACTTAACCCACAATTGCCTCAGTAAATATTCAGCTGTATAAATGGACAACATGTGAAAATTGCAACATATGTAAGTGGCTCTGGGTAAGAGCATCTGCTAAATGACAATAATGTAAGTCTCAGCTCATGACCATAGTTTCATGTGAGCACATAATCAAAGCTTTGGGAGTGGTGGCAGATGTGGTAAATAAGATACTACTTGTATCTGTTTAAAACAGGTTTCTAGGGCAGGTCTGCCAATGACATCTCTTGGATGAGACAGGAGGAGTATGTTGGGAGGGCACAAGCAAGTGCCCACACTGCAATCTATTTTGTTTTTGGGTTTTGAAAATCTTTCACATTTTCCATATTTCATCTGCAGTTATGACTCTACTGGGAATTCATTGAGACATCAGAGACCCAGAGAGTGGGAAAATAAAACTGTTATTCCTGTACAGGCCGTGCCCCTTTACATTGTGATTGACATGTTTCCCAGGCTAGAGCTATAACAATAATTACTGGACCCCTCTCCCACACACGCACACACACACACACACACACACACACACACACACACACACACACATGCATAGCTACACACATGCATCCTCATAGCATGTCATAGCATGTCCCATGTCTCGACCCAGGGGTGATGCTTTGTTTGGCCAGACTGGAAAAGATTGCGATTCCTTGTTTTGCACGCCCCGCTGATGCACAACAGATTAGACTGACTAATGCGGCCAGCCCTCCCCTGAACACCGGGACATCGCGGTGTTCTCCCTGCGCCGAGCGGAACAGGCGTGGGGGGGAATATTAATGGGGCCGGCCCCTCTCGGTCACACGGAGGAACAGGCGATGAATGCACAGCGTGAAATGGAGGTGGAGAGGAAAATCCCAGGAGACCGGGGCGGTTGGTGGGGGAGAGACTCCCGCAGGAGCGCAGAGCGGCAGGGTGTCTTCCTGGAGACTGAGAGATTGAAGATTGATGCATCTGTGAAGCTCACCAGCTGTTTTTCAGAGTGCGCACTTCACCAGATCTCAGTGACTCCTTTTATAAGGTGCATGCTTTGCTTAGCTCACTGGCTCCTTTCAGAAGTGCACGCTTTACCACAGTTACACTACTACTTCCTAGAGGGCACACTTTGCCACAGTTGAATGATTCCTTCAAGAAGTGTACACTTCCCCACAGCTCACAGACTGTTTCCTGAAGTAGGAGAGGCATAGAGTGCACACCCCACAACTCACTGGCCACTGTGGAACCAGGGTAAAACTAAAATCGAATTCAAATTCCTAAGGCACTGATACTTCGTAAAGTGCAAAACAGATTGCGGTCATACTGCATTAAATGACCATGGTTATTGGAAAAGCCATTTGTGTCATTCATCAAACCCACTTCTTCAGGGCATTATACATGATGAAATGGCAAAGTATTAAGCTTGACACTAGTGGAATTGGATGCCATTAATCAGCTGCATCAATCGCAAAGTGCAGTGGAATTGGATATGAAGCCGGCCTCACATAAAAGCACCACTCAAAGGTTGTAAAATTGCATGGGTTGACACTCAGGATTAGTATTCCTTAATTGAGGAACACTGACGTGTGGGCCGAGCGGCTGCAAAGTGGAGCATCTGCTCACCAAAGGTACCTAATACACACAACAGGAAGCCTAACTGTAACCTTAACACATGTACATGGTACCTGACTGGTATGTAATTGTAACTGTCTATGAGGGTTCACACAATGGCATTCATCTATGAATTCTATTTTTTGTTTGTTAACAGAAAAACGTGAATTTGGGGCTGGGATCAGCCAAGAGACAAGGGTGTTTGCTAACATGGTCAGGTGACTACCTGATCATTACATTATTGAGTCAGAGATCATCATATCATTTATAAGTAATTACAAGTGGCAACTTGGTCACACTTTATAATAACACGATTTAGCTGTTTTATTACATTAGTTACTTATGTGAGCGCTATATAATTCCAAGTGATTATTGAAGAATTGTTATGCATTAGCTGTGTAATTACATTAAGGGTTAAGGTTGATTTTGAGTTGGCATAGAGTTAACAGTTTGACTTAAAGTGAAGGGTAGAGCTGAGGCCAGGTTAGGGTCAAGATTAGGGGGAGAACAAGGGTTATTCAGATAACCTGTATAATTACAGAAACTGCACAAGTGCTACACATTCTTTACAAAGTGGTTTCTATGTTGTTGCTTTGCAAGAATAAAAATGAAAGGTCCCTCTGAATGAACCCCTACTATTGTAAAGGCAAGGAATCAAGCATACATATTTATAAAATAATTAATTATACTTTAATATAAGGTGTTACCTTATTTGAATTCAATTTGGGATTAATATTAGCAATTAGTATATTAATATATACCAATTCCACCTGGCTAAATTATGACTTATCTTACACAATTTATCTTCAGCTATTAAAATACAACAGCGTAGTTTGCATCGAGTCTTTCGTGAAGTCGGGCCAAAAGCCTGGAGGAGTATTTCATTTTCGTGCTGTCACTGACAGTATACGCAGGCTCTTATGACAGGGCCACGGCTCCAGAGGAGTGCTCCGCTTTCTCACATCTTTCTTTTTTTTCCCCCATGCTTACGCAAGTCCCACCCCGGCACTCCACGGGAGTGCGTCCGATGGCATCTTGCTCCCCTCGTCTCCGCGGAGCAGCGGAGTGACACACTTCTGTCCCATTACCCGGGATCGCGGGAGGTAAGCGGTCAGAAACCTGCTCCCGCTGCAGCCTGGGACAGCCGAATCGGGCTGTATTCCTGCATGTGTCCTTATAGAGGGGGTGAGAGCCTTGGTTGGCTGCTGCCAGAGAGAGTACTCTTGGGTGGCTGTTTCCCAGGGTCGGGCCATTTTATATTAATGCTAAGGACTGGCTGGAAGAGTATAAGGGCAAAGGTCACCTCCACAGAACATCCATCACACTCTAAGCTTTATTTTATGAAGGGGAAGCCTTTGCTGTCTTTGTGGGAAAAAATGTAAAAATCTTGTGCCCAAAACAGATGGCCCTACATGCCCCTCCTGCAAGGGGCATGTAGGCCCCCCACCCACACACACACACACACACACACACACACACACACACACACACTCTGATCTCCACAAACAACAGAGGTTGAGAGCAGCAGATTCTTTCCAGGACAGCAGTAGCTACAGAAATAGGACACAGTGAATGACTACAGGACTAGTCAGTGTTTACTCAAGCCTACAGAAGCTCACAGGTCCTGGGAACCAGCCTGACGAGCTTTCAGTGAACTATATCCCCAATCAATAAGGATAAGAACAAGCAGTCAGACCTGACAGGGTGGGCAATGACATTGACGCGGAGCATGTCTGTCCTCAGTTCACCATTATTTTTTTGGGGAAAATCAAACCAGTTAAAAAAAAAGAAAAAACCCTCCCAGAAACAATCTGTTCTCAGCTCCATATATTGGTCTCACATCCAGCCTGAGGAACCCCACAGACACAGAACATTAGTAGCTAATTGCTTGGCACCCAGGAGCCACCTGCTTGATGGCATTGAACATTACCCATTTGTACATCTGGATATTTTCAGTCGGTTCAATTTCGGTAGCTCACCAGGGAATGAAACATGCAAACCTTCTGGGTCTGAGTCCACTCCCCTAACCCCTACCCCACGCGGCTGCCAGCTCCTCTCATTTGGCATTAAGCCACCTCATCCTCTCCGAATTCCCTCCCAGGAGCCCCGAACCCAGGACCACACAGCCCTGCCGTGATACGGCACACCGCGCAGGCCCGACGCGCAAACGAGGCAATGACAGGATCCAGACGCAGCTGGGCCCGGGGTTCTGGCCCGCCAAAGCACAGGCTGCGTCTCAATCTCTCTGCGTAAGGCTCCCCTCTGTTCCACACCGCAGGCCAGGGGCGTCTCATCCATAATACATGCGCAGCAGGGAGGCAGAAATAACCCAGCGATCTGACACCCCCTCAGCGGAACCCCCTGATTAATACCGGCACAAACAGAGCAGCTGATTCCTCTGTTGACCCGGAAAAAAAAGCACGTTCTGCTGTTTGCCTTCTGTTTGTTTTCAGTACAAGTAACAGTGGTGGTTAACTGCAAGTTCTCAGCAACATAAAAAATGCTGTCCCGAAGTTTGTTTTGTTATTATTAGTAGAGAATTTTAAAAATGAGGTCTTTAAGGGTGAAATCCACCTTCTCCATCTTGTAGCTACAGATAGGAAAATTATTCTTGGCAGTGGCCATTCCTTGGCAGTATTATGAGAGCATTACTGAACCAGGCTTTCCGTCATCAAATCACTGGCAATGTGTGGTGGAGTCCTACTCTTGTTACAACACAGACAGCTCTCTAAGAAAGAGAAACAGAGACATGGACCACTGACCACATAGATTTTCCTTTTTCCCCAGTCAGGCTGCAGTGATTCACTGTTCCCATACCAGTACAGCCCCCAAGATTCAAGCAGAAGAACTGCTGAGTCACAGGAGCAGATGGTCCCAGGACCATCCAAGACGAAATCAAGAAACGGCTCTTTCAACATCAGACGCATCAGTAATCAAATGAAAACACAGAGGGAAAGTGAGGCTTTATTGGCATGGTATGTACACGGAGGGCGGAGAAAGAGGGCGGCGGGGGTGACGTCAGTCCGACGCAGCCGGCGGGTCCCCGTACAGCGTGTCCCGGACCAGCTCCGCCACGGCCTGCGTGTCCTCGGGGTCTGTTAGGAGACAAACAACATCATGCCGCGTTGGAGACAACACTGGGCCCCCGAGCGGGAGGCTGCTGGACTGGATCCCATGTAGGAGCTGTGGAGAGAGAGGCTGCGTGGCTGCTCTAACCTTCAGGCAAAGTGCTTTACCCAGACTGCTTCAGGACAAAACCCAGCGGTATAAATGCGTCTCAGAATGTGTCCGCTTTGGGTGATGGCATAACCAAAATGAATATCCCTCGGAATATGACTCCATAAATAAATGTTTTATAAGGCTTACCACTGATCTTCCGCCAGCATTGATTTTCACCTCACTTCAGAGCTCATTCAGACCATGCCAGCCCCTTCATCACAGGGTAGCAGCGTATTAACTGGCAGCTATTGATATTTTTCCTTACTTTGTTTCTCTTTATTTAACGGTTTGATTTGTTGGGGCTTTTTTCCACAACACGCTGCAAATACATAACACTTTGCAAAGAACTGTCATTGCTTATCCGCCACTTCTCTCTCTGCTACGCCACTGCTGCAGCTATCAGTGTGCATTGATTCGGCTTCCAAAAGCTATTCATGCAAATATAATTGATTATGCAAAGGACCCAAACTCCCTAATAGCGTAACCCAGCTGCACCTTTTATCCCTTCATTAAAGTCAGCATTCCTGGGTAAACAGCAAAAGCTGGGCTTGCCGCACTTGAGCAATGATATCACTAGACAACCTGGGCCGGGAAATTCACAGACTGTCAACAGCTTAAATCAGACGTGGCGAATCTCATAACACACAGCAATGCTCCATTAGCCGTCAGAGAGCTCCAGAGAGCTTTTACGTCACCGCCTCCCCCTTCCCGCTGTCTGGACCGTTATCACCACAGCTTTGTGAAGACAGAGCACGCTGCCACCTGGACAGACTGACAATACAGATGGAAAATGGCCTAAAAATATACTGAAGGGCTTTGCTTCTAAAAGCATGTGCTTTTTTGCTGCTGTTATTCTTGCAGGTTTTTGTGTAATAGTGGATCCTTCAGCCCTCTTGACAGAACTGCTGTGAAAGGCTTGCCTGTTTGTGATTGTGAGGGCGGAAGGGGTCTGATTTAGAATGGAATCTGAGTATGTGAAACCCCAGATGTGGCACCGGTGCTCACACACAGCTGACAGGTTGTATAGGCCCCTCCCTCCCCTCTAACCCCAGGCTTTCGGAGCCGCGGTGCCCCGTAACGAGTCAGGGAAAAGCACTTATAAATCAGGTTGAGGAGAAACGGCAGGCGCAGCGACTGAATAATTCAGACCCCCTCACGGGGCACCAAGCAGGAATTTCATTAAGAGGGTCCACACTGGTAAGGTGAGAGGCAGGATCGATACTTCGCCTGTATTTGTGTGAGATACAGGTGAAGCTTGAGAGCTGCAGCTCAGCTTTAAAAGAAAAAAGTGAATCAATCACATTATTCACCTCTAAAAGTGCCTGGCCCACAGTGCCACGCTTGTTTGGCACACCACAGACAGGCAGACCCCAACACGTTCAGCAGAAGCGCTTGTGCTAGGCTACAAAGCATTCAATTTCACACCGTTCACATTCTGTTACACATTTATACTGAGGCAGTTGAAGTCATTTATCATGCTCGTGGATGCAACAACAGTTCGCCAACATAGACTCAAGCGTATGGCCTTATGGTCCACAGTCCCGTGCTCTGCGTTATACATCACAGAATGTTCCGGTAGAGACTGCAGATGCTGGGCAGCAGATGTGCCTCGGAGGTAGTTTCCACAACAAGCCCTAGTTACGTAAAATGGAAAACAAGACAGTTAAGGCGTGACGACACTCCTCGAATTTTTGGCGCAGAAAAATGGCTGCCCAGTACGAGCAGACGCCAGCATACAGTATGGCTGCCGGGTTGCTCTTGGACCATGAGTCACATTTAGACAGTCAGAGGTGTGAGAATCAGTGGGCTGTGTGTGCGTGTGTGTGTGTGTGACCTTGATGAGAACACACGGCAGGGCGCTGCTGACCAGCCTGCCTGGAGGGGGTGTGGAGTCACGTGTTCGTGGCACAAAGGTCCGTCTGATACACGGTCACCCCGCCGTGCCTCCCGCTCTAACACACAGCCAGGAGGGCACCGCTTACCGATTCTGCTACAACTCACTGATTATACGCAGAAAAGCCGCTCGCTGACTGAACACTACAAACATGCTCTCCACAAAAACAAAAAGAAAAAAAACAGAGGAGGGGAAAATAACACACGTGGAGAGAGGATGTTGAGCGTTCAGGAGGAGAACGAGAGGAAGAGAGCCATGGCAACCAGGGCCCTCGGGATTTACGGAACACCATTTTCCCGATCCACTCCGAACGCACGGCTGATGGCCAGCTCACTCTGACGGTGTGCTCCCCCGGCTCGAGGTGGCAGCAGCTGTGGAGGCTGTTTATAGACGAGCTCCTGAGCCAATGAGTGCACCCCCAGAGTGCCACCAGAGGGGACGGTCCCGGTCCGCTCTGTTAGGTGATTCTCAGGCAGGTCAGCCCCCTCCCCCCGCCCTGAGAGACCACCACGGCTTTGCTTTCTAAACATGTCGCTCTACATTTCTCACACCTGTTTTGCTCCTCAACGCACCCTTGTGCTTTCACCGCCCAATCGCAACCTAGTTAATCTGTTCCTACTGGTACTGAGCACGCTGGTTTGATACCTGGTGTTTACCGTATGTATGCAATGACATGGGTGAAGACCTTGTACAAGTTTGTGATGTAACTGAAAAACTTCCATCATGCTTTGCTTGCATTTGATTGAAAATGCACACAAGAGGAAGAGAGGGACATAAGGGTACGGTTTGCTGTTCAAAAGCCATTATAAAAGATTGCTATCATTGTTAGCAATAGTGTCCATTTGACCTTTGACATGGGTGTATGAGGTCATAGTTATTCATAAAATTCAGCACAGGCTTGAGGGTTCAGTAATTAGCAAAGGCAATTTGTTTCCTTCTGGTCTTGGTGAGCTGAGAGCCTCACAATCATCAGCAAATACGAGGTCAGTTAGCTAAAAATGGTACTCAGCCAATAAGCTGTAAAAGATTACGCAATCTTTCATATGTCAATGGGGAGTGCAGATCTCTTCCAGTCTCTGGTTCTTGGGTTCTTTTGAATGCTGTGCATCATCTGAACTACAAATACAAGCCAAATCATACTGCAACGTAGATTTCGATTTAGAGTAGAGAAGACTACAGTAACTCTGTTCCAAACATATCTAACTTTGGATTTTTGAATTCAAAAATTCAATGTTAGTTGTATATACAAGAGAGACTGTGATTGCTTTGATTGTGACTTTTCTGTATTTTGGTATTTAAATTTGGATTTTTATATCTGAAATAAAATAGGATTTTGAAATCCATTTGCAGCCTTATGTTTGGAAGGAGTATCAACTGTAATTAAGGTCAGATAAAGAGTTCTCAATGGACAGTGAAATCACTCAAATCCACAAGCAGGTTAGGGTGGAATGCAAACGATATGAACCTAATTATTTCCTGTCAATTGCACAGTGCTCTGACGCTGACTTTGTCCAACATGTAACGGATCAACAGCTCGTCTCCCCTGCAGCCGGAGTGGCGGTCTTTAATTCAAGGACTGTCACCCTCAGGTTGCTGCTCCATCTGTCACACTCTGAAAGGCCGTCCCGCACAGAGGGGACGTCACAGCGGAAAACACACATGCACACGCGCATGCGCACACATACACGCACACACACAAACACACACACACACACCAGAATGCCAGCATCAAAAGGACAGAGACAGGCACACACCCAACAGAACCCAATCCTCTAAGCCCACAGACCCACACATGTAGCGCAACACAATCGTTCAGGGATACATATGCGCACACACAGGACATAACCTCTGAAGGTTACAGACACACAGCAGAACACTATACATGAGGCGCACACACACACACACACACACACACACACACACACACACACACACACACACACACACATAATGAGCAGTAGCCATTACAGAGGACGAGAGAGCCTAAGCTGCTTTGCATGCTATCCTTTAAGGCTGCGCTCACTGCAATGGCAGACACTGCTGAAGTGCATAATGCCACTCAATGCCCCGGGCCTCCATGGGTCACTGTGCCCTGCCCCAGCCCCCAGACAACACAGGGAGGAAGGGAAGCAGGCAGAGGGAGAGATGAAGACGATAACAGAAAGAAGGTGGGGCAGACATACAGCGTGTTTCCAAGATGGAGGGAGGGAGAGAGAGGGACAGAGAGAGTGAAAAAGAGAGAGAGAGGCAGAAGAAGAGGAAGAGGGGGAGAAAGGGAGGGAGAGAGAGTGAAAGGCAGAAGAAGAGGAAGAGGTGGAGAAAGGGAGGGAGAGAGAGTGGTAGAGGAAGGGGGGAGAGAGGGGGAGAGAGGGAGAGTTGTAGAGGAAGAGAGGGAGAGAGTGTGAAAGAGAGAGAGGGAGAGAATGAGAGAGAGAGAGAGCGAAAGAGAGAGAGGGAGAGAGAGAGTGAGAGAGGGAGGGAGAACGAGGGAGCGCACACCAGGACACGCATGCTCTTTCCCATGTACACACACATGAGCTCAGCCCTCCCTCCCAGTGCACAGAGAGACACAGAGACACTGAGATGGAAAATCACATGCCAGGAAGAAAAGGTCAGCATGCAACATCCCAAAGCAGAAGATGCCACATGCAGTTGAGTCAGACAACAGCAGAAGCACCTGCACCAAGCACTGTAGATGCACACATACATGTTCTCTAATACAGTACGTGATGCGGGAGATTGTGGTTTCTCAGATGCCTGGACACAGACAGAATGAGACAGTCGCAGAGAGATAGAAACTCTCATTTGTATTGTGTGTATGGCTCCTGCTTAGGCAGCAGTGCGTCCAGGTGTGTGTGTGTGTGTGGGTGTGTGTGTGTGTGTGTGTGTGTGTGGGTGGCTTTCTCACGCTTCTCGCTCTGATTGAGATCGCTCATCACTTTCACCCAGCAGCCAGATAATACTACTCCTTTTCAGTTTTTGTTCAAAACTCAAGGTTTCAGCGCTATTGATTTTTCCACTCCAGCTCCAACACAGCACACAGGAGTGACAAGTTTATTCAGTGCCCATGTGTGTAAACCTAACAACTGAGGACTGCAGAAACCACCGGGGGACGCACAGCTACCGCTACGCCCCTCCTCCCCACCAAATTTCAGCGGCTTTGTGCTAATCACCCTCTCTCTGTGCCTGAGGCCTCATCCATTAAGGCTTTATTCACGGTAACTGGAGACTCAGGTGTCATACGCTGGCAACAGTAACTGCAGGTTTATTATAATACTTGAGCCACTCCCTGAATCTCAGTGGATCTACGCTCATCAGTGCCTTTGCTGTCTGTTATTGTGAACGACTGCCAGTCTTGGCCACCGTGAATGAGTGGCACTTGACTCACTTATTGCAGGGAAAACACATCTCCCCGTGGAGTGAGCTGTATAGGTCCAGAAACCACAAAATTAGGATATCTGTAAACATGTCAACATGAAGTAGATTTAGATTTTGTGGCCTTTCTATGAATATGCCTCTCTCTCCCAGTCTGAGAGACCCCACGGCAACACTATGCATATACCCCTCTCTCCCAGTCTGAGAGTCTGCAGTTTCACTCTGAATATTTCCTTCTCCCGTCTGCGAGACCCCATGGCAACACTATGCATATACCCCTCTCTCCCAGTCTGAGAGTCTGCAGTTTCACTCTGAATATTTCCTTCTCCCGTCTGCGAGACCCCATGGCAACACTATGCATATACCCCTCTCTCCCAGTCTGAGAGTCTGCAGTTTCACTCTGAATATTTCCTTCTCCCGTCTGCGAGACCCCATGGCAACACTATGGACACACCCCTCTCTCCCAGTCTGAGAGTCTGCAGTTTCACTATAAATATGCCAGTCACGCCTCAGCATCACTCTGCGGAAGGAGCCACAGCCAGATTTGCATGCATTTATTAGAGCAGAGGACATCCTGGTACTCAAGATTTTTTAAAGAACATATTAATCCTTTTTTCCCTCCACATCTTGTAAAGCGGTTTAAGGTTTTGTGGGCGTTTATGCGTGGTAGCGTGCGTGTGTGTGTGTGTGTTTATGTGTGTAGGCCTGCATTAATATGAGACAGGGAATTCCCTCTTCCACTCATTGAATTCCACTGAATCCCCAGCCCCTAACACCTGCTAGCTCTATCACTTGCTGTTTATTTTACTTATGGTATTGGGATGTATTTTGGATTCTGTGTTCTAGTGACTGATGTATGCTAGTATACTTGGCTTCTGTTGTCTAGTCAGATTGCACAAGTTACCTTGTGGCAGGGCTTGAATAGTGTTATGCTCACACTCACTGGTCTGGGAGTGTTGTTAGCCTGATCTGACACTGTTGCTCATTTAACTTGAATGGGTACACTTATGTCTTATTGTGATGGAAGTCACTCTGGATAAGAGTATCTACTAAATGACTGTAATGCACGTAATGTTACGAATGATCTAGCACATTTAAGTCATTGTAGCAGATAAGTAGCATTCAGGAAAGAGGGAGACTCACCCACACTGAGCCGCTCCATCAGGCCCCTGTACTCCGGCCTCTCCTCCAGCACCCTCAGCAGGTTGGTGGGCTCCATGCGCTCCAGCTCCACCCTCCAGTACACGTAGATCTTGTGGTTGAAGCCCACGTAGACCAGGCACGGGCTGTCCTTGCCATCCTTACAGGTGTACTGACCTGTCCCGGACACAGCAACGCAGGGCATCACAGCACTGACATTACAGCACACAGAGAAACAAGGCACTGACCCTACAGCATTGAGAATCACAGCACTGACCCTACAACATGGAGATTCACAGCACTGACCCTACAGCATAGACCACCACAGCACAGACACAACAGCACAGAGAGCCAAGGCACTGAAACCACAAGTAAAACATATCAAACACAGAACGGGATCTTCTAATAAATGTGAAAATGTGATTAGGGACAAATAGGCCATTTTTGCCATCACGTTGTATGTGCTCCATTTCTGACTGTAGAAACATTATTAATTCCTGCGAATTCCTAATTTAGGTCCACGGTACCCCCCTGGCTGACTTAATACACGACTTTCCCCGGGAGTCGCTGATTCCACGGTAACCGTGACGCCGGGCTAATGCACACTAATTAGCGCTCGGCGGCAGAGAGGAAGCGCAGGCAGGACGTGTTTAACGAGGGGCCCCTGCTTTTGCGTGCCCAGCAGAGAGAGAGAGAGAGAGAGGGAGAGAGAGGAAGAGAGAGGGGGAGAGAGAGAGGGAGAGAGAGAGAGAGAGAGAGAGAGAGAGAGGGGGAGAGAGAGAGGGAGGGAGAGAGGGAGAGGGAGAGAGAGAGAGAGAGAGGGAGAGAGAGAGAGGGCTGCGTGGACGCTGCTCTCGTTCGAGGCGGGCAGGCCACCGCGGCGGCGCGGCCTCCTCCCTCACTTCTCCCCTTCACTTCATTTATCCTCTTATTCCATTTACAGAGAGACCTCTCTCATCAGGAGCACCGGAGAGCCACGCGGGCAGTCGCAGCCAACGCAGAAAGAGAGAGAGAGACGGACAGGGAGGAGGGAAAAAGAGAGACCGAGAGCTTTTATCAGAATTACCATTTCCTCTTATTACTATTATAGCTATCAGCATTGCAAATATGTGCTTTATGTAGTGCCTGCTGCTCATCTGTTTTAACGTGTGAATGTATTGCTGTATGCTTTGACAATACAAAGAGACAGAGAGAGATCCATTTACCTAAATGTCGGGCATTTTACTGTGTTACATTCTAATGCAAATCCCAGTGGTTTGCTGATATTTACTGTTGCACTCCAGGCCAATAAAGCATTTTGAATTCAATGAAATTGGGAGAGACAGAAAGAGAAAGAGAAAACAGACAAAGACAGAGAATATAAGATGGAGTGGGGGTTAGAATTAGGCTAAAGGACAGAGAGCTATTGAGCATAAACTGAAAGACTAGCAGAAAGAGAGATTAGGAGAGCTAGAGCAATAACGTAATAACATACAAGAAAAGGATGCTATTGGAGGGTGAGCAGGAAACAGGGATGGACAGATAAGATGAGAGAGAGCATTAACCGAAACAGAGAGAGGGGAGGGGAGGAGCAGATGGGTGAAGCGAGGCTCCGGTGGTGGTTGATGTTTCCGAGTCTCCCTTGCATTAGAGAGTGGCTTCCATAAATAAACACACTAACATGATACGTCTCTAAACGAATTCAGCGCAAGCAGAGTTCATAAGACTGCGCAATGAGAGTCCTCTCCCTCAGGGTGCAGACAGAGCCTTCACTGGCCTGCATCACTACGACTCAAGCCCCATACTGCCACCTAGTGGTGAGTCTTCAGGCCCATTCAGTTACCTCCTCTTGGGACCAATCAGGGCTGCCTAGTGACACTCTCTGACATCTCCTCACTGTCCAGAAAGAGGGCAGGACACCACAGCAATAGTAACATCTGCTTAGTGGGATGGTCATAGTGTACACATGTTATATGGGTTTACTTACAAGCTTTCATTTTTTTAATAAAAAGCATAGGCGTCAGTTTGTTTTGAAAAGTGCTGGGGACAACAACGGGTTCGACGTGTGAAGGCTTTCAAAAAGTGGTGGGGACAAAATGGGCCACGACAAAAAGTGGTGGGGACATGTCCCCAGCGTAAATGGCGCCTGTGCTTAAAAGTACAGAATACCAGCGCTGGATCTGAGGGAAGTCTCTCTCACCTGCACAGAAGGCGTTGACGTTCTCATCGAACTGAAACCTCACAACCATGCGGTTGTGGTCAATGATGTAGGTCTGGCCATCCCAGGCACAAGCCACCACCTCTTCTCTCCCATCACCCTTAGAGACAGTCACACACACATTAATTACATATTACTTTTGTTAAGTTAATAGACAAAAGACGCAAAAATTGAGTAGGCCCTTTTTTGCTGTTGGTATAACACTTTGGTCAGGGAGTGAATACATTTTAATACTTCTAAATATTAATGTAAAAACCTGCCATTAACTCAAACATCAACATACCACTAGAGTGCTAAAACAGTGAATTCTAAATTATTTCACATTCTTAAACTGGAGTTTGCATCTTTTCACTGCCTGTAAAATTACTCCCATACCTGTTTGCTCAAAAAGCCTGCTTTAAAAAAAGTAATCATAATTAACGGGTGGCAATGTATTTATATGTCTCACAAAGGTATAAATAGGCCGTTAATCCAAAGTGTGACTGTTAAATCCATACTGTTACAGAGTGAGCGAGTCAGTGACAGTTAGCAGGGGGGTGAAGGCAGGGGCGGAGTGTAATTTAAGCTCAGATGCAAAGGGAGAGTGGCAGCTGGATCAGAGGGACAGACTTACTGTGACGTCCAGCTTCTGCAGGGCAAACAGCTGGTGGTCCACCTGCACTGACCAGAGGAGCTGCTCCGAGGTGTCCATCAGCTTCAGGGTACCTGCAGCCCACGTGCACACACACACACACACACACACACACAGACACACACACACAGACACAGACACAAACACACCCACACCCACACCCACATCCACACCCGCACACACACACACACACACACACACACACACACACACACACACACACACACACACACACACACACACACACCCGCACACGCACACACAAACAAACCCACACCCACACGCACACACACACACACACAGACACACACACACACCCGCACCCGCACACGCACACATGCACATGCACACACACACACACAGCCACACCCACACCCGCACACACACACACACACACACACACACACACACACACACACACACATCCACACCCACACACACACACACACCCACAGACACACACAGACACAGACACAAACACACCCACACCCACACGCACACACACACACACACACACACACACACACACACACACACACACACACACACACACACACACACACAGGACAGGGAACAGGTGACATTCAAACAGTACAGTCATTTTCACATCATGTTGTTAATATCCACCTCCAAATTTAAAATAACAGCAAGCTGGGAACTGAATTGTCAGCCTTTTGGTTACAGGACCTATCCCCTACACCTTTACCACATACAAAATGAGCAGCTACATTAAAAATTGTTCCTATGAGACTGAACCTCTGACACATCAGGCTTTATTGGGCTGAGGCAAAACTACTACCACCCCCACCCCCCTTAATAATATACCCTGTCTGCTTGAGAGCAGGCTGACACATGAAACTCCCCATCAAAGTTTGATTTGCAGTGAGTAGGGAGGTCTCTGCTCTGATCAAATCACTCCCCGGGAGCAGAGAGGAGAACAGCAGATATCAAGATGAAAAGAGAAAATCAATCCCATCTCACACCTGAGTCCGGCACAGAGGGCAGTGACACAGATGAAGAAAGAGAGCCTGCCATATACGCACGCGCGCACACACACACACACACACACACACAGTTGCACATTTATATACATGCACATACATACACATACTGACCCCTTGGCCAGTACTACTGTCCTACTACTGGGTTTCTACTGAAGACTGCACTTTGGGATCAGGCTGTAGCTAACCACAGCACACAGCAATTTGAAATTACACTGAACCTGGGTTTTCTCTACAGTTTTTGCAAGAACCTCTTGAAAATACATATGCTGTGAATGGCAAATATTTATTCATTGTATTTACATGAACTGTGGTATCTTCCGTGCCAGCATGCCCAATCATAGCTTCTTCTACTCATGATGGCCAAAGACAATGGGAGCCATAACCCAGGGAACAGAGAAGCAGTGGCACTAAACACCTGCAGAAAAACTGCCTCACCAAGCTCTTTTTCTCATGACCCAGAACTACCCCGCTTTTACTGCTTGTGTATGAAAAGGTCTCATTTACATGAAGAGCTCTTACCAACTAGTAATTATACAGTATAGTGTACAGTCTGTATGTACTGAAAGTTACATGACATAGTTGAAGTACTGCCACTTTCTCACCAGGTCTCTCATACAAACTTTATTTTCATATCAAGAACCCTCTTGGTTAAATAAAGGTTAAAAAACAGAATTGGAAAATGAGGAAATATCTGACCGCGTATATTGATGAAATAAATATACTGAAATGTAGGGAAATTAGTTGAAAAATAGAATACAAACAGTTCTGTTTCCGGATGTCTACCTGCGCGAGATCACTGCTGTGACAATCTCCCCCGATTCATCTCTTTGATTCTAATTGGTCCTCACCAGCATGTCAAAGCATGTCCAAGTGTATAATTACTACAGTGCCTGTGATAGCAGCAGCTCTTCACACTGCTAATCACATCACTTCTCCCCCCTTCAGAAATCAATTGTCTACTCATTATCTCACTGAGCACCGTGAAACACCTGCGCGATTCTTCATGAAGCAGTCCAGACCGCTAAGCACTGCAGCTCAAGGTAAAGTGACAATAAGAAACTGTTTGGTGAATAAAGCACCTTCCATTACCTTTCCACAATCTTTACTATGTGTGTGTGTGGGGGGGGGGTGATTTACCTCAATCACCACCACCTATCACCTCTCCCAAATGCATTTACATTTACTAATTTGACAGATGCCTTTATCCAAAGAGACAAGCAAGGCAGAGTACAACACGAGCGAAGTGGGTGAAACCCTTTTTGAGTTTTTGAGTATCCACAATTCAGTCAAAGTGAAGAGATAAGCATTTACTGAGCCAAATAAGCTGTATGATATTTAAATAGATAATGACAGCCTTAAGGGAACACTGGGGAATGCCCCTACTCTTTGCTTTAAGCCTTACTTTGAATACCACAGTGAATATAGATCTTGTCACATAATGTCTCTAACAAAGGAGGATGTATAGTTGTTGCATAATGTTCTTGTCCATACCCTGTCCCATTGGTTTTGTGTTCAATCTAGAGAGAAGGATGCCCCCTACTGGCCAACCTACACCACTGCCAGCAGCATTCGAGTTTTCCAAGGTTTCCAATCTACGTAGCACAAACGAATAGCCCTGCTTGTTTGGCTTTAGCACTACACAGCTGGAACCAAGCTAGCACGAGCGAAGGCTAACAGTGACGGCTTTTCCAATTAATTGCAACCTTCTAGAACTACAGACAGTGATGTCACACTGAGAATGGCATATACACAGGTAACCGCCTGGATTTCATCTGCAATCCAGTGGCAATGTTTCCCTGAAAAAAGACTCCATATTGCCTCCATCTATCACTGAATGTTTGCTGTGGTCTGCACTGGGGCCATGTTCCTTTTCCCCTTTCTTTGACCTCAGTTTTTAGCATGAACGTGAACAGAGGCAACATAGTTATGCACCATGCCAGTTCTGCCCACAGCTCAACTGTAAGTGGGCCAAGCTAGGCAACAGCAGGACTGAGGACTTAGCTAACACGGGTGTGTATGACCAAAAGAAGATTATGTAAAAGCACCCAGAATATGAACTGCTTGAGCGAACACCATTCTAAATACAACAGAAAATGGGTTCTGGCTGCTGCCATTTGCCAAGCAAAGCTTTCAGGGTGGTATCGGAAAAAGTGATTTAATACCACTCGACAATATAGATTGCTGCTTATCACAAGTGCACAACTCATACGCAGGTGCTGCGGCCCATTTCAAATCTGACTCATTCTAAGTGTGTCAAGAGGGCGTCCAGGCACTAAGCCAAATTTTCTTTATTACACAAACATTTACCGCTACGCTAGTGTTTACTGTTGCTCAATCAAACAGCCTCTCCTAACTGTCAAACCGGCTGCTCTGTGCACACCAGGAGGGACGCGAACCCCTGTCATTATGTGGGTTTCCAGACGTCAGCAGACAGTGATGTAAACGTTCTGGGCACCACTGAGCCCTGGAGCACAGAGAAGGGTAAGGAGCCACTGGGACACAGTGCAGGACAGTGGTGCTGGATAGTGCTACTGGTGTTCTAGCCAATCAGGCACTGAATTAAAGAACCATACGGATCCCTGCAGGTGACCCGTTCAAGCCACTTATCCCCCCTTTTCTACTCCAAGTGCCCCCTGTCGCTCCCCCTGCCCTGCTAATTACCATTTTAAAGCTCTTAGGGAAATGGTGACGGGAGCGTCGGCTAAATAAAGGCCTGCGTCTCCTCCTCCCACGGCCTGCTCCCTCTCTCTCTGCGCCCTCCAGCTGACAGAGCCGCTTATTATTGTCCCCGCTCCCTGGATGAAAGCGACAGACTCAGCTTTTCAGTGATCTCACACAGACGCGCGGGGGACGCTCGGCACGGTTCAAAGAGGGAGAAAAGCGCACAAAGCCGTGGATATCGACAGACCAGACCAGGCAACCGGTTGGCGCTGAAGCCCCAGGCTGTAGTCTTCCTTACCGTTTAAAAATGGTATGCCATTTATAATTGGTTGCCCAGTCTATTTTATTGATAGCACACAAAGCTGTAACTAAAATAACAAACTAGACTGAGCAACCAGTTGGCTCTGAAGCTCCAGGCTGTAGTCTTTTTCTTACTGGTTAGAACTGTATGCCATCTTATTAAAAACATAAGAATTCCTGTAACAGATCCCAATTAGGACTTATGATGCCAGGTTCCCTCTTGACTAGAACATACTCATCTGGATTGTGGATTAGCAGCAGGGACTAAGTGACCGTTTCACACTGGATGACCTTGACACTTACCGTCTAAAGTGCAGAGGGCAAACAGGCCGCACTTGGAGGAGTCATCTTTGGAACCTGCAACATAAAACAGGGTAACCTCCATCTGTCATAACATGTGCTTCTACATTTTCCAAGCGCTAATAATATGCTGTGTTCGCATGTGTGTACGTGCGTGGGGTGCACATGTGCGCACACGTTTTATGTGTGAGTGAGTGAGTGTGTGCATGTATTACACTGCATAATGCAAGCACAATGCCATTGTGCGTCTGTGTCCCAGCACCTGTGGAAAAGGCCTCAGTTCCTGTGTCTCCTCATCAGCTCCTTCCCTCCCAGGCTCCTTTCATCCCGCTCACACTCATCAGAGCGGCGGCCTTTCGTTCCCCCCCCGCACCACCTCTTTGACCCGCCCGCACCTGGGCCTCTGTTCAGGCAGACACCTCCAGCAGCACATAGGAGGAAAGACTCTCTCTCTGTGACTGTGTGCTGAGAGAGGTTCCCTTTGTTATTCAATGTCATGCTGAAGGATGGAAGCTGCAAACTTGCACAGAATGGGACCACTGCATTTTGAATAGGTGCCTGTATAAAACCACCACTGCAAGTGAATCATATGAAAACGCATGAAGCACTCCAAGACACAGCTGAGGCCCAAAGGAGGGAGAGAAAAATAAAAGAGTGGCACTTTATATTGAACCCATTAATAGGTGAAATGCTTCCTTCCAAATTGCCTCAAATTTCAAGACCCCCAGGTCTGAGAAAGATGAAAACATTTTGTCTGCCTGATTGATATTCTGACATAAAAAGTAATGCATCACTGTCTCGCAGTCTGTGCGCACAGCTCCTCTCCTACCTCAAAGGGAGTGAGGCAACCCATGCTCAAAGACTGTGCATTCAGCAAACCTTCCTACTCTGAGGTGCCATTTATCAATGGAACTTTTCAAAATGTGTATACTAGAAAACCTTCTTCTAAGAATATACTCTGAGTGCATGTATTCAGAATTCTCAAGGATTCATGAAATCGCCTTCATGTAAATGTGGTCTTCGTGTTTTAACAAAAGCCTTTTCAGTGCAGTACTCTGTGTGTTCCCGATCCAGAATGGTCATGTTCCTTTCATAACGAAAACACCTTGATACACACACACAGATTCATTTTTCTCATCACTCCTTTCCCATCCACCAATGCATAAGACGTTGCCCTAGTTAATGCAGTCTCAATCCTCTGACTGCTTGGATTTCAAACCCTGTATGAGCCCTGCCCTCTGTCTCCAGGAGAGAAAAGGGAAAATCAGACAATTTAAATAAAACTATCAATTTGCAGGGAAGGTCTTAAGCAAATGCAGGGCTCCTGAGTCATCAGCCATGAGCCTGAGATGTTAATCTCATACCTCAGTATGTGCCAGGCCTGAAACATCAACAATCTGGTGGTGCTGGGTGGTGAACAGAGATATTGTATATACTGTTGAGGGGGTGGGGACAGGGGAGATGGCACCACGGCACAGAAGACCACCCCACGCCCCATACATAGACACCCCTCATCAAGGAAACAGCGGACATCCCTACAGCCAATTGAAGGGAGAGCAAGGCCAGAAAACGGTAGACCTGTTCCCAGCACTGTTGCTGCAGAGTGGTTATGGGCACATCTCAAAAGTGCATATTTCATAACCTGATGTCATACTTGTATACCAGAGCTAATGAAGCCCTGCAGCACTTGCGACAGCACTCCTCTGGCTCTTCCTTTTTCCACTGCCCATACGGTACCTCTGCTAATGCTGCCTATCAGGTGGGTGGAGACGTTCTTGTTGTGGATGCGGCCAGTCGTCAAGTGCAGAATGACGTCTCTGGGGGGCCCCTCACTGTGAGGCACACACAGGAGTGGCAACACAGCAGGTACAAGCAGTAGGTACGCATATAAGAGGAGACACAAGTCCAAACACAGTGCACACAAGAAACATTAGCATTACTACCTCAAGGATGAGAATGATAGCTGACTCCACTTTTATGTCTTTCAAAATACAGACCAATATAAATAAGAAATTGACCTTTTTGATTGTTGTGGGGTAGCAGAAGCAAGAGATGGAAACATCTCAGAGCATCCCATGGTCTTACTTCAAACCCTAACAATACTGCATTACACAAACGCACATAAACCCATAAATATGTCCTCCACATTTACTCATATTCACATTAAAAAAACACGACTGAATGAAAGAAATCAATTGTAGCATTATTTTTTTTTACTACATGAATATGAAATGGGGCCACTTTTAACTTCAAACAACACATCCTGTATTTGCCAAACAAATCCTTTTGAAAACATACCAAGCTGTTCTTTTCAGTTTTAGTGTTCCAAATAAGGCTATAATCAACTTATCTGACCAAAAGAAAATACACTTTTCTCTGGTGAATCATGGTTTTGTTAAAATTTAAAGAGTTTGAATAAATATGGTGGGCAGTGAATACATATATGGCCATCAAACATCAATCAGTCCTCACCCGCCAGGAGTGGCTGGGGTCCCCTCCCCTGGCCCAGCGGCGCCCCCTTGTGTCCATGAACACAGCAGAATGGCATAGCCGCAGCCTGGCTGAGACACCATCAGCTCCGGCTCGCCCTCCGGCCCTGGATTCACAGACAGACTGTCCACCTGGGTGAGTGGAGAGAGAGAGGGAGGGGATATACACAGTGGAGGTGGGGTGAGAGGAAGTGAGAGCAAGAGGGAGCAGAGGAGAGAGGGAGGAGAATGCAGTGAGTAGGAGAATGGCTTATCCGCATAATGTCATGAGCTTTTTATGCATTACATTACATTACATGCACTTAGCAGACGCTCTTATCCTGAGCAACTTCTAGGCACAACAGAACATAGGTGCATCCATTCAAGTTAAATGAGCAACAGTGTCAGACCAGGCTAACAACACTCCCAGACCAGTGAAAGCATACTAGAATGTGATATGGAAATAGAGGGAGTGTCTGAAATCTATGCCAATCATCTCTGCAACTTCTTTACACTGTTGAATGAAACAGCGTGCTCTTATTGCGCGGGTGTACCTGTCCCTCCAGCAGCCATTTCTTCAGCAGCACCAGCTGTCCTGAGGACAGATCCGTGGAGTCAGGAGGCTCCTCCCAGCGGAAAGCTCGCACCACGCGGTCAGTGTATCCAACCACCAACTCGTTGCTCCCGTCTCCATCTACTCAACCCAGGACACAGCACGCATGTACCCACACACAAACATCAACAAGGTTCATGTGAGGAACGATTGTTTCACTGTGTTATTAATGCCTTGAACAGCTTTCACCAGGATTCCTGGTTGAGTTTTTGATTGAGTGCTCAAGTACAGGCTTGACACAGTGCCAGACACACTCTAGACTACAGGCAAACTGATCGGCCTAGATGGGCTGAAGGACATGTTCTCCTCATTCTCTCTCAACTTCTTATTTTTATGACTGCCATCACTTCTACTTTACTTGCGCTGGGAGAGTTTCAGCTCAAAAGAAACTCAACACAAATTACTGACAGTTAGCAGATGCTGTTATGCAGAGTGACTTACATAGGTCACACAATTTTAACCATTTATACAAATGGAAAATTACTGAGGCCATCTGGCTAAAGTACCTTGCCCAAGGGTACAACAGCAGTGTCCCAGTGGGGGAATCAAACCAACAACCTTTCGATTACCCTGCTGCCCCTTCACACTCGAAGGCTGCTGAAAAATCTATCTGAAAAATTTAAAGGACAAGCGGAGTTGCCCCTGCTCAATGAATGGACTAGCAGCATCAATGTGAAGATCAATGGATAGAGTGCGCCCTCTGGAATCCTTCTGTGTCATTACAGCCACGTAATCCGACATACATCCACAAGTGTCCAGTGCCTCTTCTAACTCAGGCCCTACTAACTCATCTGCAGCTATTTACTTAGATAACTTCTCTGTTAATGTCCTGCTGGTGAAAACATATCTCTAAATCCTTCAAGACTGTGTGTGCAGGAGGAGCAGACAATACATCTTTATTACATAAATAAACCTATCTCATACAAGTCTCTTGGACAGACTCATGCCATGTTTTCAGTGGATCTCACAAATGCACAGCTATATAGTTAGACTGAGGCAATTGAGGGCAAATGGCAAAACTTACCAATATCACTAATAAGGATCACCTTGGTGTTGGCGGGGATGTGTTGTGTGAAGCACGGCCTCTGATCATCCCAAAACAGCGCCTCCTGCTGGCTGGAGGAGTCAGACTTAGCTGTAGCAGTTGAGGTCAGATCAAACAGGTGGAACCAGCCCTCTGCCCCCACTGCTACCACAAAGTTCTGAAAGCCAGAGGGAGGGGTGGGGAGAAGGTGACAGGTTTACAACAAGGCAGTAGGTGGTGCAGAGGCACAGAAGGTACAACATAAAAAGAAAGGTTGACAGATACACTACAGAACACAGATGTATAGGGTGAATATGTGTCTCTTTTAAATATGTTATTTTGTTTCTTTTCCATAAACTGCACACTTCAGGACATGAGTAATTTTCTTTTGTTACTTTAATTTTACTACCCAGACACACTCACCTTTCCTTTGTTGCATATGTCCCCCACTCCTACACAGGTGAGCTACACAAGAAATGACAATATTAATATACTTGATTTTCAGAACAAGGTTAAAGGCATAACATTTCTTTCATAAGGTAACACTAGGCACGACTTTCTAAAACACCTTTATTTTATATCGTCACGTAGTGTCCGAAAATGTCCAACGCAGACACTCACCATCCCAACGCATGAGCGCGTGATCCAGGGTTTCGATTCATCGTTCTTGTACACGTACAGTTTTCCACTCGTGTCGCCCACCACCAGCTCATTCAGCTAGAGATGGGAACAAAGGGGCGAGAGACATTCATGCGTGACGAAGCCCCGTCTCCCAAGTTTTATTCATTCCACTTTCAGCACACACGAAGGGCACAGTAGCCAGGATGTGTGCCTATATTCAATTCATTTACTGAGCACGTAGGCGTCGTGGTGTCTGATATTTTAATATGTCTTTTGACTGTGGGAGAGTGCCTGTTGAGTCAGTCTGCGATTGTAAAGGTGACAACGTCATTCAAAGCCAGGTGAATATAGCGGGACATGTGAATGGTACTACATAACAGACACAGTGGGTGGGATGCATCGCTTCCTGCTCTTGAGTAAGTGATTGTCCCCGACCCTCCTACAGCGTACTTGATGTCGAGGGTGGAGGGCTACAATGACTAGCTCGGCCACTGTGAGTAAGCAAGCCTAGATGTTTTACTTAACACTATGCGTAATCGGTGTCGTCAAGCCACAGAGAACCAGGATAATGTACCAAGACAGCTAGCTAACATGCGATCATTCATAACACAAAGAAAACACCAGATGCTTTTACCGAGTCATTGTCCGCATCTCCCAAGCATATCGCATGCGGAAACAGCGTTCCTGAGAAATCAAGACTGACACGCTGCACAAAGCTCAGGGAGCGCATCGTTTTGACACTGTTTAACAAGCCAAGGTGGTTGCCTGGCCGGCTAGCAAGCTAGCAGGGCACTGTAGCTGTACGAAGATAATGTTAGCTAGCTAGCCGGGCAGCATTTTGGGCGAAACGTGATTCGCTGGTAGCTAGCAATCCAAGTAATGGGCCATGTTTATCAAGCCTGATAGAACCACAATTTCAAAGCAACTGTAGCATTAATGAATTTTTCCCTGAAATAGTTTGTGCGAGATTCTAAAACTGAACTCCAACAGTTGCCGACGAAACATGGCGCTGACAGTCACGTGTCACACGTAAACATTTACGTCATTGCCATTGTAAGGCGACTCAGCCAGGACAGGCAGTGTTTTTTAAAGACGAAGAACGCGAAGATGCTGCCCCATAGCGATTACATTCTCGCTCTAATAAATACTAAGTTATACCAAAATGTGTTTTAAGAGACCTAGAATCCGCGTTTAGTGGCATTACTTAAATATAGCTGTGTAACGCGGTTTACTCTTATGTTTTAATTCCCTGAGTCACATTTTACTTTAGCAATGACGTGATAAAAACAGAGGCGCACTGTAAAATGACATCTTTATTTTTGAATGTAGTCACCAACATGTCACCAACTTAAAGCAAAACTGATCCATTTTGGGAAAGGAAATAACATAACCTCCTATTGTATTACATCAAATCTGTTTGTGAGTGGAACTCTTTAGTGTGGTATTATTACTTGTAGTGAAACAATGTTGGCCAAAGATTCAGAAAATAAACAATTATAATGAATATTAAGAAAAGCTGCCTGTCTAGAAGTAGCCAAGAATCATTCCCACCCTTCCCAAGCACCAAATTTCCTATTAAAAGCAAGTAAGGCAATGTAAAGGCTACACTTCAAAGATGGTCTATTTCTGAAAATGATTTCAAACGACTAGAAAAGATATAATAAAGAGTATAAATGACTTAAACAGTGATTGGCTTAAATGAAAAAGGTTGGTTGAAACATTTTCATAAATTATGTGGAAACTCATTCAGTATCCTTTGAAGAATTACATTCACAGAACTTTGCTGTACAGAGGTAGCTAAAAATATTGTCTTCTATGCAGCAGTGGAGAGAATGTTTCTTTCCAATCTTTTGGGTCTGTCATCCAGAGCACTCCAATTCCTTCTCCTTTTCTATTCTTCTGTACAGCAGCATGTATGCAGTGCCATCTCTGAAACATAGCACAAATGTATTATCATCTCTGGCATTCCAACAGTGTGTACACATTGTTGTCTCTGAAACAGCATGTATGTATTATCACAGCATTCATGTACTTCCATCTCTGACTGTGTGAAAGATTGTACCATGTCTTCTCTGAAATCAAGCTTAAAAACAGCATGTAATTGTCATCTCCGAAACAAAGCATGTACATAGCATCATATCTGAAATAAAGAATGTACAGTGGTCATTGTCATCTCTGAAATTCAAGCATTGTTGTCTCTGAAACAGCAATATTGTCATCACTCAACAAAGCATGTATGTCGTATCATCCCTGAAATGGCATGTATGCAGTCACCTCTGAAATACAGTATGTTTGATATGTGGGTATACATACTCAGGATCATGTTCAGTTCTGACCACAGAGCAATCAGAGTGATAATTCCTATTGCTTTCAGGATTTAACAATAAGATAAATTCCATTTTAAAAGCACACAAAGCCACATTTTTAAAGAATTTGAGTTTTGAGAGGAGAGACATAGAAGACACAGCACTTTTCCAATGAACTCTTACCCTCTAGAACCTCCAAATGTGTATTTTACTTCCTCCCATTTTGCCTGTTTTCGGAAAGAATGGTTGATTATTGTGATTGTGTTAATATACTGCATAAAGGTTTTACTGTTAATCAACAGTGTGCTAAATCATCATCATTTTAAGAGTACATCTGTTCAGAGTGTTCAAACAAGATAAATTATATAACCAAGGACAGGACTGTAATTTGTAGTGAACATGGATTAGGTGGTTGTGTGTTTCATCAGAGACAAAGACATGAACTGGCACTGAACTGTAGCCAAGATCAGCCATAGCTACAGATCAGAATCAGCACTGGACACGGGATAACTCACCTTATGCACTCGGCTGTCATCTGCATGGTACCACTCATTGTCCCCAGAATGTTTTATGTAGGCGGTGTAGTGTCCAGACATGGCACTTCCACAGTGCACTATGACAGCATACAGATTATACTGCCACTCACTCTGTGACCAGGATAGACAAAGGAAAATCAGTATCTGATTTTCACTTTAACATCTTCATGTTTCACCCTCCACTTCTCATGTTCTGTCTCTCTCTCACACATGAATACACATACACACAAGCAGGGACAAACAAGAGGTATTTCATATTACCTGAAGGAAATTTCCTGACACTTGTTCTGGTCCCAGTACCTTATTGAAGTCAATGGTTTGTGGAAAGCTGACTTTGGAGTGCAGTTTTTTGGTGTAACCATCGGTACTGCGGAACCTTTTCAGGTGAATGCAGACCACTGGAGGTAGCTCAATAAGTCTGAGTCCCTTTATAAGAGCAGGATAAGTTATACACGTATATTAAAGCAATTCAAATCAAACCCTTTACAACCAAATTAGCCAACATTCACATATTAACTGCTGTTGTTAAAAACACTGCCAGCAATAATTCATCTTAAAAATGTGACCACACTTCTGAAAACTAGATGTAATATCAGCTCTTTTACAGGATTAGAACTTCAGATTAATGCTGAGTACTCACCTGTCTAGCTGGCTGCTTCTCGCCACACCTATTACAGAAACACTCATCCATATTTTTCAGCTCCTGCAGCTCAAAGAAATCTCTGAATCTTTCTTCCTGGAAGACAGAGGATACAGGCGATGTTCCTTTTATGAATATTACAATGAATACACGACATGCACTGACTCCCTTTACAATGCACAGAAGCCGCAGCCACAGGGGAATCAGACATACTCTGAAGAGAAAGTCTGTTTTATTTCCATGTGAAATATTACTGTCATATCATGTAAGTGGAGAAAGTACACAGCCAGTATAAATCCCCTCTCACCAGGGTGTTGTTTCCCTCACACAAAGGCAAGGGGAGGCTGAGCAGGTAGCTGGTTGCAGATTCAATGAATCTGCACTCTAAACACTGAAGATATTCCTCAACCTTTACCATGTACAGACGCCTGATCTCCTGAGCCTAGATGGGGAACAATACAGATGGACAGACAGACAAACCAACTGTCAACAGACTGTTAAGGGCCAACCTTCTTAGCCTGGATATTCCAGCAGTACTGTAGCAAAACAGGGCCATCTAGTGGCACCATATCACAATGCTCTGCTATGTGGATAATCTGTCAACGTTTTAAGGCTGAATTTGTTTCTTTCCATGTAACTGAACATCACTATGAATCAAAAAGAATTTCATGATTTTTTTTTATTACACAGCCTCTTACCAGCTCTTTGTCGCTCATCTGTTCTTGTATGAAGTTCAGAATGGAAAGGAAGACCTCATCTGCATCATGCTGTTTAAAGACTTTTCAACAGAAACATATATTAATCATGGAAGATGAGAAAGAATATACAGCTCATTTAGGTCAACATCAGGATAAAGACAAATGGGACACTGAATAAAGCTGAAGAAGCTGTCAATAGTCATACGTCGGATGTTGTTCCTGTCCAAGCAGCGCAGGAAGTCTTGGTGAGGGGCGGGCTGTAACCCCTGGCTCTGCATGGTCTGCAGTGTTCTCTGCAATTGCAGTGGGACATTGTGTGCCTTGTCTAATGCCCCACAGTCATCTGTGTCCCACCTGAAACACAGAACACCCTCAAAAACAGGACTGTCACAAGCTTTCAGCTTGTGCTCTTATACAACTACTTGCATCTAAAACAAGCCCAGATCTCTCAAGTTCACCAGCCTCCCAAACAAAGTGAATATCACATAAATTGAACAAATAATTTGTTGTGCAAAAAACTCCTCTCTGTTTGGTCAATATTAATATTCCAAATAATCAGGAGGTTGACTTGACTAACTTATTCAGGAGTTCCAGCAGTTCATGTGTAGCGGAGAAAGACTGGAGCAGTGCATTCACACAACAGGACAGACCGTAGTTCATGAGACCTCTCAGACCTAAGGACATAAGACACTCATATTTCACATGGGCTGTAGTTTCTGCCTCTGGTTAATTTCCAGCACATCCCAAAATTATGCAACAGCTGTTAATAAACAATATTTTGTATAGTAGAGCAACATGATGAAAACGTATATGATGAAAATTGCTATTCAGATTTATATGGTAACAGATGTATACATTGTTAGCAGATACAGGCCGGTTGTCTACTCTACCTTGTATTCTGCTGTAGTAATCTGAGGTGGAGTGCCGGTAAGTGCGAGTATCTAGATATGAAACGCTCCTTGAGAGACCGCTGCCAGCCATAGTGGTCTGAAAATGGACAGAGACAGCAGCCAATGCTGTAATTACGGAAATCGTCAATACTACAATAAATTGCAATGATACATACAGTACACAAGAAAGGGAAATATCTTAGTCGTGAGTAGGTAAGGGAACATGGATGCAGTCTAAAGTGGGTCCTCAGTCTGTAGCTTAAGATGACCAGCGACTGCGTCGTCTTGATCGCTTAACGAAGCTTCTTTTTACAGAGAAACTATTTTATCTTGGGAAAATTCGATGGTGGACAGGGAACACATGACTTCCCGATCCTCTAAATAAGCTTAGACACATCTTCTATGACAAGGAGTACCCTGCTGTCACTTAACAATGTGGGGTATGATCATTACAGTAAGAGTTTCCGATATACCCAGAAAAATAGTGTAAATTGGTTATGTCAGGAAGATTTCACATTTCAACAGATATAACGAACTACATTACGTTATCTTACGCCATTCGTAGGCTATTTCGCAAACTACAGATAAAGCATTACGGTTTGACTATTCACATGAGTGCATTTTGAATTTAAAGTTCGTCAGATTGCTATTAGCCTCCACGGCTACATTATATATAGCTACAAACTCCGTGGCGCGCTGGAAAACTTTTAGCTACATAACTTCCAGTAAAACGTACCTGTCGACGTTCTCCCATCACTTTAGAAATCCAGCACTGAACACATCACTCCAGTACCGTATGTTGAAGCCGTAATACAGTAAGTAACCCAGCCAGGGAGAGTTCACAACAGAACCATCTACGCAATCATCACTTTCACTTTCTGTTCTTTCGGTGGAATAGCTGTAATCGTAACCGAAACGAAGCTTTTCGCCGTACCTGTACACCGTTGCAGCGATGAAATGCAATATAGTTTCATGACAGCCTGACAAGTATTAACCAAATTTCTTCTACAGTATAGGTTCATATTACTGTCCGAACACGGTGAGAATTTTAACTCCTTCAGCAAAACAGTATCAGAACAGTGCACTGCTGTAAATGTTATTTTGTTGTTTACCGTTCTTATTAACATACGATCACAACACAGTGCTAGCCATTTTACATTAAATTTGTAATTGGAAACGGCAAATATGGATAAACCCTGCTAAGAAAGTGTTATGTTTCTATGTAAAAGACAACAATATCTTAAAATTATGTAGAGACAGATTGAGGGAGACAATTTTATTGCACAATTTACATAAACGTGGGCAAATGGTAAAGTGATCATTTGTAATTGGCCTGCCCACTGCTGTTCGTAATCCTTCCCAACAGAACCACAACATGTGAAGACATATAATCTGGATATTTATTTTAATACATCTTCAAACAGTTCTGGATAAAACAATAAACTCTGAGCAGATAACTAATTCACTGTAACAGGCCTCTTCTCATGTCATAAGCCTGTGATAACAGAACGGATAAATATTTCAAGTCCAGACACAAATGTAAAAGGTGGAAGGCCAGCCATTTTCCTGCAGTTCCAGTGTTGGATGCCATGGTGATGTCACAGGAGTTTAGTGTTGGTGTAAATGTCCCTGTGCAAAGAAAGGCATCAATGCAGGGGTACTTTTAGCGCGGTGCACTGGCACGGTAGTATGGCGCAAACATCGTGTCCCACATTTGTCTGAACATTTGCAGCAGGCGCGAGAGCCAGGGGAAGGACGAGGGGAGTGCTGTGGAGGAAAAGACATCCGAAAGAAAAATATTACATTACACACTCTACAGTCACTGTGAGTCCACTACATGCCACTGAGACATTTGCTCTTTTGAGGTGTTCACCTGGTCTGAGATAATGACACATGGCTCTGAGTTTCAGCAAAATGAGGGTAATATCACATTCGGTGATACAGTCTGCACACCCTCTGTGCAGGGTTGGTGTGGGTGGGGTAGTCACAAACTTTTTGATTTAAGCGATCCAGTAAGGCAATGAATTTGGTCTTACAATGCTTCTAAAATTATTCTGTAAATCTACTCCAGTGTTTTTTACTGTTTTATTTTCCTCTTTGCAGTGGATGTCCCAGGCTTTACTTTATTTACTATCAATCGAAAATAAAATGCTACTTTCAAGAAGTCTCTTCCTTTGTAGCTATTAATATTTATCACGATATTGGTGCTGATGCACTTCAGCCTGAGAATTCAGCTGTTCCTCACAGTGTTCTTAAGAGGAACACCCTGCAGTGCTCACCTGGGTCCAGCCGCACTAGGAGCAGGTAGAGCAGGAAAGCAGCCAGGAGCACCCTCTGCAGGGGGAATGACCGCAGGCTTTTCTTTGCCACAGAGAGCCCCCTGTACACCAACTGCAATACCGCCTGGAGCCTCTGAGTGGCAGCACCTGCAACATGCACGCAAACACTGGGCTGTGTCAGGTTGACAATAGCAAACGGAATTTCAATGGTTACCAATTCGTGTGATCTTCATTATGGTAAATACTCCAATACCCCTCGTCAAATACAAACCAGATTTGTGCTAGCCAAAAAAAGTGCAAGGAATTATACCCATCAAACTGACAAAACTAAAACAAATGCGGCAAAGACTTACAGTGGGGAAAAAAATAAGCCAACCAAGTTTGGATAACCTCACAGCAAACTCCAGCAAACGCTGATGGTAATCAAAACTCTTAGGTAGTTTTTTGATAGAAAATTGTAATAGCTTGTAGTTAGCAAAGTAGGAATTCATCATGCCTGCTAGCTACCTAACTTTTCGAACCATGTGTACTACTGTACAAGTAACTGGCGACCACAACCACAAGACTGTGAATGTTGTGAGGAATCACACATCATGCTTTTTTATAATCTTGTCAACAGAGTCACACTGCCTATAGCCCACAGATCTATACACATAAAACTCCCTGTAGGAACAGCACAAAAGAATAAAGTGAACTCAAGGCCTGTGGACATATCTATAATGAACAGCAACTGGCCCTCTGTAAGCACATGCCAAACCAATGGTAGCTAGTTAATAATCTACAGCTACATAACAGTACAGTTGTTGCTACCCAGCCACAATGCTAAACCGGAACTAATGTCTAAAAGCAATAGTACATGTCAGTATCAAACATAGTTTGTGTGGTTACTTATGTTAGCATTGTACAATCAGGAAAGTATTCTATCACTGAAAATTAGTACAAGAGATGAGATTTTGAGACTGTGGGAAAACACAGGAAAGACCAATTCCTTTGTTATTTTACCACTGATATTGGATGAGGAGGTTTGACAGAGTCAGCACCAGTAACCAGAAAAGGCAAAGCCTTATGGGTAAGTCAATAGATAACACTTGTTAAACTCAGATAAATCTTTAAAATTAAGTTTGACAATGACTCCATCCCTGGGTGGTTCTATGGTATGGTACAGTGTGGTTATGCCAGGCAATGGAAAGGAAAGTTTGGGTGAGCATTTTCTTTCAGCTTTTCATCTTCATTTAAATTAGTTTTCTTCCATCCAACTGCAATGAAAGAAAATGTGTATTGAGACAAAGCCACTCAAGGGCTGTTAGAATATCCAGCCCGCCATGAAAGAAGTGAAGCCCACCTCTGTGTGTGCTGAGTTGAGTGCTCTGTGCTGGGCTCGGGAAGGGGCAGGAGGTAGGGCTGGGGCTGGGACTCTGTCCAGGCCTGCGTCTCTCCTGGCTCTCCACGATGTCCAGTGCGGTTTGCCTCTGCTCCTCTGTGAATGCCACAACTCCCACCTCGCCCACTACCAGCTCACGTGCCTCTGCCAATCGACCCAGGGGCAAAAGCACATGTATGAGGTAAAGCTCTGCAACAGTCCCAAACGCTGGTACGCCCCCACCGGCGTGAAACTTCAGCCAGTCGTGGCCAACCTCCTGCATTGTCGCTGGCTCACCCACCTTGGCATAGAGGAGAATGCTGGAAACAGGAATAGAAAAACAAATAAGAAAAGAGATAAATAATGCTTATCCTAAGCAACAGAAGTGATTATGATATTGACATAATTAAAAAGACAGGGACTGTACCAATCCACCAACAGTTACCAAGACATTCACCAGTGACAAATACACTGAATGCAGTAGATCTGAATACATTACTAAAAGCAGCATGTAAACAGTGCAGACCAAACAAACTCAACACTTACCACAACTGCACAATTTTTGCTGGAATTTTCTCAGGTCTACCATACTGCTGAATTACCCATGCAAGGACCCTCCGCCACTGGTTGAGCTCCGCCAAAGCTTGGATCGCCACTACACACAGAGCTGCCTTCAGCTCTCCATACCTGGAGCTGCCGCAAATAGTCTTCCTCAGTGTCAGAGCATTAAAATCATAAACAGAATCCTAGCGGTAGTGTTGGGTTTATGCTATCAAAGTCAACTCAGATTCTTTTTAGTAAATAATATAGCATTGTAGTTTATCTGGACACAAAATTATTTAATGTACCATTAAAACGTTTAATTATCATGTAAAGTGTGCCCGCACCTCCTGCGTCCACAAGAAATCGACAAAGCTGATTTTGCATTCTGTATGTCCACAGCTATTTCATTACACCTTGCTGTTTAACCTTCACTGACTGATGTTCATGACGTTCACACTTGCCTTATCTATTGGCACAGCTTACTTTAGGTAGCTGACAAGCTGGTTAATTATACCAGCAACGACATCTCCACTACATAATCTTGAGAGTTGACTTCGGGGTGTGTTATTACTAATTACCTGGATTCTCCTTGCTCACCGACGCTTCCAAGACTGTCCAACCCTCTTTCGCATGTGTCGAATGCTGTTTGAAAATCTCTGCGCACCATTAACTGTTCGGCGGCTAAATCTAGCAACCCAAGAACTTGAGCCGAACCAGAACAAATCGGACTGTTGAGACGAACCGAACCCAGACTGCGCACACGCGCTAGTGATGTGGACGAACTGCTCCTCATGTTTCTGCAGTCACCTTAACTGTTACCGCAGATAGGCAGCTAAGGGCTCATTTCGTGCTAAAATTTTGCACAGTATGCTCCCATTCATCTACAAAACGTTATGGCAGTAACTACTATCTGTGTCACCATCCAAGTCATGCTTGTACAGGTGAAAAGGCAAGCTGTTGAGAGGCCAATCATGAGCTTGTAAACACGGAAGTGCCTTGGTACTAATCATAGATATCAGAGGCAACCAGATCATGGAAAGCCAAAGCGTGAAAATAGCGCCACCATCCTGCTGGTGAGATGTTGTCACTGCCTCGCTGAGCGCAGCTATGTTTATCTGGCTCGTTCAGCAGCCGCTGTCCCAGGTTACAGTCGAGTTCAACCTGTCATTTCGAAACAAGCAAACCATGGGAAGAGAAAAAAATAAACAATTTCACACGTATGGTCACAGACTGGCTGGAGCACACCTTACAGGACTACTACCACAGACACAGAGGGAATGTAGAAAAGACATACAAGTAAAGCGTTCACTTCAGGGCTTATGCAAAGTAATTCAGAACGAGTTTATCTGCCTTTTTTTCAGGGCATCTGACTGCAAAATCACTACTTGTATGTGTATTATTATTATTATTATTATTATTATTATTATTATTATTATTATTATTATTATTATTTAATTTACTTTAATTTAATTTAATTGGTAATTTACCATTTACCATTTACCGTTGCCTTTGTCCACCTAGATTGCACTTGAAGGCAGTTCACACAAACATGCTTTATGTTACAATTACTCTGATTTGAAGGCAAACACTTTTAAGTAAAGGTGCACTGGAGCCAGAGTAGCCTAGCATGTACACGATCAATTTACAGGGGTAAAAGAAAAGTCTTACAATATTGACCAATCACTGTTAAATAATAAATCATGTGTTCTTCAAAGGAACACAAAAACACCCCCAAAAAAAAAAAAAAAAAAAACCTACTACATTCTTTTTTTTCTACAATTTTATAAATTTTAACAACATAAAAAGATGTTTTCATCATTGGCTCCTTATGGAGCATTGTAGTATAAATTATTTTTGAAATTACACTTTTAGCTACACTTTTAGCAACAATTTGACTTCCACTTTTCATTCACAGAGGCAACTGATAAATATACCATTCCATACCCAGATAAAAGCACTGATCAATTAGCCACCAGAAAAAAAGTTTGTTTTCAGTTCCTGTTCCTTGGTTTTCACTTCTCTACAGACTTGGCTTTCAAGTGTTCAAGCTGCAAATCAACTGAACAAATTTAGTTTTAAAAATGAGGAGGAAAATGGTAGGAAAATGGAGGAAAATGTAAGGTAATCAGTCATGTGAGCACTTAAACAACAATTCAATTGATGATTCATAACTTAGTATTATAACTAAGTATTTATATATAAGTATTACACTTTTTGGTGCTGGACAGTTTTGAGCTTGACATGCTGATAACAATGTCAATATTGTTTATTTTATCCCTGCAGGTAAGTCAAGTGGATTTACACCTGTTGTTTCTGCTGCAAACACAGATGAAGCCATTTTGCTTCTGGGTTTGGGCAGTTGTCTAAATTGGATGCCATGTTATGTCTGTGCCAGCTGGAGTGCAAGCAATATTCTGAGGAGGGGACAGAATCTCTCAGGCATCAGAAGATGAGAGAGGGAACCAACAGAGCATGGAGACTGAGCAACAGGAGGAAGATTGTGAGGACAGGAATGCACATCTCTCTGTGGAGCTCAGTTCGCAGGTGTTCCTGCAAAGTCACTGCGTGCAGACAGTTAAAATAAGGGAGGCGCTGGAGAGTGATGGAGAATAACAAGAGGGATACTGGAAGGACACACATACACACAAACACACAGACTTATTTACCCTTAATGTTATTGCTTTTGTTTTTACATTACATTGCATTGTTGTCCTTTTAGCAGACTCTCTTATCCAGAGCAACTTACATAGTTTACAGTTTTTTTTTTTCATTTTATCCATTTTTACAGCTGGATATTTACTGAGGCAGTTGTGGGTTAAGTACCAAGGGTACAACAGGAGTGCCCCAACATGGAACTGAACCAGCAACCTTTCAGTTACAAGCCCTGCTCCTTACCTCTATGCAACACCACCGCCCCCCTTATTTTGATTCTGATTTACTTTTTAAGCAAGTATGCGCTCCAGCATTTGCTGCATGACACATATCAAATATAAAAACAGAATCCAATATGGTGCACTTAAATCTGAATTACAAAAAAGTTTTGATGATCATGTATGATGATGTAATATAATGTAATGTAAACATTTGTCAACTGAGAAACATGTACACTGCGTTTCATTCACACTGATAAATACCTACACATTTTAAGGAATTTTGAAAATTGCTGCACAATCCAATAATATGGTGACAATAGCAAATTTAGTGTCATGTTACATCAAAACAAAAAAGGCTTTGGTTCTTAGCCCCCTAATAAACTTTATGTGTACAATACCTTTCATACAACAAAACTGTAGCCTAAGGCATTTTCTCTAGAATGATAACATTTGCCCATGATTGAACATTGAATAAATGTACAGCCAGTGGTGGTCTACTGCTCATACTTTTGATCAATTGGACCAAGAAAGTATTCAACAGAAAGGTGATTTGGTCAGATGACAGTATGTAACACTGTAATGTTACCCAATCTGCTCAGATCAACATAATGTCTTCCATGAGTTTTTAACAAACACACAGCTTGCTTATATGACCTATTTAGCTGGCATGTTAACTTTGTAGTTAGCTTTGTTTAATGCGTGACAAAATTCAGATTTTCATGATATCAATATATCCTCTAAGAAAGACCAGCCACAAAATTATTATATATAGAGTAACTAACATCTATTAATCTTGTTTATTGTATTAAAGTAACAAAATCATTGGATGTGTGTGGGATTATCACTCAGTTCGACTTTTGCCAAATTTGATAGACTGCTGTGAATAAGTCATCACACACTGCAATTGGACATCGTTTTTAGATCTCTTTCTAGGCATTACATACTCTACATATATTATAGAATGTTAGTTGATTCCCCTGTAGCACGTTGCCCACGTAGCCCACGATTTCTCTTAATTTGTGATGCAAATATGTAGCGTATACATCTGAATACATTTTACTGGCGAATGGCATTGCCAATTAACAGTAGAGGCAAATCTATGACTGGGCTGGCAATTGATTCACTTGTGAAATTTTGAATGCGCCCAAATGGAAAAGGTTACACAAATGTCAGAAATTTAAAATGAAATAAAATCATTTCACATACAAACTCTCATACATACCTAGGAAAAATTATAAATTATATTTCTGATAATACGAATTTTGCTAGCGCAAATGACTAATTTCACAATTTGAGATTTGACCCACCCAAATTGAACCGCAGAAGAGAGAGCATAACTGAACCTATTGACAACCGAAAATTTTGTACCGGAAAATATGCTTCATATTTGGGGATCTTTCAAAAATTATTTATATTAAGCAAGTATGTAAAACTGTTTTATCTTGGGAGTTATCTTGGGAAAATTTTATCTTTTGACACTTAAATGCAATTCCTTAAGGCACTATTTTCCGATTCGCTAGGTGTCGCTCCTATACAGACTAGTAGCACATTGTAAAATGGAATTGAATCAGTCGCAACCCCAATCGTATATTTGGAGGACACAGCGAATCCCAAATTCTTCACTGTTGGAATAATTTTAATAAAACACGGATTGAGTTATATTTTCATATTCGTTCCACACTAATTTGCTTTCCACACTATCAAAAACTTTAATCTTAATCTAAATCTTTGTCATATAAACGAATAAATATTACCCTACTCAAAATGTTGATAATTTCTCACTTTACAAGTTGTTTAGCGAATTTACTGTCTTGAGCTGTAGAATGGATTTAAGCATGATTCATTGTCGAGGAAAGTTTTATTTTGTACTCATGTTAATAAATCCGTCAACATAATTGTATTTTTATTTATTTCAGTCGGCTACAACAGTCGAGTTTTCTCATCATCTTTTACAAACATCTTTTAAGTATCTTTTATAAAAAGTCGGCCATAGGCTATCTGTGATTCCACAGACCGCATCAGAGGAAGTTTCAATGACACGAACCCTTTGCAATAATAGAGTCGGGAAGAAAGTGAATTTAAAAGACAATGCATGTTAACAAACTATTTCCAAAGGCCAATGGAGAATGCACAAGTTGTCCGCAATTCTAAATTCACTCAGGAGAGCTTCAGAGAATATCCATAAGAAAGAGCCCCCCTGCGAAAGTTCCCCGTGGGGCAAACGCAGCAGGTTTATGCTAATAAGTCTCGGAGGAGGGGAGCGACGGAGCCATTTTGTAGTCATTTTAAACTTAACGTGGAAATAATGAGACACTGCTCCGCGGATACAACGCAAAGGTGATTTTTTCAATGATAAAAACTTTCCATGGAATACAAAAGAAAGGCGAAGCGTGGCGACAAGGTGGCTTGATGGATTTTTTCAGGTGTTTTAGTGAAAAAGTTGCGCGGATCTAAGGAGTTTAAAACTATGGAACTGCCAATGAACTGGATCTGGGTTGGTTTTCTATTCCATGTTCCCTTGCTGGGATGTTTCGATATTCACATTTCGGACACATTGCATCCAGGTACCGTTTTGGCGAATTTATCACTTGGACCCAGTTGGAGCTATAAAATTGATAGGACTTTAACTCCCAAATTTATTCGTAACTTTTTAAAAATAGACGGTCAAAGCGGAGTCCTAGCTCTTTCCCGAAAAGTAGACTGTACGCACATACCGAGGAACCCAGCGCCGGTCTATTTTAAGATAAGGTCTTTGACATCTGAAAACTTTATCTTGACACATTTTAATGCCTATGTGCATGGACAGGATTGCTTCATCAAGTATAAGAGAAAGAACGCGTCAGGTAAGCCAGATATCCAAATTAATTACCTTTCAAGAGTGGGGGCAACTTCCTGCTTTTCTGCAGGTAATTCGCTCTTAAATGTAAAGGAACATTTACCTGTGTTTACTCGAAATTTAAAGTTTTCCACTTGGTCATACACTGAAACGGACTTGAAAGTAGTTTTTAACAACGGGAGCATAACACTGAGCGGGGACGGTTGCTTGCAGCCCGGGGAGCGGCGCGAGGTTGGTTTGCTGTGCACATTGCACGGCTCGCATAGTGACCGCGTCTCCGTGCGCGTGAAATTGCGATTTATGACAGCGGAAAGGAATGGTTTGTTTACGGACCGTGATCAGGAGAGACTGGATCCCTGGAGCAAACGAAAAAGGCGAAACGTGAACACCGCTCCTCAGTTTCAGCTGCCAAACTATCATGTGTCGGTGCCGGAGAACGAGCCAGCTGAAACCCGGGTCATTACGCTCAAAGCTATTGATTCGGATGATGGGGAAGCTGGAAGAATTGAGTATGGCATGGACGCACTTTTCGATAGCAGATCCAATGATTATTTTCATATCAACCCACAGACCGGCAGCATCACAACAATGCAGCCTTTAGACAGGGAGGTCAAGGACACGCACCTCTTCAAAGTTACTGCTACCGACCACGGTTCCCCGCCGAGGTCTGCCACTGCTTACCTTACCGTCACTGTCAGTGACACCAATGACCACGGGCCGGTGTTTGAGCAGACGGAATATCGGGTGAATATTCGGGAAAACGTGGAGGTAGGGTTCGAAGTGATAACTATTCGGGCGACAGATGGGGACGCGCCCTCCAATGCCAACATGATCTATAAGATTGTGAACAGTGACGGGGCGAACGCGGGTTTTGAAATCGATCCGAGGAATGGGCTGGTTAAAATCAAGGTCCGCCCAGACAGAGAAACCCAGTCCCAGTATCAGCTCATAGTAGAGGCTAATGATCAGGGCAAAGACCCAGGGCCACGGAGCAGCACCGCCACAGTGCACATCACTGTGGAGGACGAGAACGACAACTACCCCCAGTTCAGCGAGAAAAGGTACGTGGTCCAGGTGCTGGAGAACGTCGCGGTGAACACCAGAGTGGCCCAGGTGGAGGCCACCGACAAGGACGAGGGAAACAACGCCAAAGTCCACTACAGTATCATCAGCGGGAACGTGAAGGGTCAGTTCTACATCCACTCCCCGACTGGCGTCATCGACGTCATCAACCCCTTGGATTACGAGATGATCAGGGAGTACAATTTGCGGATAAAGGCGCAGGACGGAGGCAGGCCCCCGCTGATAAACGGGACGGGGATGGTCGTCGTCCAGGTGGTGGACGTGAACGACAACGCCCCCATGTTTGTCAGCACTCCGTTCCAGGCCACCGTGCTGGAAAACGTGGCGATCGGATACTCCGTGATCCACATCCAGGCTATCGACGCTGACTCCGGGGACAATGCCCGCTTGGACTACAGGCTCATAGACACGACCCCCGGCTTTCCCTTCACCATTAATAACAGTACAGGCTGGATTACAGTTGCCTCAGAGCTGGACAGGGAGACCATGGAGTTCTACACCTTTGGCGTGGAGGCCAGAGATCATGGCGTTCCTGTGATGTCATCCTCGGCCAGCGTGAGCATAACGGTGCTGGACGTGAACGACAACGTCCCCACGTTCACCCAGAAGGTGTACGCGCTGAAGATAAACGAGGACGCCGTGGTGGGGACCAGTGTGCTGACGGTCACCGCCGTCGACAGGGACGTCAACAGCGTGGTGACGTACCAGATCTCCAGCGGGAACACGCGCAACCGCTTCGCCATCACGAGCCAGAGCGGGGGCGGGCTGATCACCCTGGCCCTGCCGCTGGACTACAAGCAGGAGCGGCAGTACGTCCTGACGGTGACGGCCTCGGACGGCACGCGCTACGACACCGCCCAGGTCTTCATCAACGTCACCGACGCCAACACCCACCGGCCCGTCTTCCAGAGCGCCAACTACCAGGTGATGATCAGCGAGGACAAGCCCGTGGGCTCCACGGTGGTGGTGATCAGCGCCACCGACGAGGACACGGGCGAGAACGCCCGCATCACCTACGTCATGGAGGACAACGTGCCCCAGTTCAAGATTGACCCGGACTCGGGCGCCATCACCACCCAGACGGAGATCGACTACGAGGACCAGGCCTCCTACACGCTGGCCATCATCGCCCGCGACAACGGCATCCCCCAGAAGTCAGACACCACATACGTGGAGATCATCGTGTTGGACGCCAACGACAACGCACCGCAGTTCCTCCGGGACATGTACAAGGGCAGCGTGCCTGAGGACGCACCCATCTACACCAGCGTCCTGCAGATCTCCGCCTCTGACCGGGACTCAGGGTCTAACGGGAGGCTGAGCTACACCTTCCAGGGTGGCGATGATGGTGATGGTGACTTTTACATTGAGCCCTACTCTGGGATCATCAGGACAGCCAGGAAACTGGACAGAGAGAATGTTCCGGTGTACAACCTCAAGGCATATGCGGTGGACAGGGGGGTTCCCCCTCTGAAAGCAGCTGTGGACATCCAGGTGTCCGTGCTGGACATTAACGACAATGCGCCTGTGTTTGAGAAAGATGAGATGTTCATTTACGTGGAGGAGAACAGCCCTGTGGGTTCAGTGGTGGCCCAGATCGTGGCTACAGACCCGGATGAGGGAACCAATGCCCAAATCATGTACCAGATCGTGGAGGGCAACGTCCCAGAGGTGTTCCAGCTGAATATTTTTAACGGAGAACTGACCGCCCTTACAGATCTGGACTACGAGTCTAAGACGGAGTACGTGATTGTAGTCCAGGCCACCTCGGCGCCACTGGTCAGCCGGGCCACCGTCCACGTCAAGCTGGTAGACGTCAACGACAACGACCCCGTGCTGCAGGACTTCGAGATCATCTTCAACAACTACGTCACCAACAAGTCCAACAGCTTCCCGTCCGGAGTAATAGGGAAGGTGCCGGCCCACGACCCGGACGTTTCGGACAAGCTCCACTACAGCTTTGTGGAGGGGAATGAGCTCAGTCTCCTGATTCTGAACCAGGACACGGGGGACCTAAGGCTGAGCCGGGACCTTGACAACAACCGAGCCCTCGAGGCCACCATGCGGGTTTCCGTCACAGGTAAGGCTCTTCCACTCTCTCTCCACTTCAGACAGCACTGAGTTTGAAAAAAATCTGCAGTTCTGAAAGTCTTTTAGATTCGGTATTTTAGGGTAAGTTTACCATGAAGGCTTATAGGTAGGGCTTTTCATATTTTAATTTTCATTACACTGGTTGCTGTTGAAAGGTGGTAGAAGGACATGCTTGCTTCTGTGTGCGTGTGTGTGTGTGCGTGTGTGTGTGTGTGTGTGTGCGCGTGCACTGGTGATCCGGTTTTGCTGCTTTTCTGCGTTGCGTGTGCCAGTGTGCTGTGCTGGCAGTGTGCAGGGGTGACTCTAGAAGCTTTTATCACTGCTAGATTTATCCTGTTCCTTTCAAGATACAGATAAATCTGTGCCAATGAGGTTTAGAAATTTAAGAAGGCATATTAAAATGCATGGAAAATGTTAGCCCTAGCTTCTGTTACAGCTGTGGTGCTTCTCTTCTTAGCTTTGAAGCTGCTAAGCGAAATATCTCCAAAGACATTTCTTAAGCATTTGTCAGTTTGGCTCTCCCAGGTATGGTTAGTATTGAGAAGGAGTGGTCTTAATCTCAGACTGAAACTTTGCAGGTTTTGAAATGGCAAGTAGTTAGGCATGTTGTCAAATGTTGTGTAATCACAACCTATTACTGTTAATAATAATAGGGGAAGAAGCCAAGATTGTCATGTTGGATTTGGCCACGTCTGTTTTAAACAATGCAGTGTGTTTGTCCTACTTGTCATATTTGAATGTTTTGTTGAAATGAGCCTCATGTGTAAGTCTGGTGGAATCTCACTGTGCTTTATGCTGCAGCTGGCACAGTTGTGTGTTTGTGCAGGACTGTAAGGCAGCAGGAATTTGGTTAAAGGTGTAATTCTTTACTCATGGAGACTTTCAAATATTTTCCCATGTTAATCATTAGCGGGCAGCAAACACATCGCTGTCACCTGCTGTCCCTGAAAATGACTGTAGAACTGACCTGACAGTAATGTCATGGAGACTTTGTGAATGGTGAAAAGGTTGCAGCTGATGGTGTCAGAAAGAGATGCTGGGAATTGCTGACCTCCCACCAGAATGTGGCCCCGTGGTGTCTGTTGTTAGCTGCTGTTCCTCTCTGCTCAGGTCCCAGATCTCAGAGAGCCATTCCAGGCAGTGCAGTGTGTAACAATCAGAACTTCCCCCAGTGATCGTCTGGCCTCTTCAAGGCTCTCAAAATGCCCCTCTCCATAAATCAGCTTTAAGGAAGGCCCTTTTGTCTTCCTTGACATGGAGGCTCGGAGTACCATGCTAGCGGACAGCCATTGCCCCTGTAGGGGCAGCTATTACCAGAATTAATGGTACTTCCAATGGGGCTCATTCATGACAAAGGTGAAGTTGTGGTCTCCATGACAACGGTGACCACCAATCTCCTTCAGAGTAATAAGCTCCTAGTCGTAATCAGACGTGTCCTCATGTTAAATGTTAGTGAATGGGTAGCTCTGGTTATTTGACCTTTCACCCTGAGACCTGGGCAGAGGAAATGCCCTAAAGGGATGAGATGAAAAGCATAGAAAAGTGGCACCCAAATGATTTTAACCAATGAGAGCCTCAGATTCTAACCCTTTTTAATTATTAGGTTGCACATTTCCTGTACTTGCCATTTTGGCAGTGGATTTTGACGCAGACAGAGAAGAATATTGTGCCAGCTTGTTAAATCTCTAATGTTGCTGGTCATGTTGCAGACAATCATTTCATACAGATAGTTTGTATCAATAAAACGAACAACAGTTCATACCTATATTAACTCCGTTGGTTCAAGCTGTATATTAAGCGTACAGATTCGTACTGTAGGACTGTTTTTGATGCAATTCGTCATGCATTGCATACTGGCCTTACTTGACAGACAAGTTTAAATGGCCTTGAATTTGTCTGTGAGGGAATTTTTTTATGTAGTAGAATGAGTGGGTTTGCCATTAAAAGAACTAAACTTACTCGTGTAACCTCCTGAAACACAAGCCGTGTCTGATTTCCAACTGGAGATAATGAATGCTTCAGTAATAGCAAGAGCCTGTCCTTTGTGGAGCATGCTGCAGTTTTGCACAAGCATGGAGCAGACAGTCTATGGGCAAATCTCTCTTATCACGGTTTGTTAAGATTTAACAAGCTTTCCCCTCAAATGAGGGCTCTCTCTTATTTTTATTTCTCTTAAAAAAGTCTCTTTTCCCACCCTCTGTGTAGCTCTGGATCAATACAGGTGATAATGGCTCTGTTTGGCCCAAGGCAATGCAAATAATGGCAAGATCAAAGAAAATAGTTCAGGTAACTGTTGTTGGCCAAACTATCTGAATTCCATTCACCAATTTTGCCATGAGCTTATTTATCTTAATGGTGAAGTAATGATAGATCATATGTCAAAAAGGAAGGTTTTTCATGCCAAATGAACATTTCCAGTTAGTTGAATATTGCTACCACTCAGAGATTAATCTGTGCTGTTACATGCATAGAGTGCCCAGGGCAAGTTTTGACTGTTAGCATTGGGAATATATTTAACATATCTCACTTAATCTCTTACGTTTAACTCCTATGAACCCTGGAAGGGTTTTCACAACTACATCTTACACAACCTAACTGGATGATTATTTGCATTTAATTTGTTGGATGCTTTTATTACAATAGAAAGAACCTGGTGGGAATGTGACTGTAGAGGCTTGTATTATGATATAACATTACAGGAATCAAAACCCGGAGGCGTTTATTTTCATGTAAAGGTGGCAGTGTAGCATAAGAGTAAGGAGCAGGATTTGGAACCAAAAGGTTGCCGGTTCGATTCCCCGCTGGGGTACTGCTGCAGTGCCCTTGGGCAAGGTACTTAACCCAGAATTGCCTCAGTAAATATCCAGCTGTATAAATGGGTAACATGCAAAAAAAAAAAAAGTAACCTATGTAAGTTGCTCTGGATAAGAGTGTCTGCTAAATGCCAATAATGTAATGTAATATAAGGCACCATGAGGAAATTGGAAGGGGACACTCGATCCTCTGCAGATAACGGAGGATTTCAGGTGTGACAGAAGAAGGTGGGCAGTAATGCACCATATTTAGGTCTCTTTCCAGCTGACACCATTACACTACCTGTCCATCCTTAACAAGCACCACCTGGTGGTTTATGTAGTTGTACAACAGTATATTTACTGACTCAGGTTTGAATTACCTTGCCTAAGGTCACGATAGCGGTTACCTGTAGCTTTCTGAGAGCATGCTGTCATTTTCATTCCTGAGCTACATGGCTGTCTACAAAGTCGCGTCTTCCAGGAGTCTCCCGCTGTCCCACTTGAGTGTCTCTGACCATGAGGATTGAATTAAAGGCCTTGGCCCTGTCAGTGTGGAGCTCTTTCAGAGACCCGCGTCTGCCCTAATTCCATTTGAGAAATGATCGTGGCATGCACCTCTGCTATGCACACGGCCCCTGGGGCAGACTAATTGCCTCGTGTTTTACAGTGAGTCTTTCTGCCACTCTTTCCTGTGCTTCTTTTCTCTGACTTTGCCACTATACAGATGGAAATGAGCCATGTCAGTTTGTTTTCAGTGTGGGTGCTTCAGTGATATGAATTTTTATAGTTATGAATTTGTGTATTGTTGATATGAGAGGGGATAAACATCTTCTTTGGCCAGCATCTCTCTCTGGGGCAATGTCTGCATATTTAGCCCAATTTAATTGTATCTGATATCCTCCATATCATTTGCAAAATGGAGATATAATTACTTGACAGGAATACTGTTTGAATCATTTTATAACTGCAATAATCCAATCATGTTTATGGGATTGTGTTGGTGTGTCTGTGCAGTTATACGTAAAGGAGTATGTGCATGTGCGTGCACAAAAATATGTGTGTGTGCTCAGGTTTGTGTGTTTTTTTGTGATTGTATGTTTAGCAACTGCCAGGACTCCAGAGGACATTTGGGGAGGGTGTGGCATGAATGTCGGTCATGTTCATAACATGAAGTTGCGGCCGCTTTCGGGCTCTGAATTCAACGGCTAAGTGTGACTTTGAATGCGGTCAGGGTGATTTATGACCTTACGGTCCTTGCAGTGTACTTACATATCATTATTTTTTGAGAGTAAACACAAGGACCCGCTCCTACAAGAGCTTGCCAAAAAACTCCTGTTTTGTATTGTGATGTCATATGTTCTGATAACAGACATGGATGATTAACGTCATTAACGAACCCGTCTGCACAGTGCCAGCTTCAAACCAGTGTTCGTCAATAAACACAGACACTCACAGTGTATTGACTAGGCTGTTGATCTTGCTTGTACTGTTAATGGGGAGCGCCCCCTTCTCCCTAGTATGTTGAGCATAGGATCTGAAAACCACCTTTTGAATTAAATCTAGCTTCTGGTCCTCAATCCGGACTGAACCAGTCTTTGATGCTGGCATATGCCACAGAGTGCGGAGGCAGGAGAGAAAACCGCATTCCAGATGGGGACAGAATGAGGAATGGGGCAGTGTGACTGGGCATACGGTGCCAGTGACGAGGGTGAGGAGCCGAGCCACCTGAGACACATGATCTGCGGCCTGGCACAGGGGCAGTGCCAGTGAAGTGGGCGCCAGGAGCCGCGTGCCAGCTGCTGTCAGAATCCCTCCCCTCTGTAGTGTGAAGGGTTCTCTGCTGCCCACCTCCTCCTTCTTTTGGATGCTGTCACTGTACATTTGCTTATTGGCAGTTGCACAGGGTTTACATATCTTTGTGTGTGTGTGTGTGTGTGTGTGAGTGTGTGTATGAATGAATGAGTGCACATGTAATCCAAGACTGCAAGTGGTGTGGTTTGGTAACCTGGAGTAGTGTGGTTTTGTAACCCGGAGCAATACAAGGGCCAGCCTTTGTGATCCTGTTGTCATAACACATCATCTCTCAGTGGAGGTGAGGGGGATTCAGCAATCCCACTGGGTGTACTTGTGACCTCTGACCTGTGGTGTAGGGGGCTGTTAGTCCGCAGGTGTGGATATGATACTCTTTACATGAATCCTGCCCCCGGACTGGAGAGAGACAATGAGGGATTAATGTCTTTACTGACACATAGACATGAAAATAAAGAAAGCTTCAAACATTTTGATGGTTGGCTCCTCTCCATAGTAAGACACCCGATACTGGTGTATGTACTGTTTGTATGCAGAAGTAAAGCTGGATGTGTGCATTTGTAAGCCATTAACCATTTGTCTGTGTTCATCTGCTCGTTCAACAACAGTAAGCAAGAATAAACAGAAGTGTATGCTAATTAAAATATGTAAATGATATAGCTGACATCCATTGTCAAGTATTATTTTTAGTGATGAGTATGTTCTCTTTCTCTGCAGCAAGAGTTACTGTGCTTTTCTTTAAAAGAGAAGTTCCAATATATTCAGTACTTTATTGCAAAGATTCAAAAGGGCTCAATCTTGAGCAACTGCAATCAGTTACATTAGCAGTTGACAATCTAAATAGCCTGCCTGTCCAAGTGCTAAAACCTTAGTATATGACATTAAATTTCCATAATAAACCTGATGTAAAAAGTAAATGAGTAGTATTTAAGTAAGTACTTAATGCAAAAACACGTCAGGTGCTTTATCCAGGAATGGTGTTCAGTTTCACAAGCAATGTCCCTATTGCGGAATAGTGTTGCGGCTCTCTGGGTTCCGCTCATTTTGCGCTCAGCACACACCTTAACATCAATCCATCCTGAAACAACAGCCAGAGTGCTCTCTCTCAGCCTGTTAAATGACTGGGAAAGGAATCTGATTCGTGTTTAATCTTGCAGGGACTTTTTGAAAAGGAGCAATGAGACAGAAGCACGTGGATGTGTGTGGAGGTGGTTTCAGTGGAGTGCCAGGGGCGGGAGAACCACGGGGGGAATTTGTGAATTTGCTCCTGGACGTCTGAGAAAACCCACAATTTCTTTTACGACTGTCTCTCACTCAGCAAACGCAATCAAATCTTTTTCTTCTTCAGGAAATGTCTGGATATTGAATGTTCAGACTTATTTTGCGGGCCCTTTTTGTTCAGTTACAAAAGATTAGAGAGATATGTAACTACTTAATAGTTCCAGATGAATATAACTGATGAAGAGGAACCGCTAATGCCATTTGATAAGTTGAGCCATTTAATTCACGATTGCTTAAAAAACTTTAATAAATTAATTAGGTAACTTTTTTGATTATAAAAAACAGTAATCTCAGTCACAGTCTGTTGGAATAATGTATTTCTTGTTTGAAATTGTTGCTGTGCAGTTCTGTACATAATTTTGCATATTTATCATATCAAATACAGCTTTGCACATCACTTTGTGTTTTGCTGTGGATTTGTGTACACTCATGGCATCCAAGGTTGACTAAAGTTACTCCTTCTCAGAGTATGCAAGTATGAAATCTAGGTGTACAGGTAGTTGACATGGGTGAAACTCTGCACAGGCAGTGCTTCAGAATCCCTGTTTTCCATTGTCACCTGTCATTACACATCCAAAAGACTGAGAACAGGGCTAGAATCCCAGTAATGCTTAACTGGAAAAACGAGGACTGAATTTCATTGCAGAATAGTCAGATCAGTTTTTGCTCAGCCAAATGCAACTCTCAAAATTTGAAACGCTGAGCTTTTGTAGTGTCAGGAAACTGTCCGAGGCATGCAACTCATTTGTGTACAGAAGGGTGTTAAAGGAAAGCTGATCTGTTTTAAAAAAGAAAAAAAGCTTCCTGCTTTTTCTCTTGGTTCAGCTCCTGAGGTGTATGTGTGCTTCGCAGCATGTGTGCCTTTGGTTGGCACTGGATTAGACGGAGCTGTTTGCTTGTAAAAGCATTATTGTTCCAGTCTGGGGGCTGGGATTAGTCGCGAGGTGAAAGTGGGCCTGTCCAGGTGCATTCCTCTCTGACAGCCACGCCCCCAAACCCTGTGAACTCAACGCACCTGAGGGCAGGGGGTGAACACAGGAGCTCATCTTTGATGCCCCGTGCTACCACCAGACCCCCCATCCAAAAATTGTTATAAACAAATCAAAACTGTGTTATAATTTTAGATTCTTCAAAATAGCCAAAAGTATTTTAAAAATGTTAAAGAAAGAAATGTTTTGGAAAGAAATTCATGCATAGGCATCAACTTCACTATTCATATTTGTCTAAGAAACAAATTTCAAGCATTTAAGCATATTTATATTTAAGCATAAAATATTTGTCAAAATCTCTTTGAATGTGTGTTTCCCATTATCTTAATCAGGTGTGTCCAAACCTTTGACTGGTACTGTATGTTCAGACTAATGATGGGCTTCAGGTTTAACAGCAGATACTCGTGTCAGATTGTGGAAGCAGAGAAACAGCTCATCCTCAGGACATGATCCAGGAGAGTCTTCATGCGATTGGACACAATCCAAGAAGGGGGGTGGGGCCTCACATTCTCCTCTGTATGTGCAAAGAGTGGAGTGAGGGGATGAGAGCGGGTCATCTTTCTGAATTGGGACGTCCAGATAATGCTCCCGCTCTGAGGGAAGGTGATTTGTTGGACAAGATCAGGCAACCTGTTGACGTGAAACATGACACACACCAAGCTTTCTCCCCCCCTCCCCTCCCCTCGTACACACACAAACGCACAAAAGGGCCTTTGTCTGAACATCGGGGAATGAAAAGCCCTCTAATTCTGCCAACGGCAGGAAAGTGTGACATTACATGCGTTCGGTGGTCACTCGCGCGATCAGGAATGTTAAGACAGAAAACCTTAAAGGCAGTTGTAGCCCGAGCAGTGCGGGACTGTGAAAAATTCTCCACCCTGGAGAGTGGTGTCATGTGTACAGCATTCGGACTTGAAAGACATGTCTGTTTTCTTGATCAGGTTGAAGGCTTCTTAAGCTCAAGGTGGTGAAATGTCAGTAATGGGATATCATTGTCATTAGCAATACATTATCACCGTGAACAATAATGGTATGTCTGTGATAACGAAACCTTTGCATCTTTTTTTTTTTAACTTAGCAGCGCCATACAGAGGTCACGTTTCCAGGAAACGTCACCATGTGCTGCTTATGTACACAGTGTAAATCCACCCTGAGTTTCGAGAAATCTTCTGTTCTGTAGTCTCTGCAGAAGGGGCAGGGCTGCCTGACTGTTTCGCCAACTGATCTTGAAACAGTATAACTGGGGTGGCAGTGTAGCATGGTGGTAAGGAGTAGGGCTCGTAACCAAAAGGTTGCCGGTTCGATTACCCTCTGGGGCACTGCTGCTGTACCCTTGGGCAGGGTACTTAACCCAGAATTGCCTCAGTTAATATCCAGCTGTATAAAAGGATAGCATGTAAAGACTGTAATCTATAAGTCACTCGATACGAGCATCTGCTAAATGACAATAATGTAATGTAATGTACTCTCAGTTACTTAAGGGTGGTACTTACTCAAGGCATGCTGACGACCATCTGATATTGCCTGGGATGCATATTTCTTGAGAATCTGATAAAGCCTGTCTGGAGTCTCCCATTGCTCCCTGACTGAATCTCCTTACAAAGTGTCAGGAGAGAATCTGCCACCCTTTAATGTTATTAGTGATGGAGACCCCTGTTCATCCAGACAAAGTGAGAGGGTGCCTTCTTCCTGCAGGAGTCATTGCGAACTCTGATTTAGGGGGGAAATGAACGTTTCAGAACCCAAAGTGATTAATCTTGTTAAAGCAAACTGCCTTTTATGAGGTAAAGAATCCTAGCCTGGACAGTCGATTAGGGACTGCCTTTGTGAACACAGTGCTACTGTCTCAGGCAAAGCGATGCATAAGCCTCTGCATAAGTATGAACTCACCCGAAACAACAGTACCTGTACTTGGGATGAGAATCAACCATGCAAACTGATTTTGTTGAATGCATTGACATTAATATATGTAATATTTTTTTCTTTACATACTTTCTCTTCCAGCTACTGTGGGCTTTAGGTTTGGGCAGGACGGGCACTGTAAACTTTTACCCTGCCACCCCCTATGTTATAGGCAGTTGCCGAGAAACATCTCACTTCTGGGGCCAGGTGACATTGTTATGATAATGTCCCTGTTTGTTCTGTTAGCATACTGAACGTCAACAGATCGGCCAGCCGTTACACTTCAGACTTCGCACTCTTAGTGTTTCTGCTGCTGTACCCATGCCTCTAGCCAGAAGTGCACGGTGTGATCTAGTTAAGTTGGGTAGGGTGCGGTAAACAATGTTAAAAGAAGGCTGTAAAGAACATAAAGAACGTTAAGGTAGTGGTGTGAATTACTCATTTTAATATTAGAAGTAGAAATTGAATTATATTGTGCCTTCAGTTCCGCCAAGCCACGTTGAAATTTTGGTAAATAGTGTAAGCCTGCCTACAGCTTCTACGCTGAGAGACTGTTGAGTGTGCCTTTACCTGTTTACTCTGCAACCTTGTCACCATGGTGATTGTGTCACCTGTCTCTACGATGACCCTCCCACACATTCACACTCTGTCACACGGATACTCGCACATATGCATATGCACACACGTTCAAGTCTCACACAACCGTCTAACCTTGTTTCTGAGACAGAAAACTCAAATCTCTTAATCTCTTGAAAATGTCATCTCAATCACATTAAAATGGACTATATGGAAAAAGTGTATCAGTTTCCACACTGAACTTTAAACAAGGTCTACCATAGGAATTTGCCATTTAGTCTGTTTTTAAATGATTTGTTTGCAGCTGTCACTATGGCAAAATCTTTTATCTCATTTCCATTTGGAATACAGTAGGTTAAAATGCAGTAATATATGAGGTGTGAGACATACTGGGGAAAATGTTTCCTGGTGGCTGCTCCTCTATCCTTAGTCGTAGAACAGGGGGAGAGGTGGAGATAAATGTTATCTGAGGCTCTGTAGAAAGAAAAAAAAAAACGAAGACCAGAGCCAAAGACCAGAAGCCAAGTCTGCTTTCCAACTGTAGCCAGCCATTGAAATTGAAGGTATTCACATCAGATGTCATCACATCTACAGATGATCTACATCAGTTCTGTTAAAGGGGAAACTTGTAGATACTGGCCTAGCTGCAGCAGTCAATAAAACAAGCATTTCCATCATTATGGATAGAGCACTTCGCTATCGTGCATGTCCATGCAGAGAGTTTGCCTCGTGTTCCACTTTGGTAAGTGGGGAATGCGGGGAGTCTGGTTCTTGACAAAGTGCCTTTTGACCCCTTCCCCCCTTGCTCAATTCTTAGAGATCGGTCAGGCCAGAACTGGCATGAACAGCTGAGGGGGTCCCGGCTCCCATGGGTCAGTTCTGTTACACGCGGGCAGCGTTACTCAGGCTTGACACTGGAATCGTGCACTGTTGAACCCACATCTGTCATTAACCCATGAAAGTCTGTGAGAAACTCCAAATATGTATGTATGCACTACAAGTGGGATGTTAGCTCAGTCAAATAACAATTGATTAATCTGAATAATCAATTATTATCAATTAAAGCCTGATTAATCGCAGAGAACGCTAAGACAGTGTCTCTCTATGGCTTTTTTTCTTATTCTGGAAAGAATTAATAACAGCTGTGTTGGTGTCATCAATCTAAGCATGATAGGTATATCCCTGAAACCATCTTTAATATCTGCTCTGCAAAATATTTTCAAATGCACATACTGTGACTGGACTCCCACAAAACAAACCAAAACTCACTGGGACAGTATGGGACAGTATTCTACAGTAGTACTGTGTCTGTCCAGAATGATACCAAAATGTAATTTGAAACAGCTGACTGCTGGAATTCCGTTAGTTGGGAGTCACAGGGTTGACGCACAGAGGGCTTTAAGGGCATGTTTGTGAAGAGGTGACCCAGTGCCTGCAGGCCGGGGGAGTCCCTCTCACTCCCCTCTGGGACAATGAGGGAGCCCCGCTGTGACACCGCTCAAAGCCGAGGAATTCCGTCGTCTCACACAAACTGAGCAAACACTACAGCGAGGTTCGTGTTTCAAGCATTACAGCGAGACATGTCCCCGCTGTTAAAGCTCATTCACACTTGGAAAACATGTCAGACGCAACACCGGCGGTGGAAAAAACCACACTAACCACACAGTGATCCAAACGCTCACCACTGTCACATGTCCTCTGTGCCATTCTTACTTCTGCTGATTTTAGAAATTGAGTCCACCTCTTTACTGCATTACAGAAAAGTTACTCATGCTTCTCTCTGCATGTGCAGGTCTCTGACTATTGCTATGCATTCGTGAGAGTTGTGTAGTCTCCTAATCCGAAGTTGGCGTGCAACAATTCCTATATAATACCCGTGACTGATGCATTGTGGTGCCGTGCCAGAATCGCATAGCATGTGCAATTGTTGGGGTGGGTCCGTGGAGGCAGATTCCTGTCATGACAAGGTAGAAATTGCCAAGCAACAGGGGAAAGACCGCATCAAGCTGGGTGATGGCACAGAGGCGGGAAAGTCACCTGGCCACTGCGGGGGTTGGTGTAGAAGACGCCATTGACTGTAATGGGACACTACATGCTTTTAAAACCCAGTGCGAATCGCCGGTTGATGTGGAAGGCATGTAGAATGCCTTGGAAACTTATGTGTCCCCCAGTATGCAAATGCCCGAACAATGGGCTCATGGTGGGAGGCTGGTGTTCTCCGTGTGGAATGCGTCCTGCCGCATGCTAATGCTCCGAGCCTTTGTTGTAGGCCCGGGCCTCAGTTCGCGCCGTTCAGGGTGTTATGTACTCCTCTGGGTGTTAGAATTCACAGAGCACTAACAGGGGGAGGTGGGGGGGGGGGGGTGTAGGACAATGGGGATGAGCTTGCTCTGAAAAGGGCCCTACAGTGATCCTCTGGAACAATGGAGTTATCAATTAACCTTCTCCCTGTGGAGCAGCATGGGCTCCTCTAAGGTGCCTTAGCATGTCATATAAAGTCAAGATTTTTGAGATTCTTTTTTATTTTTACATTTATACATTTCATTGTGTGTAGATGATATTGGAGGGGGAATGGCGTATAATTACCAGAGAAGTAGTAACCAGAAGGTTGCATGAATCAGGGTGTTGTTGTTGTAGCAGTTAGCAAGGCGCTTCAGCTGAATTGCTTCAGTAAATACCAGCTGTACGTAAAACATGTGTGATGTGGAAAATGTAAGCTTTGTAAGTCACGCTGGATAGGGGTGTCTGCTAAGCAAATACCACAGCAGTAAAAATGAGTATGAGGGCAACGTGTTTCACAAAACACATTCTTCTGGAAGTGAAAACACTTGAAATGTTGGAATAATAACATGTAGGAAAAGGAACAAGGCGGAACTGATCGAGCGGTGTTTGGCATGACAAATCCATGTGGGACAGGTGAGAGAAAACAGTGAGACTCCCATGATTCTGTTGGGTTTTGCTTGGTTGCTCTCATTCTGATTGAATGTGCCATCCTTTTTATTAATTTTTGTTTAATGCAGCAATACAGTGCATCAAATAGCATTCATGAATGTCCTCAATGGCCTTCTTATCCTGTTCTTGCTTATGTTGAGAGTCATCTTTGGCACAGTCTAGATGGTCATGTGAGAGAAATCAGGAATTGCACTTTTGTACATCGCGTCTGCTAAATGAATAAATGTAAATGTAATTTGGTTTGATCCACATTGACCAAGCGCTCCAAAAGTGCGGCTCAAAGCAGCCTGAGCTGGTGCTCTCTCAACTTTGGTCTTAATGGCATCTGTGGCTGGGCCTTGTACCCCAGCCCCCGGCCCCCCCCCCCACCCCCTGCTCCAGGCCCGTGCCTCCAGCCTGAACCCCTCCCTGAGGTGGGGCAGTGAGACGCGGGGTTCCTGTCATGCCAGGAATGATGGCTTCACTCTGCTGCTGGGGTGACAGTTTCCATACTGGGGCTCCCACCACAACAGCTGCCTGTGTCCTGCAAGCGGGCCTAGGATTCCTCAAACGCGGCCCGGCTGTACTGTGTCCGTCACGCGGCCCGGCTCCAACACTGTGGTGGTTTACCCCGCCCCCCATCTGTCGTCACTCCCAGCTTCTTTGCCCCCACCCCGCCCTGATCCCTGTCCGTCACTGCTCTCCGCTCCGGTGGCATTCCCCTGTGTCTGTCCTGCCTCCCATACTTCAACCCCTTTCCATAACTGTCACCCCACTACCCCCATTTGGAGAATTTCACTGCGTCTGCCCTGCTCACGGGCAATCCCTGGGGGCCACGTGCCAACTACTGTGGCGGGGAAAGATGACATCACTCAAAAGAGCGGTTTAGCCGGGGTGGGCTGGATATGAGAGGTGACGATTGACCTTCCGATGTCCAGAGGGGGGAGGGAGGAGAGGAGATAGCCTTAAATAATCCCCTCATATCTCATAGCCTGACAGTAATAACTTCTTTAGACTGTATGTTGCTACTCACTGCGCTCCAGCATGTTGCCCCTTCATTGACATGAGGTCTAATTTGCGGCTTTTTGTGATGCTTTTAAAAGTATCATTCAGTCATTGCTGTCCTAGAATGTCATAACAAACCACATGTATACAGCACTTAGGGATTCCTCAGGTTTTTTTTTTTTTTTTTTTAAATGCAGGGACTTTCAAGTGTATGACATCATCACCATCCTGTTTCTCACTGACTGTAACTGCAGAATTTCCCCTTTTTATCCAATCTCTCTCTGTCTTTCCTTCCCTCCCTGTCTTTGATTAGTAACTCACTGAGGTGGCAGTGTGGGGTAGTGGTAACGAGCATGGCTCAGAAACAAAAGGTTCCTGGTTCGAATCCCTGCTGAGGCACTGCCATTGTACCCTTGGGCGAGGTACCTAACCCAAAATTTCCCCTGTAATTATCCAGCCTTATAAATGCTTAATATGTAAAATTTTGACCTATTTAAGTCGCTCTGGATAATAGCTTTTGCTAAGTGATGCTAGTGTAATGTGATGTAGTAACTCCTCAATGGCAATGGTGTTTGCGCTGAAAGGTGTGCTGTTTGCAGAGGGCCTTGTTCATAGGAAGGTATTGAAATGATGTACCGTTGGACTCCCTGTTCAGGCCTGTCACAGCTTTGAAGCTCATTCTCCTTTTCAAAACTCCATTTCCTCTCCAAATAAATCAGCTAGTCAAACACAGAATAACTGCACTTTGTGTTCTACAAGGGTAAACATTGTTATTAAAAATGTGTTACCAGCCAGGAATATAGGCTTAATTGGGAGTTGTGGCTTTGTCAGTGGAGAGATGGGGCAGTATCAGAGCGTTGGTATGTATATGCTTCATCGTGGCAGCACTGCGGTGTTGAATGGCAGGCGCTGAAACTGATAAAGTGTAAATGGCGTATTATTACAGTGATGACAATACCGCGTGGGCATGCACTGCACTGGAATACCTTTGTGCTTATGTAACCCGAGCTCTGTCTGTTCTTCGCTCTCACACAGCAACATGTGTTGCTGTCCTTATTCCTCTACTGTTGAAAAATAGCCCCAGACAACCCCCCACCCCGCCCGCCACTGCCAGCGTATCTCCCCGAATTTCACTGTCCGACCCCCTTCAGATTCTTACTGCAGAACGCTCAACCGAGCCCGTTCTGACCCGTTCGCGTAACGAGCAGCGAGCCGTCTGATCCGGTGCCAGGTGGGTGATCTGGGTAACCCGGCTCACCCCCTCTGATTGGAGGGGAGCTGTTTGCCTGACGCCGAGAGGGTAACTCGGAGGCTAGGCCGCGCCGGGGCGGTCCGGGGCCCGGCAAAGGCGTGGGCATTCGCGGGCCATCGCCATGGCGACGCGGAGCATTCTGAGCCCCCGGGAAAAATCTTTTAAACCCGGGGAGCGGGGCCCGCATTGTCCCCCCTGCGGATTTCTGTCACCGTCGCACAAAGCGTCTGCGGAGGGCCGATTGTGTGTCGGAGCGCAGTGTGTGCGAGGGGGGGGCGGAGGGAGGGAGAAGGGGAGCCCCCTGAAAGCGAGCTCTTTCTCCCGTGTCAAGCGCCGGCGGCCTCGGCTCAGACACGGATCAGCAAGCCGCCCGGCAGCCCGGGCCAGGCACTGAAGCGCCTGCGAAGGAGGGGACGGGGCTCAAAGACTCAGCCTCGGGAGGATGAATGCAGGAGTATTGTCTCGGTGTCCTCTATAACACAGAGGGCCAGGAGTCAAACACTGTCCACTGAGCTGTGACTGCACAGGGCCTCAGCTTCCTCTTCACACTGGATGCACCTTTAGAGGGATCCATAAACACCTTTTATAATGGTTAAAAAAACATTGCATAAACATTTTTTGACTTGTCTCATTGATTTGGAACTATGATTTACTGAAACATTTTCTAATTCCATGATTTCTGGACAATTCAACAATGTGTAGGCTGCAGTGTGATATCTGTCCATCTGTCTGTCTGTCACTCTGTCTGTCTTTGTCACTCTCTCTCCCTCTTTCTTTTCTCTCTCACTTTCTTTCTCTCTCTCTCTCTCTCTGTCTCTCCATGATGCTCCATTGAGACAGTGTTGGGTTGCAGCCTTTGTTACCCCTGGTAACAGATAAACAGAGGGCTTAGTTACCAGCCCCTAAATGATTGGTTCTTTTCAATGGCAAAAATAGGTTGCCAGGGGAACGGTAGAACTTGTAAATTTGAAAAAGGGAGCCAGGCATCGCATGGGGATGTGGGGGTATTTTCACAGGGATTCCAAATACACATGCAGAGAGGGCAACACCCCCTAGTCCCCCAACAAAGCAGTAACCCCTCAGATTCCTCTCCCTAAACTTCACAGCGTACAGGAACAATAGCACATGCCTGCAAGACATCCCATTCAGAGTCACTTCTGATTGGCTGAAGTTATAGAGGCTTTACATTTTGGACTCTGTTCGCTTAGTAAGCCATTAGCTGTGTGATATTCAGGCCTCCCAGCTGGTTTCTGTTTTGGAGCAGGTCTGCATGATGCAGAAACTGTCTAGCCCCGCCTCAGTATCCAGCAGAAACAGGCCTGTCTGATGCTGAAACGGACTAGCCTAGCCTCAGTATCAGGCAGAAAAAGTCCTGCATGGTGTAGAAACTGACTGGCCTAGCCTCAGTGGCCAGCAGGCAAGGTGTGATCACATGCCTCCCGTTCTAGAGTTAATGACAATTGTCACTTCATAGAGGCGAAATGGCTAAAACGCAGACAAATGCCTGTTTTAAAGAAGTGGTATGTGGCTGTTTCCCTGCCTCATTAGCCCTGGTTAAGCAGCCCAGTATTTTTCTTTACTGTGGACGGTCTGTGTGCAGGCTGATATAATGTCTGCATATCTTGTCTGGCCAACTATTGAAACTGCGCTTCTAATATTGTTAACTCCTCATATGGCTTGTATGTCGCTTTGGATAAAAGCGTCTGCCAAATGAATGAATGTAAATGCAAATGTAGAAATGGCAGATTGCCTATTTTCCCGAGCGTTTTAAAATGGAGGATTCTGCCTGATCTGGTCATGGTTTAGTTACAGTCCTAACCTCCACTCTGTGCTGTTATTGCAGCTCACACCTCAGAACTCCTGTTTCTCATCCTTACTATGTCCTTAAAACAAATCCTTTGCGTCGGAAGTTTTTTGAAATGCCTGCGGAGCGCTTGCCTCACCTGGAGTTCCCCTGGTTTGAATTATTGACGTCTTAATTGGGTTTTTTCTGGCTCTAGCCGTTGCCCGCTCTCCCGGACGGCTTTGCGTGGAGGGCCATAAACCCGAACGCCGCGGTAGCAGGAATCTGCCTCACGCTGTTCGGCCTGCGCGATTTTCTTGCCTCGGCGAGATCAGAACAAAGCGACGTCCGCGACCACGGGGGCCACGGGAGGGCGAGGGGCGGATTAAACGAGGCCAGGTGCTCCCCTCCTGTTTTCGCCCCGTTCCCGATGTCCTCTTGAGGGGGCGGAAGGACGCGGGCGCGCAGTCATCATTCCCGGGTGCTTTCGCAGGACTTTACGGCACAGCGTGGACACTTTTTATTACCCAAAACCTTCATTAATGAACCTCAATGAGGGAACATTTACTGCCTTTTATGGGCTTCCTGTGGAGAGGTCTGAGCCAGTCCCTGACTGAGGAAATTTTATTAATGAGACCAAAGGAGGAATGCGGACAATGCGGTGATGATTAGAACAAAATGAATGGGAGGCAAAGCAGTAGGGGAAACGGGGCTTGTCACCAGATGGATGTGGTTTCAAATCCCTGGGGAACACTACACATCCTAGATCGACGTGGCTAACCTGAATATGTTCAGTGAGTATCCAGTTGTATAAATGGGTCAGAGGTAAGTGTAGCATGGTGTTAAGGAGCAGGACTTGTAACTGAAAGGTTGCTGGTTCAATTTCCTGCTGGAGCACTGCTGCTGTACCCTTGGGAAAGGTACATAACCCAGAATTGTGTAAATGGCTAACATTATAGAAATTGTAACCAATGTAAGTTGCTCTGGATAAGAGCGTCTGCTAAATGCCAGTAATGTAATGTAACGTAAGTGACTCTGGATACACACATCAGCTAGGTAAGGAAATGAGTAAATACTACTAACACTTGTATAGGCTGTTTGGGTGCTTCTTCTGAGAGGAGAGGCAATTCAGAGTGTGTGCCTGATAGGGCTTCCACATCAATGGTCGATTTTCATTGGCTGTAAGGCAACATTGCGTTTAGTCAGTAGTGTTCCTGCCCACCTCCACTGTTACAATGTTTCTGCTGTGTGCTTGCTTTGACTGCTGTCTCATAGCTAGCAATGCATCATATCCAAATCCATCACTATACCTTTCCCAGCATGGCTCGAGCTACATGATTCTGGTGTGGATGCACAAGACAAAGATTGGGCTTTTTTCTGATTTGTGCAATAAGCCTATATCTTCATGAATGCTTTCGACTGGAGTCTGCAAAATTGGTTAAATATTATGATTGGTAGTCCTTTTAAGATTGCAGAATGTAAAGAGCTTGGAACGTTTAATATTGGACCTCACGTCACCGAAGCTCTCCTTCTTGTGGAAATAATTTAAGTGTGTTTTAAGGTAAAGTAAAGAATTACTGCTGAGTGACTGCCAATGAGTCCAGCCAATTGAGTTCCTTTGAAGTGGGAATGTGAAAGTCAGGAATATGTAGACTTTAATGACACCCCTCCCACCTTCCCCCAGGGCACTCCAGAGTGCTAGTGCATTCTGGTGATGGATGAGGTGACACGCAAGAATTGCTTGACTTAACAACACCCCCCCACTACCCCCGCATCCATCCGGAACTCTTATCACTGTTAGAGGAGGGGGGGGGGAGAGAGATAACAGCAATTCCAGTAACGTTTAAAACCCCTGAGCCCCAGGTTGGGATGTTCCCCTTCTCCGGGGGCATCAACAAAGGGAACAGTAAATCACAGCCTTGGAGCTGCTCTTTTTTCGCCCGGGAGGCGACCTCCATTCCACAGACATCTGAGCAGATCCGCACGGCGGCGAACACCTCAGTGAGTTACCGGCAAGTGCCATCCTGCTTTCGTGCATCTCTGTGGTGAGATACCCGATGGGGTGGGAGTGTAGCATAGCGGTGAGGAGCAGGGCCGTAACCGAAAGGTTGCTGGTTTGATTCCCCACTGGGGCACTGCTGCTGTACCTGCTAATGGGCAGGGTAGCTAACCCACAATCGCCTCAGTAAATATCCAGCTGTATAAATGGGTAATAGGTAATAACTGTAACCCATGTAAATTGCTCTGGATAAGAGCGTCTGTTAAATGACAATAATGTAATGTGATGTAATGAAAGCGAGAGTGAAACCCAGAATCTGCCGACTCTTCCTTGAGAGCATTGCTGTCGTATGGTATGGAGCCCAAAATGGGACAACAGAGATGAGTGGGAGAAAAATGTGGTGAAAAGGCAGTTTATGACCATCAGCAATTTGACTGATGGTTTACAAGGGCTCTTCATGATGTTATCGAAGGTATCACTTCTAAGGAAGGCATCTATCTCCAGTGAAGGTGGCCGTGTCTCATATCATTGTAAATGTGTCGTGTCTGCACTGAAATGCAATGAAATAGCAGCCGTATAGATGACCTTTCCCATTCCAAAGAAATTCCTCCTGTTGATGTACAGACAGCTGCCCTACCAAAAAATGGATTCACCCTTGATGGAGAGAGCGGAGTTAATATTGAGATTATGATAGCACTCGACCCTGCTCCACTCGGGGTCGGCATGCCTTGCTCGCCTGGTTACCTGAAATCAAAGCCAACAGCGCCGGCATGCTCTCCCCAACACCTGGTTGCCACCGGTTACCTCAACCCTTGCCTCTGAAAGCGAGAGTGAACAAAGGAATGCCTTCATCTGTGTCCTGGGGGAGCCAAACTCCTGTCAAGGCCGCGGCTCGGGGCTGCCGACGGACAGGCTGACAGACAGAAACGCCTGGCAGGAGGAATGCCTCGCTTATGAAATCCCCCTCACACTCCTTTAATGTGAATGAGAGCTTGCAAAGGGCTGGGTTATTACTGGAGATTTGGCTGAGCCAATGTAGCTGAATTGCGGTCAGGTGGCGTTCTGCTCTCCGGTGCTGTCAGGCAGGGCCCTGCCAAGACAGAGAGCATATGTTCTCCAGAACAGGTCAAGGTGGAAGAGGAATGCGGTTACTCAATGAGAGGAGAGATCCTTTCTGTCTTTATTGGAGTATGACCACGTGTGTCCAACCTTTAGCTGGATGTCTTAGATGTTCAGGGGCAGTATGGTGTAGGGCTCGTCCAACGAGGCTAGTAATGAGGAGGTTGCTGGTTTGATATTCTGGTGTTTCAGTTGTACTCTTCAGCAGGTTACTTAACATGAATTGCTTTTGTAAAGAAAGGGATGATGTTGTTTTGGGTAACAGAAGAAAATGAACCCTTGAAATCGATTTTTCTAGAAAAGATGGTCAGGAGTTAGGCTATTGTTGCCCACTAATGTACGAGTGAGTGCATGAGCGGAACGGCTTTGCGAGTTTGTCTTTGTGAGGCAGTAGCAGTAATTTCAATGTTTAAATTACTCTGTGGTAGTTTTTCAACCTGCATCATTAACACGTAAAGTGCTGTTTGACATAGAACGGACAGGCGATCTTTTGTGTGGAAAGCCTTGGGTCACTAGTGGTTTGAGTTATGTGTGTTGCTCTCTTTAAGCTGTGTATGAGGGCCTTGATCGTAATCACACTGTTTCTCAAAGTGTATTAGTCAGCGTCTATCTGCTCGGCTGTGCTCTGTAAACGTCATTGTTGAAGACATGCTCCAGCTAGAGGAATTATAGCATTCTTCACTTTAACCTGAAGGAGTAGTTTTGACAGGCATGATTGAGGAAGCACTGTTTGTTTACATATTTTGGCATTATTTTGATTAGATTTGGCACTTTCTAGCCTTTTTTGTCATGGTTGTTATGTCGTCGTCTGAGTTTATCACCTAAGGCCGTGAAGGACTGTATTGTTTGATCTGATCCTGAACATACTTTTGTGCCATCTCATATGTACTGGTGATATCAGTCCAAGAAAGTCATTTATTCACTTGCTGTTTTATACAGGGTGTATATCAATACATCCCACTACCGGGAAGCCTCGCTGTTTTTGTTTATTGTATTTTGTGTTTATCTGTTTGAATTGAAACTAGGTCTGAACAGTGAGGTGTGATGTTTATCAGGGCTTATGCTTCCTTTTCGTAGCTGACTGAAAACCAGCTGTTAAAGGCATTTTTACCTGAGCAAATACCTGGTTTTGTCTTGTCGGAAGGGCACAGAGTCCAGAGTTGTTCAGGCAGACGGACCCTGAACGCAGCCCCTGTCCTCTTTGGAAAGTCGCTGAAGTTGAATTTGATCCAGTACCGCTGGAGCATGGGAAAATCGCTCGCCCCTGCCCGCTCTTCCTTTCTGGCTTTATGCGGTCGGAGAGCAGTGCAGCGTGCTGACCGGTCCCGTTCGCTGCGGCGCTCTTTGTGCCCCGGCGGGCTCTGGCCGCACGCCAGGGAGCGGCCAACAAGAGATTATTTAGGTCAGCCATTGGTAGCGCGGTTGCCGTGGCCACTGCTCTCTAAAGGCCGTCCGTCTTTGGCACAGACGGGATCGTTGAGGTTGGTTGACTTGCTGATCTGTTCTTAGCTGCCCCCTCTGACCGTACCCACTGTCTCAGAAGGGGGGGGGACATCCACTGTGGCGGACACCTGGACAAGCTGACCTTTGACGCCCTTCACTGACAGGAAGTACAGTAAAGAGCCGTAATTGGCTTAACTTCAACTGCAAGAGGTAGGGTTCAATTGAACTGTTAAGTGAATTTGAGCTGTGAAAATCAATTACGAATGTGTCCTTGATTCCTCCCGCTTTATGACCAGATATGTTTGCGGAGAAATCCTGTGATATAAACTGTCGCAGCTGTGGTTTCTTGGCTGTGGTGTGACAGTGCGACTTGTTGTGTGGATTGATTTGGGTGGAAACTCTGCCAACGTGAACCGAGCTTTGAACCCCTGCGAGATAAAGATCCCATGACACTCTACCTCACTCCAGCTAATTTAATAGACAATGAACCTGACCCTGCCTTTTTTTTTGTTACATCGCTTAATTCAATAGACCACGAAATCCAGTTCCAGCCCCCATCATTTGAACCCTGTGCTGGAACAACGCAATGACCAGAGCTTGTCTCTGTGTTGTGTGACATCTCCTGTTCAGCTCACTCAGTTTGCTAAACATGGCCGTTTCACATCTTTACAGACAATAGTCCTGAGCAAAATAACCACAGACAGCCTAAAAAGCCCTCAGACTGTTATTCCCATCAGCTGAGACTATTCAAGGCTCTTTCTCTGTGACAGGGCCCCTTTTCTTCTTCCCCTTGCTAAAAGAGGACACGGGTGTTTGGGGATTGACGCTGCCAGCCTTTCTTTTGTGGAAGCGGTCCAGCAGGCGCAGAGAGGAATGTAATTGAGTTTATTGTCTCCTAATTGCGTTTGAAGGCACGGCGAGGAGCGTGGCGAATGTGGCGGGGGCTTCGGGTTACCGTCTTTACCTCGTTTCAGAGCTGCGGGCATCCGCAGGGGACCTGCTGATTTGAGGGCTCTGATGACAGATAAGTGAGATTGAGTACGGCCCGTCAGACACGCCCGACTCATCTTTAACCAGTGAGCTTCCAGGTTAGGACTGAGGGAGTGTGAGTGCAGACTGTTTCAGACTGTAAAAGCCATGGGAGTGTGCCGGGCCCCATGCAAAAAAGCCAGGTGTACCTCATGACACCTCTCGGCAGAGGATGACATCTCATTTTGCCTGCCAGTGTTGGGACACTTTTCATACCAGCTCACAGCATTCAGAAGGAAAAGCCCTGTTTCAGGTGGAAAGGGCTCTTTGGTGTACCTGGTGTTCCCTGTCAGCAATGCCAACATGCAAATTCACTGACCTGTAACTGTAGAAGAGCAGGGATGATACAAGGCCATGAGACTGTATATCGATAAGATAGAACTTTATAAGATAAGATAGAACTTTATTGATCCCACAGCGGGGACATTCACATCATCCCCCTTTTCCAATGCAGATGCACAAGCTGAAACCAGGCTAGCACCAGCTAGCAGCTAAAGATAACTGACCTGTTATAGTACAACTCCTTTGTATTTCAGTGTACCATATAACTATAGTAAAACTGCTTCATGCCCTTGTTCACTTCTCTCTTATTTTCCCTGTCTGTCTTTCTGCCTCTCTGCCTCTCTTTGCATCTTATCTCTCTATCTGATGATTTATCTCCCGGCCTCTCTGTGCGATGATCACATTCCTGCTGCATGCGGCAGCAGTCCTGGATTTGGCTGCAGACTCTTTATCTTGGATGGATTAGTTGTCCTGTGCGGCTGGCGCTGGCTTTGATCTGAGGCGGGAGATGGGCATGAATGCCGAGAATAAAGATGTCTGTGAGACGAGTTCGGATTTCGCTGAGTGGTTCCAGATACGTCGTAAAGCCTGTTGCCTGCACACTGTTCACGGCAGGGAAAGTGTATGTGAGCGAGGGAGAAAAGGTTCACCAAGAGGCTGCATATGTGCTGTGACTGTAATGAATTTGCTTGCGGTGTCATTGAGATTTAATCCCATTAACTTCACTAACGGCTCTCACTTCCATCTGAGCAATTTTCTCTGTACATCTGATGAAATAGTGTGTATGTGTATGGTAATTCAATCCGTGACATGCATGTCCTGTTAGAATCATAAGTAGCATTTTAAAAGCTCTTTGTCTGAGCAGAACTGCTATGGTGTGCTTGTTTTATTGATTGTTCATGGATTGCTCCTGCCAGCTCATTCCCTCATGGGCTAAAATGTGTGGCATCAGGTTTTATGCCCACAGTGGAACAAACCCAACCAGTTGAGTGAAGTGGGTGTTTTTACACACAGATGATGGAAGATTGGATTAGCAGATATGGACTAAAATGACACAGAAGTGTATGGTGTTCCAGCAGGTTCTGTGTCAGTTGTGTGGTAAGCTAAGTCCTCGTCAGATCTGTTTTCCACCAACTCAGTTTGCCTTTCAAGGGATCCTTCCCATAACTTGTACTGCTCTTTCAGACATTCTTTTGCTGGTGTCCTCCCCTCACACACACTTCTCTTTTAATCATTGATGTGGCAGTATGCTTTTATGTGAAGATCCACTAAACGCTGATGAGTTTCCCACGAAAGTGGGTGTATATTCGGTCTTGTGTGACTCAATCAGTTCTCAGTCAAACCTATCCTCCTCCTAGTTTTCTGTCACAGTCTAGCTGATACAAATCCTCTTCAGCTTTTAACAATAGAACTGTCTTGCTTGCCGCCTTCTACAGTTGCAATTACAGTCCTAATTGTAGGACTTTTGCTATTATTACAGTAGAATTCTAGTTGATTTATGATGCAGGCTATTCGTTACAGCTGCTACAGAACTCTCAACAGTGAAGCAATACTGTACTTGTTTTATGTAGTAGTGTGGCAATTACAGATGTTGTGTAACTCTCAGCAGTGTTACAGTAAAACTACCCACGGTTACAATGTAAGAATAATTTCTGATCACGTCATTCATGCATGTAGAGACAGATGTGCCCTACTCATTTTTATCTGCAGCGATTAGCCCCAACAGCTTAAATTTCAGAGTTTCCCCTGATTGCTTGCAGCCAGCCGGATCTCAAGCGCCCCGTCAGTGCTTGTCTCTCGGGGGAATCCGTTGCTTCACTCTGACTGACACATTTCAAATCTCAGATGCGATCTGTCTGATTACCGAGCCCAGACCTGTAAGTTTGACGCATGCTAATGACAGATGCACAGAAAGGGGTGAACAGTAAGCCTTCCTAGAAGCGGTGTTTAAGCATAATGTCATGTTAATGGTCGTTTCAGTAGTGGCTGCTCCTGAGAGAAATGCCACACTCTTTCATTCCGTCACAATGCCCAGGTATCTTGTCCACACTGGGGAGTCGTTTGTCTTACTCATTTAACTGCTTTTTTTTTTTTTTTTTTGCATTTTATACTTCCGTGGACCAATTTCTCAGTCTAATTTCTACTTGGCTATTGTCCCTCTTTCCATGCAAAAAAATCCCATTATTGGTATGATTATAAAATGATTTCCTCTGCCAAAGCATACAGGATGTTTCTGAGCGTGTCTGTCTGTTGCTGATATGCGATCCTCGGCTGTTGTTGGCGCGCAGTTAGAGAGAGACGCTCTATCTTATTGGACACAGTTCAGTACAGCTTGTGAGTTATAACTGATAATTAATCTGTCAAAATGTTATTTTAATGGAGCATTTACGGAAAATATCTGGAGTAGCCCTGCTGAAACCTCTGTTTCAGATTGATCATTTCTTCTGCGTTACTGGAATATTTCAAATAAATGTGAAGCAATTAACTGGCTATGATTATTCAGCAGAGGAGCACATTTGAGTTTGGAGAGTAGGATTAATATTTGAATCCTGTTTTTGATGTGTACTGCTTTGCTAATGGATTCCAGCCTGCTTTGTGGGAGTAACTGAACCAAATGTGAATGCTATAAATAACAGTTTTGTCCAAAATCTGAGGCTTGAAATCTGTCTGCCTTCTGTTCATTGGCAACTATTTATTATGATTATTATCAGTAAGATGGCTCCCACAGTTGGATATTTTGACTTTTAGGTGGTTGTTTTGGTCTTGTTTATGTGTTATTTTTTGTCTTCTCTGTATTTTTTGTTGTTGTGTACTGTGCCCTGGAGTAAGGTAACAAGACATTATAATAATGGCAATAAAGCTGCCAGGTTCTATTGAAAGGTGTTTAAAACTTAATATGCTGTCCTGAATTTCTAAAATAGTCCATCATAGAGAATCTCCATGAGATGAAGCCTTTTCCTTGCAGAGACTAACAGTGCGTGTTGGTTAATATGTGAAGGCATCACATGGTTCTTAAAGATTGTTCACTCAAACACCAGAGAAAGTGGGCTTGTTCATTCCTTCAGGTGAGGGGAAGGAGTGTCCTTTGTGTGTCTCTGTACTCTCATTGGCTGGCAAAGAGAGACCTTTAAACCTTTGTTGTGATTCAAAGATTTGAATCGTCAGTTGAAAGAAAGGGGATAGGCTGGCTTAGTGTCTCAGAGGTTGGATTTTCAGCTTGAGGCTATGTTTCTCTTCATGCTGTTTTCTGTGGATTTCATTTCAACTTCTTTAGAAAACTAAAAAAATTGAATAAAGCTGGTTTGATATTACATCTATTTATATTTTATTTTCCATTGTCATCATGAAATGGGTTTGTCTATATGTAATAAAAGCACGGTATACGTTTTTATTGAGATGGACCAGTGGAAAAAGAAGGCCGAGATAAAATGTAACTGAAAAAACAAAGCAGAGTTATTTTGGGAGGGATGGTGGACGGGAAGGTTATTTTATAGAGGAATTGCCCGTTGTGTGCTGGAGATAGCGATGACGTGACAGCAGTTGGGCACTCCCCCCTGCTGTGAGACAGATTTACGAGGGGCGCATGTCTGCTAGCCTGAGGTTCTCCCGGGGGGCTCTGCTTGCACCCTGTCCTACTCTGTCCAAAGTCCGAAACGCTATCTCGGAATGCTCAGAGCCAGAAGTGTAGGTTTCGTCTGAACATTGGGGAGGTACTGCTGTTACCACTCACAAAAGTTCTCACAACAACCCCTGCCCAAACCTGCGGGCAAAATGCTGTGTTCTTTTAAGTGATGGTAGGAATGGATACAGCTGAATCAGAGTAATTCAGTTTAGAGCACCACGGCAGTGACAGTGCTTTTCTTCTCTGCCCTGGTAAACGGCCCTCCAGTGCATGTGGCTATGTTTCAGACAGCAGGTGCTCTGTGTATTCAGTCAGCGGGGTGGGCTGCGGAGGGTGTCAACTGTGCCGGGACAGTTTTGTGACAGCAGCATGTCCCCTGTTGTGTGTGCTGAGGGAGGGGTGTTTGTGCACCCTGTCCCACTTTGTCAGGGATACAGTGAGGTTGCGGCGGATTTGCGAGGGGAACCTGTGACCTGCATAGGATGAGGGTCTGTGACCACCCTGACCTCCTCTGTCTGGAGCGGAGGGGTGTTGGCAGCTGGTGGAGGGGGGGTGGTCAGGATTTGGGGAGACTGGTCAGCGCTTGCACCCATTCTGTCACCTGGTCACAAAGGAAGTGGGTGCAGACGACATACGGGCCGGGGTGGTCCTGCCACTCACTCCAACAGCTGAGGGTGGCTGTGGAACCTCATCTGCCCCAGGCAGGATGTTATACTAACAGAGCATTCGGTGGGACGTGTCTCCCTGACTCACAGCCTGTGAAGGCCCTAGCCGAAAGACAAGCAGATTAATCACATCCTGAGGCATGGCAAATACACAAGAATGATCCGCGACTATTAATGATTAATACTCATTAAAAAGAGACCTAGTTATCAAGGCTGTGTTTGCTGTCCAAACTTTCAATAAAACACTTAATATGTGTTTTATTGCCCTTAACGTGTTTTATGATGTAATATTAATTTTCTGGTCTGTTGACTGTAACATTGCTTTATCTGTGTGATAAAGATTTAATCGGTTTTTGTAAACGTTCTGCATTTTACCCAGAGGGAATTTTTGCATCCTCTCAAAAAAAAAAATCCACTCGTTGTAACTTATGGTCTGGGCAGTTCAGTAAGTTTCCCCTGCCCGGTCCTGTTGCGGTCACAATATCCACCGTGTGGGATTTAATCTTTCTTACAGGGCATGCTGGCTGATGATTAGCATGTTTGGCCTGACCGCAGACTGTTTATTTGACGGACTGCAGACCTCAGAATAACCAGCAGGCGTCTAAATATAGTGCCAGAGCGCGTGGGCTGGAATGTCCCTAAAAAGAGAAAACGGCCACGGTTGCTTTGACAGCAGCATCATGTTAAAGCTTTCTCTTTCCACATAAACGCATTGTTTTAAAGCTGACCCTGCTCGCTTCAAGGTTACACAGGAGAAGCAATGAGCTGGCACTGAGAGACGGGTGGTCCTTGCTGACGTTGTTTTTTAGCTGCACATCGCTCCGGACGAGTCACAAGGGACCCTCCACACGGGCTGTGATTGGAGTCAGATGGTCTTTCTCAGCCACTGAATCGCCGCCATTGAGTGCAGTTTGAGTTTGATGAACAGGTGTGGTCTGGGGGGAGGCAGTGAGCTGTGTTCTCTCCCAGAGCTGTCAGAACTCCAAACCCTGGGTAATACTTACAACGGCAAAACGCTGTACCGGGATACTGTTTTCTTAAGCGAAGTGCCAACGGATATTCCCACGAGCTACTTAGAGATCTGGTTGCTTGTGACATTTGGATATTTATTTCAAGTGCTTTGGGGGTGCGCTCGGCCTTGGTACGGGAGGTGTCTGTGTTAGAGCATGTGTGCATGTGTACGTGCGTGCATGTGCTACACTCTTTAGAGAGAAACAATATCAGCTGACTGACCTGGATTGACATGCGGGCTAACAGCGCTGTGTCCAGAATCAGGGCGAGGAGTTTTAGGAGGCTGGAGGCAGGGTGATAAGGGTGGTTTGAGGAAAGGCTGGTTTGAGGAGATGGAGGAGGTTGGTGTGAAAGGGGCAGATAGCTGTGCTGTTCTGTCTTGCAGCTCAGGGATTGGCATGATGAAAGCAGTCACTGTCAGTCAGTCCTAACCGTAAAAAGGGAATCAATCATTCAAACACAGTGAAAACACAGACATTTTCAAGCTTGCTCTCAGAAGCGCAGCCAACTTCATGAAACAGTTGAACATATAGATGAAGACAAACGATTGCTGTGTTATTCTAGCTATGTGTGCTTTACCACGCCAGAACTAGATGGATGGATAGACAGATTTTTTCACAGTTTTTACATATTTTGTACAGTACATGTATGTGTATTTTTTATAAATGAAAAATAGAAAATGTTTATAATATGTAATGAGAAATGTCTTAAATAAAGTGAAAAGCATTTGTTTAAACCTGTGTTTGTTTAGCAGATCTGGGCGTTTTGTATTGCGCTCAGCTGGTATAGATTCCTGTCTGCTCTGTGCAGCGTGTGCAGCTCTGAGGACGTGAGGGGTTTGTGTTGTGTCTACAGCTGGGCGTCCTGCTGGTTTTGGCACTGTGTGAGAGAGATGGCGATGCAGAGTGATATCCCCAACCCCCTCGCTGTCGTCTTTGCTCGCGAATTATAACATGCTGCGAGGGAACTTGTGCGATGGCGGGTCGTTCCGTGCCGTGAGCTCTCAGCGACTCGGACCCACTCGGCAGTGAGGCGGTACTGAGTGAACCCACCCGGACCTTGCCTGAGCCAACCAGCCGTTTCACCTGTGTGTGGTGGGACCGTATCACTGGGCCAGTCTGAGGGCTGACACAGTCGCACCTAAGGCGGGAGGGAGTGCTTCACTCCTCAGTACTCACTGTCAGTACTCACTGCAGCAAGTGTGTTTTATACCATCACTTTACCTTATCTGTTTTCTCAGCACACACTGTAGTCCAGGGAATCTTGCATAGCCTGTGCTTACATCCCTTAACACAGCTGGATGCAGTCAGCTCCTTATTATCCAGGCTAACGGAGGCAAGCCGTGGCACAGATAAATCAACAAATAACATTTACCAGTCATGAGCTGTTACTAGCTTTGAAGAACTTATGCGAAACGTAAGTTGTGTTGTGTGTGTAACCAAAGTGCGTCTTGAAAGTGTGTAACCAAAAGAAGTATGACTGTTTCTTTAAAGGTATTATTCACACTGTTCAGGTCATGTGATATGCACTTATTTTCTTTAGTCTGTGTAATGAGTGACTGTGCCTTTCAAGATGATTGAGGAAATATTTTTGTTGTATCACCAAATTTACAATTCCGTCTAGCAGAGGTGGATTCTACTCTTTTTTATGATTGAGGTATTCTTTAGTAGTTCAATTTGTAATTGCACTGGTCATAATCTTTTTTATTTTAATTATGAGAGATGTAGAGTATTGTACCCTCTCTCAGAACATGGACCCAAAAGTAGCAGAGGACATAAAAGTCTTAACAGCAGAAAAAACCAACAGCAAGGAAAATTTGTGTCTTCATCTTGTCAGGACTGAGTCAAGGGCAAAATTCCTTCCTGTAAAATATGTAATTTGTTCAGTTTTGTAATGTGGAGCTCAGATGGAATGAAACCCCTCCTGGCCTTAGGACTGTAGTTATGCTCCCTTGTCTTGATTTAACGTGGCACTGTAACACTGGATCGCAAAAGAGTTGGGATTTAAGGCCTCAACATAAAAAACAAAACAAAAAATATTTGTAGAGTCAGAACAACACGTGTTGCATATTTCACCTCCTAGACCAGCATAATATTTGTCAGGAAATCGCAGTTTAACTGATGTGAGCGCTACAAATGTTCTCACTTCGGCAGGAAATATTTCTTTATTGTAGGAATGTGGATTATGTCCAAGACACTGCTGTAATGCAGGGAGTTTATTTTATTTAGATGAAGGAAATGGACTTGTGCCTGGGCTCCAATTGATACCATCACTGCCCAGACAAGGGCAGTCCAAGGATTGCAGTCATTTTTTCTGTTCAGAAATTGCCATCAGTAGGAATACATGTAGTATTGTGAGGTATTTTGGATTCTGTGTTCTAGTATACTTGGCTTCCGTTGCTTAGTCAGGTTGCACAAGTCAACTTGTTGTAGGGATTGAATGGTGTTATGTTCACACTCACTGGTCCGGGAGTGTTGTTAGCCTGGTCTGACACTGTTGCTCATTTAACTTGAATGGGCACACTTATGTTTTATTGTGCTGGAAGTCTGCTAAATGCATGTAATGTAATACAATTTAATAAGACATTTGCATTCAGAGCTGGTGGGATTTGTGTGCATTTTAAACTGATGATTGAGTCTGTGACTCTGAGATGGTGAAAGTCGTTAAATATGTCACGGATAAGGGTTCTGTGCTCTTGATTAGGCACCTATAGGGAACCTAGTTGGTGTTGGTTCTGTCGAATTCACAACTGGAACTGAAACTACCCCATCTGGCCTGAGTTCATTTGTCTGTGGTATGTGAGGAGAGCTGACTTGATGTATGTCTCTGCTAGTCTGTACATACTGCAGCGGCCAACTGTAGAAGATGAACTTACATTACATTACATTACATTGATTTACCAGGCGCTCTTATCCAGAGCGGTTCCCAACAGCTTGTTTATGAGATTGTGTCTGCTGGTCTGTAAAGGTAGTAATGGCTGACGGTGTGAATTTTTCCTGTATGAATGTGAATGATGGCTCAGTATGGCTGTAAGTGGTGATGGCTGACTAGGTCCTCGATGCTGTGTTGCTGAGTAGCTGTCTCGTGTGCGTTACAGACGGCCTGCACCGCGTCTCGGCCCTGTGCACCCTGCGCGTCACCATCATCACCGACGACATGCTGACCAACAGCATCACGGTGCGGCTGGAGAACATGTCCCAGGAGCGCTTCCTGTCCCCGCTGCTGTCCCTCTTCGTGGAGGGCGTGGCCACCGTCCTCTCCACCAGCCGCGACGGCGTCTTCGTCTTCAACATCCAGAACGACACCGACGTCCACGGCAGCATCCTGAACGTGACCTTCTCGGCCCTGCGGCCCGGGGCGCCGGCCGGGCGCTACTTCCCCTCGGAGGAGCTGCAGGAGCAGATCTACCTGAACCGCACGCTGCTGACGCTCATCTCCACCCAGCGGGTGCTGCCCTTCGACGACAACATCTGCCTGCGCGAGCCCTGCGAGAACTACATGAAGTGCGTGTCCGTGCTGAAGTTCGACAGCTCGGCGCCCTTCATCGCCTCCGACACCGTGCTGTTCCGGCCCATACACCCCGTCAACGGCCTGCGCTGCCGCTGCCCGCCGGGCTTCACCGGCGACTACTGCGAGACCGAGATCGACCTGTGCTACTCCGGGCCCTGCCGCAACAACGGGAGGTGCCGCAGCCGGGAGGGAGGATACACGTGCGAGTGCCTGGAGGACTTCACTGGTGAGTCCCATCTCTCACTCTGTTTGCCTCGCTGTGTTTCTCCCTCTCCCTAGTTCTCTTTCTCTCTCTGTCTGTCTGTTTCTTGTCTTTCTCCTTATTTTTTGTCTGCTTCTCTCCCTCTCTGTCTGTGTTTCTTCCTCTCCCTAGCTTTCTTTCTCTCTCTCTCTGTCTGTCTGTCTGTCTCTGTCTCTCATCCCTCTCCCTCTTTTTTATCTGCATCTCTCCTTCTATGTCTCTCTCTGTGTTTCTTCCTCTCCTGAGCTCTTTCTTTTTCTCTGTCTGTCTGTCTTTTGCCTTTCTCCTTCTTTTTTTGTCTGCTTCTCTACCTCTCTGCCTCTCTCTGCGTTTTTTCCTCTGACTGTCTGCCTCTCTTTCTTAGTCACCCACATTCCCTGGCTCTCTCACTCAGTGAGGGACTCATTGAAGATCTGAGTAGCTGTGTGTGAGAATGTGAATGGGTGGGAGTGGGACATAGTGGCTAAGAAACGGGCCTTGTCACCAGAAGGATACAGGTTCCATTTGCAAATGAGGCCCTGCCATTAGATGCACTGAGCACAGTACTTCACTGCAGTGTTTCAGTAAATATCTAGCTGCATGAAGCAGTGTATAAGCTATGTAAGTCATAATGGATAAGGACATCTGCTTAGCACACGGTCAAAGGAAATTCCTGCAGACATGAGCTGTGAATGTTGACCACTGAACTGAGAGGAGGAATATATTGATTGTACAGAGCATGAACATTCTGTCAGGGGCAGGAATGTGGCACATCTGGAAGGCTTGGTGATAACATTAATTCAGCCTCCTGATGCATCATGGGAAGTGAAAGGTATGCTGACGAGGTCTGCAGGAAGTCTAGAGTTTCACGGTCCTGTGGACAGCAGGTGGAGCAATGGGATAAACCCCCTTCGGGATCTTTCATCTACTGTCCGAGAGCCTCCGTCCCCACCAGGAGCCCTAATTCCCCTGAGAGAGCCCCCCAGCCTGCCCCTCTACTTCCTTCACAGGGGCAATTACCTGCTAATCACCCCGGCCCGGAATGGGGGCCTGGCCTTTGAAGGTCACAGTTCAAGTCCAGGTAGTTTTTCGGTCATTACGGGGCTGATGACAGCGGGTCCGACTATGTTCTCCTTCGGTTTCTCACATTAGATGAAAAAGGATCCCTCTAATTCCCTCAGAAAGGGGATTATTTCGCCGACACTGGGGTCATTACCAGCGCTTGGAGCTGGCATTCCCTGTTCCACCACGCATACTTGCTCTCTGTCCAGATCTTGTCAGGATAATGGCCGACACAAAATCCTGTGCCAACTGGACGTCCGTGTGAGATAGTGGATCAGTGGCACCACGGAGACCTCCGGGCCTTGTTGATCTCTCTCAAAGCAAGACCCAGACTCGGCCCGATCCATATTTACCGGAACCTGGTCTCTGATGGTCTGACAGATACCACTGTCTGGAGAGAGTCTGCTGGTGGAAAGGAGCTATTGAAGAAAAGGGAAACATTAAGCCATCTCCTTGAGAGAGCTCCTTGTGTGAGCAAAAATCACAAATATGCCACTGCGGTCCCTTCTCTTCCGGCACAGATCCCAGTTCCCCACAAAGCTGTTTACTATTGAGTTTACATGGGATCGTTACTGTAAGCACCAGAGCGAAAGCAGACACAGAACGTGGACAAACTTTGGTGCAGCTTTTTTTTGAGTCCCAGTGTAGATAAGAGATTGTTAAACATTAACATCCTTGTTCAGGCTGTTGATTAAAAATGCCATGTAGTGAAAACAAAGCCAGGTATCCCTGCAGAGCTGTCAGATAAAGCGTTGGGTAGAATGCCGCCGTGTCCTGGACGTGTGAGTCATTGCTCAGTCTGCAGGGGAGACATTTGCGGTCCGCATTCTTTTCGTCTTTGTGGCCTGGCGCTTGCAACCGCCTGAAGAGCTGCGACTTGCTTGCAGCACATTTGATCCCTCCTCTGATAGGAGCTCGGCATAAAAACAATGAATCCCAGCAGGACTCTGGGATTGATCTGAATCTGCATTAGAAGTATGCATTAAGGGGAAGATTTGGCTATAGTGACACTGATAGTGAAATAAAATCAGCGAATCCCAAGAGAACTCTGGGATTGATATAAATCTGTGTTAGTAGCGTGCATAAGGGTGAAAGTAAGTGTGGCTGTTGTGGTGTTGATAGTGAAATATGATATGTGATATTTTGACTCACAAATATCCAGACTGGATGTAGAAAAAAATATCCAGATAGTCACGCCTGAGGCTGTCATGCTTGCTGCGTCAGGAAGAGTGTAGGCTGGAACATGTCGCAGGTTTCTAAGTTTGTGTACAGTGTACAGTCCAGTCTTTTGTATATTCTGTGATCTTTATGTTACAGAGCCTTATTAGATACTGTAACCTGGTGCCACACTCGGCTTATCAACCAGCACTGACAGGATGGCGGTTGCTCTCTTGGTTTCTTTTTTTTTGGTCAGGGAGTCACACCACCATGTGCCAGAATCCGCTTATTCATGTGATATTCATGGCAACCCAAATGCTTAACCTCATGACTGCAGTGACTAATGGTTTTTGTTGATTTCCTTTCTAAAAAATAAACATATTTTTTTGATCTAATGTGAGACTGCGCAGGCAGGGTGGTCAGCGCTTAAACGGCACTAATTGCAGTGTATGTTAGAACGCTGTTGGTTATTTAACACGGCGCAGCTCTCAACTAATGGAGGAGACAGTACCAGGGCAATGGACCGTGGCAGGCCTTTGGAGACCACCATGGTGACCTTGGGCTAGCGGGAGACAGACCCATTGTGTCTAGAGCTGTCTGATTTCACTGGGGACCAGGGGTCAGCCGGGGGGTGGCAGCTGAGCAGCCACAACATGGTTTGTTTTGACACACGAGGAAACAGAAGACACTGTCAGATTGAATTTACTCAGAGCAGAGATGGGTCTGTTTGGTGTGCGTGCAGAATATGAGAGTTGATTGAATTTTCATCAAGTAGTTGCACCCTCAGTGACCCCTGTTTCTAGTGTGAGGGTCTCATAGACAAGCTGGTTTTAATTTTACTGAAGTTAGGTGAGTTTCAAATATAGGGGACAGGAAAACTTGAAGAATCTGAACAACACGTACCGTACATAATAATAATAATAATAGTAGTAATAATAATAATAATGATAATAATAGTAGTAGTAGTATCAGACATGGCTCTTTTCTGGAATCATGTACTATGGCAAAGTACATTATAAAACTGTCACATACGATGTCAAAAGTAACATTGTAATCTGTGATGTCCTCTATCTCTTTTTTTCTGTGAGATGTGGGAGGAGAGACTCTGGGTTTATGTGATGCTTGGGGCAGGGTGGATATCTCACTCACCTGTGGCCTCCCCCCTCCCCAGGTGAGCACTGCGAGGTGAACGCCCGCTCCGGGCGGTGTGTGCCCGGGGTGTGTAAGAACGGGGGCGAGTGCGTGAACCTGCTGGCGGGCGGGTTCATGTGCCACTGCCCGGCGGGAGAGTACGAGAAGCCCTACTGCGAGATGACCACCCGCAGTTTCCCCGGGCAGTCCTTCGTCACCTTCAGAGGGCTGAGGCAGAGGTTCCACTTCACTGTGTCCTTCACGTGAGTACGGCATCTCTGTACCCCACTGTCTGTCTGTATCCCATGACCCCCCAGTCTGTACCTCACTGTCTCTCTGTACCACAAGACTCCACAGTCTGTGCCCCACTGCCTCTTTCATCTCATGCTTATTAGAGCGTATTAGCTCTGTACCTGAATGTCTGTACCCCTACACCTGACTGTACCCCTGTACCTCGCTGTACCTGTGCTGGCCCAATATACTGCACTGCCTCTGTATGCCTGAACACCAGCAGAGCACCCTCTGTCTTAGATATGTGACAGTTCTTTTCCCGGACTGTTAATGACACTCTCCTCATGGTTCCTGTGTCTTTCACCAGGGCTTGATTAATTCTGTTTCCTGCATCGGACTTTCAGACCTGCTCAGCCCGCCTTATTTCATACCTGCTATATCCCTAGCCATGAGAGAGCATGTAAATAAAGCTATGCTTGGATGCAGCCCCTCTCTAATAAACTGTAATTTGTGGAATGTGTGGTTACACTAATAAACAGTGTACAGTCAGCCTTGTCTAGTGGCCAGACATGTTGGGACACATCGCGATTGTACTTCTGATTTCAGAAGAGCTGCTGAGAAACTCTGTCACATGACCCTCTGGAGACTCTATGGATCCCAGCAGAAAAAGCATTTCAGCACTGAAATAATTCTTTAAATAAACCCAGCCTACACTTGAAACTACAGTAAATATTTATATGTAGTATATAAATATAGATATTCAGTAATTCTGAATAAATACAATATTCCTACCGTGGCACAGATGCCCAGCACCAGTGCAAACAGGAAGTGATGTGTGGTGGCAGGAAGTGGTGTGTGGCTCAGGAGCATTATCAGTGTTTTGTTTTATTGGCTGCGGCTTCCTGTGGGGTGCCCCCATGGCAGCTGCTTTCTGACTTTTGTCCCTTCATCCCCTCCTCTCTTGATGCGGGATAGCTGAGACCTGTCGCTGGCTGCAAACCTCCAAGTGTCTGTTTCCTGTCATTGACTGAACAGTTTCTCCATACTTTCTCTCTCCACTCTCTGCAGCTCCAACCTTGCCCCTCTCTCTTTACTTCGGATTCTCGCCCTCTCTCTCCTTTCCTATAGCATCAGGACTTTTCTCCTTCCTTTTATCTTTACAGTCCTGCTATCTTAAAGAGGCCTTGCTCTTTCATTTCTGTCTATCAGTATCAGTGTTCACAAAGGCCAAATCTAGCCAGTGTCTCTTAGTACCTGACCTGCCTGGGTGTCTGCTCCCAGAATTCTGTGCAGCTATCAGACCAAGTCATTGTCAATGATGTCATCAACCCTGTTGAAAGTGACTGTGTGCTTATACCCCCCATGTGTGGAAGCGTGAAGTAACCTTTACCTCTCTGCAGGTTCGCTACTCGGGAGAGGAATGCCCTGCTGCTGTATAACGGCAGATTTAATGAGAAACACGACTTCATCGCCCTGGAGATCATCGAGGAGCAGATCCTGCTCACCTTCTCAGCAGGTGAGAGGTTATAAGATCAGCCGGTGTCATTACCTTTGTCAGCTGACTGGGTGAAGCAGAGATTGTGGAACTAGGCCTAAAGTCAGTAAAACATTACTAAAAATGAATTAAACCAGAAAACTAATAACATTGAATTGATATAACATAGGAATTTGAAATAAACGTGCTAAAAACACATTATTCATTTAGGATAACTTTTTTGAGAATGAGAAACAGAAACAACAGAACAACGTACAATCAATCACTTAAGGGACAATAACCACTTGGTATGCATGACTATTTCTGAAGTGCATTGGCTCTTTATTTTCTGAATGTATTATTAGAGTCTGTTAGAGCTCTCCCCTATGTGCTGTTATCAATGCAATTCCTCACCCCACCCAAATGAGAGTAAGTGCACAGAGTAATGAGAGTTCTTTATATGGACTGCAGAAATCTGGGGGGCCAGTGGGAGTTGCCCGGTCTCTGTTTTAAGAGGCAATATGACACACTCACGCTCCTTTATGAGGTGTGAAGTGTTCAGGCCCTTACTGACCTGTCAGCTGGAGCTCCACAAGGAAGTAGCTGGACCAAGCGCAGCAGAACACAGAACTCTGTCTTTCTCCCTCTAATGTAATATTTACTTCTGTCTATCTCGTTCTCTCATTTCTCCTGTTTTCCCCACTCTCTCCCCCTATCTGAGTAGCTCACTCTTACCCTCAGCACTACAGCTACTAATACTGCTGTTTTTCTTCTTTCTCCCTTTCTTATCCTCTTTCTTTCTTGCTCTCCTGTTCCTCCAGTCTCTTTCACAATATCTTTCTGTCTCCAACAGAGGTAATATAGACCAGATAATGAAGGCTGGTATGCCGTTGCAGTTGTCTTCAGTGGGGTAATACATGTGCAGACAACAGGAGATATTTATCTTCTTTGTCGCCATGTTTACACTGACTCACTGAATGCTATAAACCTTCTCATTAGGGGCAGGTAATATGGTAATGTAGGTGCAGGTTTCGATGATAGTGAGGTTATAATCTTTGTGAGAGAGTCACAGAGGTCAGGGGTCACAGTGATGAGAGGATTAATAATGAATCCCGAGGGGTTAAAAGGTTAGTCCCACCCCCCAAACGGACACTGGGGGGAGAGAGGTTAAACAGGGCAGCAGTGTTTCGTTACTGTTTGCTGACTCTAAGGGCAGATGCCTGCCAGAGAGCTCCTGCCTTTGGTAAATATTCACTAACCCCTCTGTAAATCTTTGTTGATTATGTGAGTGAATGCCATTGATATGAAGAAAAAAAATCCCAGAGTGGTTCAAAATGTGATTCAGCGCCGCTTTGAGAGTTCATTGCAACATTCCTTTGAGGGCAACCAGCCCGTTTTCTAATGGGAACAAAGGGGAGCAGTGATTTTTTTTTTCTTTTACCAAAGGGAGGGTCATTAATATCTGCAAGAAAACCAAGGCTATGTTGAAACGCTTCTGTGTCAGCTTGTGCGCCGTCCGTTTTAATTTCATTTTATGATTAAAAAGTTGAATCAGAAGCCAGCTCTCACTCATTTGCTGCTTCCCACTTCCTGTTTGCTCCCTCCAGGAGAGGCCAAAACCACTGTGTCTCCCTTCGTCCCAGGCGGAGTCAGCGATGGCCAGTGGCACTCGGTCCAGCTGCATTACTACAACAAGGTAAGTGATGTATGTCAATCATGTTCATCACCACGGCAACTGATACCATGGTGAGAAGGCTGTGTGGGTCATGATCATGAAGACAGCAGAGCAGTGCAAACGGTTGGAAGAGACAAACATCTTGATTGAGACTAAAAACCAATTTGAATCGGGATGACCCTTACATCACTGGAGTTCAGTTGACGGCATTTGGATGGTTTACCCTTTTTTCGCAAACTCCAGCTCTTCCTTGTGAAAACATGAAGTAAACATGAGGGCCTCAAGGTTCTTTATCTTTTCAATCTTATTTGAATCATTTTTTTTTTCAGTGTAATAAGCATGTACTTTGTCCATAACAATAAATCACAGATTTAAGCAAATGTTACTTATTATGCAACAGGATGAATGTGATGGTTGTTGAAATCAGCAAAGCATGTTGTTTCACTGCTGGGAAGAAAGGTCACCCTTGCTTAAATGCATTACTCTGAGTAATGAACAAAAGCACATTGCATGTGTACCGAACAGAGGCCTGTGTTTCAACTCATCTCCTCGTCTGATATATCAAGTTTTACACATGACTACTGGAGAAAGACCATGTAAACCCAACACTTAAGACACAGAATATGGCATTGTAACTTTCCATGCTCTTTATTTGTCTGAGTCAGCCTGGATAGGATTTCATAGTGCTGTTTTATGGTTTATTCTGCCTTCTCTCAGAGTATCTCTCTCTCGCTCTCCCATTCTCTCTCTCTCTGCTTCCTGGCAAATCACAAAATGCTGTCTTCTCAATTAACACACTGTTTGTCACAGTGGCACCAGCTCAGCCTTATCAGACATTTCAGTTTGGAAAAATTAGAACAAAAAAGGTTTGTGGGAATGACAATATACGGAGATTGGAAAGTGATTGCAGGTGTGAGCCGTTTTGTGTTGTAAACTGTCAGAGTCTGGAGCGTGGTATTAGCCCACCAAGACTCTGCACTCTTTAAAATCCTACAAATGTTTTCAAATGCGATATAAATGTTACGCTCACTTAGTTCTGATTGTCGCCTCTCCAGTTTTTGAACACCTTGTTCTTTGTCCATATCTTATTGGCCATGCATGTTTCTCTTTGGCAGCAACGTGGCACAGAGGTTAGGATGCTAGTCTTGTAACTGGAAGGTTGCAGTTCATTTAGTGGGTGGGGTAACTGCTGTTGTTATATACCCTCGAACAAATACTTAACCTTTGGCCTTTGCTTCAATAAACATCCAGTTGTATAAATGGGTAGTATTTACAATGTAGGATTTGTAAGTCTCTCTGGATAAGAGGCTGCTAAGCAAATAAACACAGGAATGTATTTCACTCACTTTTGAGGTGAAGCAGCTTTCATATAAGAGGCTGCATCGTCCACATTGTACCAACGACAATATGCGAAACCGCTCTCCTGTGTCTGCGCTGTTATGGTTTTGGAGATATTGCCATGGGAACGGGTGAGATTAATTTCCGTGTTACCGGTCTTCCTTAGAGTTCTCTGTCTTTCTTGTTTTGTTTTGTTTTTTCATGACGGAACTTGTCACCTCCTCGTTAGTTAAGCCCTGACAGTGTTCACAATTCGGATTAACTGTTACAAAACAAACTGAAAAACAGACACAAGTCACGGCTGCTGCAGAAGTGCCACACCTACTCAAAGAGCTTTGCGCTCACCTTGGCAAGGAGGGTGGGCAGAGAAGACAAGCTTGTACAACCGCATTCGCCAGCTTTCATTATGACAGCGATATTTTAGCTCGCTATCATTAATAATCATTTGCATTAATCCTCATTAGAGTGGTGTAATTTATAAGTAGCTATGTAATCACCCGTGCTTGTAAAGCTTTTGTAGCTATTGATAGTGAAAGAAGTGACATGCCTGTAGCTTTCACACCTTGCTGAGGTGAATAAGACAAAATGCTCTGACTTGTTACCTTCCAATAGCTAAAAATATAGGTACATATCGACAATATCGACTGAAGATCTCTTCTCCCAGACAGCTTTGACTATGGCAGGTTCTGCACAGATCGTTAATTCCGCCCATGCTGGTTTCAGAGCCAAAGTTTCACATTTGGCTCTCACCCTACTTGGTGGAAAAAAAAAAAAAACTTGAGCATACCTGGGCTGATGAGCCTGGTTATGGTATGGAAATGGAAAAATGGCAGTTATCAAGAGGTCATGTGATTGGTCAGTGTGGGAGAGGGGCCTATGTGAAAGCTGTTCAAATGACAGCCTCCGGGTCCAGTATTTTCAGGACCCCAGATATGAAAGCCTGCCTGCAAATTCTTTCCCAGTCAGTTGCAGTTAACAGGGCTTATCGTTCACCCAGTCAGAGCCGAGATTCTTAAAGGAGGATTTTTCATGGAGTCTGATGGAATCTTTATAGCCTCACGAGGCACCAGTAAGATGAAAGGTTCTTAAATGGAGATGAGGCGGCCCTGGTCGCCCCTCAGAGCCCCTTCTCTGAGTTATGGGGTGAGAGGTCAGTGACAGTGCTGTACCCTTATGTCACCCGCTCTGTGGTTTTGGGGAAGTGTGGGTCTCTGGGCGGACCCACGGGGTCAGATTTCACGGAAGAGAGGGCGTGTCAGTCACCATGGCAACGGACACACCCGTCACTGCTCTGGTGAGTTACTTTACATAGCTTTCATTCAGGGACATTTGCTATTGAAGATGTCACAATGGAACAGGCAGGAAAGGGATTTTTGGAATTCCTCTTTTGTTGAAAATTTGCAGCATTTTCCAAGGACAGTGAGTTGTTTTGGCTTGTGTATCCCAATAGGAAACCTATGAAAGGAAGGATATTTTTGGACAGAGAGGGGGGTTTTTTTGGGAAGGTTTTGATGTTTATTGGTGCGGAAGTGAGATCATGTGACCTTAGAGGATGAAAACTCTTGGAAGGAGGTCAGCAGAATAATGGACTGATCCATTTGTTGTTCAAACATGTAGAAACAGCTGTCAGTGTCTTTATACTGTGATGAAGAAGTTTGTGTTCTCTGCCATTACCGGATGCAGATGAAGAATAGTCACTATGGACGTGTTAAAAGGCACATATTTATCTCTGTCCAGTAAGGAAACGAAGTGCCTTTACTGAATTTTCTGACCTTGGCATTTTTCAGAATGAGAACAAATGTATTGTCTGTATACAGAGAAAATTTTCCATTGGCTTCATCATACAATAACTCTAAAGCGTCCAAATAATTAAGGTCGTTGATTCAAACAAAAAATGCCTGTCCACACCCACATGCAGTAACGCAGTTCACAGTATCTCTCCTCACCAGCCCAGCTTCACAGCTGGAGATACAGTGAAAGCTACAATGAATACAAAAATGAAAAAATAAGCCATTCTACCTCATATAAATCTTAAGTATTGATCCCAGCAATACTTAGTGGATTCATTATTTTCATTAATGTGTGTGTGTGTGTGTGTGTTTGTATGGTCTTCTATGTGTCCTGCTGGTGTCAGATGAGTATTTGCTTGTTGACAGCTGTCCTTTGGTCATAGTGTAGAAACCATATGTCTGGATGGCAGTCTGTTATTAGTGTGAAAGGCAAATAGAGGTGAGTTTAGGCTGAGACTGTCTGAGGAGGCCTGGGGGGGGTGTAGTGTTTGTGACGCAGGGGGTTTACAGTTGCCACAGTCAGTTTTGTGTACATTAGGGTCTGCCCATTGCATGCTTATTTGAAGTACAGATTCCTGTCTAAACATCCAGACGGTCCCTGGTGTCTTTAACCATGGCAAACCCTCGTCTCGGTTGGCAGAGAGAAAGAGCATGTAGAAATATGATGAACTCATTCAGATATGAATAGATGACGGGCCCGTCAATGGAGGAAGTGACACGTGAGGATTTCACAGTTACAGTGCTGCACGGCTCAGCCACCTGACCTCATTGTGATGTAAAACAGGCCCGACTCTCTCCACCCCGGTTCATATTTAGCTCCTACAGAGACAAACAGACACTGACCGACCCCCTGGTGAGCAGGACAATGGCCCGTTCTGCGTCTCTCCGTGTACGCTGGGCTTCTCTCATTAACTCTGTCGTACACAGAGGCCTTGCCAGCTGCCTGTAGGACCCGCAGAAGCAGACATTGTGCAGCTTTACATTGTACCCAAGCTGAATTGATTTGAGACATGAATCGCAAGTAAATATGAAATGATATGACAATGTGTGCCACATGGTCTCATAAACAGGTTGTCAGATGGGAAACACTTCCTTGAAGCCACATCCTTTATTATTGATACAGCTAGCTACGAGAGTCACTCAAAACAAACTTTATGAGCTACTTCTCAGATGGACTGAGTCATGGTTGAGGAGTAATAAAGACAAAAAATATAGAACAATATAAACAAATCTAAATCCCCTGGATTGAGTTCTCTGGTTTAGAGGAGTGTTTGTTACGCAACGCATTACATTCCAAATTTGTTTTAGTGCTAAATTTGAACTGAAAAATACCTATCAGGCATAACATTTGATATCCCCTATTAGCCTTTACCTCCTGAAAGGTCACTGGAAGTGAAATTAAAAAGCAAGACAACTGCTAAAGTAGCCCACTCAGCTGGGGAGGATCAGTGTAGCAGGGGTGGGAACTAAAAAGCATGCATTCCCAGGTGCAGGTTAAGCCCCTGGGGGGGTGTGTTGTGTGTATGTGTGTATGTGTGTGTGTGTGTATGTGTCTCCCTGTCTTGTTCAGGGGCCACAGACACACCCCCCCAGACACCCCCCGCTCCCTCCGCCCTGCCCTCCCTGGGTGTCCCGTCGTGTTGTGTTTTCTTTGGCCCTCAGGGCAGTTCCTCACAACCCCGCCGCTTCCTCGGCGGTGTCATTGGAGGGGCTGAACTTTTTGAAAGTTAAACACCCCTCAGTGTTTTTTTTCTGCCAAGATTAATTAAGAGGAAGCAGGGCTGTTGTTCTGCCGTAAGTCTTCAAGCAGATTTTTCCCGACCTCTCCCAAAAAAGGTTATCAGTGCAGATGAATCAGTGAAACAGTGTTGTGGAATCTGTCCACAGCAATCATGTTGAATTTAACCTTGACATCCCACCATTGTGCCATAGACTTACTTTCCCCTGTAATACTTACTAATATTTAACAGTTACAATTTTTTTAGGCCACACATGCAATTCGGCATCTGTAGACAAAACGCATTTAGTGAAAATATTTCATGGTTCAGTATATGACTTTTGATTAAATAAAAGATCTAATCAAACTATTACTAGTTACACAGCTGTACTAAAAGAGAGGGAAAAAAGTCAAATGCACTGAAGATGTGGAGGAGTCTGAGGTCCAAGGTGCTGTAGCTGAGGCGTTTACTGGATCCAGCGCACACACGTGTGTGTGTGTGCACGTTTGTGTGTGTTAGTGGGAGGAGTCACAGACGCTGGGACGGGGTTAAAGAGAATCTAACGCACACTTTCTCTCCCGTGATCTACCCAGGATAGCCTGCACCTCCTGGACTCTAATGGGGTGCTACACGTCCCCCTTTATACAGCCTGGCTGGAGCTGAAACACAAGGAGGTACTGTAATGTGGGCTAGTTTAGCTGTCCGGTGGCGGTGCTGGTTTCGGGTCTGAGGTCCAGAACTCTGTCTGTTCTGAACCGTGCCCTTTCTTTAGCCTCTGGGCTGCTAGTACCCCTGTAGGCCATTTAAGTCTTGGAACATTGGAGAGGTTCACAGCATCAGTCAAAGTCACTGTTAGGCATTTGGTTTCTGCCGCAGAACTGCATGGCAACATGAATGAGCACTAACCATTCTGTGGGTGAGTAGAAACAGTAGGGACTGTTGTGCATGTGCTTGTGCAACAGCTGGCTGCGCTGGTCATGGGCATGAAAACATTCCCCTCTTTCACAGATTCCTGGCTTTCAGAACAGCAGTATTGATGTCTTCTTCACAGGCATCTGATATCTCACATCATGAAAACATGCTAATGATTTTGAAGGGTGAACCTTATCACTTGGAATATTTACATTTCTTTGTGTTTCTGGTTGTTTCCTTATGGGCGACCTCAGAAGAGTTGTGTCTGGCGCAATTTATAACTTCCTGACATGAGTGGGGGATTTTAGCGCCGTCTTTGATGGAACATGTGAAAACGGGCCCCTTTGTAGGTACTCGCAGTCAGGAAGGCAGAACAGGAAGTTGATTTATGAGATGTTTTTGTGGCGCTCCCTGTTTTTTCTCAGAGCGCTGTCCGTTATCAGCCACTCTGATGTTTGCATTCGTGAGGTCACAGACACTTCTGATCACAGGTTTCTGAGTCAGAGTGCTCCTTCAGGTACCCGATTGTTTGAAAGAGGCTTCGCACTTCTTCTCAACTGGTGTGCTTTGGCGCGATGCCCTAAATAAAGATATACTTTGCGTTCAGCTGGACCACTGAATACGCACTCAGCCATCTCCGGTTTTAGCATTCTAAATGCAATTCCTTTGCCAATCACCCATGAAGAATTGTTCTACCAGAGAAGGTTAAACAGAGGGAATGACTATTAGGATCCCCTTAAAACACAATTTTTTGTGTTTTCTGTGACAGTTTTTACACTTTTTGACTAATTATTCAATATTTCCCTTGGGTCTTTAGTCCACTAGCACTTTCTGTATTCTTGCTTAGCAAGATGTTGTTCACTTTGTATGGCCTAAACATGGCACATGACAACAGACAGTTGGAATGGAAGATCTGCATCCCCTTATCTGGTCATGCTTTAACCCAACTCAGTTAAGAGCTGTCTAGTGCAGTGATTGAGGAACTAGCTATTTGCATGTTGCAGTCCTCAGTTAGGATACTGCTGTTGTTTCCTTGGACAAAGTGATTAACACACAGTACTTCAGTAAATGTATAAGTGTGTAACTGGACACTATGTATAATAAAGGATCCAGTGTCATGGGTAAGGATGACTACAGAGAAGACTAATATTGTAATTTGATGAGACAGTAGGAATATGGTTTTTGTAGTTTCTCCAACACAAAATCAATCTTGTGTTAGGTTTTAGCCTTGGGCCTACTAGCAAAGCGCTAGTGTTGCTGTCATCTGCCAAACCCAAAATTAGCTGGATTATTAATCATAATGATTTTTAGAAAGAGAATTCCGTTGACCCTGATAATATGTATGCCGAAATGAATGCAAATAAATAAAGGCGTTAAAGTTATCGTGCAGCAAAGGGGTTTGTGGCACTTGGGAATCCAACCCAGAACTGAGTTTGCCCTTTCATGTTTATCATTAGTAAACCTTGAAGTCATTCAGGAGTGCAAAATGGATGGTGTTAAAAGAAGGGTGCCTAGATGTTCTGTAAAGATATGGACGCTTGAATTCATATCCAGAGGCACTGGTGATACATTAGGGAGCTGCAGGATGATCTAGACAGAGGAAAAGGTGAAATGGAGGTGTTTATTACGAACTGCAGAGCATCTAGTTTCAGCCAATTACTCCATCTGCACGGAAAGCAGGTGTCCGATTTCCTGTTGGCATGCTTACTCTAATAGGAAAGGTCAGATGGCCACCAGGAACAATGAAGTATTAATATCAAAGTATTAATATCGGGCAGGAATTTTATCTGATGCCGCTGCCCCCCTCCCTCTCACAGCAGCCCTGTCCTGAGGTGGGATTTACGCTGTAAAGGAGGAACAACGGGAAAGGAGATCAGGTCACAGAGACGAACAGCATTACATCATATCACACAGCTGTCGACGGCGTGACCTCGAGGCACACGGCCCCATTGGACCGGCGTTCTTCGATATCCAGTTGCAGATGAGACTGGTCGCTATAGCTCTGTCGTGGATGTGAATCGGAGTTATGTGAATCACAGTGATCGTTGCTGTGCACGCGACATGCGCTCCATGACTGCTCAGTGTGGCGTGCTTAGCAGGAGGAAGGGAGGGAGAGAGCAGGCTCTTGTGAAGTGCATCACTCTTGAACCCAGGGCAGATGTTACAGCTCCCTGCATCCAGCACGTAACCCATGCCTCACACGTAACCTCTGACCTCTGACCTGTGTGAATCTCCTCCTGAGGCCGCTTCTGAGAGTTAGCCATGCATCCTCTCATACTTCAGGGAAATGTATGTGGCACGACATTTTAAATAATTAAAGAAAGCTCGCGGTCCTCCCTGTGGACTTCAGAATGGCCGCATAAACCACTCACAGAGTGATTAATCTCCAGAGTCGCTCCTTGACGCCCTGTCTCTTGTCTAAATAACCCCTGGGTACGCGGCGTGGGCTGGCATGCTGCTCCTGAATCCATTGGGAGTCTTCTGATGAGGGAGATATTTATGTTGGCAGGATTAAATGTGAGGGCTTCCTGTCAGCCAAAGCTTAATCTCTGTACGAAAGGTGTGAAGGTTCATCCCTGTAATTTGTCAGGCGTTTCAGTTAAATGTCAGATGGCTTCTCTGCTGGACCTGACTCATTAATCCTTCCTTGTTGTAATGTAGTGGTTGTAGCAGTTTACACATTTAGATGGGTTAATATGACAGTGGCTGCGTGTTTCTGGGAGATTTTTTGCTTGATTGGAACATTAGCAGGATGTTGCGGTTCCTACTATCTCAGAGCAGGGGCAGACGATTTTCCACCTCCGGCTGGTGGTGGGAACGTCTCTCAGGGCATCGTGGGATTTTTTTTCCACCCCCTTGCCGGTCACGGCCTTCACAGCATTGCTGACGGCACAAGCCCTAACAGCTGCTTGGCACTCGATCTGCCCTGTTAATTGGGTCTTGCTTTGATGGGTATGGTCTTGCACGATATGGCTGCCAGGCAAAATGAATCGGACTGTGACTGAATTGTGTGTTGAAAAGCTGTGGCAATTTATTGATACAGTTCAGCATTACTTTATTTTGCAGCATTTCTGTTTTTCTTTTGTTTAAGAACATTTGCAGAAGAAAGGTCACCTCAAGGTAGTAGAAACTGTGGGTTTATGTGCTTATTTATGTGTTTTATGTGCAAAGGAGTATCAATATGTGCATTCATCATGTACAATATGCATTTTAATATAGGGTGTGAGGCACATAGAAATAGGGTGACAGGGTGGTGCAAGTCTGTGTGGGTGTGGCTGATGCTTGGCAGTCAGGTGAACAGGTGTAGGGGCATACAGGTGACTGTGAAGGATGAGCACAGAGCTTTCACGTGTGAAGGGAATTACTTTGTTACCTAAATCTCTCATATATCTCGGGGTTAAATGCATCCCTTCCCTTCCCTCTTCCCCAAGAAAAAAAACGCTCCTATTTCTGTCCTCTACTCGCCTTCCTGTGTTCACCATATGAGATTCCACACAGTTTATGTTGCATGACTAAATGTGAGTATCAAGTAAGACTTGTTGCCTTGGCCATTGAGGTTGGCAGAGTATAAAGGAGATTTATGTCCCCTGCTGTGAACACCTGGTTCTTTTTGCTCTCTCTCCCTCATGCCTTCTTGCTTATTTTCTCCCTCTCTCCCTTTCTCCCTGACTCTTCCATTTCCTCTATCCCTCTCTCCCTGTCTCTCTTGCCTTTCCTTTTTCTTTTACCCATCTCTCCCTCGCTGTCTCGCTCACCAACGGCACAGACCTCCAGGTCAGTACTGATGTCTATCAGCTTTTACACCAAGCATTCCCACATTCTCACGTGGCCTGCTTTTCAAGTTAAAAAGCTTGCCTGCTGGATTAAGGAGATGCTTACACAGAATAGTGACTTCATCGCTTTGAGAGGATTCAGGTTAAATTTACTTTGTGGTTACTGGTGAACTTCTCCAGCATTTGGTCGACTTGTTGAACTGCTGACAAGCGCAGTGATGTAGGACCACAGGTGAAGTGGACAGCAGGGGATATCTAAGGGACCTCTTCACTCGCATACCAGCACGACCACGTCGTGTGTTTTGTACAATAAAAGAACACCATGAGACACAAATGCATGTCTCAATGGAGACCCCTGAAAAATAGCGTACCATTTATCACTTGAATTTGCAGCAGAGGGCTACGAAATGTGAGCTCTGTAATGTATAGCTCTGAAATGTTCCTCTTGTGTATGGGTGACAGAATAACACTAACCTCTGTGTATTTCCTGAGGCTATGTCTTTCTTTGGAGCCGCACTGTCATCTGTCAGTAATTCACTCCTTAAGGTGTACAATGACAGAGCCAATATGAGGTAATAGTGTTGGACACCCTACCAACAACAGGAAGAAGACACAGATCACATGACCTGAGCTAATCCTTCCACTACAGGGAGCAGAGCATGCTGGGAGTGGGATGCCAATGTTCACGGGGTTTGTGTGAAGGTTACCCTGCCTGGAGAGAGAGGGGGGGGAGTGGGAGGGAGAGAGAAAGACCTGCAGAGGGGAAGTGAAAACCCAAATAAAATCACAGCTGCACGCACCGCTTCCGTTATTATGAAAATAATCCCTCTGAGAATCTCTGCACTCTCTCTCCTGTGGCGTGCACTTGCTGCAGTTGTTAGAATCTGCAAACCCGTTCCTCCCGCTCTGTCAAACTCAGGATGTTCATGGAAAAGATTATTTCTGTTACAATATGCATATGTCTTTAAGGTGTTTTTCCATTAGTGCATAATACGATCTCCTGTGGACCTTGATACAATTGTTAATAAGAAAGAAGAAAGACAAGACTGAAGATAGACAGGTTAAATGGGCGTAAGAATATATTTTGTTTGTCAGTTGGGCTCACCTGCAGGCACCAGGAAGCGAGGGCTTCCGTTGTCTACTTTATCTGTACGTTAAGTGTCAAATCATCTCTGCCACTTGTAACCTGAACCTACTGCAAGGTAGATGACATGATTTTAGGCTGTAATACTGATGTTCTCCTGTACTAACTTGTGCGTATGAAAATACAGACACTGAGCTGTGTCACAGGTCTTACCCATTAAGCCTGAGTGATTTCCAGCCTGTGGCAAAGTGAGGGAACTGTTTGGGAACACGGTACACGAACATTACCATTCCCAGGTCCTGAACACTGTCATTCCCAGGTCCTGGACACTACCATTCCTAACCCCTGAAAAGTTGGCACTCTGGGCCCCTGAAAACGACCGTTCCCGGTACCTGAACACTCCCATTCCTAGGTCTGCTGCCAGCAGCTCATGTTCTCTGACCTTCTCCTCTTTGTGTAGAACTGTGGGGATCAAGTGCGTTGCCATGGCTCCAGCAAGCCTACCATTCCAGGAGGCAAACACAGAGATGAACAGGGAATTATCAACCTAGGAGGAGGAAAAAAAAGAGCCAGGGAGGGAGGGAGACCAAACAAAAGACAAGGATTATCTCATAGTCGGAAGTCAGGAAACTAATTTTACACAAAAAAAAAAACTTTCAACGCTGTGAAGAGGAAAAAGCCTTTCAGTTATATGAAAACATAAAAAATAGCTCTCGTCTTGTAGTGTAGTGCCTAGTGTCAGATGTGTGCTTGAGGTTCACGAGGGCCCCGCCACTACTTCAGTGTGGTGATTGACAGCAGCTGGTCCTGGAGGCATACCGTGGGAGCCTGTTGCGGTTGTATGGAACACTTGTGGCCAGACAGCTGGAGGAACAGAAGCAGGCGATACTATGCCCTTGTGCCCCTATTCCTGAGGGAAGGAGTGGGGCGGGGGTGGGGGGTAGGTGTGGCAGGACAGGGTTTCACCCAGCGCTACTCAGGGGCGTGTGGTGGGGTAGGGGGGGGAGCCCCTCCATGCACCACATCTGGGCCAACATCTGTCCCGTCTCATCTGCAGCGGGCTGTCAGGGCCTGAACGAAAACATACCCAGCATCTGCTGTGAAGTCCACCCGCCCCTGCGCCGAGCACCTGTGCCTCGAGCCGCCTCACCGGGCAGCATGCAGGCTGGCAGGGAGGTATGAATCAGAGCATTTGGGATGACTCAGAAAATTACATCTCACAGCTACTCTGCTGATCCTTTGTGTGTGGTACCAGTTGTGAGGTACTACCATCACTGTGGAAGTAAACCTAGTTTATGTCCACTTGCTTGCATACATTAGCTTGCAGATATAAAGCCTGAATTCACCAAAACAGATTTGTAGAATGATTTTTGTCTCAGTCCATGTGTATAACTAGTTTTGAGACATAATAGCTGAAAAGTTGCCTACCAAGGTTGACAACTGTTAGTTTCAGAAGGGTTGTGCGATGGTTACAGTATTTTTGGTGTGTGTGTGTGTGTGTGTGTGTGTGTGTGTGTGGGGGTTAGGGGGTTGAGGGGGTGTTTTATTTGCCCTTTTACTTTACAGGTGTTTTTTTCCAGCTACGCAATATATCACTGCAGGAATTACATCCTGGCGGATATTATGTGACAGCTTTTCCAGTCAATTCATGATCAGGCATCTGGAATTTTAAAGCTCTCCTATTCTTTCTCCGGTGGAGGGGGATATGTGTGGTGCCTGCTCCTGTTTACAGGTGTGGCGGGCGTTAGCGTGATGTATTATCCTAACCGCAGCGGGGAGATCCCTGCAGCCTCTGTGCAGCCAGGCAGGACAAAAGATCCCCAATTACCTCGGATGAACCTGGATAGTGTGGGCAGAAACCACTGACACATGGGTCTGAGTCCCCCCTGTGTGTGCGTGTGTGTGTAAACTTGTTCTTGTGTCAGCCTGCTCAGGTAATCTCCCTGTTATGGCTAGGTTTCATTTTCCCCCCCTCTCTCCCTACGTAGTTGCAACGCATTGTCCGCGGCAGCTCGTAAACAGCGCGGGCAGGCGTTCCATTTGCTGTCGTGGAGCAACAGGGACGTGAGCTTCTGTTTTCGAATAAATGCAGAAAGACTACCTGCCTAAACAAAGCCTTCACCTCAGGGCCTCGAGCAGTCGTTTGGCATCGAATACCTGTTTCTTTATCCGCTGGAAAAGCAGGGACCTCTGCCAAAAGCCATGCCTTTGAAAGTGAGCGGAGAGAACCCTTGCGCCTCACAATCGATCACGTCACATTGATTGTGCGGCTTAACTCCTCCGTGGAGACGCATAAATCCAGGTAAACTGCTGCCTGTGACAGCACTGTCTTTATATGCAGGTGCATCCTGATTGCATAGAAAACCACAGCATTTTCCTGCCTATGCTCTTTTATATCATACAGTAAAATTGAACAATGCATCACGGTTTCTTCTGCAATAATTATTAATCAAATATTAATGAGACTCAGACTTAACAGTCCCCTGGCAAGCCAGGAGAGGTGATCCTTGCGTGCTAATTATGAATCTAAGACAGTACTAGTGATAGTACCTGCCAGGATTGACAGGCCCAAAGTGTCCTTTCCTGATTCCACTCTGTGCAGGAAGAGCATGCTCAGTAGACAATAACGTTGGGAATCAGCTCCTTCACAACTCAAGGAAAATAAATCCGTCATCCAAAGCCCATGCCCTGTAGACAGTGTTGATGGTGGGGAAGACCGAGTAGTGTGCCAGGCGTCATTAAGAGTTTAGTTTGAATGGATGTCTGTTCAATCACACCATTTAAAATGGGAGATGAGCCATGCACTTGTGTTTGTGTGCAAGCATTGTACATTTACAGCCAACTTTGATTGGTTTTTAAAATGATGAAGGTTGCTTCCCATCATTTTTGATTGGTGAATGTTCTAGTCTTCCAGTTCTAGTTCTGTTTCTTTTACAATATTCTGCATGTTTCATGTGGAATCTCAGATAGTCAACAGGTCACACGTTCCTGCTCTCTGATTGGCTCAGTGGTAAAATGCTGTTTGCAGACAGCTGACCAAAATTCTACAGAAGATTTGAGAGGGTGTGTGGGGCTTCATCCATTCTTGACCAGACTGCATCTTTTGCAGCTTTTCTCGCACAACCAACTGGTCTCTTAGTGAGCACTTTCCACACTAATCTGTAGCGGAATGCTGAGAGACACCAGACAGAAACTACATTCCACAGATATCATTGAGGAAGTCTCTGCTGTCAATCAATCAGTCAATCAATAAATCAAATTTTATTTGTTGTGGCACATTTTTACAATTGAGATTGTCCCAGTGCGCCATACATATAGCACAGTGCATTTTCCAGAGGGAATCAAAAACCAGAAAACCCAGACCAATTCAGAAAAAAAATGGAAAATTATTCCCTGTCCCTAACTCCCTAACTCTAATCACAAGGTGTAGCATAATGCTTGTCATAGACTCAACTTTATTGAACAAGCAAGCAAAAGCCAATCTGTATGTAGTTTTCAGGAACAGTAGTTGTGTGTTCTCATCTTGATTGTGACATGAAGATTTAATGAGGGATGACTCACAGGGAGGTGTGAAAAAGAAAAATTCACCATCTTCTCTCCCACAGTGACCAGTGCTGGCCTGTAACTTGACTTGTTGCAGGAAACTTGCTGGATTGATTCCAAGGTGCTACACAACAGTTATACTCTTGAGCAAGTTATTAACCTACATTTTTTAGTATATATATAGATTTATACATGAATAATACCAGCACTGAAAAATGCTGTGCAAGGTAATCTGTTTAAATTATTCTGGATAAAGTGGTCTTGTAACAAAAAATAATGGTATTAAAAGTCAAGAATCAAACTCAACAATCAAACATATACTGTAGATGTGTATGAACTGCTTTAAAGCATACCAGCCCTGTTCACAAGAAGGGTACCTAACACCTCGGCCGAGGGCCCTGTGGTGAAGTCCCAACATAGTTCAATAGTTCAGGTGTTTCATGTAGAAAAAATGCAATATAACAAATAAATCATAAGTGTACAGTGCAGCTCTGCATTCCTTTGTACTGAGCCTGAGTATTATAAATGGATGCAGACAAGCATAAAAGTAATCTTGTTTCTTTATTATTTTCTGAGCGAATGCCTCTCTAATCTCTCTTTTCTCATGGTTTTGTGCTGTTGGGTCTGTAAAAAGAAGGCAATTTTCTTCAGTTTTGGCAGTAACTTTGTGTTTTTTCTTTTTTTTTTTAACATTGTCTATGATTGGTTTTGATAGACAGATTTGACCATTCGGAAGTACAGTGACTGGGTCCTGATATGTTTTTTTTTTTCCTTTTAAATAAAAGCAAGGACAGATGTAGGAGTTTGTCCGGTATGGCCCAGACCTTGGTTCACTGAATCAGGTTTCACAGTAAGTGGTGCTGAGAGAGATGGCGGGAATACCCACGGCTACTGTGTACCCTGATACTGAGTAAACTGACTTGTCATTTGATTTGGTTTTCCAGTATTCCATGGGTGGTGAATTATTTCCAGTATTCTTAGCTTTCTCCTCTGATACAGTTTGCTTTCTATGCTTTCTCTTTCAGTGATGTAGTTTGTTACCTGCATTAACCTGCAGTTGAATTTAATCTGTGTGGAGTCTTAGAAACAGTAGCTACGTATTAGCATCACTGTGCTGCAGTAATGGGTGTACAAAAAAATTCCGCCGTGGGTATCATGTGGGTGTGTCCCTGTCCTACTGCACATTTAAGAGAGCCAGGGTGTAAACATTTCAGGAAATATATTTAAATAACCTAAGTCAAAACACTTTCTCTGCTACATTTCTTTCAAGGTCTTGCTCCAATTCAGTCTTTGAAATGCTCCAAGAAATGTTAACATATGCGGTAAAGCAATATTCAGGGATACTTGATTTACAGCATAATTGCAGCAATTGTAAAATTCCCATCTCATAAGCCTGAATCATAATTTTTCTTCCCCATAAGTCAACATGACTTGGACACTAAGAATAAATCATCTGGTACATGGACATAAACCGTTTCCCTCAGCTACCCCAGCCACAGCACAGACATCAAGAATTCCAACACTTGCTTTTTTGTGGCTGAAGTGTGTATGTGGCGGCAGCCCATGTGTTCAAGAAGCCATATTTTTTCTGTAAGTTCTACATGCTCCCCCAGCACCTCAGAGCTAATTTATTTTAAACACATTAATTCCTGCTCTAACAGACTTCTAGTGTGGTCTTTCATATTAAATTGTGATAAAACTGTGGCAATAAGATTGTAACTGTACATGAAGATGCTCATTAACAACACATTATATCACTTTTGGTTATGGCAATCTCATGCCTTCTGCCTCATTTATGTAAAAGGGTAAAAACCAGCAATTTAGTGGAATTCTTCCAGCATTAGTTGACTGGGGTGTCAGTGACATATGCCACAATTTCAATATTGGTAATTTGCTGAAATTGGTAGTGTCATAGTGGCTTTAGTATTCTTTGATGGTGGACAATCATTTCCCAAGAAACTATACTGATGTAGTGCGCTTTACTACAGTGCCCTACAGTAATAGAGTACTTTTGATGGTTAGTTTGGTTTTCTAGCTCAAAGCCATGTGGTGAGTGTGGTTTACTCTCTGTTACAATGGAACTTTCCTTTGGAGGTTTGTGGCAGTACCAGTGAATGTGTTTTTATAGACCAGACTCCCGCAGACAATGCTAACGGCCCTCTCCTGGGACACGAGGGCAGCTGGTGTCAGAGACCGTGAGGAGTGAGAGGCACTGTGAACAGTGCCCAGCAGCAGGGTGGGGCTGCTGGAGAGGCCTTGTGCCAACCCTGGCTTGTTTCGTGGCTTTTTTTTTTTCCCTCTCCTTCATATGTTTGCTGGCTGAGGTCCAGGGCTTTAATGAGATTCCAAGCCGAGTTGATTCTCTCTGAAAGGCTTGAACACAGGCGGAATTGCAGTGAGTCAGGGATCACGGCTGAGAGTGAACAGGACAGAGAAGAGAGGTGAACCCACCACAGTGCCTTCTGTTTAACCCTTGGATCTCTGAAATAAACAAGGTCTCCATTGCATCCTCTGAAAGCATACAGGGCTTTGGCTTGAGTAGCCTTTAAAAGAAGTCACATCAAGAGTGGATGGAGAGAGCAGAGCTTTTAAGTCTGCTTTAGAATGTATTCAGTATTGTCCCCCGTAACAACTCAGCTGTGTAACAAAGATCACCTCTTTTTTGTCACAGGTAGTGATTTTTAAAGAGCTCCCAGTTGTATAATGGTCTCCCCTTGAGCTGAACGGTCTGTCATAGCCAGCTATTGTTCAGTAATGAATAGACAGACATATAGATAATTCAGACCCTCATCCACATCCAACCACAGCAGCCAGAACGTATCTGGAGGGTCTGTTTTTACCCAGTCCATAAATCAGTAGCAGCCACCCGCTATAACGATGTTGTTGGGCAACCTCCAAAATGCTCAAGCTATTCAAAGAAGCAGTTTAGAGGGGTCCTGCATTTTCCGGCTATCGCGGTCTCACCCGTGCAGTCGTCAGCCTGTCGTCTTCTCCGTGGAGTCACGCTCCCAAAGATCCCAGATCCCAGAGATCAAAGGCATGCCAGGGGCTGACCGCTTCTGTGCATGGGAAAAAAATAAGGTCAGAAATGTGATTGTTGTTTAGAGGGCGCAGTGTGGAAAACAGAGTGTTTCTAATAGGTGGAACAGGGGCAGGGACAAGGGCGTGCGCGGAGATAACACAGATTGTTGTCCCCATGCGGTGGAAACTGGTGAGCTTTGACACGGAATGGAGTCATGGAGTCCTGCGTCTCTCCGCAGTTTGTTCGCTGCCCCGCCCTCGTCTCGTCACTCTAATCCAGTTATGTGATAAATGCTTAAAAACAGCCGGCCCACAAAGTTAAGCATTCATCACTTCTCTGTACCCACATGGCTGCTTTGCTTGGTATTCTTGAGCACACTCAGAAATAGGAAGCCCCCGCATCTGCCCTGAACAAGCGACTCTCTGTTGAACTTTGATCTGCCACGATATGGAGCTTCATTTTGTGAACATAGGGGATCTCTTTATTGCCCTCATGGGAAAGATACAATCTTTTTATCTTAATGTGCTGGCTTTCGTAAACTACACAGTGAGAAAATGAACATGGTTTCAGTGTAAGGTTGCACCTTTTGCATATGGTATGAAGTTATTTCTCTCTTGCAGAAACCAAGTGAAGTGGTCTCTACTATTTACATAAATAAGATAAAATTAATGACTAAAATTGTAACCTGACCAGAATGTCACAGCTTAATGTGTATAAACAAGAGTTTAGGACTGAAATATATTACCCCTCTCATTAGCGTTGCTTCCATCCCTAAAATGCTTCTGGTAGTAAAATGCCAGACAGGGTCTACCAAAAGTGATCCAAGAATTTCCTAGATTTTAATGTCAAAATATCCATTTTACATTTAAAGAGAATTTAAAATGTACATCATCTTATATTGTTAAACTTAGATGTGTTTGGTAAATGACAGCACTAATTTAACAGCCATCATTTTCAGGAAATAATATTAAGTAACCTTAACATACCAAACAAAATCAATTATACATAATATCACCAACTGCAACTCCTTCTGCAGTGTGTAACAAGCCCTGGATTCGTAATTCGTGTTGTTTGTGACCCAGTTACTTCCTGGCCTGGTCATGTGACTTCCTCCTTTCCTTTCCTTCTCTTCTAGCCCAACATCGGCCGCCTGGGTGTCCCCCACGGTCCCTCGGGGGAGAAGGTGGCGGTGGTCGCCGTGGACGACTGCGACATCGCCATGGCGGTGCGCTTCGGCAGCCAGATTGGGAACTACTCCTGTGCTGCCCAGGGAACCCAAACTGGGCAGAAGAAGTAAGTGCATTCAGCCTGTTCCTCTCCTCCACACCCCTCCGGGTGTGTTTTTTGGGCTCTGCCCCTCCCTCTCACCTCTGTGTCTCTGGCCTCGGGGGCACTTTCTTGGGCAATACAGGCAGGTCGTTGAGAGAGCTGTGGAGGTAAGCTCTTTCACTGGAGGGCACTTTTAAATTACTGATAATTTAAAAGAGATTACGCTCTTTTCCATTTGCGCTGCCATTCTCTGGTGGTAATCTCTCCGGATCCATACACTGTTTAGTGTCAGACAGGCTTCACTGAGCTTAAAATGGCATTACGCTCAAATCTTATCTTTTCAGTTTACTCTTCTCTGCTAATTGTTTCTGTGTCTGAAACCAGAAGCGGAGAAAATTATGCTGAACGATTATGTAGTCAGTTGGGTCAACATGCACAAACGCATTTGATTACAAAAAAAATTTCAAAAGTGACACAATTGAAGCTGAAGGCCTACAGTGAGTGCCTCTCCTTCAGTAGGCGGTGGCCTGTTTGATACATCCCCATGTCGCTCGGTTCATGTGTCGGTACCTGTCTTTTTGGCCGCTGTGACAAGGGAGTTACAGGTACGGTGCAAACCTGTCTCCCTGCCTGAACCGGCCTGCTTCTGCAATCAGCAAAAAACAACAGTGCTGCCAGCAGTCTGTCAAAAATCAAAATTCACATACAGCAGCAAAATGTCTAAGTAGATTAACACTCATACGTACGCGTCCGGTCTCTGAAACTGCAGCACTTTCATCGAGTTCCCCTTTAGGTCAAAGTTGATTATGATATTAAATCATCATATGACTGTGCGATTACACAGATTATTGTATGCCGACGGCTCATTTTTTCATAACGAGCATTATGCGTCGTTGCCACATCACCCCCTTAGTCTTTTAAACCGGAGTGTTTGATGTGAGAATTTAGAAGGGCGTAAGCAGCTTGCTTTTCCTGCGCATTTAAGTCTGTGTTCATTATGTGAGCGTTAGGAGGCTGATACCGGCTCACTATGACTTACCTCTGCAAGTCAGCCAGTCTTGTGGGTGCCCCCGTCCTAAAAAGTCCTGAAATTTTCATGTGCGGGTGATTGTGACCATTTCTTTTAAATGTAAAAAGAAAGTGCACCTGTTTGACCCCAGGACCTTTCAAGGCCCTGTGCCTTCGGATCCTCTGAAAATGCTAATTGTGCAGGCCTCGTCAGCCCAGCTAATGGTTCTGACCCTACAGGTCCCTGGACCTCACCGGGCCGCTGCTGCTGGGCGGGGTTCCCAACCTCCCGGAGGATTTCCCGGTCCAGAACCGCGACTTTGTGGGCTGCATGCGGAACCTGACCATCGACAGCAAACCCATAGACATGGCCAGCTTCATCGCCAACAACGGGACCACCGCAGGTTCGCCCCCGCACCTCCCTGGCTCAGTCCTCCCATTACACCACAATTGAAGTCATCTGCTCCACACTGCCAGCATTGCTAGTGGCCCTCATTTTCCCAGAATTTCCCATGGTGCATGCTATGCTGCCATTCCTCGGTGGGATGTAGCTGATGTGAATTCTGTTTGAACTCTCATTTTCTCAGCCACAACGCCACACGTTGGGAGTTAGTGTAAACACTGTTACTTGTGTTTGACGATGATTTAAAACAATGTGTCGCTTTTTGTATTCTCCTCATGCTGCTAATTCCTGGGTAGGCTGCACTGCGAAGAGTAACTTCTGCACCAAGGATCTGTGTCAGAATGGAGGAACCTGTATCAACAAGTGGAACACGTACTCCTGTGACTGCCCAGTGAAGTTTGGAGGAAAGAACTGTGAACAAGGTGAGAGACGTGTGTGTGTGTGTGTGTGTGTGTGTGTGTACGTGTGTGTGTGCGCGTGTGCACACATGCATTGATATTGATGATAACGACTTGTGGTCCTTTTATTGTGTTAAGCCGCCTGATTGTTAAGGAAGTAGACACTGGAGATAACGTGCCTAAGCTTCCCGTGAAGGAAGCAAGTCCACAGAAACACTCGCTGACTCACAGAATCAGGAACACTATCACACACACACAGGAAAACTCTCCTCTGACTCACACAGCTGTCCAACAGCATCAGGAAGAGCATTACACACAGAAAAGGCCTGCTGTACAGAAGTGCACACACACTTCATGGAGATAGAGCAGATAAGCCAGTACCATGAGCACTTATGCTTGTGTATTAGTTAAGGGAGTATGCTGCCTCAGCCAAAGTACCAGGACAGCCAGGTGATGGACTGTTGTCATGTGACCACATTCCCAGATTGATTTGATTAGCCAGAGAAGACAAGGACATTGTTGTGGGAAGCGTTTTCCTGAGGTCTACAAAAACACTTCTATGTCTCAGCAGCAACAGCACAAGTAAAGAGAATGTTGTTTTGCCTTTTTTGCTCAGGCTCTAAGTATTTGTTAAAAAGTCCTTGGGTTTTCCCAAATATCCTACATTGTCTGCAATTCTTTTGGTGAAGCAGTCAACCCTGAGTCGAATTCCTTCATGATCTGTGCCTTACCCAGATGCAATTGCAACTAATGAATGTACAATACATGGTTTACAGTGTGATTTTTCCTGCAAAAAATAAATGTCTGAGCAGCGCTGTGTGTGGCTTTCTTGTGGAGACAGCTTGGTTTGACCTAATTCCTTGAAATTCCACTGCGGAGTAAAACGCGTACACTACACCCATTAGAAGAAGAAAGGGCCGGTTTGTTAGTCATGTAGTAACAGTCACCTGAAGGCAGGTAATTACAGGACATGCAAAGACTGCCTGTGAGTCAGCGTGTCATTAGGTCATGAACAGACAGTGAGCTGTGGGTGGGATCAGAAAGGAATGGCGAATTTGTGGGTGGAGTCAAAGGATACAGTGTTGGTATAGGTGGAGACAATGACGATTTGAGTGGAGCCAAGAGGGACAGCGTTGTTTTGGGCGGGATCGATGCAGGGGATTGTTGAAGAAGTCTGGAGGAAGAGAAGGGCTTATAGATAGCAGGACAGCTGCTCTATCAGCATGAAGGACACGTTGTGGTTTCAGAGGAAATGAGGACTGACTGACTCAGTTGGCTGTCAGTTTGCGGTTGCGGTTTAAGAGCCGGGCAAGCCTTATACAAGCCGCTAGCCTATGTCATAACGTATATTATACCTTTGATTGATTAATGTGTTTCTGCGTTGAGTGGTGTTAATAATAGTTTTCTCAGGAAGTTTTGTAACAGTTTTGTGGTCAGGTCTTTGTAATCCATGGAGCTGGAGGGAGCTGGAGAGGGTTGTTATCATTCTCATCACCTGTCCAGTCATGCTGAGGTACATGTGAAAATGCAGAGTCATAATTAAATCAAACGGTCTGTGTATAGTGATATTACATCATAAAGTTGAAGCTGTAAACTGCTATAAAGAAAGCAAAATGTGGCATATATGTGTTCTCATTCACTCAGAGGATTTCCATTTTTAGTGATCTCCTTGTTTTCAGTTTCAAATGTACAGAATGCATTCAGAGGAAATGCTGAAGTATGTGTAAAGGCATTGTTGAAACACTATGCAAATGTTTTGAAATAAACTCAGATTTGTCTGAGCAATAGCCATAAGTACTACAGTGCTTCTCATGCAGAAGGGAAGAAATCCCCCTAAGCAAAACTGGTTTTAGTTCCCTGGCATTTGAACACTCTTCATTAAATGATACATGTGCAGGAGAAATCCAAGCCGCTGTGCATTTATAGAGCACTGATTCCTAACCAATTACCAAGGGCTATATTTTATGGGACCAAACAGAAGCTGAGGACCTTTCCCGGGAGTCCTCTGAGGAGCAGGGAGAAGGTGTAATGTGTAATCGTACCCATCCGGACCGGCGTGGTCGTGTTTCAGGACGTCCTCATTCCCAGCAGCAGCCCCGGTAGCAGCTCCCTGGCCGGGTGATGGTATCGGTGGTAATTGTTTTCACTGCATCTGGAGGGACTTTTCAGAGTCACTGGAGCAATATGTGTGAGATGAGAGATAGAGGTGTGAGAGCAGGGAGAGACAGTAAGAGACAGAGAGAGAAAGAGAGACTGAAACATTGAGAGAAGGGGATGGGTAGGTGGGGGGCGGAGGTGGCCGCCGGCACTAGTTGCTTCTCTCTGTCTCTCTGCTGTTTTAACAGATAATTGCAGTCGTTTTGCCTCAGCGGAAAAATTTGCCCTGGAGCCGTTGTGAGGTAGAATATTCTTTCCCCGGCTTCTGAGGAAAGCTTTTGGTAACACTGACAGACATGCCCCGAGTAGCACTGACAACATTGTGCCTTCCTGCAGGGCTGGTGCTCTTCATAGGTGGCATCAAATCATATTTTTAAAAAAAATATTTGTCTTGAGGCTTTCTTTGTAAAAAGTGTATTTATTTTAGGACCTCCTCGTACACGTTCCTTGAAGGTAATTATGCTTGCTACTGTAATTACCTGTGGAATTTTCACAGACGTCTCTGCCTCATTGCAGCTGTAGAGAGACAGTGTTCTTCTGGTGATTCATCTTGATTCTCAGTTGGGAATCTCCCCCTCTCGGCATGTCACATTGGATTCTTCTGCCTGCCAAAGCTGCCTACCCGTGAAGTAGGTGGTATGGCCAGACATACTGCACTGTAGACTTGTCATGCCAAATGGCTGAAACTAAACAGGTTGGGTCTGGTTAGGACCTGGATGTGAGACATTCTGAGGAAAACCAGTTTTCTAGAAGTGGTGTTGCTTAACCGGTAGGGGGCAGTCTTCCTTCTAGACCAAATAAAAAATTATTGCCACTAATTACCGTTAATGAGTGAGTCAGAATGCTTGTGGTACAGACTTCAAATAAGAATATTCAGTGCTGTCCAGTTAAGTCTGTAGTTGGTGAGTCACCCTTCTATATCGGTCACACTAAAGTATTGTAATTGCCTCTTGCCCCAGCCATGCCGTCTCCTCAGTACTTCGATGGCCACGCCCTGGTTTCCTGGAACGAGCCTGACATCACCATCGCCATCCCCTGGTACCTGGGCCTGATGTTCCGCACCCGGCAGAGCAGCGGAACACTGATGCAGGCCAATGCTGGAGCCTCCTCCCAGATCAACCTGCTGGTGAGCGACCTTCACCACCACAGCTCTTAGGCAATCAAAATTCACTCCACTGCTCCACTGGTCAGCTCTGACTGAGATGAGTCCACAGCCCAAAAATTACCGGAGAATTACTGGAAAATTACTGGAGATTTACATCCCCTGAACATAGATGAACAGTGGAAAAGTCATCAACCTACAGTGGGCTGTAGAACTGATTTTAAAGCAAAGGTGCCATGTGTAGTCCTAGTTCTGAAGACCACAAACCAGGATTTTTATTAACCCTCACACTCTCTGTTTCTCTTCTCTGTTTGTCTCTCTGTCTCTCCATGTCTGGGTTCAGATCAGGAACAATCAGGTGCGCTTCGAGGTGCTCCTGGGAAAGAAGCTGATGGCCGTCCTGGAGTTTGCGCAGGTGCGGGTGAACGACGGGGAGTGGCACCACGTGCTGGTGGAGCTGAAGAGCATCAAAGATGGAAAGGACATCAAGTACATGGGGCGGGTGTCTGTCGACTACGGCATGTTTCAGGTACAGACTTAATGCGCATTAGGCTGAACTGGTTTTTCTAAGTCATGCCATGTCAAAGGTGAAGAGAATACTTGGAGCTCTTGTGTCTAGACTACAGCATTTGCATACTATTTTTTCAACCATTTTCACTGAAAGCAGCAAGAATAAATGATTAAAGTAGCACTGTGGTGTATGGAATGTATCCCTACCAGTATGTGTGGTGTGTGGTATGTTATATAAGAGGAGCAGTGTGTGTGGTGTACAGTATATAACACTGCCAGTGTGTGTGGTGTATAGTATAGTATAACAGTGCCAGTGGTTCTGATCCACAGAGGACGGTGGAGATTGGGAATGAGCTGCCAGGTCTCAGAGTGAAGAGTCTGTTTGTGGGCGGGTTGCTGGGGAAAGATGGGGCAGTCCAACAAGGCTTCCATGGGTGCATGCAGGTGAGACTCTCTCCCCATACACGTACCTTTCGTCTCCTGGGGTTGCCTTTGCACACGTTTACCCACCAGTCCACACAGGGCTGTACACTTGCATCCACCTGTGCATATTTGTCCTCATCTGACCTTACATTTACATAGTGTTATAAAGGATTCTGGCTGATTTCTCGTCTGTACTCGGTCTGCATTATTGTTAGTGGGGTGCAGCGCTTGAGGGGTGCCTAATGTGCCAAACTGACCCTTTCAGGGCGTGCGGATGGGGGAGACGTCCACCAACACGGCCAACGTCAACATGCAGCAGGGCCTGAGGATCCGCGTGGAGGACGGCTGCGACATGGCCGACCCCTGCGACTCCAACATCTGCCCCGAGCACAGCTACTGCAGCGACGACTGGACCACCCACACCTGCATCTGCGACCCAGGTACACCCTGCGGGGGACCCTGCGAGGGATACCAACACTAACCAAGTCCAAAACCCATCAGGCTCCTGTACTAAACACCCAACCTGTGCCCATGTCAGATTCCTTCACACGAATGCTGACCCTTCTACACTCTCAGACCATTTGTGCCATGACATTTTTTGTAAACACTTTGTTTTATCACACACGCACACACACGCACACATACACACACACACACACACACACACACACACACACACACACACACACACACACACATACGAATGTCTGTGTGTCAGAATGTCTCCTCTGAGCCTGAGAATGTCTCCCTCCCCTCCCAGGGTACTTTGGGAAAGACTGCGTGGACGCCTGTCAGCTCAACCCCTGTGAGCACGTGTCCAGCTGCGTGCACAAGCCCAGCTCCTCCCACGGCTACACCTGCGAGTGCGGAAGCAACTACTACGGACAGTACTGTGAGAACAAGTACGACCTTAACCACGCCCCCCTCCGCCACGCCCACCGGCTTTTCAGACACGCCCACAATCACAGCCATGCTGAAACACCTGCCTCCCCCCTGCAGCAGGGCTCTGCTGGAGAAGGGCCAGCCTGTAGAGCTGCCAACCCTTTTGGTAGAGTGTTACGGTAAAAAACGCACACACGGTTGCCCAGGCAAGCAAATTGGCACTTCCTGTTTACAAGTTCACATTAATCCCAGGCCCCTTCAGCTGCCCAGGGGTATGTCGGGTTTATGGGGTCATTAGTTAATCGTGGTTAGTTAGGGTTGAGTTAGGTGTGACATTATCTCTACACTGTCTTTTAAGGTTATGTAGTGTGTCCATATGCTTGTGTGCGTGTGCGTGTGCGTGTGCGTGTGCGTGTGCGTGTGTGTGTGTGTGTTGTAGTCCTACAGGTATGTGTTATGCTTATGTGAATGTATTACATCTATACATTCTTGTTTAGTGTTTTACTTTTCAGGGCTGTGTGTTTGTCATGTACAGTCTGTACACATGTACAGTCTTACAGATACAATTGTTCTGTGCATGTGTGTATTGAGTACGTGTATGTGTGGTTGTGTATTGAGTGTGAGTGTGTGTGTTTTGAGTGTCCCACAGGGTAGTGTTAAATGTTAAAAAAGGTATCCTGGCCTGCTGATTTCTGCAGGGTGTAGCGGATTGCGTGGCAGGCAGAGTGATTTATCACCTGGTGCAAAGCCACACGAGGCTGGTGTGTGTCAGCTCTGGCACCGGCTCCGCCATGCAGGGCACATGATAAAAATCAACCTGCTGCGAGTTGGGTCAGGCTCTGATGCCTGTGTGGTGTTTGTCAAACGTTTGTCATCGTCCTGCCGCGCACCCTAATTAACCCCCGCGCAGAACCTGTCCTCTGCAGGAAAATATCTGCTTTGTCATCAGATTTCCCACTGGATTTTATATTGGTAATTATTTCGGTGTTATCTCCTGCCAAGTTGAGGAACTTGATGTTCTGGTAATGAGCCCCATATGGCCATCCATGTTTGCTGGTGACTCTGTGTTGCTGGACAGATTCCAGAGCTGGCTTCGATTTAAGCAGAAATTCTTTGATTCTGTTCAAAGCCAGGAAAGGTATTACAGATCAGGCTTTTGTGTGTCATTCATCAAGGTGTTAACACACCTTGCAATAAGGGCATAACCACCAAAGCTCTTTTGCACTTAAAGGTGCATGGCTGTTGGATGTAGAGGCCTGGAAGATTATGGATGACAGATAATATAAACTGCTTTTTGTCCTGGGTGACGCATTGTATGAGAATTTGATTTAAATTCATTTTCCTTTTCTTTTCAAATGGCACTAACAGGCATAAGTCATTCAAAAGGACATGACCTATGTGGCAGGGCTTCCAGTTTCCAGCTGGAACAAGGCTTCAGAGATGTTTCATATGTGTCATTTACTTCTGAGATCAACTGAATAGCTGTGTTTTATGAGAGAATAATTGGTTTTAAAAAAAATGTGCTTTAATTTATAGAACATGCTATTTCTCCAGTAAAAGGAAGATTCATGCCGTAATGAGGACAAGTTTTACATGTGGAATTGAACAGGTTACTGAACACATCCAGTGTACATGAGTGGAATTTATAGATAGTTGGGTAAGAATTAATGGAATGTTTCTGTATGGTTAATATTGTGTGTCTTTCTTCTCACAGGGTTGACCAGCCTTGCCCTCGCGGTTGGTGGGGGAACCCGATGTGCGGCCCCTGCAATTGTGACGTCAGCAAGGGGTTCAACCTGGACTGCAACAAGACCACGGGAGAGTGCCGCTGCAAGGTAAGAGTAGCAGTAAACACTGTATGTGGCCGTATTCATCACAGTAATGAGGATTATAGTGCATTATAGTGTTTTCCATGCAGCCTTTGGATGTGCAATGCAAGCAGTCCACTGTGTGTGTCCATCTCATGGAGGAGTCTATTGAAGCGGCCGTGTACGTTATAGCCATCGACCCAGCAGGTGGCGCTAACCCTCTCCCTTCTCCTCAGGATAACTACTACAGGCCGAACGGCGGGGACACCTGCTTCCCGTGCGATTGCTTTGCCCAGGGCTCCACGGGCCGCACCTGCGACCCCCACACCGGGCAGTGCCCCTGCAAGGCGGGCGTGATCGGGCGGCAGTGCAACCGCTGTGACAACCCCTTCGCCGAGGTGACGGCCGGCGGCTGCGAGGGTAAGTTCGCCCCCGTTTCAGGCTCGCGGGAGGGAACATCATCCTCCTGCTCCTGAATCAAACACAACCATCAGGTGTCAGGTTCAGTCCTCAATGTCTCAGATGAACATAACGATTTAAATCCATCTGAATGCACACAGCATGGTATACTTTTGATAGGGGACTATGGTATGTATCGCATGTCATCTCAAATGATGGTAACACAAAGGTTTTTTGGAATGTGTCCTTGGTGCTAGAGTTGTGGTTTGAGGGCTCCCAAGGTGCTGTTGCCCCGGGCTGATTTATACAAGAGCTGCGGAGTTCCTGTTTATCTGTCATCTCTTCACATCTGTGAACTTAACCTTGAGGCCGTGCTGGCTGCACCTTCAAAGGGGAGCAGTGTGCATTTTAAGGGCCCTCTTTTTTTAGGTTTCGCCTCCCGACCGTGGGCCGCAGCCCGAAAGCGACGAATCGGACGCGAGCCGAAACCGCGGTTCACATGAGCTGTCGAGGGCTGTTTGCCCCGTGATCATTTTTTTTTTTTTTTTTTTTTTTATTGCGTGAGAAATGTTTTTATGTTCTGAATGATGTTATTATGCAATGGTTTTGGAGGATTATCAGTTTAATTGGAAGTCTGTTTTGTTGTTTTTTTCATTTTTTTTTTAATAAAGTTGCATGGATAGCAGCCCTGTTCGGCGGGCTCATTAGCAATGCTTAATGACATCGGTGGGAGAGCCGGTTCCTGACTGTTAATCCTCCGCCTCGTCCTTTGTCTGCAGTTGTTTATGAGGGCTGCCCCAAGGCCTTCGACGCAGGTATCTGGTGGCCCAAGACCAAGTTCGGTCGTCCTGCTGCGATGAACTGTCCCAAGGGAACCACAGGTGAGTTCCATTTGCATTTTGTTAAAATTAGGATCTGATTTTCCGGCAGAAGCCAGCTGCTAAAGCTGAAAGTAAGAAGGGAGGAGATACTGGAGATATGTTTGCCAGGGACAGTAGCTGTCTTGTGTGGGTGCCCTGGCTCTTTTCCTGCATGTCCTCAAGCCGGTGGGTTACTTGGACCTGGTTCTGGAGTGCGCCGTCATTGGTCCAACATGCTAATGAAAGTGCTCTCATTGGCCAAGCCTGCTAATGAAGCCGGGCCTCTGGAGATAGCCTCTAACAAACGGCGCACTTTGTTGGAAGGACTTGGCATCGCTTCCCCAGAGACTCGTGGACGGCAGGGTTATTATGGTCTGGCGCATCTAGGACCGGAGCCGGGCAGAGGAGCTCCATGTGCGACTGAATGCATTCTGTAAAAGACGGCCATGGGCTGGGCCTCTTGTTCCAGAATGTTCCGGAAAGCAGAGCAGACACAAAGCCGAGTAGAGCAGCGATATGAGCACGATGACCTACTCTCATGCAGCCACTGTCTTCTGCCCAGTTTCCCTGGTTACCCTGTGCCGCACCCCCTTACTGTACCGTCCTGGCCCGGGCTCTCGGTGTCTCTGCCTGGGGCAGGTCACAGTGACTCAGTGGCTGTGTGCTTTTGTAAATATTTCTTTTGATTTATCAGGGCCCAAGTCTTAACACACAGAAACAGAACGTTTTCAGGAACTTCCCATGACTCATTTCTGTTCTTGTGTTTCTCCTGAATTTCTCCGTGCCCTATTGCAGGTACGGCGATCCGACACTGTAATGATGAAAAAGGCTGGCTGCCTCCTGAGCTGTTTAACTGCACCACTATCACCTTCTCCCAGCTCAAGAAACTGGTATGTGCCTCCTGGAGTTACATGAACTTGTCCTTTATGTAGACACTCTTCTCTAACTCCCCTCTCTGGCTCTCCTTGCTTACTCTCCTCTCTGACTCTTCACATTGACTCTATAACTCTCTCCTCTCTGCAGTGGCTCTTCTCCATGTCCTCTGATTCTGTTCTGTGACTCCCCTCTCTAATTGTCCTCTTTGACCCATTCGTCAGAACGAGGAGATGCATCGGAATGAGTCCAGGATGGACGGCGAGAAGTCCAAGAGCATCGCCCACATGCTGCAGAACGCCACCAACCACACCGCCACCTTCTACGGCAACGACGTGAGGACGGCCTACCACCTGATCTCGCGGGTCCTGCAGTACGAGAGCCGGCGGCAGGGCTTCGACCTCGCCGCCACCCGGGACGCCGAGTTCAACCAGGTACATCAGGCCGGGCCCACCTCATTTATTCATGAGCCTGACAGAGGCTTTCCTACGTGCTTACTGGGTTTCACAAGGTCACTTATGCTCTAACACTTTAGGGTGACTGCGCCACCTGCTGGTGGTATTAATCTAATCCTTCAGTTATACAGTTCTGAAAAAAATCTGCCTCTGATATCATTGGACGCAATGAAATATCCACACGTCTTAGGGACACCTTTTTAAAGAACACAGTGTTCAGAAAATCAAGAATATAGTCATTGTCATTAAGACTGTAAATGTAGGTTGTCCATGAAGTGGAAAAAAAGGGTATGATCATTACGAAATGCGGTTAAAGCTCTTAAAGTATGTTCTGGCTTAAAGACGTTAATAGTTTCTCAAATCCTCCTGAGTTGGTGCAGGCTTTCTTGGAGTTGCGTTTCCAGGGGGGAGATTTCCCCTGCAGCAGCGTGCGATCCGGGCTCTGAGTATTAAAGCCCGGGGGATTATGTGTAAGTAATACTGTGCACGGTGACTAATGTACTCGCTGGGAGCCAGGAGGCCCCAGGTAATGTGGGCCGGGATTAGAACCCGCTCTGCCGGTGCTCATTCCTGGCACAGACCACGCCTCTCTCTGGGCGAGTTCAGCACCTGCGGCCCTCCGTCGGTCTTATCTTAGTTACGAGCCCCAATGGCTGCTTCAGAATCAGAACTGGGCCTATGTGGAGGTTTTTGACAATGGTCACAGGCTTGCTAAGAGAAAGACAAAGACAACAGATAGGATTACAGCTGGTTTCATGGGATTGATCTTTTATTTAATTTGAGGTTTAGTTAATTTGGGCGGCAATGTAGCATAGTTTTTAGGAGCAGGACACGTAACCAAAAGGTTGCTGATTCGATTCCACGCTGGGGCACTGTTGTTGTACCCTTGGGCAAGGTATGTAACATAGAATTGCCTCAGCAAATATCCAGCTGGATAAATGGATAACATATAAAATTTGTAACCTATGTAAGTCGCTTTGGATAAGAGTGTCTGCTAAATGAGAATAATGTAATGTAATGTGATGGTGTTTTGCTGTTTTTATTCTGCTGTGTATTGTGAAGGGCCTGTTGTAATGATGATAATATTCATATATTCTCATGTTCCTCCCCTACCACACACCTGTGGTACCGGTCTCATTGGCTGCTAGCCTGTTATCTGTCATGTGTTTGTCTGTGTTGGCACAAGACTCGCTACTCTTTTAATCTTTAAAATGGTTCTTATCATGCTCATCATTAAGTATGTCATCTGATGAAACCGCGAGTCTCTGGAATTTGTTAAGTGTATTTTAGGAAAGGAGCAAACAGAAAAGTATGTGTGAATCATAGATGTGCTAAAAGGTTAATCTGTACCCAAGATGTCAGCAGTTGCAGTGTTAAAGTGTTTCATAAGATGGCTATTATTTGTAACACTTCTGACCTGGTGCTTTTCAGTCCTTCATGGTGAAAGTGGGTTTTATGGGTTTGCCAGGCAAGGTTTTGGCATGTGGGGAACTTCACTGAATGAGCGCTGTGGTGTTCTTTCAGACACTGGCACGTATTCTGTCTTGTTGACTCTTGCTTGTTTGGTGTGCATTCCAGAACATAGTCAGAGCAGGCAGCGCCATATTGGACCCGAGCAACAAGGAGCACTGGGACCAGATCCAGCGCTCAGAGGGCGGTACCGCTCACCTGCTCCGGAACTTCGAGGAGTACGCCAACACCTTGGCCCAGAACATGAGGAAGACCTACCTGAAGCCATTCACCATTGTAACTGAAAACATGAGTGAGTGCCTCCTCTATTTCATCAAGTTCAGATGAAGAGTGTCACTTTTAAACCAGCGTGTATCACACCTATATTGTGTATACATGTTTTTAGCTATGTTCAAGGGTGCAGTGAGGTCGTTCTGAGGTAGGGTATGTCCAAACAAAACATTCCCTGCCTTGTTTTTTTTTTTTTTCTTCAGTTGAGAAATTCATTTCAAGCTCCAAATTGAATGTGTCTATACAATGTGTATGAAAAGGGTGGCAGTCTGGAGTATTTTTAGTGAGCCAAAATTACAACCAGAAGGTTGCTTGTTCACATCCCAGGTGGGCAACTGTTGTTGAACCCTTATTATCAAGTTATTTTACTTAGCTTGAGCATATATCATCTGTATGAATGGCTCAGTTGTCAGATGTGGGCTCTGGAAGTAAGCCTGAATAAGGGTGTGTGTATAAATAAAAATGTGATGAAAGATGATGAGAGTAATGGCATGAATACTGTGGCGCTGCTTGTGTTCTTGATGTTCTGTGTGATATGTTTTCCTCATGCTCAGTTGTTGCTGTGGATTACTTGGACACCGCCAGCCCAGACCTTGCAAAGATCCCCCGCTTCCGGGACATCCAGGAGGCTTACCCCAAAGACCTGGAGTCCTCTGTGCAGTTCCCGGAGTTCAGCTTCAAACCACCACAGAGCATAGGTAGCCATCCACCCCAGCCTCAGAAGGGGAGCAAAGCCAATCTTAGCTTTTACATCAGTGCGTGCTGTCAACTCCCATCTCTGCAAAATATAAACACTGAACCAGTTAGTCACATCTCTGATTACGAAAGCACCACGAATAAGCAATTTGTTTCAGGTCTGTACATGAAAGCTGTAAACACAAGCTTTTAGGCTCATCTTCATAGGCAAACTCCACAGATAAGCTATTAATGCTTGTAGATGAATGCTTCACACAAAAGCCAAGGTTGGCCTAAGCTAAGGTTAGACTGGTAGTTTATTCCGCCTTTGTCTCATTGGCTGTACAGATTTATCCGCCACTGTCTCATTGGCTGTGTTATTTATGTGCCTTCGTCTCATTAGCTCTTGTTGCTGTCCTCCTCAGTGAACCCCACGGATGAGCCCATAACTCGGACAGATCCTTCGACGGGGGAGGACAAAACGGCGTCCCCGAAAAAGAGGCGGCACGCCGAAAGCGCCGGCCCCCTCCCGGTAGCCATGGTGATTGTCTACAGGTCCCTGGGCCAGCTGCTGCCCGAGCGCTACGACCCGGACCGCCGGAGTCTGAGGTTCGGCCCTCCGCGACTCCCCCCTCCCTTGTCCCCGCCTCGAATTACGCTCCGTCTCCTCTGCGGAGACCTACAGCACAGCTCCCCAGTCCCGGAGTGATTTATGTCACTCAGAGGACTAGATCGGGCTTATTCCTGCATTACTCTTGTCAGCCCTCTATTTCACACACACCTCACAGCTCCTGTTCTAAATTCTGTGTCTTGTATCACAGCCCATGCTCATAAAACAGCCCCAGATACACTGCAGAGATGATATAGAACTCACTGTAGAAAAAGTGAGGTTTCTCCCAGTGAATATGTCAAAATATTTGACTGTGCGCATAAGCAATAGCTGGTTTCCTGCTGTAAACATGAGCGGGGGGGCGGAGGGGGGGGGTGGTAGGCAGACGGTTTGGCAGATTGCCAGGCGACAGAGCAACAGCTGAGAATGTTTACATTGGAAGTTTCTGTCCCCCTTATCTGTCCAGGCTGCCCAACCGGCCGGTTATCAACACCCCCATCGTGAGCGCCATGGTGCACAGTGAGGGGGGGCCCCTGCTCACCCCGCTGGAGCACCCCATCACCCTGGACTACAGGCTGCTGGAGACGGAGGAGCGCACCAAGCCTGTCTGCGTATTCTGGAACCACTCCATCGCGTGAGTCTGCTCTCCCCCCCACTGACTGTTAAACGTTTTCACAACGTTTTTGAAACATTACACACGAGCTTTGTCCCTCATTCAGTCAACCAAACTTAACATTTGCATAACATTTACACAGCGTCAATATGAGCCACACAGAAGTGAGCCTGCTGACTGAAGCACGATATTCACACATCGTTCATGTAACGTTCTGACAACGTTTGGAGATGTAGCACACAGCACTATAGCTTTTAGTAACGATTTATGCTCATACTCACTGGTCTGGGAGTGTTGTTAGCCTGGTCAACTTGAATGGACATACTTATGTTCTGTTGTGCTGGAAGTCGCTCTGTATAAGAGCATCTGCTAAATGCATGTAATTTAATGTAATTTTAATTGATCTCCGTTTCGGCTCAGAATCGGAGGAACGGGCGGCTGGTCCTCGAAGGGGTGCGAGCTGGTGTCCCGGAACAGCACCCACATCAGCTGCCAGTGCAACCACATGACCAGCTTCGCCGTGCTCATGGACATCTCCAAGCGAGAGGTACCCCTTCCAGCCAAAACGCACGATCCCAGATTCTTGTCAATCGCCTGGCTACCGAGTCGCACCAAAACACAGCTAATTATCTGTTCTGTCAGCACGGGGACGTGCTGCCCCTGAAGATCGTCACCTACACCACGGTTTCCGCCTCGCTGGTCGCCCTTCTCCTCACCTTCATCCTCCTGGCCATCATCCGGAAGCTGCGCTCCAACCTGCACAGCATCCACAAGAACCTGGTGGTGGCGCTGTTCTTCTCCGAGCTCGTCTTCCTCATCGGGATCAACCAGACGGAGAACCCGGTGAGACCTCGGCGGCCCTGAAACACGCAGTATCACAGCAAAGCCTAAGTGTAAACAAACAGGATGGCAATGCAGGGTAGCAATTAGGGAGCTGAGCTTGTAACCGGAATGTTGTTAGTTCATATCTCAGATGGGACACTTGTTTTTTAACCTGCGTAGTTTCAGTAAATATTTGGCTTGATAATGTTTAAGTGTAGGAAGTGCGATTTGCCCTGAATATGGACGTAAGCCTTTAAGTAAGGTAAACAAAACAAACAAGAAACCTAACACAGGACTCAAAGACTTGCCTGTGCTGCAGCTTCATACTATTGCCACAGTATTGCAGCAGCATTGGAAAAATGCTATCTATTAGGAGAAAAGTGACTTTTGAAACTGATCTTTGAAAAGGAATTAGGATAAACTTCAACTTCATCTTGCTCTAGTGATTATAGTTATGGTCAATAAGGAAATAAATGTGATGTCTAAGTACCTGCATAAGGAAAAATTGGCACACATGGAGCCCTGATCTGTTTTGGTGGACCGTGAACACAGGGGATAGTGGTTTTTAGTTTTTAGTTCTTAATTTTGTACTGGGTGTGCATGCATTCCAGTACTGATGTGTAACTTATGTGGTTTCTCATATTCTTCGTAATACCACTTCATTCTTTAATTATGAGGTGCATGGAGTATATTCATGATACCAGGATTACAGCGTTTTAGGCGAAGAGCTCCGGTTATAGACAAATTGAGGGGATTAGCGTGAGGACGGGAATTGAGTTATCTGTCTTCCGTCTTCTCCTACCTGGGGATATAAAATCCACCCGGTGCTTGCCTTCACAAATCATGCTCGAGACAGCGTTCGCATCACTCATGAGGAGGAGTGATCCTATTGGCCGAACATCAGACATTTTTGATAATAGCGCAGTTTATTCAGTCATATCTGTGCTGTTTGAGTTCTGACTCATGTGAGCGGGCTTGGTTGCTGCTTAGGCCCAGGTTTAGCACTCATTGTACCGTCAGTCTGCGTGGTAATACCGGCCCTGGCTACAAGTGGTAGCATGAGCTTCCTCACAGAGACACGGGGCAGGAGCAGAGAGAGGGCACGGGCAGGCTCTCTCTGCGTTGCCTGCGGCTGGGTGGGTACAATGACGGGGTTACGCCAGGATTTGAGGCTTACAGATGCAGGGCAGGGACGTGCTCTCTGTTGAAAGCGTGGTTTTTCCTCAGAGATGTCTACTTTGTTTTGCACTGAGCATCACAATAGAGGTGATGATGGTGGATTAGTTTAGCACAGAAGAGGCTGACAACACCTGAGGTTTGCCCAGTGTGCGTTCGATTATATGTTTGGACAAGTATAGTGCTGATTTAAATGCGCAAGAATATGTTTATAACAAATATGTAGAGTATGTATACAATATTTATTATAGATGCATCTGATGTTTCAAAAGGAATCCATTCATTTAAGTTCTGTCAACAGAACAAGAGGGTATAGGTGGAAATTAGGTCAAGGTAAATATCGTGTTAATGCCGGGAAGTATTTTTTCCACATAGATTAATTCTCAGAATAGTTTTCCAGGACTGGCAGTGAAAGCAGAGATTGTCGAATTGTTCAACACCAGGCTTGATGTAGCGCTACATGCAGTAAACAAAATGATAAGCCTAAACTGCCTGAATGCTCTGGTGTCATCATATAGTCATCATGTTTTTGTATGTATGTGTCAAACCTTTATTAAAGTAATGGCACACATCAACTTAGATAAGACTGATAATATTACGTTTTCACATTAGCGTAAAGTCTACTTTTTTACATGTAAATGTGTGTATGTTAAGAAATGTATGGACTTTAAGTGCAAGAACATGCAGAGTATGACAAAGTATGTAAAGTATGACAAGAATGCATTTTTTCCCCAATGTAGCTACATTTGCTACAAATTCCTGGCCAGTCAGCAGACCTAAATCAAAATGGAAGTAATCTGAACAAGTCTGCACAAGTTATACAAGTGTACAAATGTTCCAAAGGGATGCCTGTTCAGATTTTTAGGAGGATGAAACTTAAATCACATAATGCCAGTTTGAGAGTTAGAGAGAACCCTATGATCCAGCACTATGTATACCACTATCTGGGTACGACACGTATTCACCTGTACAGCAGAGAGGCTCCAGTCTTGGTCATGAACTCACCTGCACAAGAAGAGGCTTCAATACTTCATGCACACTCGCCTGTGCAAGACAGCTTGCATTTTCTCACACACGCTCACCTGCATGAGGGATACAATGGCCTCAGTCCCTCCCACACGCACCTGTAGAAGATAAAGGTAGCATTTTCTCACACTCACTCACCTACAAGAGAGAGCCCTCAATCCTTCATATGGACTCCCTACTGCATGCACTCACTCACCTTTGAAAGAAAGGGAAAAGTAGATGACGATTCAGGGCTCAGGACCTGGCTTACTGATCTTGGATCAGGGGTAGATCCAGGGCTGTAATCGGTGTGAGATTAATGATACAGCCTCCTTTCATGTTTGCTGTCTGTCTCTCCCTCCCCCTGTCCCTCCCTCCCTCTCTATTAGAAAAGCCCTCTAGGCTTATGATAGAGACATGTCCTGACTGGCGAGGCACTGACTAACTGTTTAAGCCCACCTGCTGCCAGGGAATGGGTTTCAGTGGCCGTGAGAGTGGAAGGACAGGGCTTGGGTAGTACCGTACCCTCTCAGTGCTGTGCGTGAGAGGCAGATCAGTTTCGCTCCTCAAAAAGAGCCACCGCTTTGCCCATCATGCTCTGTTCTGAGCACTGAAACCTGAGTTAAGTGCCTCAGCGCAGTGGAATGCCGTCAGTCATGAAACAGCTGTGAAGGACGGGCAGGATCTGAGTCCGTCCCGATTCCTGTGCAGGCCTGGGGTTTTCCAGGATTTCTCGAAAGATAAGAGTCAGTCAGGAGCAGGGTTATGTCTGCGTTGGACGTAGGGAATGGGTGAGGGTGAGATTGGGGGAAGGATCTTCTCTGACCTCTGGCTTCCCGTCTCCCCCCCAGTTCGTGTGCACGGTGATCGCCATCCTGCTGCACTACTTCTACATGTGCACCTTCGCCTGGATGTTCGTGGAGGGCCTGCACATCTACCGCATGCTGACCGAGGTGCGCAACATCAACCACGGCCACATGCGCTTCTACTACGCCATCGGCTGGGGCATCCCGGCCATCATCACTGGTAAGGACCCGCCATTTTGGCTCCTGGCTATCCGGCTTGTCACAGATATGCTGATCCCTGTGGGAAATCCAGAATGCGGGGGTTTTTATGTAGTTTTATGGCGTTGCGGTGTTATCTCTCCATGGAAGACTTCCTCTCCGGGTGATTAGAGCCACTGATTCCTGCCATTGAGAGCACGTCGGTGTCGGATTGCGTACTGGCACACGCTCAAAGCCAGGGGAATAGAGCCAAGTGAGAGAAGAATAGGGATGGCCTGGCTCTTTTCTCCTCTTCTAGGAAAACAGGTGGATCTGCTTACAGTTTGATGTTTTTTCTATCCACTCTCAGGTCTGGCCGTTGGGCTTGACCCGCAGGGCTATGGGAACCCAGACTTCTGCTGGCTGTCGGTCCACGACACCCTCATCTGGAGCTTCGCGGGGCCCATCTCCATTGTGGTCCTGGTGAGTCTACATGGGTTTTGGATCAGTGCGGTTCTCTCTCTTCTCCTGAGTCTCTTACTCCCTCTTTCTCTGTCTCTCATCTCTTAATGAAATTGATCGCTCTGTTTGTAGAGGGCTGAATCCCTGTGTCTGTAAGCTTGCTGGAGGCTTATTCACACTGATTTGAATGAGGGATGTTGCCTCCCTCCACAGGTCAACATTGTGATATTTGTGCTGGCTGCGAAGGCCTCGTGCGGACGAAGGCACCGCACCTTTGAGAAGTCTGGGGTCATGTGAGTACTGGGAGAGGTTCCTGCCTCTCATTCAAAGGAGAACTCTATCTGTGGAACATATGGCGCACAGAAGTCTATGGATACCCAGGTCTGACTCTAGTTTGTCTCCTCGGTTTCTGTTCCAGCTCGGCCCTGCGCACCGCCTTCGTGCTCCTGCTGCTCATTAGCGCCACCTGGCTGCTGGGCCTGATGGCGGTCAACAGCGACGTCATGACCTTCCACTACCTCTTCGCCATCTTCAGCTGTCTGCAGGTACGGCCCCACGGGAGGAGAGTGCAGGAGGGGCGTGTGTCTGTATTGTGATGTCACAACAAGGCCACGTGTCAGTAGTCCGTCATAACAATGATGCAAGCCAGACACAATGGCTGTCTGTACTGTGGCTGACAAACTGCACGTGCCATTTGCTCAACCCACGTCTGGAATTAGTGTGATCAATTAAAATTTCATTGTAACCCCTGAGTGCTGAATCATTTGAATCACTTGCCAAAGATGATTGGGATAGTCTTCATTCAAACAATTTTCATTGGAACATTAAGTTCAAATCAGTAAAATGTGGTTTAGCAACAATGATGTAGTCTAAAGTGAAATAATACAGCCACTACTCATGCTCATAGAGTAGCTGAAACAGTGGAATGGATCACTGGATGGCTCCCCCCATCCTGATGAATATATTTCTGAAGAGGTATCCGCACAGAGCCAATGGCGTCACCGACTTTCTCCATCCATTTTCCCAGGGAATATTCATATTCTTCTTCCACTGCGTCTTCAACAAAGAAGTGAGAAAGAATCTGAAGAACGTCTTCACGGGGAAGAAGGCCCTGCCAGACGAGTCCAGCACAACCCGTGCTTCGCTGTTAACCGTAAGATTCCACCCTGTGTACATTCTGAGCGGAACGGTGTGTGTATACTACACAGCGGACCACACACCGCATCAGAGAAAGGGTTGGACGTGTGTTTAAATCCGCCCTAAAGAATTTCACACAAGCGTACACACAGAGCACACACTGCAAATGTGAGTTTACCTCTCAGAGAGTGATTATGGGGGCTAATACCCTGCCTGAACTGTAATGTTTTCTTTAGGGAGATAGTGTGTTGTTGTACAGTGGGTTCTGCGTAAGTTCCAAGGACAAGTACGATCCCTGAGGATTAGGAATGTGTGCGTTTATGAAAGGATGAGGGAGGGAAAGGCGGAGAGAGTGAGCGAAAAGAGGTGCTTGGCATTGGAAAGGAGGAAGAGGAAGATGAGGTCAGAGGAAGATCAGGGATGAGGGTGGGGATGGAGAGGAGAATGAGGGAGAGATCAAGAAGAGAGTGGGGGATAGGGAGGGGTCAGGATGATGGTGTGGAGAGGGAGGGGAGACTGAGGGAGGAGTGGGGATGGGGGAAGGGGGGGAATGAGAGTGGTGGGGGGGTGGAGGGAAAGGAAAATGAGGGAGGGTTAGGGAGGGGGAGGAGAATGAGGGAGAGATCAGGAGGAGGGTGCTCAGGGTGACAGAGGGCTCTGCTATCAGTGCCTGTACTTACAGTCACCTCTTTACCTCCACAGCGTTCGCTGAACTGCAACAACACGTACACGGAGGAGGGGGCGCTGTACCGCACACACATCGGGGATTCCACTGTGTCGCTCGACAGCACCATCAGGTCAGCCAAGAGCCACAGCAGCTACCTCGCTTACGCTCTCAGGTAACGCGGTGAAGGGTGCATGGCGCTGTCTGTCTCTCTGTCTGTCTCTCTCTGTGTGTCTGTCTGTCTTAGGCTCACTGCCTCTGTCTTTCACTCTGTCTCTACTGTGCAGCACTGACCCAAACTAATACCCCTGTGTGCACCTGTATGCTGCAATCTCTCTCACTCTTTCTGTGCTTTTCGTGTCAAAGTCTTTCCTTTCAAGGAATGTTCCTCACTTGCTTTAGCAGTGCATGGCTCTGGGGCTGCATATGGATGCATGAACACTCACAGGTGCACACACACACACACGCGTGCACACACACACTCTCACATGCACTCTTGAAAATGTACATCACTGTGAGAAAGGTCTCTTGTCTGGACTGAACTGGACTTGAGGTCAGCACTGCACCATGTGTTACCGATGGCGGTGGTGGAATTGTGGCACTGTGGAAAGATTGTCAACATTCAGTTTCTGCCGAGACCTCCAGCTGAAGCTGAGATAAACAGCAACCTGAAACCTTTCTGTGTACGATAAAGATTATTACTGTTCAAGATCTCCAATTGCGAGTCACCGAGAGGCCCTTGAGTCACGCTTTAGGGTGTAGCTGTCGTCGTAGCTACACAGACCGGTGTGACATTCAGGTCAACTGCAGCGAACACACAGAAGTGTGGGAGGGGCTTGACAGAACAGGGGGTGGGGGTGTTGTGCGGGGGTGTGGTGCTTGGTGGAACAGGAGTATTTCAATGCGCCTCTGGCAAACCTGGCCCCGATCCAGCCCCAGCACACCCCTCTCAGATCAAAAAGAGGAGTGCCTCTGTGCTTCAGGGGAACGTCTTAATCCACAGGAGCCTGCTCTGGGTTCTACTCTGATTCCCGCGGTGCAAAGCCTGAGACCGGCTTTTATTCTGGGATTCGGTGCAGAAGGGAGGAAGTAGTTGCGTGGGTAGCCAGTTGCGGTGGTGCCACTTCCTGTCCGCTGTGCAGGGGGCGACGGAGATGCAGCTGAAGGGTTTCAGGCTGCAGGGAGTGGAGAGTGCAGGGAGAGTGTTAGTGTCTGTCTGTGGGGCTGACTCCAAACGGAATCTCGTCTCGTTTTGTCTTCCCTCTCTCCCACGCCGACGCGCCCCCGCAGGGACGACGCTGGGCAGAAGGCCGGCGTCTCCTCCGGGACGGCCAAAGTGGGGCACGCCGAAGGAGACCCCTCCCTCTTCCATCGGAACGGCACCAAGGGAGATGGTATGACAGCTGACCGACCTGCTGGTGTCTGGTGGCATTTACGTTCTCCTGATTAAAGAGTTTTGTCTGCATCTCTCCCCAAGCCTGGAGATCAGAGCCGTCTGAATTATGACATGATTATGATCGGGTAGCAGTGGGTTTTGTTCAGCTCAGTCTGAGGTTTAGCCCTTGGAGACAGTGTCACGGAGCTGATGGTGTGTCTGCTTTTTCAGACTCGGACTCGGACAGCGAGCTGTCGGTGGATGAGCACAGCAGCTCCTACGCCTCCTCTCACTCCTCCGACAGCGAGGATGATGAGGTGGACATGAAGCCCAAGTGGAACAATGAGCGACAGCCTCTGCACAGCACCCCCAAAGGTACTCATGCTCCTGAACCCCAAACCCCTCTATTCACTCAGCACCCTCAGAGGTACCCACACTCTCGAACCTGTAGTATCTCTTTGACTTCCTCTCTTCCACTTACTCACCCTGCCATGCCCCCCCCCCAAAAAATCAGTTGCTCTGCCATTAGTCATCACTAACATGAATAATCACTTACACAAATATAAACCACAAAATACCTGAAAATATTATTGATTCAGTTCTCACACTCCGCCCTTCATGGTATGACAGTGTTGTTGAAAATCTGGTACTGACACATTGGCTGTCCGTGTGATACAGTGGACACGGTGTCCAATCACGTGAAGCCTTACTGGCCGGCGGGGGCGACGACGGCCAGTGACAGCGAGGACCCGGGCGGGCCGGAGAAGCTGCGGGTGGAGACCAAGGTTAACGTGGAGCTGCACCCGGAGAACAAGCTGAACCACATCGGGGACCCGCCCCAACCCGACAAGGATCCCCAGGGCAATGAGGGTGTGACCCCCAGCCAGCCCAACACCAACCACCAGCCAGAGCAGAGGAAAGGTGAGAGCCCCCCCATAATGCACCCCACAAATCCCTACATGCCCCTCACACCACACCCCCCAAACCCCCTCACCATATTTCCCATACCCTACACATCTTACATACAGAGTAATATCTCCTTAGACCCCTAAACAGCTCCCACCCCACTCATTACATTACATTACATTACTTTACATTACATTACATTCATTTAGCAGATGCGCTTATCCAGAGCCACTTCCAGCACAAAAGAACAGAAGTGTAGCCATTCAAGCTGAATGAGCAACAGTGTCAGACCGGGCTAACAACACTCCCAGATCAGCGAGTGTGAGCATAACGCTATTCAAGCCCTACTACAAGTTAACTTGTGCAACCTGACTAGACAAGGGAAGCCAAGAATACTACCATGCATCAGTAACTAGATCATATAATCCAAAACACATTGTGATACTACATGTAAAATAAACAGCAGGTACTACAAATAGCAGGTGTTATTGGGTGGGGATTGAGGTGGAACCTAGATGCATTCTGAAGAAATGAGTCTTCAGTCTGTGTTGGAAGATTGCCAGTGAAGCTGGCTCCCCCAATCTCCAGTAACAACCATAGATCTCAAAGAGAGTTTTACTGAGCTCAGGAACACCACAGATCATCTTAATCAGATTAAACCGAAACTGTTATCTGTTCTCTAACAGCTAAAAAACATTGACAGCATCATCAGTTTTCATGATTGCAGGCCAGTTGCTTATATTTTCTTCTTCGTCCTCTCAGGGATTCTGAAGAACAAGATCACCTACCCGCCCCCGCTGACGGACAAGAACATGAAGAACCGCCTGAGGGAGAAGCTGTCCGACTACAACCCCCCCACCATCACATCCAGGACGCCGTCGGTGGGCTCCAACGAGGGCGTCCGCCCGGTCACCGGCTCCAACAGCATGATCATCAAGCCCCCGCAGAGGCCCCCCATGCCCACCCGGGAGCAGCAGAACGGGGTCGCCATGAACCTGCGGGCCGGGGGGGTCAACGGGGGCGACGCCTCCGACTCAGAGTGAGTAGTCACATGACCCTCAGCAGTGACATCACAATGCTTGAGAAGCGTTACGATCACACTGGAATGTGTGTCTGCTAAATGGTTCAAATGTTACCCATCTCTTGCATTAGGCCAGCATCTAACCAAAAAGCACAATGTTTTCAAGAACCTGAAATGCAAATGTAACTTAAATACAAATCCTGGTAGAAGTTAGTCAAGGAGATGGCTGAACACTGGAAATGAATGGATGTCCTTACAGCACAGTATTTTCCTACTGACATGCATGCCGTGCCCCTCATTAGTTCTAGTTTTCAGGGGAACAAAGGTTTACTCAGCGTACTCTTAGTGTACTTACTGCGGTGCATTTAAAAGAGCATGTGTGTGGTCTGTGGGAGCCCTCCGGCTCTGTATGAATGCTGCATGTGGTTGCCGTAAATGTGTAGTGATCTGTCCTCTCCTGCCTGCGGAACCCACCTAACCCGCATGTGTCCCTTCCCTCCCTCTCTCTCTCTCTCTCTCTCCCCCGGTGCAGCGGCAGTAACGAAACCTCAATCTGACCCAGCAGGAAATCCAAGGAGACCCTGCCTTCGTGAGGGGGTGGGGGGGGCGGACTGCGCCCATGCCGGTTAGGGACACAGGGCTCCCCACGCCCCCACCCTGTGAACCCCACGTGCCTCGCCTCCTCAGCTCCTATGGAGAACAGTATTACTGCAGACTTTTGCCTGCCAGAGGAAAAAAAAAAGGGAATGTATTGGACTACGATAAGGGGGGTCCGGGCAGGATGGTGAACTTGTGCCAAACCACCAGAGGTGGTGGAAACTACATCCCCCAGCATGCCGCTGTGCGCGCCCTGGCCCAGAATACGTGTGAGCATGGCTCCGGAAATGAATACATTTTTACATGATACAGGCACCTGGTGGGGATGTTTGCTGATGTTCCTCCAGGTTTATCCCCAATCTGATGGACAGAGCGGAAGGAAAGGAATGGGTGTTCACTGTGACAGAGTCGAGCAAGAGCCCAGCTCGTACTGCAATGACTCCGCCCCCACAAACTGCAAACGTGCCCTGATTTCTCCATCTGACTTCCCTGGGAGGAAAACAGTCTTAAAACAACTGCTTTTCTGAGTGTAATTAATTTGTAGATACTTTTTCATGGTCTGTTTTGTATTTTAACTGTTTCATAGGAGAGAGAAAAGCTCATTTGTATATTGTAATTAGTATTTTTAACATAAATGTCAATGCTGGAGATTCTGCTCTGGGGTCAATCTCATGCTGTTTTTCTTGACATTTTGATTGCACAGTTTTAACTGGCTGTACTGTCTGACTGCCCTACGGTCGATAAAGATGTTTGTTTTTAGGATGGTTTTAAAATTTGCACCAGTGCTTAGAAAAAATATCAACAGCAACACATGGGTTCCATTTAATAATCTGTGTTATCTTTTTAAGGCCTGCCATTTTGTATGAACCCTCCACTTAGGGCAGGTCTGTCTCTGGTACAGGAAAAGAGTTGTGTCTAAGCGTGCACTTGCTGTTCTGAGAGACGTTACGGAGACCTAAACAGCCATCAGCTACAGACTGTCATCAGGCTCAGGCCAAATGTCCGCTCATTGCCTTAAAGGAAGAAAATCTCCATGGTTGGTGAATTGTTTGATAATCTAACGGGTGGTTTTTAGGTTCAGAAAGATCATTCCGTGAATAACAGGAAAAAGTGTGTGAAATGCTCTAAGTTATAAGTGTCCAGCATGTTGTTTAAGAGAAGAAAGACAGGTCTCTACTGCCCGCTTTGCTCATGGTAACTCAGTGAATATAATATGCATCAAGAATTATGTTAAGAAGCTCTGTCATCGCCCGTTTTCTTTTTTTGACTGCAGAGGGTGCTATAGCATGTGGTCCAATCAAATGGCAGCTGAAACATCATCCGGTAGAGAGCAATATCTCCATAAAGGAGTGCACTGAGACCTCTGTCATATACACGTGTTTCCGTTCGTCCTCTAACTTTGCATCTCTTATTCTGGTGAAAATTTTCCTTATTTCACATGCCAACTGCACAAAGAGTCAGAGAATCAATGCAGTCTTGTTTGTACATACAAGACTCGAAGTTCAAAAACTGCAACAGATTTCCAGCTCGTTTGAAAAGGTCTTCTGTGAAGCTGATAATGGTACAGAACTGCATGAACCCTCTTCTGTCACTGAGCGATTTTTATGGTGTTGTAATAAAAGATGTCTCCATAGAAACAGTGTTTGAAATGAACTAACACACAGTGCCTTTGGTCATTTTAAATGAGCCCCAGTTAGAGGGAGCTTTACGACCCAGCTGCAGGGAGAGAGGAGAAAGCTGTTCACAGGGAAGGATCCTATTATAGTCCACTGTGTGTGCAGTGTTTGAAAGTGCTCTCTCTTCAGAAATGCTGGGGGAAATATATTTTGTAGCTTAACCACTATTTATTCATTCCCTGGTTGTGTTTTGTGGGGTGCCATGATGCACATATCCTGTGCGGTTTCACTGATCCTCATAGTGAAGGGATCAGCTGGTACCAGGGGCGCGGTGAATAGGCTGAGCCATCCACGTAATTTAGAGATCAGTGGATCTGTGAAGTCTGTGCAGGATCATTGCAGCATTATGACACAAAACAGAATCACTAGGGATGAGTGTCTACAGTGTACACTTGCACCCTCCCCTAAATCTACTGTTTAAAGAAACGCCTTTTCTGCGTCCCCTGCCCCCTAGTGTATCACCTCTGTCCTCATGGGATCAGATCTCTGTATTTCTTTAAAAAAAAAGCTGTCGATATTTTCATTTTTGTATGATCATAGACACTGGAAATGTTTTGTAACATATATGTATTTATTTTTGTTGCTTTAAAAACACTGGAAAACAAAACAATTAAGACTGTAAATAAAAGGAAATTTTTGAATTTTTAAGTCCATTGTCTTTTTCATCTGTGCATTTGTCCACAAGAACTATATACTATAACCATATATTCTAAATGCAAATTTAGAATATACTACTGCACTTACAGTAACCAACAGCATCTGTCTTTGTTGTAAGATGAGTGTGAGAGTAGCTTTAATCTTGACCATTGGAATTAATAATGATGTTAACTAGGGCAAAGTGTCTGAAGTGGGTGCACATTGTCTGCTCTGTTTTAGGTGAGCATATACTGAAAATAGAGTGTGCCTCACCTCAGGTGAGCTCAATGCCTGTGGTACTTTGTGATGGGGAAACACTGCCCCCTGTTGTTAAAGCCCAGCTATGGCAGTTCCTCGTTCCCGTACTCCAGAATTAGATAAGCAGCTCCAGAGTTCTCGTAAAAGCTGAAATACGAAAGGATTTGTAGATCCCAGCTAGGTGCTGCGGAGGGAGAGTGGCCTGGACTGAGGCAGGCCTGGAACCAGGGAGACAGGCCTCATGTATCTCCCAGCAACAGTGGTGCCTGATGGCTCCAATGCAACACAATGTTACACAGCACAGCAGGGCTGTGTCTCAGACACACTCCACTCTGAAGACCTCTCTGCACATACTGTACATACCGTGACAGGGACAGTAACAGCTGTTTGCAGGGTTTTTATATTTTGAGAATGAACAACGAATGCTTTTCTGACCTGATATCTCCATGATGGATATGCAAGCACTGCATATAACTGAGAGTGCAACAGGGTGTGAGGAGCTGTGGTAGCACTGGACAACTTCAAGGTCCAGACGTACAGTTTATCCCAGCCTCCCTCCCTGTAACAGCATCTCCTCAATCGTCCACTTACCGGTGTTATAAATCTGAATTGTGACATGCTGATGGTAGGCTCTAACTCCCCCTTTAGCTGTGATCATGTGACTCAGCTTTGGAAACATTTTAAGAGCACTGTAACTAAAGCCATCCGTATTACGCTCTGACATTACAGATTCTCCTTACTGAGCCTGTGATGAATGTTCAGCTTTCCTGCCCATGGAGCTTAATTCTAAGGCAATTTCATTCTCTGAAACACATTTCTGTAGAGCGTGAGGGAATCTGTCTTCTTCCCGGAAAGATTAAAGGCGGACAGTCTTTTAAACCAGCCCTTCAGAGCGCAAATGAAAAATTTGCCTTTTACCTGAAGCACCTCTATAGTCCCCCGAATGAAATGCAATCGGAGGTATTTCATTGCCTGCGTTCATAATGGCCTTTAACTCTGCGGCACAGAAAAAAGAGCATTCCTCTGTAATCACGTCGGAGAACGCTCCGACCAGAGGGAGATTTGTCTCCAGGCCCCAGCTATGGCATCCGTCTTATTGGAGGGAAATATGATATTTGCAGCTCGGGTTACAGCAGGCTTTTGGACTGTCAGTCAGCACTGTCACAATAGGATCTCCATGTCTCAGTGCACTCTGAAAGCCCAGGGGGTTGGGTGCTGGGTGGAGCCTGTCGAGAACACCAATCACTGACTCCGCCCAAGCTAAACCCGCCCTGTGGGCTAGCAAAATAAGAACAATATCTTCTCATCAGACATGACAGGGTCAATTTGTGCACCCGGAGCTCTATTCTGAAATACATTATGGGAAATTATACACTGTATAGTTAAATCTACTGGGTATATTTTTATTTCAGTCCAAAAGCATTCATGACCTTCTACAACACATGCACATCTGCACCTGATATTTTTTTCACTCTAGGGAAATGTATTGATACTTTTTTAGTAAAACATCTTAATCAACATGTGCTTTTTTATAATTACATACATATATTTCATTTTAAAATGTAATAACTGGAATAAATATGAAAATGTAATGCAAGTATTTTTATCAGGGTGTACCAAGGGTTTATAAATGAATGCCTTTAAATGGTCTTGATATGGTTAGTATGTCCAATGACCAAGTGTACCATCCAATGAAAGACCTCACCAGCAGTTTGCTTTAAAATGGACTTTCCCCAGAAAACTTAAAACTAACTCCAACCTCAAAACGGCGACGAAAAAGTCAATGTACTGTAAACTGTAAACAACGGATAAAGTGTTAGCGAACGGCCGTGGGTGCCCTTTAATATTTTGCTGTTCCCTTTCAGAGCTGGCCCCTTCTGCCCACCTGGGTCTCCCGGGTGATCTGACCCCACTCTGCCTTTGCCCAGGGAGCGCTCTGTGAGAGCTTGATGCCTATCATGGTACACCTGAATGGGCATGGCGCTGACTCATTCACTGCATTTACATCTGCAAGAACCATCACTGACACTGACAAGACCAGCCTTACCCACTATATATATGCTTAATGCCCAGAAGTGCTTTACTTGGAAGTTGGCTAACATGTAGTTGTTGTAGTTGTTGCCTTAGCACTCATGTCATATGCCACACAATCAACAATGGTAATGCACTGCCATCTAGTGGTACAAAGAGACATTATCGCTTTACTGGTGAAGAGTTTATTGCCCCTGTGTGGGAAACAAAAATGTTGCTAAAACTCAAATTCACTGTTAACAACACTCAGGGCTCAGTGTTTAAGCATAATTTATTTTGTTGATTTGTTGCACATTACAGATATCATCATTTTACAGCTGTATTTTTAACAAACTTCACTGAAACATAAATGCACAGGTTTCAAACCTGCAGCCTTCTGCTTTTGTGTGAAGTTCCTTAACATTTACACAACCTGCCTGTTCTGTAGTATGAGGAATAGGTTGCTGTGGATGCTGTTCTATGCAGCACAGTTCAAAGTCTACATAGAGGGTTACGGCTCATTGCTTGTTTGCATTGCATAGGAGCCCCCTCATTGATTAATAGAGGCTTTTAGAGTAAAATGAATAATTCCTAGTTGAGACACACTTTACGTATCTGCCATCCCCCTGACCATGTGTGCTGAAGGTTGTTACAAACAAGAAGAAGGTTGTTCAACAAACTTCAGCCCAAACATTATTTTATCTTTATGTGTGATAGCTACCAATGTAATTAATATAGATTTTATTTTGTTCATAATTTTACAGCTTTTGTTGGAGGATTATGCATGATTATGAATGTAAACCTATTGCAGAACTATTCATGGGACGTGATATTATGAGAACTTTACTCACATGAAGTTTTCATATGTTAATACTTTACAGAGCCAAACATATGGTCGTTTTCACATTGCAGTTTGAACTGCTGATTAATAAAAAAAGAAACCAATCAAAAACAAGGAAGCTGAGACACATTGTAAAATGTGTGTAAATCTCAGGTTGGAATCCATGCTTAGTGCCACACCCATATGGCCAGTAACCCCATTGTATGCATGATATGGCATATGGCATGTTGTGTTATGTTAATATCTACATTTGGTTTAGGAAACCTGAGGTGTGAGCATGTATTATTCACTATATGAGTGACAGCCAGGTGAGAGCAGAATGAGGAAGCGCCTGGCAGGACTGATGGGGGTACAGTTATCGGGTAACAGCCACTCTGCCCTCTCCTGATAGAATCCCTCTCACTACTTTACTAATTGGCTTGTGCACACGAGACCTGACAAACACCTCCCTGTTGACTATGGCAGAAAAAGGGATCAGGTGCATGCCTCCATTTTTGGCAAGGGCGCTCTGTTTATTTCAAACACTCCTCATGTAAATCCCATTGGCAAACAGATACTGACAAAGGACAATGGCGCTCCTGATATTCTTCAAAGACACTGCCAAACAGGACCGTCTTTTACAGCATTTATTCTGTCTATAGCAAACAGGGAACACAGAGACTGAAATTAAATCATGCTACTGCGGCTACACTGTGACCTCTACCATCTTTTTTTAAGAACAGCAAACAAACTACCCCTTCCCCTAGTTTTACAACCAAAATATTTTTACATCTCACACCAGATGTCTTAAAGATCACCCTGCCAAGAACCATCAAGTAGTGTAAATTACTAGACCAGCGTTTATATCACGTCAGCATTTGTACACAGATGTTAGTGGTTACATCATTAAAGCTGAAGTCCTTAAATTGCGCGACAATTTATTCAAAGCATGATGGTTGCGTAAGGAAACGTTGCGCAATAAGAGGGAAATGCTTAATGCGAGGTGGAATTAGGGGAAGTTTTTGCTGACTTAGTGGCCAGAGAGTTTGTGCGTCTCTTCACATCTACCGCTATGGAGAAGTTCAGTAAAGAAACATTTGATGCAGAAGAACAGGACAGGACCAGAGGAAACGAAATCAATATAGACCCCAATCAAATAACTGACAGTGCAGCTGAAAACGCTGTTGAATCCTTTGTTAAATTAGCTTTCATAAATTAGTTATCATAGCCTAGCATGCGCTCAACTTTCTTTACTAATATCGCTGTCAGAGACGGCACCTCGCTTTAAATTCACACAGCACACCCAAACCGTGATATGCAGCACATGTAATTACAGGAGAGAAAACAACGTCAAACAAGATCTACAAAAGCAGAATACTGTAGCAGCCCTAGTCCACAGAAACATTTATGTCTATTTATATAGATATTATGCATTTATGGAGCTGGTTATCTTACTGAGTCGATCCATCTTCAGCACATTGCTCAGTGGCACAGCACCATTGTCGCGCGTTGAATTCAAACCTACAAGTTAATAATTACAAATCTTGATTTGAATTTAAATGTATAAAATGTATTCAAGGGTTACTGTTTAGCTGTAGCGTGATCAACAGCTGGGCGCGCGAGCCTCCTCTCGTGGCCGCATCTGATACCGAACCTCCACACTTAACATCTTGGACCACTTGAAATATGTATGTAGATGTACAAATTTGACTAATAATTATCACGGGTAGGCATTTGCAAAGATTAATTTAATTGGCGCCATAGAGGATATAACAACTAGAAGTTCTTTAAGATGCATTAGGCCTACACCCGTACAGATTTTCTTCAAATAAATTTTTGAAAAGTGGACACGTGAGCCATAGCCTCACAGGGCTTATCGACTTTGTTTTGACAAACGATTTTGATGAAAGTTGATAAACCTGCGAAACATGTTCATATATTCAACGTACTCTGGCAAATGATAATTTAGCTATTTTTAGGTTGAATTAATGACGTTTCGTTATGAGAAAAGGTTGTTTGTAATTACTCCATCATAAAATTTAAACTCGCCGCATATTTAGCACTTAAGGAAACAAACTAGAAGTACAGTAATGCGGGTTTATACTTAACACTGAATATTAATAATAGACATTTATTCATAGGCTACTTATGTTGATCACCCACAGTCCAACATCACGTTTAGGCTTCTCACTGTCTTATTTTGTTTCATTATTTCTGCACATTATTTGTAGACAATCTGACAGCAGTCTGGACCTTCACTTTAGTATTAACAAATCGGCCTTTTGTAAATCAAGAAGAACGATGCATTTTCATCACTGAAAATGTTCATATCGTAGGCTGTTGCGAGCGTTTTGATAAAAGAGCACACCGAAGACATTCTCTGTCATATTTCACTCATTTCCGCACCAGGACAACGATTTACATTGTAACGCGGTATTTCTTTCTTTCATGCGAGAAGGCCTGAAATCCTTCGGATGTTTCATCTTGATGCTCCATTCAGCACAAGCTTCTTCAGATTATAACCCGCCTCTCCCCCTCTGTCATTAGCGGCGCCTTTAAGAATGTAGCTAGTCGCTGACATTGACGAAATTTCCTGGTCTGTAGCTTGAGAACGCTACACTGGAAATCAACAAGAGGGACTGAGAGACGGGCTGCTTACGGAGAGCTAACGCGCATCCATTCAGTACAAAACCAGTCCGCGCTGCGAGATCAGGCGTCGCCTCTGAATACCAAAGGGAGGTTTATGCGTTTATGGAGCCTAATGTTCAGTTTTGGCTGTGAAGGAGGCGGATCTTTGGAGGATTTCTGTAGAAGCTGTCAGCAGGTGGACATCGGTGGCAAATCGCGGGGTCCAGTGCAACCTCAGTGTTAATGAAACTTTGCTACGATTTACGTGCAGGGTAAGAAACTTTTTTTAAATTAATCACCCGTCGGATGTTTATATCTTTCGCACTGAAAGGAAGCAACAGGCTTGACATGATTTTCATTGTATCGGGATAGCCAGTTATGTTAGGTCGCCGTACAATACTACGGTGTCGGTCGATCGAAACAAATTGTGGCGTATTCCTCCATACTGTGGCGTGCTGGTGTCATAGCGATTGTACATACTAAATATATTCAATAAACACTTCTTCGTCCATTTTTTCCTTGTGGCGTTTATATTAGCTACTTTAGCAACAGTGTAACACGCTTTGTTGAACAGTCCCAATGCTCGGAGAATCACATTCACAGCGGTTTTGTAGTTATGTAGGTCCTCTGAGTTGAGGATGCATCATTGTTCATAGTAACATGTGTTGCAGACGGTATATAGAAGTGTATGATTGTCTCACTTTTTACTGATGGCGTGATGAGCTCATACTTTTGAAGGGCGGAGGGCGAAAGTGGTGAACAGAGTTCAGGGGTCAAGGCCTTGGTAGACTAGACTTGGTAAATTTCGGCATTAATTACCGGGTAATTTAGTCCTGTCATGCATTGGCTGTATTGATTGTTCTCTCTCTCTCTTTTTAAATAAACCAGCTCCATTGGTAGGTCTCCTTCGTTATTCCGTGTAATCTGATTCTCCGGCATTCGACAAATAATGAGTTCTTTGTTGATTGTGGCGAATTTAATGTTGGACCGAACAATGGGGAAACCATGGCTTCGGTAGTGGTCTACACAAGGCAAGTTCAGTGTTGAGGTGCTTCAGTTTGAAGTCAGAGGAAATGGTAAAGCCTTCCTGAAGCTGATGAAGTTTGATAAGGGATGTGGTTCAGAGTGAATCCGATCTGCATGATCACATATCCGATCAGATTTTGGCATCCGATCACAGTGGTCCTTTTCGGGAGTGTAATTACCTCAGTTTGACGTACTTTGGGCAACATTTCTAAGAAACTAAGACGCAATCATTTATAAACTGACATTGTCACAAATAATTGAACGAAAGTAATGTTTACCATTGCATACTCTGACTGAACTGTAAGCACATGGTTTAGGTGAAAGTTGTGACACGAACAGGTTCTTTCCTGCTTCTCCTGCATAAAAAATTAGCTCAAAACAAATTGCATTATAATTCTGGTATTTTATTAATCTCATGAATAAATACTCACACAGGTGTTTTTTGTACAGGTTTTAAACATTATTACATTACTGGCATTTAGCAGACGGTCATATCCAGAGCGACTTACATAAGTTACATTTTTTTACATGTCACCTATTTATACAACTGGATCATCGAGCAAATGATAAGTCCCATTATAACTCTTCACATCATACATTACTCAAGCACATGTAGGAGAGTAAACCTACTCAGGGAGTAGTTGAGCTCCTGTTTGGATGCAGGCCTCACTCTCTTTGTATACTTGACTTGTACTGTGAAAATTGAGCTGCTTTTCTTAAATGTCTGTAGCAGCTCTGTTATATTATCTCCCATCAGCAATGGGCCTCTTTCAGCAGTGTGCACGGTCTTATTGGGGGGGTGTAAGTAAGACAGGGTCAGTCATGGTTCAAAGAGTCCTCCCATTCCTGCAGTGTGAAGTGGCTTGGAGTACAAGCAGACCTCTTGGGCAGGACACCTTTGGACCACAAGACCCTTTCCCTCGGTTTGTATATTTTAATCCTAAGTGCCAAACAGACAGGCAGTGGGCTCCGTTAATTTCACCTGTGATCATCTGTGCGATTTTGGTGTAGCTCTCTTGGTCAGGGTGTGCACTTTAACCATAGAATTATTTTCTATCCACAGTCGCTGACAGAAAGAAAGAAAAAAAAAACCTTTCATACATATTTCAGTGTATAAAAACAACCATCCACATTCCTGTTTCTTTCTTAAGGGCCAAACAAAAGATAAAGAATGTCAAAAATGTTCTGCTTGTCTTATTATGGTAACTCTTCCCAATGGTGTGCTACCTTCCAGCATTGCTGAGACGCTGTTGGGAAATGATGTCATTGGTTCACCATCACTATAACGTTATGAGAATGTTATACTTTGGCCGCAGGAGCAGGGCTTGTTGTGCAGTGTAAAACACTCATCAATAAAGCAGGTGAATTTAATCTGAGGCAAGCCACTGCCAAAGAGGCCAGGCAGACATCAGGTAATCAAACATTCACTCAGAGCGCACGCACACACTCACTTACATGGAGGGGAGCAGCAGTATTCTGAATGGAGGGAACTTGTTTTAAATGACCCAGTATTTCTGCATGAAAGTGAGAGAGCTCCACTAAAGAGGCCAGGCAGACACCAGGTAGTCAAACATTCATTCAGAGCATGCACATGTGTACATAGAAAGGATACACACAAACACACACAGTACAGCAGTGCTCTGAGTGGAAGGAGCTTGTCTTAAACCATCCAGTTTATCCGCATGAAAATGAGAGATCATTTTTGAAGTTGACTCAGTGTGTTTGTTCAAAAAACAGTAATGGAAGAATAATGTAATTTCTAGACAGTAAATTAACTTGTAGGCTTTCTCAATGCAGGGAGACGCAAATGGCACCTTGGTACAATGTGCTTGGTAATGGCAGGGTAGCGGTGCTTTCTGTGGTGAAAGAAATCAATGGAGCACTTAACTGCGATGAAGTTTTGATGTGTTTGGAGAGATGGCGATACTGATGGTATGATGTGTTTTTGTTTTTTTTTTTTTCTTGGTTTGTTGTACTGTCAGAGTTTTTCCTGGGTTGTGGGGCAGAAACTCATTTCGTTCCCTGACACTGCTATAAATGTGTTTGACACATCGGCATCTCAGCAGGGGGCGTGACTTTCATTGCCCCTGGAGGCTGTGTTCTTTCACCGCGAGCAGTGAAACAGTGTCTGTTAGGCGCATGTGTTGTGTCCAGTGCGACCTGGGTGGGCACCTTCCGCGCATCCCTGGAGTTGCGTTTGCCTTATCATGCCACCTTCAACAACAGCCTTGATTGCTGACCGACTCTCAGGCATGCTTTGTTCAGCCAGTTGAGCATATGCCAGGCAGTAGCTGTGCTCTCAAAGCCTGTGTAGACCACAGGGAGAACTGCTGGTTGACCCCTTTGTCCCTGGTGTAATGAAGAATGGCTACTGTGTGGTGATTGAGCAATGACTGAGTGGGTGAAATGTCCGCTGCTCGTTGATTGCTTGGCCCTTGCACATACATTATCTCAGTTTCCAGCATGATTGGCACCAGATGTGTTGTCAGACCAGACTCACAACTGGCGTGTGTGGCTACCCTCAGCATGGATGTGGCATCAAATCGCCTCTTTCGCTTATGAGAAGTAGTCCCAGAAGACCCCAGCTCCCATGACACGAGGTGTGTGTGTGTTTGTGTTTGTGTGTGTGTGTGTGTGTGTGTGTGTGTGTGTGTGTGTGTGTGTGTGTGTGTGTGTGTGTGTCTGTTTGTGTGCCCATGCCGTTGTGTGTTCTTTCACAGACAGGGTGTGAAGACTTCTTCAGTCAGATTGCTGTATCATCCTTGGCCCTGAACAAACAGGCTGTTTTAATAGCCCACATTTGTTTGCCTGGCACTCTGAGGCCACGCAACAGGCCGATTATGGATTGCCGCTTTTTAAAAAGGGTTTTTGGGGCAGCGCTGCATGGAGAGTGGTGCACTCAGGGATACTGCGGCATGCTTCCTGGAGCTGGGACCTTTATAATCTGGTCACGAGTGCAGAGCCCACTCCAGGACTGCGTACTGCGGCCCCGGGGAACACTATGGACTGATTGATTTCTGTCAGATGGAGCTGTGTGTGGCTGCATGCGTGTGTGTGTGCGTGTGTGTGTGTGTGTGTGTGTGTGTGCGCGCGCTACTGCGCGCGCTAGTTAACCTGCCTGACGTCTGGTCAGCATGAAATCCTCAGCTGACTTGGAATACACTGTGTATACTTTTTGCGGCGCGCTACTGTGCGCTTGTGACAGTTTCTGTCTGAAATATTTACGAGAAAGAACTCTACTTCCTCTTCATGGAAAGTTCACTATGCTAAATAGCTGGTATCACACCTTCTCAACCTTGCGTGTTTCGTATGAGTTTGGGGCGAGGGCACCTAACCATTTCCTCAGTGCTCTCTGCCCACAGCACTTGACTTTGTCAGAAGCGTAAAGATGACTTTCTCTGGAAGCAAACAGTGTGCTCTCCCCACCTGCGTTTGGAAATGACACCAGGGCTAAAGTGGAGTTTTTGTGCACAGGCTTTCTCCTCTTAGTCTCCTGTAGGTCTCATTAGCAGATATCAGTCCCCAGTGCAGCTCTCTCTCAGCTTCAGCTTCCTGGAATTGGAGCTTCCCTCATTAGCAGTGCCTTATTGGCTGTGTGTGTGTGTGTGTGTGTGTGTGTGTGTGTGTGTGTGTGGGGCGTCTGGCTGAAAGCAAAAGGAAAAGCGTACCTTTTTGGTCAGCGCCAGCTCTTTCAGAAGTCATCCCGGGAAAGTGTCCCAGAGAGGAAAGGTAGAAGTGCACTGAACCCTGGCCAGTAATCTGGCAGCAGGGGCAAGGGGTCTGGGGGGGTGTGTGGGGGGGTGGGTGGGTCTCAGTCTCGGTTATTCCTGGGCCTCGGACACAGGTCCAGTCACTGAACCCAGCTCTTCTGAGCGGAGCGGAGCAGAGCAAGGCCGTGGGGGAGCGTGAGCGGAGTGGCACACAGGTAGAAATGTGCGTGGGCGCAGCCGAAAAGGATACAGGCTGCTCGTGCCGTCTGTGCTGCTCCTGGAGGAACATGAGGAGTAAACAGCGAGTGTAATTACCGCTTCCTTTCGCACATCCGAGGGCTGTCGGCCTGTCCATCCCCTTTTACTGAAGGCTGTTGGGCTGAAGTTCGTTAGAGCCCGAATGTGAAGTAAAAGCCACCGCTCAAAGGAAGATGTTCTGGAAGAATGATTCATTGGGCAGAGACAGGAGTCGGTAATCTGGCTGAGGGAAAAAGGAAAAAAAAACCCGTAGGTCGGAAGCGTCTCTAAACTCGGCTCCACAATGCTCTCACCCCCTCACGGGAACTTTCCAGTTTCTCGTTGCTGGAAAGAGGCTCTCTGTTGCTGTTTACATAAAGCCCAGATACCCCATGCAGGGCAGCGTGCCACGGTTTGTATGGGACAGATGACCTCATAGAGACGGGAAACGCTGGGTAATCTGGAGATTACGAGAATGGAGGAGAGAAATGCCTAATCCCTCCCCAAATGGCACATCCTGTCATTGTAGTCATGTTAAACAAAACAGTACAAAAATAAATGTAATTCTTTCTTTTTTAGGTTTGTCGTTACATCAGAAGCCCCTTGCCTAAAGTAATGTTACATAAAAATGCTGCTAATACAGACTGCAGGTTTTCCATGAGTGATACCTGTCTTATTGTGGGCTTTTACTGAAGGAAGTTGAGGGGATTTATTTGTGTTACAGGATGTACATATTGTACATCACGCTCATACTGTGTGGTTAATATGATCCAATGTGGAATCAGTCCTCTTATCTACAGCGAGAACTGTTCTCAGGTCAGTAAGAGAATTGCACAAGGAGACTGTAGAAGGTTAATTCCAGTCACCCTTAAGGAAAGAGAAGCTCGATTTCTACTGGAGTGAGTTCAGGGAGTTTGTACAGGGGAGATTGATCTATGAGGAATCTCCCCCCTGTCTTAATGAACTGGTGATCCCCTCTTGGCAGGGGGAAGGGCACTTTGACCTGTTCTCAGAGCAGTCGTACCCACATACAGCAGAGCCACAGAGACAGACCTGTGGTCAGCCAGGGTATGCTCTCCCTTACAATACACACACATACAGGTGGGCTGACAAGCATGCAGTACACACACACACACACACACACACACACACACACACACAAGCTCACAGGGGCTCTGTGGTTCGTGTCAGGTTAACGCTGTCTACACAGCACTCTCTTGTTCAGAGGGCTCCATTTCTCTGCTCCCCTGGGCTTGTCGTCCCTTTTCAGAATGGCCTGAAGGGATTCTGGGGAGTCTATTACAGTAATTGCTTGTCTCACCACAATTGTTTCTCTCAGTTCCGTTCAGGTTCAGCAAGAATTTTTTTGTTTTGTTTTTGATGTTTGATATCACTGGAAACTTTAATAATGAAGGCACTATTGATATTTGCAGAACTGGTCTAGAGTCAGGGGTGAGGATCAGAGAAGCGATCTTCACCTTAGCTGTGCACTGGACATGTTTATGTTGTTTGCAAGATTTTTTTAAAATTGAAACACATTTCCACCCATAGGGAAGCACCTTTTGTCTTATTCCACCAGACAACGATGTCACCTGTGAGCTTGTTTGTGTGTCACTGTGCTTGCCTGAGATGAGCCAGACCGCTCACCTAGCGATCTAGCCTTTTCTTTTATCTGCAGGTAGAACAATGGCCGTGTGTGGGCGAGGGTTTTAGCGCTGTAATGCATGATTGGATCAGTTATAAAATGACAGGTGACATGTTTGATGGGAATTGAGGAGGGCGACAGCTTGGAGACACGCTCACGGTGTGGATCAGCAGCAAGCATAACGATGTCTGTATCTCCTGCTCCTTCACTGGAGGCAGTGGATTTATGAACATACAGTGAAGCCAGCCTGACAGCAAGGAGCCAGATTAAATCATCGCTTTGATGCCCAGCAGATACAAACCCAGCACTGTATCTATGTCATCACTGCAGACTAAAGAGTTGAAATAGCTTTCGGTAAAAAGAAAAAACACATTGCATCTGTCTTTGCCTGATTTGTATTGTCTTTTCTAGGAATGGTCAATATCTTGGAAATACTTGGTAATGGAATACAGCTAACATGTGTCTCTGGCCTACCTGTATATTTCCAGCTTCTCTGTGTTGTTGACTAAGGAAGGGGGCATACATTTATGTTTCACCATGATTGCTTTTATATGAATGCTTGTTAAGTAACGGTCGGATGGATTCGCAGCTGTATTCTTTCACCACAGTCAACATTACAGAGTGCAGCTGACCCCGGAAAAGAGTAATTCATTGTTCGTATGAATTTTCCTGTCTAATAGTGTGAGTGAACGCAGATCTCTGTCATTATTTCCTCAGAGAGAAAAGGACTGCTGGGGTGAAAAAGGGGAGCTCAGTTTGTCAGGTCTTAGAATCTAACCTTCAAATATCAAATGATTTAAAATACCCCAAACAACATGACTGAACATGACTTTTATTTTTGTCTGACTGTTAAATTCTTAAATTTATGTTTCAGTTTTTTTGATGAGCTGCTTTGTGAATTTGTCCTTTTTATTCCCCCCTGCAGGAATACCGTTCACCATGTTAAGGTAAAGCAGAGGAATCCTGTGTTGAACATGCTAAAGCGCTTGGACAAAATCAGGTTCAGAGGTCAGAAGCGAGATGAGTTCCTGGATCTGGCCGAGTCCCCCAACGCGTCTGACAATGAATGTAGCGACGAGATCCCGGTGAAGCCTCGGGCCTCCCTCCGCGAGGCAGAAGACCTGCGAGACCCTGTAAGAACCCCCCGCCGTCCACGAGAGTGAGGCATCATGTGCTTTAAAATGGGTGGAGGTACAACACACTGTCGATGACTCTTTGGTTTCAGTCAGTTTTTTGACCGGTGTTTTTCGCTCACCAGTCTTGCTGAGCAGATTCTTTTGATTGGTTTTCCTGATTGGTCTGGTGGTTGATTGACAGCTCTTTTTACCCTATTATTGAGTTCATGAAGCCTTTCTCTATCAGTGCTCTTCTCTTTGTGATTGTGATTTGTGGGGGGGGGGCAGTGATTATCACCAGGCAGGAGAGTCTCTGTTTGTCTAGATGGACCAAAGCCCCTATTTGGCCATGCTTAGCAATGTCACAGAGGTATTCAGTATGGTGGGAAAGCAGTGTAGTGTAGTGGTAAGGAGCAGGGTGCATAACCAAAAGGTTGCTGGTTCAATTCCCAGCTAGGGCGGTGCTGCTGTTCCCTTGGGCAAGGTGCTCAGCCTACAATTACCTCAGTAAATATCCAGCTGTATAGATGGATAAAATTTTAAGCTACTGTATGTAAGTCACTCTGTATAAGAGCATCTGCTAAATGACAATAATGTAATGTATTCAAGATGGCAGGTTGAGGGTCAGTGAACTCATCCAGCAATATCTTGGCATGCACATGTGATGATCTGCAGCTTTGTTAGCTGAGGAATGTGTTGTTTTTCTGGCTGTGTTCAGTGTTATTTTTCTTACTCCACGGCGTCTTTCACAACAGTGTCAGGGAAAAACAATGAGAGATTTTTTTTATGTTTAATGCTCCTTTGGTCTTGGCAGCTCCAGACAGCTTCATTAAGTCAATACATGGCCCTGGAAAAGGAACGATGGCTTGTTTTAGGAGTATTTCTGCCCAAGAGTTCCTTTGATGCTCGGTGGTCATGTTTATTCAGCCCTTTCCTGTTGATCTGTTCTGGGGTGAGGATTGCGGGAAAGGGCCCCGAATGTGACCGGTAACCTTGCTGTCTATTTTGGAGTAAACCAAGTTCCGATACATTTTAGATGAACTTAAACCATCTTACACCATCATGTCTCAAAGGGGCATGTTTTCTCTGTACACTTTTTTTTTTTTTGTCTGATTGGTTCATTTTTCATGGCGTAAAACAGTTCTGAGATTCCTTTAAGCTAAGCCTTGAGAGATTTTTTCGGACATTCCAGTCTTGTTGTCACAACACCCTTTTTAAACGTTCAGTTGCAGCATCTCTCTTCGGTCAAACATAAGATAAGTCACTTGATTGTATAATCTCTTTCATTATGCTTTTTTCCATTTCTTTAATCAGTTTTGTAATGTAAACTACAAGTCTTTTTCCTAAGAGCCGTCCCTTAGGCAAAAGTGCACGTGGCGTCTCACACACAGGGGTTCTGACGTGATTCTGGTTCCGAAGAGACGGTGGAAATGCTTAGCGCCCGTTGGTGCACGCCTGTGCCTCCCCTGTGCCAGGAGTGTGGGCAGCGGTGCTTTGAGCTGAGGTTAGCTAAAGATGGAGGAAGGTCTCCTGAGGAACCATGAGCTCAATGCTAAGCGCCCTGTTTATTTCTGACTGCGTGTCCTTTCTGAAACTCCTCTGAAACCCTGAAACACCATCTATAAACGGTGCAGCCAGTGAAACGGAAGGTGAGGCATTCGTGGGTCGGCGTTCGGTTGATTGACAGCCCTGTTCCTGGAAGGAGAGCTTTGCTGGGGTGTTCTCTGAATCGCGCTCTGTGAACCTGATCCAGGTAATGTTCCCGCACTCCAGGAACACGGCTCTCCGCATATGCTAGAGAGCGCAGCTCCGGATCACAGCGTCTTTTAACTTGGCTTTTGAAAACCCTAGAGGGAGTGGGGTCTGTCTTCCCAGGTTTTATCTCGGTTCAGTGTGTGTGGTGCTTTGTGATGTGTCTGACGGACGACCGGTGGCGGCAGTCCATGGATGATGAATTCAGTCCTGTCACTCATCTGATGTCGTTATCCCCTCCTTAATTAGGAGCTGAGCTTCAGAACAAGATAAACCAAAGAGAGATCATTCATTTAAAACTGAGATGATGACATTATTTCTTCCCAGAAGAAAAAGACTTGTTAATAATTAAAACACAATGTGCTTGTAGTACATGGACTCCTGCATTAAAGTGCGAGTGCTTTAAGCAGAGATTTGCAAGCAGGTCAAGGGTCAGATTGGTCCTTGTAACAGATGGGTCTCATGACTGGAGGGGATGCTGCTTCAGCAGAGGATGGAAACCTACACACAGCTGTAAACATCACAAGTGCAGGCTTGCAAATTCTCTTTGTGTGTGGTGGGGATTTTGGATCCCTGAATTAGGAATCTTAGATGTCCTAATTGGCGATTGTTTGTTGTTGTCGGACAGGTGAAAGTTACCACTATTGATAGCAGCAGGGATGCACAATGAGGTCAGTGACAGTAAGTTACATGAGAAGCCCCTTCCTACAAGCCTGCCCAAATCTGTGACTCAGCTCTTGTTCCAGGCATTCCTGTTGTGTTCGTGTTGAGGTGGAAGTTTTATTATCAAAATAAATGTGTGCACAGAAACGTTTCTTCACTGTGTGGCACTGCTAAGGGCACATCCACTTATCTGTCCCCAGCGGTGGCTATTTTTCCCCCTCGTATCCGTAGATAAAGAGGCATGCTAAAGATCCTTTATCTGCACCTCGGGCCTCTTTCCAGCCATTCAATGTGTGCAGCGACGTGTGTGCGGGAGGGATGCTGGGCTGGTTTCCACAGTAACGGTTCACGCAATGGTCTTGCTGAGGTGATCCTGCTTTGACCTGAAGTCCCTGAGGAAATTGAAGTGGGTTTTCTTGTATATAAATCGCACGGGGCACAGGGAACAATGGCAGGGAATATGGATATCTCTGTGCAACTGTGAATTCACTTCAGAGATAAAATCAACACCACACCTGTATATACATCGTTATATACATGTTATATACATGTGTATATAATCAAATGGGTATGAAAGTAGACATGAGATGTAGGATATTGAAGTAGGTGTCCTGAACCATGCAGGACAGGTAGACGTGACTTCACAGACACCTTGGAAGGGTTACTTGTGTGGATCACGGGTTTTACAGAATCATTTCTTTCCACAATATATTTTCACATCTAAATATCGTCGGGTCCCTGTTGATATCTGACATTCAGTACTGTTTGAAGGGTTATGACCCAGTGTTCCTGCTGGCTCTAATATCCAGGAAGATGATAAATCCACAATATGTTTTGAAAGGAGATGAAATAATGCAGTCAGCAGTCTGTAAGAAGGCAATCAATTTTACAGTCAACAAAGAAAAAGGGCAAAAATGTCACCAGATGTCTATTATTAATCTTCATTGCAAAAACAGAAAACCAAAGGAATGTCCCCAAATCAATCAAAAGGAAGGGGGTGTGTCGTGACTCACTCTTCTGTGTCGGAAGCGAGCCAGAGGTGAACATCATTATGGCCTGTGAAGTGACACCATGTTCCTCAGTCTCACAAATGCTTCAGAAGCGACTGCTCAACCTGTGAATGACTGGCACGACATCATGATGATCTGGGTTAGATCAGGCTAGCTGTACACCCTCTGCCCTCTCCTCTGTAAGCATGCCTCGGCTTGTTCCAGCATCTTACCCTTAGCTGTTGCGACTTTGTCTGGAAATGCTGCTGTTTTTGGTTTGGGCAGGGGGTTGTTCAAAATGCTAAGACTGCTTTATAGAATATGTTTGTATTGTTTAAGCATGATTGTTGAGTCTAGATGCCATTTGTTCCACAGGAAGGTTTTCAAGGGTGCAGTACTACAATGGCACAGGGTATTAAGACCTGACAGTAAGTGATCCGGCCTGCATATTGGGTGGTGAGTTAGAGAGCCCGGCAGCACTGATGCTTGTGAAAATAAGAAGAGCTGTCATGACATTGCTTGCTTGCTGGCTGGTACAGTACTACCTCCTCATCTACTACAATGGAGGTGGAGGTGACAAGCCGCTTGCTGGGGTGGCACTATCAGACAGTGTTGAAAAGATGAGAGACAGAAATGCCAAGGGACAGCCCCTACCCCAAAACACACCTAGACTAATGGTGGTGTCCCCACAAGGAACACCGAGAGCAGCCGTGATCCAGAGCTGCTCATGGCAGCTTGAGAGTCACCAAGGCTCCTTTCATCCCTGCTCTGATATGCAAACTTCACCGAAATGGAGCTGCCCTCTTTCCTTAATTCTCATTTCATGCCGCAGAATGAGCCCTTTGTTTTACCCAGTCATACATTTCATATTCCCTTTATGCTGTCATTGTTTCACTTTGAGGTCTGTATAAATAGGGAAAAATTCAAAAAGAGTCGTTTGCAACTGATTTGAATGGCTGCCTTTACCTGCACTCTCACTGTGCATGTAGAAAATATGCAAGTCACGATAGGTTTTCTGTCTGAATGCATGCTCAAAACCCAAAGACTATGCTACGGGGCAATCTATGTCGTTTTCAGATGGATCAATTGTTAAATTACCAGACTAGATTGTTCTCATTATTGTCTATATTTTGTACTAATCCTAAAGGGATACTCCATTGACAACACAAAATTGTTAATGAATTAATACAAAATTATCTATAAAAAGCAAAAACAAAATTGTAAAGATACCCAAAACCTGAAGTGCTTGGTTTAGGTGGCCGAATCAGACACTAATGACTGGCTTTCTATCAAGACCAAACCAGTTAAAGGCAAAACTCCCTGTATCATCTTAGTACATCTTAGTTCTTAGTTTGCCCACTTTTCTTTCAGGAATAATCCCCCCAGATAGAGTATGTGTGTTTTTGTTCTGGAAATACAACGACAGTTCTTTCCTCTTATCAGATCAGCAAAACCTTTTTTTGTGTATCCCTCCGCTGCGGTCTCAAATCGCGTGCTTGCGGAATGTCCCTGTGGTGAGACGAGAGGCGGCTCTTTCCGACGCGGTGGGCTTGCTGTCTCGACGGGTGCCGTTTCCTGAGAGCGTTTTCAGAAAACCGTTTCTGTTGTGGAGAACGCATCAAGACGGAGAGAGATGAGTCATGACTCACCGGCAGGAAACTCTCTGAATAACTCTCTGCGCGGTGTTTGGCCTTCGTTGCCGTTCCTTTCTCTGCCCCCCTCGAGACAACCCCTAGCTTTCGTTATCTCAGATCTCTGCCACGGCAGCTCCTTGCATTTTGTTGCATTTGGCTCGTTGAAAATGTTCTTTGCTTAATTAAACAGTTTGTCTCTCTAAAGAAACCCAATAAAATGTGATGGGGGAGAAAACTAAATCCTCTGGGATGTGTTCAGAATTTAAAAGCAGATCTTTTGTTTTGCTCACTTTAATGTTTATTTCGGTCATTTACCGCCAAGGAGAATTTTGCAGCTCTGATGTCACTATACGGCTTTTTTTTGTGTCTGCTCAAAAATAACCCGTCTTCAAATCTCCAGTAGATAGGTTCATTTAAGAAAAAATATAAGACCAGAGGACAGTCTTAACATTCCTTTTGTTCTTACAAATGTATGGGGAGGGGGGCGGAGAATCATTCACTGGACAGCATTTCTTACTATGTTACTCTTGAATTGGACCTGCAGCAGTTCCTTAATGATAGTTGTGATATTTGCATCACATTGATATACCCAAGTTGCATTATGTCAGCAGTTTTGGGATAAATCCCTGGAGTGGTCCATAAGTACTGGCGATTTCTAGCAATACTGGGGTTGGTGCCGACATTCACAATTCAGTTTTGTTTGATTTGTTCTGTGCAAGACTCCTGGCACTGCTGCAAACATCAGCCTGTCAGTTTTGTAGACGCTTTAAAGGAGTTAGACCATGGCTGTCCTGATGAGCTGTGCTCTCTCTCCATGTTAAAGTTTGACATTTTGCCAGCAAAATGACATCCTAGTATTGTCTGAACTCTTTGTTATACAGGGGCTCTGGTGCATTGATGATTCTCTCTCATTCTCTGTCCCAGAATGCACTGCAGTGGTTCACTCCTAATCTGTGCTCTATGCAGCGGTGCTATAGCCTGTTTTAGCCTGTTTCATCTTCCTCCCTCCATTTCATCTCTCCCTCCCTGCATGTTTTACTTTCCCTACCTCTAGTCCCGGCTGGCACTCTCACTCTTTTTCTCCTCTCTCTCTCTCTCTCTCTCTCTCTCCCTCTGCATTTCTCTCAGTCGCTCTATCTCTGAGGCACAGTGTGTCTGCTGCAGTCTCCGGTTCTCTGGGCTGTGCAGATGACAGCCAGCGCGATGGATTAAGATATGCTGCAGTTTCCATGCCTGATCGGCTGGTGCAGGGTGTTGCTGCAGTGTCTGTGTGCGAGCGTGTGTGAACTTGTGTGATTGCATGTGAGCGTGCGAGCATGTGAGTCTGTGTGTGTGTCTGTGTGTGTGTCTGTGTGTGTGTCTGTGTGTGTGTGTGCGTGTGTGTGTGTGTGCATGTGTGCGTGTGCATGTTTGCCCACAGCAGCAGACACAGGAACCTCTTAAAGGGAAATTCCTGCGTTGGACCGCAGGTGCTTTGTGTCTGAACCGGCAGTGCCAAAGAACTGCAGGGCTCCACGTTTCAGACACTCTCTCCCACTCTCTCGCCCCCACCTCCCTCTCATTCTTCCTCTCTCTGCCCCCCACTCCCTCCCTCCTCTCTCTCTTTCTCTCTCTCACTCCCTCCCTCCTGCGCATAGAACAGCAGAGTCAGGGGGAAACTGTGAAATGGGATGACTCAGTCAGAGCCATTGATTCATCTTTTTTTGGGGAGATAAGAGGGCTGTAGAGATTGCATTGCTGCCGTGTTTTTTAGAACACCTCAGAACGCAGCGGGAGGAAATCGCAGCAGCATTGTAAGTCTGTCCTCAGCCCAGGCCTGTGAGCGGATGTGTTTCTCACCTTTTTTTTTTTTTTTTGACGAACGCGCTCTCCGTTCTCTGCGCCCGCAGGCTGGTCCAGGTGCTCTCAACATGGCCGCCGCCATTCAGGACTTCCAGCGGACGGAGTCGGAGAGGCTGAATGAGGTCAAAGGTCATCTGGAGATTGCCTTACTGGAGAAGCACTTCTTACGTGAGTAACCGATGGGGAGCTGTTTGTCTTGCTGCTCATACACACACATGCGCGAGAGAGCGGAAGAGTTGGCAGCCCTGGGGAACGACATGACCAATCCAGGGCTGTGGGAGTTTCCACGCTCCTGACGCAGTGCAGGGAGATGGGAGATCCTCCTGCTGGGAGGTCCCGGGGCTGTGGGCCCAGTTCACTCAGGGCGCAGCACCCTTACAGAAAGCGCGCGTAACCGAATGGGACAGCTGTCCTGAGCAGCAGTCAAGGGCTGGGGGTCCAGTCACCATGTGCTGCTCTTTGTCTGGTGCTGTTCTTCCTTTCTACTTGACAAAGCCACATAGGTCTGTCTCGGTAAATAAAAAGCCACTGCTGTGTTCAATGAAATCCTCACAGTTGCAGTAGCACGGTGGTTTTAAGGGCTCTGGCTCAGGCATGCTTTCCTTTTCTGGAGGTACGGTGTTGTTCATGACAACGTGAATGTTTGATTAGCCTTAGCCTGTTACTTGTACTCCGCAGAGATTTTTCTGAAAAGTATGCACAATTGAGGTGAGATTTCAGTTGATGTATAACAGGCATGAACGGAGCTGCCGTGAAGGAAAAGGCTGCTGAAAACATAGAGACAACGCAGGGTGTTTTTATCAGTAGAACAGACTACACTGTCAGTGCTTTTTATACCGTAAAATGATCTGCAATGATTGTCTTACTGTGGGCTTGTTTTTTGTGGCATCAGTGCTGTATTAGTGCTGCACATATCCTCTGATCTTTACAGCATGCGAAACGGCTGTATTGCTGGATTTTGTCAATAGCGTGAGTCACCAGACGATGTAAAGATCACATCTGTACAGCGCTGATGCTAAAAGCACAAGCCCTGTATTTTCTTCAGTGCTAGTAGTTGGTATGCTGGTGGGTGTGTAAAGATGGCAAATCAGAGGCTGCAGTGACAGTCACCCTTTTTTTGATTCTCATTTTTGGGACATCTCCAAGGGAATGTATGTGACAGAGTGTGATTTTTACACGGGGACTTCTGTGATGTTAGTGATGGTAGCCTTAGCAGCTGGGGTTAGGCATTGCTATCTGGTTTGGCCGCTACCAGCACGGAGTCCAGCAGGGAGGGAGGAGGGTTGACCTGCACAAGAGATTTCAATTGCTTTCTTGCTCTGTGAATTCTCCAAGATTTCCATGCTCTTCCTGTTTCACAAAACCCATTCCTTTGATGATACAGTACTGTACTTCGGTCTACAGTTCTACAGTACACCTCTCTCACGCATGTGCACACACATTTACATATTTACATACTGTGTACACACACACACACACACACATATACCCAAAACCTAGAACTCAGAGCTTCAAGCCTCTCTGCTGTTTTTTGTGAAAAGCCTTATGTGTCAGGGCAGTACCTAAAGGTGGGAGCTAAGTAAATGAAGCACTCTGTAACCTTCCTTTAACCTACAGTAGCATCCCATCTGTGATTCTGGCTGTGTCAGCACTGTGAGCCTATAATTATACTGCTATACTTCCCCTGTGGACCCAGCATCATGTGCTGGAAGACACTGCAGGGCAGAGGGAGGCCCTGTCCTACAGAGGTAAGCTGGTCTCTCTGTACATACTGTGTTACTCTCAGTGGTAGAACTGGTCTCCATGTGTATGCTGTGTTCCTCTCAGGTCTGGAGCTGGTCTCCCTGTGTATGCTGTGTTACTCTTACCTAAAGAGCTGGTCTCTGTGTGTGCTGTGTTACTTTACGTTCTAGAATTGGTCTCTGTGCTATGTTATTCTCAGATTTAGAGATGGTTTCCGTGTGCATACTACATTAATCATGAGTTCAGAGATGTTCTTTCTCTGTGTGCTATATTACTCAGGTTTGGAGCTGGTCTCTCTCTGGATGGTACATCACTCATGGGTTTATAGCTGGTCTCTCAGTGCTACGTTACTCGTAAGGTTTAGTGCTGGCATTTCATGGCCCTGGTTGTGCTGCTGGAACTCATATTTCTCACATGCCCGAGTTTTAACTCCTCCCCGGCAGACATTGGTGTTATTCTGTTGTTCAGCATGGGGTTAAGAGAGGTTAGAGCATTGTAGCAGATTGGAAAAAGAGTGGCCATAAATAATGTGAATTGCACTCAGTATGTAGTTGCCTTCTATCAAGCCTCCACTTCACAAACCGCAATTATGAGCAGACACTTCAGTGAGATTATCTGGCCAGTGTAATTGGACATCAGGGAGCCCTGGAGCGTTCGAGTCCATTAGTAACAAGTGGAGCTCTGTTTAGTTTGATTGGAGAAGTAGTGATGCAGGGCAGATAATGAGCCTGGATGAATGGCCAGGCCGAGGGGACCCTGAGATTGTGCAGCGAACCGGGTCTGTGTTCTGACCACAGCTACCCTGCAGATCTGGGGCCTCCTTGTGACGGGGGTGGAGATCCTGGGTCGGAAACATGACTACTGCATGGGACATGTTGGAAAAGTCAAGGGTGGAAAGCAATGGAATCTGCACTGGGAAAAGTCACTGCAAAGAACTATTGAAATAAGGAAGACAACATATAGGCTTTGTATTGTTTTTCAGCATGTTGAGGACATTGGCCATTCATTATTATATCCAGTCATGCAGAATGATGTTTATGGAAGTGATTGAAGGTACCACAGTAGTGGCCCACCTAAGAACGGAACATGCAGTCTTCTGGTTACAGGCATGGCCCCTTAACCACTACACCACACTGCCATGATCACACTGACCTCGTTTTTCGAAACTCCAAGATGGGACAGTCTCTGGGGTGCTACATGAGCAATCAGGCTGTAAACCCTGTTTCTCTCTTTCTCTCAGTTAAATTCAGTTCCTTTCAATTGAACACAGTTTAATACAATTCAGTCCTATTCAATTCCGTGAGTATTCAGTGCTTTATGGACGTGAAGTGCATTTTGTAGATATTGTTAAAGCATGTTACATAATACAAAAGAGAAGAAAAAGAAATGAATAACAAATAAATAACAAGTCTGCGTCTAAACAAATGAACCCATAAAAATTAAACATTGCATTTCTAAAATGACAGACAGTTACATTCATCAGTGCTGTAAGCATGAAGAATAAAACACATTTTTGTTTGTATTTTATTGCTCAAGCACTTAGTCACTCTCTCTCCCTTTCTCCCTCCTCACACCACACAGTAGACAGCTGCATTCCAGAATACCACTGCTCGATCCCTCCAGATATCCGATCTGTGCCCTGAACTTTGCAGCCTGTCGCTTTACTGAATGCTGATCTGAGATGAGTTGGTTTACCAGATAACCCAAAGAAGACTGATTGATTGATCCTGATATACCTACCTTACTTAGATGTTTAATGCTTTTCTGAGCAAGAAAACTGCGTGTCCTGTAATGTGTGTGACCTGTATCATCTGGTAAGATGTTTTTGATGTTGTGATGTTAAATTGGAAAGTCCCACTGCCTGTGTCATTAAAGGATCACCTCACAGTGCAGCCTTTGGAGTGCACAGCCCCCTGTCCCAGGCCATACCTTTTCATGCCAGTCATAAGATTTAGCCTGTTGCAAAAAGGCATTTGAATATATTTTGCTTCCAGAGCTGTAATTGTGACTAGCGAGTGTGTCGGAGTTTAAGTCCATGCTGTGTTGGGCTGGTCATATTTTCTGTGTATCTTGACTCCTTTGGTGAGTGAAGGTTTAGGTTAGTGAAGCTGCAGGACTCTAGGATTTGGCAAATTCAGTTACATTGTGTGTTCAAACTTGGCATCATCTCAGTGACTTCTTATAGTGTTTCAATTAATGGGCCAGCCGAGGTCGTCTCAGGGCCAGAGCTAATCCTGTCAGGGTGAGAATATACACTTAGTGTGACCCACAGTCCCTGCTGCCCCAGGGCATTTTCTGAGTCTTTGCTAATGTTTGCCTCCAGCATATGCCTTACAGTCTGTACTTGTTTGTACCTCAGAGTCTATTCCAAAGTTGGCAGTATCCATATTTATCCACACAAGGGGGGAAACCCTTGTAGCATGTGATGAATCATTTCTTATTTGAAAGCTCAAAGTTGCGTAGTATTATGAGAAATTGTGGACAGGGTTTAATGGAAAAACTCTTAATGAGATTATCGGGAAAAAAACCAAAAGGCTTATTGTTTGAAATAATGTGGCTAAATACTCAAAAGCCAGGACTGTGTTTCTAAGAAATGGATTGGATTCATCTGAGTGTTTTGTTTAGCTTCATAGGGTTCGCCATCAGATCCTTGTTTTCCTCTTCACATTTTGTAAGGCTGTGAATAATCCTAAAGAGTTGAGGCTAAATCAGGTGATTATTTCATATGAGCGGGTACAGTGTCAGTCAAAAGTTTGGACACAACTTTATTTTTTACAGTTTTCCTCATTTTAGAATGATGGTAAAGACAAACTATGAAATAACACAAATGAAATTTTGCAGTGACCAAAAAGTATTAAACAAATCAAAACCCGTATATTTTAGATTCTTCAAAGTAGGCAAAAAATATTTTTTAACAAAATAATATTTTTTCAGATGTGTCCGAATTGACTGGTACTTTACTTAAGATGTCCATTTTATATTTACAGATGCTGTTGATTGTGCCCGCTTGTGCCACAGGCATTGCACTGCTGTTAAAGGTCACACAGGGTGCTTATTACATTGCTCGTAAATAAGAGCAATCGGTAAAGATAGTCTGTTATATAACCCCCTCGGTTCAGAAGGAAGGCAGTGAGTATTGATGGAAGAATGTCTGTCCAGTGAGACAGCTAAGGAGGAGACGCAAACACACAAAGGCAGCTTTTGAAGTTTACAGTGTAAGCCAGACAGCTTCCTTTCTCTAGTGGTTTGAAGTGTTTGTTAGGAGTTTGAGATGGGAGCTGAAGTGAAAACCATCACACTGGGAGGATATTGAACCAGAGCTTTGCTTGAGATAAATGTCTGAATGAGAGACGAGGTGAGTGTAGTCTCCTCTGGTGTAGGAACAATCATGCTCCTGGAAGGCCATCTGAGACAAACTGTAAACATTTGATCGGCCTCCCCAGTTGTATGGCACTTGGTTGGTCTAGCAAAGTCACTGAAATGTTCACACCATAACTCCCTGACTCCATGTCCTGTCACCTAAAAACCTTTTTTTGTTGCAGAGCCCTGATTGTGAAAAGACCTAGGCTTTCAGGACAGGCTGTGTTCCTTTAAGTTAAGCATGAAAAACAAGCGTTGACCTACAGTAAACTCTAGCATCTGTCATCTGACCAGGCCAGTCGGCCGAGAGGGGAGGGAGGGGGGGGGGAGGCGCGGGGTGGGTGGCACTGAGGATTTAATGACCCCCGGTTGGAAGTTCCACATATCATAGTGTTTAAGACGAGCATGTGGTTCACCAGCTCTACCAGAGAGAGTCAGACTCCCTAAGTGTGTGACTCATCGGAGGCAGCGGTTCCAGTTTCACATTAAGCAAACACAAGCGTCAGTGGTGTGGCCGAGCCTGCCGCACTCCTATAGTTAGCAACTAACTGGAGCTATTCAGAGCGCCTAATTTGTTAAATGTAACCGTGCCGTTTGATGCCAGGAGATATAACTGGTGTGACACTGTCCAGGATCCTCTTCTAGTCTGCAGGCCTATGCCAAGTAAACGGGAGTCACGTACAGTAGTGGCCTCTTAAGCTGAGGGGGTGTGCGAAATGCCTTCCCGATGTTGCAGCCCGACTCCTTTTAACCCTTCTAGAATATCACAGGGGGGCTTCTCGGGAGATTCCGCACGCCTCGGCCTACACCTGTGACAGACGGGTCCTTTAAAGGGCGTGTCAGTGCTTGTTTGCGGCGTTGTCATGCTCGAGGTGATGACGGTGTTTGACGGAGGTAAGGCCCTCCGGGACTGTCGTGTGACTGCGACGAGGTGGCTGGAGGCCCTATTTCCCACCGACAGACCTGAAGTTGACTGTATGTTAAATCCATCCTGGCTGTAGGCCTCAGGACTGCTCAGGAGTGAGGAAGTTATTCATGTAGGGATTTCATGTTGCAACACATCTAATGAGTGTGTCATTAGCACTCTAAAGCCTGTTGACATGAGGTCAGGTATAGGGTGAGTTGATCCTCTGATACAGGAATCCTCTCTTTTGAACAATGTTTGCGAAAATGTTTGAGAGGCCTTAATTGCTACCGTATGAAACCCTCTTCAACATGAATCATAGTTATTAATCAAACTCCAGGTGAGGCATTGATTTATCCAGACTGAAAGGTGAGTGTGGAGTGTGGTGGGGACTCGGTGATTAAGAAGTACAGCAGAGTGTGTAATTGGGGCAGGCCCTCTGCGTGTGGGTGAGCGCGCTCTCCGTCTGAGGATGTGTTCCGCTGGACTCCTCACACCAATCCCGGGGACGGCTGCAGCAAACTTCTGCCTTCGTTTCAATCCCCTTAACGACTGAATAAAACCCCAGTTCGCTTAAGGCGTTAGATAACGGTTTGAAGAAACGTTTAAACCCTCCTGGGTCTCCAGCCTGAGCTGCTCCCTGGAAGCACAGCCAGAATCTGGGAGACTGTGGGTGCAGTTCTGCGCCCCAAGGTGCTCGACTTTTCCACCTGTCCCTGGCTATGGCATTTTCAGTAAAGGTGACGTAGATTTGAGCAGAAGGGGGGTCACCATAGCTGGACTGCACTCTCTGACAAATTGCTCTTTTTAGCAGTGGATTGCTGGGTGACCTTTCTGAGCTCCGCTTCTCCAGAGGCATGCTGGCTGATGGGATCCGCCCCTGTTTTCTGTAGGCGCTATGTTTCTAGTTGTGTGAAGCAACTAGAGTGATAGGCAGAGGGAGCCCTGGGTGGCTGTCTGGTGATTGGAGTCATCAATCCTGCGCTGGAAGGTGATTGCCTCAGAGGCAGATCCAGCTGCAGAGTTGACGAGGACGGCCTGCGTTCGTCTGTACGGGCCACGGGGAGGGATGTCGGCACATTTATCTGTTCGGTAAATGGAAAAACAGATGTTGGGCTCTGCTTTCCATCTGTCTTCCCTTCTTCTGTGTGTAGGAGGCCCTGCTGGTTCTGCCTTTAACTGTGGCCCTTTGCAAATCAGGAAGGCATGTCTCCCAGCTGGCAAATTAGGGGTGGAGCATGCCCCATATCTACAAAGCACCAAAAATGTGGCACTTTTGGGAGTTTCCTACAGAAGTAACCACAATGACTGTGAGGTCTGCACCCTCGCAGCTATTGGCCTTTATACCGTCTAACCCCATTTGAACTTGTAATCTTCACTGTGCAGCTTCATACAGTTACATAATGAATGACCGGCCATGGACCATTCTGCGCTTTCTGCTTCTTCTCCATTTTCCACTCATTCTCCTGCAGCGGCACGGTGTAAAACCCTCACCATTCGGTGAATAGAACTGTCTGTGATAACTCTGGTTCTATACGGAGCAGTAGTCTGTTTTAAAATGTTGCACATGATAAAAACGCAAGGCGGCGTAGCTCTAAATTATGCAGCGGTTCCCTGATGCCATGCGCAGAGCAGACATTCTCTAGCAGAAGGTATGTTGTTCGGTTATGCGTGCTGCCACTCCTCGTACATCGAGGAAGACATGATTAGAACGGAGGCGTCGGTTAAGTTGACATGCGGAGGGCAGAGCTGCAGCCTGACTGATTTATTTATGGGGCAGAGAATGACACAGACATAGCAGAGAGAGAGAGATAATGTGAAGTGTGTAAAACACACAGTAACATTAACTATGTCTTCATAATACAGTGCATTATGTACTATAACATATTCATGTTGTTACTTGCTTTCAGGAGCATATTGTAAGCTGATGAACTGCAAATTATTTGAACAAGGCAGAGTATGTGGTGGTGGCGGGAGGGGGGGCATGTCAGAGTTGTGATTTTAAAACTCGACCTGTGACCAGAAGGTTGCAGGATCACGTCACTGATGGCACGTTGCCACTGTGTCTTAAAGTAAAGCGCTGAAGCTCAACTTCTTGAGAAGAACGCCCAGCTGCATAAATCTACATGTGAAATGTAAGCTGTGGAAGTCACTGTGGATTATGGGATCTGCTAAACAATTATATAATGTCATATGTATAAATTAATAAAAGTTTTATGCCGTGCTGTTAGAGATGGCAACTAGCCGTGGTGCTTGACCAAACAATGAAATGTCCTAAGGGTCTTGTCATGTCATTTCGAAGCCCGCAGGGGATGTCCTCACAGATGTCCATCATGATAGAGCATCCATACATTCATGCATCAATTGCATTGAAATACAGGTGCATAACAGGTGCACTGTGGCATCTCTAATATCTGTAGTGTCTCTGATATCTATTATTGCAAGATGCCTGTGGTAAATTAACCACCTATTAAACTGGGTTCGGAGCTGTGCTGAAAATCCTTGTGGAATCATCAAAGGGCAAAATTTGCTCTTGGGGACGGTGCTACGTTTCAGAAAATATCACCACAAGGGGATAACTCTGATATGAATTTTATTAGTATTAGTGCAGGCGCCGGCGCTGAAAGATGAAAAGTATCATCTCTCCCTCTGGGAAGCAGGGCCGCGGCAGTCTGATATCGATCTTGTGTCATCGGCGGGTTAGAGTTGTCCCGATCCGAGGACGAGAGAAACAGCGCTCGCTCCGCGGAGGAGCGACTAATATATCCCTCATCCCGGGAAGCGCTCGGAGCTTGGCGTGATAAATGGAACATGATTGCGGGAGGGAGACGTTCCCAGAGCTTTTTTTTTGTGGCGCGGTCGCTGGCATGTCCACAGCCACCCGGGCTAGCGCGGCTTAGGCAGGCATGGCTAGCCATGCGCGTAATTCGAGGATGGATTCTTGCTTTGTGAGGGCCCTGTATGCAAATTGTTTACTTACATAACTATGTGGGGCGCTCGGCTTCTCCCGCCGGACCTGCTGGTGGGGGGGGGGTTTCTGCCTGGCGTAGCTGTGGCCGACCCCCCTCTGTTCAGGAGGAGCAACATGGACCCGCTCCTCTGAAAAAAGGATTTGTATGGCGGAGATCCTGCATGGGGACGAGGCCATTGTCTGGCTCTGGCTGGAAGGGGACTCAAAGGGGGAGGCTTGGTTGGGCTCTCTTATGCCAAATGAGGGACACTGATAACTCGGGTCTCTGAATACCTCCTCGCTCCGGACTGCCAGAAACAGGACTTTACATGCTGGGAGAGGATTAGAGCAGAGCAGGGCAGTCTCTCTAATGGCCTCCGAGGCCAGGCACTGTGATATGCACAGGGCTTCCTTTGTCAGTATAAAGGGCATGTTTAGCCCATAGTTAGGTGTCTTGGTGTTAGGTGTTTGTCTCAATTTTATGTCTGTGCATCTTCTCTCAGAAGTGGACATAATGGTCTATTACCCCTCCCTCTAATGTGTGACACTACTTCTGTATGTTTGTGTCATGACTGATTTTATTATTCATTTTTATGTGTTTGTGCATGATCAACCACTGTTAAGTTGAATGCCTTAGTTTCTTTTCTTGGTACTCGTTCTTATGGCCTCTGTTACCTCCCAAGTGATAATAATAAAAATATATGTATAGATCACAAAAAGTGGGCATGTCAAAGAGGTGGGTGTCTATTGGTCATCACTATGGATATTCATATTCCTGCTATAAATTCCTGCTATAAATGCATATACCCTCAATTCGTACTATAAATAGGCAGTGTGTGCTGTTGCTCTTTAAGGTTTTTAATTGTCTGTCTGGTTATGGTATGTTAGGCACGAGATGCAGTGTCCTGAGTTCTTTCCAGTTTTTCCTAAAAGAAATGTTCATGATTTTAGTCATTTCCCTGTGTATTAGACCTGTAGCACCTGTCAATGAAGAATCAAAACTCTTTAACTTGTAGTGGCATTGTATTTGTTTAATTACATATGTACCTATTCTGGATGTAATATATAGATGCATAAAATGACATAATTAAGTGTAATTTATATTTGCAGAACACACATTTTCATAAATTAATGTAATTATATGAAGTTATGAAGTATTGAGCATTTTCAAACAGAAAACACTGCAACGTATTGTGCTTGCATAATGCATTGCAATTTAACAAGCTTTTCAATTTAGGCAAGGCTCACCCATCAGTGACTGATGGATTTTTACTTAATTGTGTAAACTGCTGTATCATTACAATTACCTCTGTGTGCTCTCCATTCAATTCATTTTAATTATGACTGTGAGACTGGGTTACATTCAATCATTTTGCTCACAGTGAGATCAGAGGTCAGTTTGCAGTTAAAAGCAGTTGTTTTGTGTTAAAACAGAAATGGTTTTATGTGAGGATCACAAAGGTAACACTGCCACGTTAGATGGATGCCAAGACAGTTAGATCTCAGTTGGTATGCCTGTTCTTCGCAAGACCCAACCAAAAACAGGTTCAAGATGCTTATGGAATTAAGCCAAACTCTCTCCCTCCCCATCTGTTGTTCAACAGCTGCTGCTGCTGATGCTGCCACAGGTGCAAGGGTCCCGAATGTAAAAATCTGCACAGTGAAAAGGTTTCGGGCTTGTTCTCGAGGGTGTTGTTTTAAAGCCAGCGCGGTTCATTGGTGCTCGCTGTCAGGAGCGGGAGTGTGGGTAGTGTGGGTAGGGAGCCCCTGTGCTAATGAGGCTGGACTCACTCTGAGGTTAACTGGTCTCTGGCCCGATGTGTCGTCTCTGCAGCAGGAAGCGAGACCAAACTAAGAGCGTGGAGACCACAGGCTCTCTTCTGCATTGCTGCCATTGAGGACTTTAGAAACCCTCCAAAACACGGCCAGTGGGTGGTCAGAGTGAAAGACAGCTTTGCACTTGAGCATCAGAAGTGTAAAAAGCCACCAAGCTCTCCATAAGGGCAATTTCAGAGAGTGTTATCACTGAAAAGGGGAAGAGGAGTCGACTGAGCATCTTCTCAGTAAGACAGCAAGCTCCATTCAGCTGTCCAGCAAAACTACTCTTTAGTTTTTAGAATTGTTGTTTATGGTCCCTGCAAGCCGAGAGCACATATTACATCTGGCTAATATCAGGACAGATCAAAGATAAACGCTTCCTACCGATAGCAGCCTGTGAGCAGAGCCGTCTCCAAGAATAACTGTTTACTTTTCAGCTATCTGCACCGGTACGTGCTTCATCATCTCCGTCTCCAAATTCACATGCTCTTTATGCTCAGAATAACTGGAATGCGTCCAAAGCAGGTGCGTTGGCGTTTCCAAAGTAAAACACCCTAGAAATGCAACTGCCCACTCTGTTATGAAATAAACAAGGAGAGCTAGCTACAAATCAGATCCTCCCGATACTTTATTTCAGGCTGACACGAACATGTTTTGTAATAACCCTTTAATGCTTTTTTGTGTCCCTGTATGTTTCTAAAAGGCGAACTGTGATAATGTTATGGACTATGAGACCCTGGCTGTGGCTTATGCCAATATGTGTCTTCCTAAGCATTACATTTTAATGTCTTTGTGAAATAAGATACCCCTTGGTCTCTCTTGATTGGCTGGACCTTGTCCTGTTCCACGTGGGAGACCTTGGAATGACAGGGTATGAATGGAAGCCCTGCAAGGGTTTGGTTTGTACAGATTGTACACTACTTGTAGCATTCAGGTACTGATCCAAGTAATTGAGTCACCTTGTGGTCAGATATTCACATAATAGAATATTGATCTCACCCTTAGTCATAACTGAGATTACCTGTTCCTTGTATTTGTCACGTTCAGTAGCTCGTTCAAGGGTGCACTCCAGTGCCCTCCCAGACACTCAGACCTTCACTCCTGTGATTAACAGTTAGAAGTCCTGATTCATGCATGTGCTACTTTGCTGCCTGTTTGGATGAATCATCATCTTTTTCTGCAATGTAACCGCCTGGTTTGAAGAGTTTGTTCTGCAAAACACGCTTCGCAATAACAATGGATTTGCCGTAAATCGAAATAAGCGCTCCTCTTTTGAATGGGGGCTTTGTCTCAGCAGAGCTGGAGACGTGCTGCGCTGTACTCTCCTCTTCTCTTCTTAAGGAGAGAGAGGGAGAGAAAGAGAGAGGGGGATTTATTTCTGCTGGCACAGGGCTCCTTGTTCCATCAGGACAGCCTATAAGGTCCAGTTTTGCAGCCGAGTGCAATTGCTGGCCCTCTTACAGAGTGAAGCTCCACCTTGTCCACAGTATTCCTCTGTCTAATGTATCAGCACAGCTTGGTGCTTCATGTCAGTGCATTTCAGCCTTTTGCTGTGTCAGAGCTGTTCATTTCCCCACTGTATAACAGTGTTCTTTAGCTTCTTGCTGTATCTGAGAGGTTCATTTCAGTGTTGTTTAACAGTGCGCATTTGAGATCTTCACAATATTGTTACAATCCCATCTGTTACAATGCATTCCATCTGTTTATGGTATAGAAGCAGTTAGGTTCTGTAGGACAGTCAGTGTCAGTTGTTTGATCAGAGCAGTTCATTCCAGTGTTGTACAACAGTATTTTGTCTGTTTATGGTAGCAGTACAGTTCTGAGTAGGACAGTCTATTTTAGCAGTTTACTGTGTCAGAGCAGTTCAGTTCAGATCAGTTTTGTACACAGTATTGACATTGTGTGCACTGAGCTGGAGGACCTGGGCTCACTCCACCTCAGGACCAGAGATGGGATTATTAAGAATCAGAGGGGCAATCTGTCACTGCTGTATTCCTCACCCTCCTTACCTGTCTGGGTTTCACTGATATCACTCTGAGTACTGTGCATCTTATGCTCCTTCATTTCTTAGTTTCTTTCACTGTCATTAGGCAACCAGAGGAAAATTACGGTGAAAGTTTATTTTTTTTGAGGGGGGGGGCTTTTATGTCCACTCAAACACTTATGACACCTAAACCTTGCCATATATAACTGCCAGGCCTTCCATTAGAGCAACTCTCTGACTTTGTAAAAGCAGAGTTAGAGTACTTCCCATTGCTTCTTCTGCTACCACTCAAAGCAATTTTGACTTGTTACCAAAGCAACAATGCTCTTACCTTTTAGCTATCCACTATAACTGACATTATTTCTGTGCTTATTAATACGCTTTGTTAAGCACTCTTTGGCATTTCCTTTTCTCCTTTCCTGTACGTGTTACATGTCTCATTTTTAACTGAATATATTTAGCTGATTGATTTATTGTGATGAATAATGTCTAAATAACTGGTATCCTTTCGGACGGGGAGATTTCCTTTGTAAACAAATGACTGTCCTCATGTTAAAATTGTAAGCGTTTAAGTTTTCTTTTCAGTTTGGTAGAAGAGAAAAATGTGCCATTTTAATGTGTGTTGTGTCCTGTGTGCTGTGCTGTGGCATGCAGTCCAAGCCTGTGCTGTTTGGGGAGAGGGGCTGATTGGGGAATTTCACTAAAAAGCCCAGGCTGCTTGGGACAGATTGCTGCTTTGCCATGTGTTTGCTCAGCATATGTGTTTGGTCTTCCGTTCATTCCCTTTCATGCAGCTGGATTCAGTATTTACCGAAAAATCAAGTCAAGCACAATTGCTCAAACGTGCAACAGCAGATTTTCAGATGGGATTCAAGCCCGCGTCCTGCTGGTTGCAAGCCCTGGCTCCCTCCGTGCTGAGCCTCACGGCTGCCCCTGGGCTGCTGTCATCCCGAGACAAAAGCCACAGTGCTGCACAGAGCCGGCAAAGGATTGTCACTGCCTGGCCTGGTGCTCCGTGGCATTTATTTCTCTATGTATTTGGCACAGGGCTGCATCCCAAGCTACGCAGAGGTCGTCCGAAAATACTGATATTCACCTATTGCGGGGCTGCCCTCTGCCCATGGTGCACCCGAGAGGACGCCCAGTGAGGGGGGCAGGGAGGAACGGGCGTCGCTGATGTGATGAGGCGTGACAGAGTGCGGCTGGGTTGCACCCATTAGGCCGCTGCGTTCGATAGCGGTCACACAAGGGGGGGGGCGGGAGGAACGTGACGTGGTCAGAGAGGGGATCGGTTCTGCTTAAAACTCCGGATTTGCTCATAACGGTCGCGTTCGGTGCTGTGATACCAGGCCTGTGCGGCTCAGCTGCGTTCCTAATAGGTTTACTCGAATTCTTAGGCGTGGATTACCAGGGGAGGGACTAATCTGCTTAGTCGTGCCTTTAAGAACGAGAGGGTCCGTTCGCCTGCCTCGCAGTCCCCTCGTCCCCACGGCGGAGCGACTGTTTTGGCTCATCCCACTCCTCGTTACCCGCAGGCCCCCTTGTGTGGGTCTAATTCCCGAGACACCAGCATTCGGAAAATGCCTTTTGGCTTGAGTTATTGACAAAGGTGTGCTTCTTGTCCACTGTTAGCCTACCACGTGGCACTGAGTTGCACAAAGCTCTTAACACAAGCGTGGCATAGAGCTTTCTTCCATCCGAAGGGTCTGAGCAAACATGGTAAACCTCTCTTAGCCTTTGCCCTGTACCTGGGGTTTAAACTGGGGTTTAAAAAAATACTGTTCTCATTTGTTGTACTGCATCAAGAATGCGTCAATGTGTTTGTCGGCCCGTGTTAGAAATGATTTGGTGGTATTACAAATGTTTTTACTGCACTACCCATGCTGACCTATAGGTTAATGGACCCAGCTGAAACAGGGCTGCCTAAAAATGGCCTGTGTCCTTACATTACCTTCAGGAACATTGAGCTGCAGAAGGATGGCAGATGTCTGCTCCTTTCCCACCCAGTCTTTGGGTAAACAGTCCAACTCAGTATATTTTAATATCCTCATGTATCACTTGGCCTATACCTTTAGAAAAGCATCAGTGCTCTTTTCCTGTGTTTTTTCTATGTGACATGTAGCCAACTTGCTAGCAGGTGAGTGTACAAAAGAGCACAGTGTGGATCAAATGAAAATGAAAGGTCTCCCTCCATCTCCCCAACAGCTGAGTCTTAAGGTATGTAATTTCAGGAGACTGGACTGCTTATTTGGAAACTTATTGTCTTCTTTTCACTTCCATAAACACTCCTACTTCTGCCAAATGCATTGCAGCTACACTGGTTGCTACAGTGACTACCACGTTGCCTTCATCTATGGCTGCATGTTTTTCATGGGTATCTGCATGTTTTTCATGGGTATCTTGTGTAAGCAGTGTTAATACAGATTTCATCTAGGGAAAATACTGATGTCTGAAACATTTTGTAATGACAGATGTCAAGATTTAGTGATGTGAATGGACCCTGTGCAAGGGGCGTGTTGAATAACTGCAATCACTGTTTTGGATCACATTGGCCATGGTCCCCTGTGGTGGCCAGACCACATAAGAATGCAGCCTTTGTCTCTGTGGGTGGTTCAATGACCCTAAATGCAGCTCTCGCCCTCTCACCCAGTAGAAAGCGCACAGTTGGGGAAAACTGTCGTTCTGGGGAAGTGAAGCAGTAATCTCCTGTGGTCTGCTGGGGTGACCTTTCCCCCTGTCAGCATATGCTTCGAGGTTCTCATGTCTGAGACTGCACTCTGTACAGAGTTAGGCTCTACTCCCCCTCTCCCTCCGAGCCTGAGATGGGATCCACCGAACGCCTGCTGGTTTTTGCCAGGCTGAGCTGAGCTAGGCCGAGCCATCCTGCAGGACAGACAAACGGACTCCATTTAGGAGAGGCTTGGTTATTATGGACTTACGATGTTGAGTGTTGTCCGTCCGTTATGAATGGGTCCTGCAGAGGACCCAGCTGTATAAAGGTCACTTGAAAGATAGAGACTGCTGACTGCCCTCACAACAAATGGACAATAAGCAGGTACAGTTGCAGGTTACAGTACTGCAGCTGTGCCTCGACATCAACCTGTTGAGGCCCTCCGACACTGACAGATCCTACTTCCCAAGAACAGTCATGTTTTTTTTTACCTAGTACACAGAACATAAGGAGACCGTGGTGGTAGACCTCCTGGCAGAAGGATTTATACATCCACATAATGATGGCTGTAATGTACGTGCGCATGTGTGCTCTGTGGATATTAATATTGCATAACCTGTAACAGGTGGAAGCTAAATGAGATTGTCTCCTGGAATATTTATCTGATGCTGCCTGTCTCCCTCTGTACATCCTCTAATTAGAAGATGGTTTAGAAAATGCAGATCCTGTAAATTATAAATGGGTCTCACCAGGGGGGGGGGGCACCAGGATCTTTAAACCTCCAGCCAGTAAATGATGAGGATAATTCTGCATTTCCATCTTCCTCTCTCTCCTCCTCTCTGTCTCCCTTTTGTTTTTGAGAGTGATTACTCCTCTCTGAAACCTGGAGCATACATCTTGCTGTTCTTCGTGTCCTGTCCCTCCCCAGTGGTCATGCCATGCTGAATGTTTGTATTATAATTAATTTGTAACTGCATTTATATATACAGACATGTACAGAATATTAATATCTTATGAAGGTGTGGCTGAATATGTAACCAGGCAAGACTGTAACAGCTAAAACCCTTGCACTGAGTAAGAACTCATTCATTTAAGTGTTGTGTAAAGTGAGACCAGGGCCTGCATATTGTTCAAGCATTCTCGTGTGTGTATGTGTCTGTGTGCGTGCACACATGCACGTGTGTGTGCTCGTGGTTGTGTGCTCACGTGTGTGTGTGTGGTTTATATTGAATAACAGCGTTGACTCATGTTGAGGTCCTGTCTGATTTTGCACCCCTGTTTAAAGAACTGGTCTTTTATTAGCCTATTTTTTGTGTTAGTTTCATTTTTTAGTATCATCTATGTCTAATTGAATCTAATGAGTTTTGAAAGTTCTCAAAACAGGGAAGTATTTTTCTCCTTCCGTAGTCTTTCATTCATGGGGGTGTTTTCTTTTATTAGATGGTGCAGGATGTAAGGTTTTTCTAAAGTGCAGTGCTTTGGTGGAAAGCAGGTCTGGCGTTTCATCCAGAGGCTGGGTCCAGTAAGGAAGGCCAGTATTCGGCCATTATTAATACTGCAGAGCAACTCCCCAGCTGGCTGCCTCAGTAATTATTTGAATCACATTTGCTTCCATTTTTATGAATAGGTTTATTGGTCCTTGATGCTGTATCTCGGGGAAACATCTGGCTTGTAATTTGAGGTTGAAATGCTTTAGCAGCGTCTCCTGTAGCTCAGACATGAGGTGTTTTAGCATCTTGTCGCTAATGTTGTCGAGCCCACTCACTTTCCTGAATTTGGTTTCTGTTGTCCTCAATGTAATTTGAAAGTCAATTATATTTTGATTAGTCTTGATAGTCTTTTTAAATTTTCTGATCAGATTAATTTTTTTCATTGCCACCTGATCGGGATAGTTGGCAGTAGAGTAGTTGGCAGTAGATGCTAAATTTTTTGGGTGCTGTTAATTGGTGCTGTTTTTTTATAACTCCCGGAATTAGTTTTGGTCAGTTGCCTCCTAACATTTATCAATCTTTTCAGTCATTTATTGGCTTTTTCATGTGCAGGAGTTGCTTGTGCTGTTTAATGTGGCCTGTGTATATTTGACAAATACTGTGGCTCTTGCATGAGACTCTCTGTATATTGTAGAGTGATATTGTCGGGTTTTATGTTAGATTCACATGCTTGGCTGGTTTAGTTTGTTTCAATTGATAAAGTTTTTTTGTGTTCAGTGTCAATGCCAATGTTTCAAAAATGTCATTTATATTGCTGGTGGCTAAATTAATTCCACAATTTATCTGGCATTTCACTGTCTGGAAATTTGGAAGAGGCTGATATTTTTGTGCTATTTTTGCTTGCATTTTAAGTAGGTTTTGTTTTTAGTCCATGTACACCTTTGTGTAAAGGCTTTCAGGTGGTGGGAACTGCCACTGCTGTTAGTCTGCCCCTTTTAGGTGAAGGACAGTGTGATTGATGTTTACGTACCCTAAATGCACTGGGGTTTTTTGGTCAGTGTTAATGGTTCTGTAGTCTCCAAGATAACTACCTATTACTGAGCTGTATGACTCTCCCAAGAGGGTCCCCTGGTTATTCTGCTAATTGTTTATAGACCCAGTCCTTCATAGAGACGCAGTACCTAGTTCCCCACTCTTATTGACCACGCTGTTAGTGTTCCACTTGGTAATGGGAGTGTGCCACCGAGAGGGGTCCCCTAATACATGGCCATTACCTGCTGTTCTGAGGTAGAACTAGGCATTACTAGTCCTGGCATTGAGACCAGCATCCGTCACCATAGAGCCCTGAGCTTGGAAATGAGTTATTTCTTTTTGTAAGCTGTAGGAATAGTCCTCTTTTAAGCAGGGGAGTACTGAGGGGTCTATGTATATGGCACAGAGGTAAGAGTGTTCAAAGTGTTGGACTCCTTTTGTTTATAGCCAAATGTGTGTTTCTTCTCTTTCAGCTAGCGAGAAGGAGTCTTGGAATTACTCTTGGGACCACACTATTATTATGTCATTCTTATTTATATTCACACCATTGTGACATATCTCTCCCTCTCTTTATGTAAATTCTGCTCATATAAAAGCCTTTATTGGCATGACTAAGTTTCCATTTGTACTGCGTGTGAGGCATATTCTCTCTGTTTACCTACATTTATGCATTAATCTTCAACATTTAGTGAATGAAATCACCACACATGCAATATATGTAGGAATTAAATTAAAATTTTATCGAAATCAATGTTTACACAGGGGGTCCACCAGTTAGAATTAAATTATGAATGATCATTGGTAGCTTATTGCCTGCTGCACTGTGATGAGGCCAGATTTATGCCAGTGGTCCATGAGAGAGAGAGAGAGAGAGAGAGAAAGAAATAGGTGTGTGTGGGTGCGTGTGTGTGTCTCCCTCTCTGTCTTAGTCCTCCAGGGCACCAGTTCTTCATTGTCATAGCACCATGGTATCTGCGGAGGACTCTGTGATGTACTCTCTAAACGCTGTAAGGACCAGCCTGTTCAAAAAGGTTCACAATGCCCTGAGTGCATTTGCTGTTTTTGGCTGCCGCTCAGTTACGGCCCCACAGTCAAGCCAGAAATCCTCCCTACCTTACTGGCACTTCAGCCTGGGGGAGTTTCCTGTTCCCGCGGAGAGCTCCATTCTCAGAAAACGGATCTGTTTGGAGATTCAGGAGCCTGAATGAGCCGCGCTGTCGTCACGTTTGACGTGGCCTGCGCTGATTCCCGTACTCTCCCCAGTTGTGAAACCGAACCCGGCATTGTGGGAATGTCCAGTTTAAAGGGTGATAACTGTTCATCATTTGGATGCATGATCATCAATTATTTAATATTACTTCCTGTGCTGTGGCTCAGGGACATGGAATGAGGTGTGTTTTCCACATTATTTCAGCCAATCGTTTACCACGATTCAGGATGTCTTAGAGACACATCACATGTGCACGCTTTTTTGTTGTTTCTTTTATCTGGCACGTTCTGCTTACATTTCCACGCAGCTAGATGCAGCTTACATTCCAGGTGAGCATCAAAAAGCGAACTGCTGTCTGGGAGGGACGGAGACAAAAAATATGAGTGCATGGCAGTCTTGAACTGAAGTGGAAGGAGACGTTAGTGACTGCTTTTTGATGCCGCTTGGTTGGGGAGACTGGTGGACAGCATTTGTGTGGAGCTTACAACAATTTCAGTCATTTGCAAGCGCTGTTTGTCTCTGCCGGGACACCAGTACACAGTTTTTGTTGGTGGCCTTCAACAACTGTAGCACTAGGTTGTTTTGATATGCCGTTTGTTTCACTGGGACATGTAAGACTGTATTTTTGGAATCACCTGTTCCCCGTCAGTTCCCTGAAGTCCAAAGATGGACTATTGTCTCTGTGCCATCATTGTAAAAGAAAAAACAAAAAACTAACTTCAGTGGTAGCTGGAACCGAGAAGATAGAGCTTGTGCCAGAGGAGAGCTCAAGAGTCGGTGAGTTCACTGTGGCTATCTTGGTTTGGGAGGTCTGCCTTGGGCCAGATTTTGGGGTTGTTTGTTTGCTTTAATACACTTCCATACAACACACAGTCGGGTTACACTAGCTATTCCCCTTTTAAAGGCATATCTCAGCATTTGATTGTGAGCCAGGGGGTAGCAGGATCACAACGGCATCAAGCTCCGTGCTTCGTGCCTGTGACTCACAGGGAAACATTGCGGACTGTTATTTGGTCGAAGGCCCCGTCGTATTTGATATCGGTTTGAACCGTGTGTCGGAATGCCACGGCTGCTCGCTAATGAATGGACAGCGGAGGACTCTGGGATACCTCTGAGAGGGAGGCCTGCGTAAGAGACCGCGAGATTAAAACCCAGCACGAGTACCCAAAACAAAGGCCTATTGTGGCTGCTCTGAATCCTCCACGGATTGGAGTGAAGGCCGCCGTGGAAACCTCTCTCTGACAGATTTAGAGCTGCCCGGGGGCTGTCGAACGTTCCTAGAACCTCTCCAGTAATTACACGTAACACCGTCGGCGATGTCCAAGGTCATTTAATGCAGGTGTCACCGATACCGAGCGATGTCTGATAAAACACTTCAGTAATGAATCTCTCGTCCTGGGTGGGGGGGGGTCACCCCAGAACCAGGGCTCACTTTTCCAGCACCGTCTTTGTGCGCGGCCCAGAAGAGGCAGCGCCGGCCTTCAAATATTAACGACTCTGTGAGAGGGACAAAAGGTGCGGACAAACGATCGCTCTCCTGTCATTGGCCGAGGGCCCACCTGACATCACCTGACCGGCGGAGTTGTGCGGCTGCCAAAGGACCGCGGGGGCCGTGGAGGGAGCAGAGTGAGCTCCGAGTGCTTCCTGATCAGGGGAACGGAGTCTCAGTGCTGCATAGCAGTTGTTTCAGTCTGTCCACAAAGGCTGTTGAATCATTAGCTTTAATCTCCAGGCCTCATATGTGTGGTTCATAAACTACTTTTATAAAGCTGTCCAAAATTGTCAGTCTGTGAGATACGGTGGGGAAGGCTGAGGGGTTGGCTTCCCATTAACCTTTGTATAGTCAACAGCAGACATTATAAATATGTGTGTGTGTGTGTTTTCAGGTGTGTGGAACCAGAGGTATATTCAGATATATCCATTTCGTTGGTACAACCGCTATTATTGCAAGGTTCTCCGTGTTTCTATATTAACTCTCATTTGCAGTGTCTAACCAGATGAGGTCATTGAATAATGTCAGTTCCCTTGTGTGAAATAGGGATTTTTCATCTCATATTCATGGTGCTGTCCTTGGGCTGAAGGGAGACAGAGTGAACATTCTACACACAGTTAGTATTGTGTTAAAACCCTAAAAATAAATGAGAACTCACTGCAGACAAAACAAAGGCTCCCCTATTTAGTTCAAACCTTCAGAATGATTTGAGGAAGTATCTACAAAGAATTCTTTGGGGGGAAGGAGGTATTCCTGAAAGAGAACCTCGCATTCCAGGTGATCTAAAATAATCCTTTGCTTTGTCCTTGTGTCTCTTTCAGAGGAAGAGCTGAGAAAACTGCGGGAGGAAACGAATATTGAAACGCTGAAACAGGAGCTGGAAAGAGAAAGGTCGAAACGAATAGACCTGGAGCAGAAAATGAACGAAGTGCTCAAATCGAGGTGAGGGCAGGACTCTGACGCCATCCGGTTCGGTCAATATCGCACCCGGGGCGGTCCGTGGACCTCGCGTTCCTGACTGCCTGCCGGCTTCTTCCTGTGTAAATGCCATCCCCCCGATCAAAGCCGGTCACATGACTCCGAGGGACGGCTCGGGGCGCTGCAGGAGGGGTATCACTCAGGGAGGGTTAAAAATAGACGCGCCCGCTCGCCCACTCGCTGGTTGGCGGGGAGTGGGAATTTCTCAAGGAGCAGCCCTTGTGGCCCGGTGACAAGCCTGCCATCTGTGCCGTTATAGGGGCACTATGTGTCAGAGCCCCAGGGGCGAGACACTCCCACTGCCACACAAAAAAAAAAGTCACGCCCGGATCTTCCCTGTGTAATTTGTGTGGTAGATGACACATTATTTTATAAATATTTGAAATCTAAATATAATCACAGTTGTCTAACAGTCTGTGTTGAACCTCTCTGGTGCCTTACACATGGCTAGCAGTGTGATACTGACCCTGGTGTAGAGAGGAGAAGAAATGGCACGATAGATCCTCCCTCATTTCAGGCATGACTGAGGCAGGAAAGGTGTCAGTCACGGGTAGAGAGACCCTCACAGCACCAGAAACAGCCAAATAAATAACCACATATTACAGCCCAGGGGAAAGGGGAGGGTGGGAGGTTCTCAAAAGCTCAGTCTTATTAGTGTTATGGTAGCTTGTGTATGCAGTCTTCATTTAACATGATCATGGATCAGTTTTAACTTTTTTAATATATGTTTATTTAATATATGATCATCCTGTGATGCTTTGAAGCTGTCCTTTGCTGATGCAGAGACCCCGTGGGTGGGAATTGTCCAGGTACCTTTTGGGAGAGAGGTTGCAGGTCTCACATTTGTCGTCTTTGTTCTCTCTGCTACAGACTGGAGGACTCGCCACCCCAGCCTCCTCCTAAACCACAGCCACCTGCTGCGAACGGGACAGGTAGGAGCCAAGAAATACTAACCTCACTTCCTGTATTTCACTGCGCTCAAGAGAAACTCTTCAGCCCAGTGAAAGTGTTTGATTGGGCATATCAAGCTTTTACCACTCTGCTTTTTCTTGGTGTGTGGTCATTGCATTCAACCAAATGCTTTTCCTGGTTGTAATTTTCCTGCCATGTTTCCTTTTTCAAAGAATAAAACTGATTCATGTTCCCATTATATACTGTATATAATATATAAGTGTACGTACCTGTGTCAAATGCAGCTGTTTCCAGAGAGCTCCATTGCTTGTTTTTCTGCCTCAGCGGCTCCCATTTTAGTTGGGCCCGTATCAGGGTGACATTTTCCCACCCACAACCCCTGCTGTGCTGTCTTGGGTACCTGCTGTTTCCCTTCACCTGCCACGGGCAAACTGGGGCCTTATCATAGAGGCGATGAAGCCAGCCAGGGGCAAAGGGAACCACAATGATAACTGTAACCTGTAGGCTGGGAGTGTAGTAGATTGGGACAGAGTCAGAGAGCCTGGGAGAGTATGAGACAGAATGGGAGAGTCAGAGAGGGCTGGAGAGAGTGTGAGATTTGGGTGCATCAAAATAATTCATATCCTCAGAGATACAGAGGGCCTCAGAGACTCCCAGTGAATGCTGAGCTGGAGGGAAAAGAGCACCATGTAGGAGTCGAATATGATGAATATGTTAGCATATCTAAGCCTCACGTTGACACTTGGGATAAGGGGGGTGTTCGACCGATGGCACCTGTGTTGGTGTCTGCTCTGGGGGAGGGCAGGGAGTAGGGTGTGCGGAGGGAGCTTCCTGTTCTAAAACAAGAAGCAGGTCTGCATGGAACTGCATTACGGGAGAACGACAGGAGTGACACTGAATGTGTCATAAATGTGTGTCTTTTTTGTTATTTCCACTTTATTTTGCACGGCCATGAAGAGTCGCAGCAGGCCTCGCTGCTGGCCTCCAGTGTCCTCGCTTAAACCATCCGAGAGGGCTTTAACACTCTTTTAATAAGTGTTTTTGAATGAACAAATTAGTTGTCATGACACTTGTGGCCTGCAAGTCACCTTTGTTGTCCCAGAGGATAGCAGAACTAGGATGTGATTTTGAAGTGGCATATTCAGATCCCAGCGGCCGTCTCTAGAGAGGAACAGGCATCTAGCTGTGTGATATTGGTTATTATTTTTGAAAAAGGCAGGAAGAGCATGTTGAGGATCAGTGCTGACGGGGAGCTGGATTGGCAGTACATGTAGGAAGGAGTGTGGATCTGTGGATGAGGAGCAGTAATGACTACTTTCATGGAAACATCAATCTGATGAATGTCAGCATAAGCTTTTGTTTTTGCCCTTTTTTTTGGAAATGGGTTAAAATTTGCAGATCAAGTAATGTAGGGCAGACAGCCCCTTGTGTTAAAGTTCAGAGCTTCCTGTACCAAAGCAGACATGCAGTACATTTTCTTCAGACAAAGGAGGTGGAGGAGCAACAGCAGAAAGCTCTGTGAAGTAAATTGGGTTAATGGGTTTGGAGTATTGGGTGTGAGTCACACACTGACACTTAATGGAGGATGTTACGGTGCTGTATTAACACCGACCTCTGTTTCAATGGCAGATAAACAACGTGAGACGCTGTGCTCTCGCATGCAGAAGTGGCTGTATGACAAGTTCGGGGTCTACATAGAGGACTTCCGCTTCCAGCCTGAGGAGAACACGGTCGAGACTGAGGAACCGTTAAGTGCTAAAAGGTAAGAGAGCGTGACCATTGGACCTGAATTCTAAAAATGTTCTACTGACTGTTTAGGCTTACGTCAGGGGTATTGAAAATGAGTCCATTATCGTTAAGATCAGGCCTGCATCTGCACAACCTCCCTCTACTGTTGCAAAAGCAGTTTATATCAAGAGCCTTCTTGAAATGTGAAAATGTTTTTATTAGTCTTGAACATATAGGTTGTATACTGCTATGTGGTGTTTACCCCACCCTCTGGGAGAGACCACCAACCAGAACAGTATCTGAATGCTGTATCTGCCTCACAGCAGTTAGAGGGCAGCAGTGTGGCACAGTGGTAAGGAGCAGGGCTCATAAGCAAAAGGCTGGAGGTTGGATTCCCTGCCGGGGCTCTGCTGCTGTACCCTTGGGGAAGGTACTTACCCCACAATCGCCTCAGTAAATATCCAGCTGTATAAATGGGTAGAACTGTAACCTATGTAAGTTGCTCTGAATAAGAGCATCTGCTAAATGGCTAATCTAATGTAAAGTAGAGGTTATATAGAGCTAGAGCCAAGCAATTAGGCTATGGGCATGCTCACCCATACATGCCAATGCAGGATACATATCACAACAGTCAAATCTATGTGTAAAAGTTTTTTTTGCTATGGAACACAGATGATGGCTCATTGACGGGCTTGAACAGCATCACTCCAGTCCCTATATAACAGAGTGGCTGTTACCCCATTACACTCTAATGTAGAGAGGGTGTAAATGTGCTCAGTCTTTAATGGGCTTTGAGTCTGGCAGTAAACAGCGTTTATTGGTGCTGTCCATCAATGCGGCCATGCCGGATTGGCAGGTCTTAACTTAGCCGAGGAAACCAGTCACGTGGGCTCCCAGAAGTTTCTCGGGCACTTGCTGTCTAGATGCCCTTAATGTGTTACAAATGATAGCGCATTGCACTTTTCACATTGCTGAAATGTGGGTACAGTTAGAAACCTGGAAACATGCTTTCCAGTGATGTGTCTGACCCCTGGTGGCTGTCTGACCACACGGCAGCAGGGTCAAAGCTATCCTATGTGTGGTGTGTAAAAAAAAAAAAAAAAAAGACCTCAGTTCTTCTGAGGTTGTTTCAGCATGATGGATGCAGAATGATGCTGCAGGCCCTGCCCCATGGAATCATGGGTAGGCCCGGACAGCTATTCACACTGTGTGGAGAGTGGAGAGAGGAGTTAATTTAAAGAAACCAAGCAGAAGTCACTGACCTTGGAGAGAGGGATGGAAAGAGGAAGCGAGAGGGTGGGAGGTGGAGAGAGGGAATTCGAGGGGGAGATGGAGGGTAAGTGATTATTTGTCAGTCTGAGCTGGCTCTTTCAATATGGAGTGACTCAGAGCCTGCAGAATGTGGCAAGGTCTCACACCTCCGCTGTCAGGAGGACATGTCTTGTCTTAGACAGCATTGCTTGCGTTCCACTGTCTGTTCACCAGAAGGATGCAGCAGTTCATTTTATAACTCTGCCTGTTGTCCTTTCACCTCTTCCAGGTTAACAGAAAACATGAGACGACTCAGTAAGTATTATAAAACTTTGCACTGAGGATTCATGTCAGCTGTATGTAAAGCGCAAAGATGATATAAAAATATCATCAGTCTCCTTTTCCTCATTAATATATCTACATATTTACCACATTTTCTTTCATCACAAGGTCTTTGCGCGAGAGCCCTCAATGATATCGAGTCTCTTTTCTGTTTGATGGGAGATTAATCGTGTTGTCAAGGTGACGGGCTTACGTTGTATATCTGTTTATCTCTGTTTTCAGAGCGAGGTGCCAAACCAGTCACAAACTTCTTAAGGAACCTTTCTGCCTTATCGAACTGGCACTCGGTGTACACGTCAGCGATCGCCTTCATAGTGAGTCATCCAACACCCCCACACCCCACACCCCCCACCCCAGCCCAACTTAAACGTCTCACCTGAATGATTGGATCAAGCAATCGGCCATCACTCACCACCTGCTCTAAGGATTCAGACCTCTCCGTGGATCACAGATAACCAGATTCAGACAATGGCATTTATAATCAGAGAGTAGAAGTACAAACATTTTGAAGAAGTATTTGTAGAATACAGTATTTTGGAAGCAATACTTCCTGTGTCCCATGTAAGAGAGAAGGAATATTGGTCCGTGTTTGCCCTCCTATTTCACAGGCAGTGCATTGCTCTGAATTCTGGCACATTGTCTCTCTTCTATGACTGATCACTATCCTTGATCAGTTTTGCCAAAAAATGTGAGAGATTTTAGGCAGGTCAAGTCACCATGAAGCAGGCAATTGAGCTTGTAAAGAAAAGGATCAGGTTCAAAAATCTGCTGTACTGCTGCTGTGCCCTGGAACAAGGCACTTTACCTGAACTACTTCGGTAAATATCCATCTGTGTTAATGTGTTAATTGAAAAATACAGGTAATATAAAGCCAGACAAACGCATATAGTGAAGAAGCAATGGGTTAAAATAATGTTTTCTGAAGGTAGTGTTGTGAATGAGAGTTAAGGCTGTCGGTCTAGGAGTGTTGTTAGACTGGTCCGCCACTGTTGCTCATTCATCTTGAATGGATACACTTCTGTTCTTTTGTGCTGGAAGTCGCGCTGGATAAGAGCATCTGCTAAATGAATGTAATGTAGTGCAACATTATGGGAGAATGCAAGCTCTGACCTGCATTTTCTCCCCTCTCTCTCCTCCTGTCTGTCACAGATCTACATGAATGCTGCATGGCATGGGTGGGCCATCCCCCTGTTCCTGTTCCTGGCCATTCTGAGGTTGTCCTTAAACTACCTCATTGCAAGGTAACTCCTTTGACCTGGGCCCAGTCCTTATTATGAATAACTAGACAGAAACACTCTGGCTGGTGGTGGTGTGGGTTGATGGGGGGGGTTGTTCAAAACGGATTTTCATTTGGCGATGGTGTGTGGAAGCGACCTTTGAATCAGTGAAAACGGTACGCCCGCTGGGAGGAGGAGATTACGTCCCCCGGTCAAGAGCAGAAATAGCTCCGCGGGTGTGAGGGAGGGTGTCATGTGACCGTGTCCATGGCGATGAGTGATTCGATGGGGTGAGCAGAGGACAGATGCTAGGCAGAGGGAGGGATATTGATGAGTACCCTCGGAGGGGAGGGGCGATCGGTTGATTACATTTACATTCATTTGGCATACGTTTTTATCCAAAGTGAGGCAGAGTACAACACAAGCCATATAAGGAGTCAGCAATATTAGAAGCGCTGCATGACCAAGTTTCAAAAGTGTCCCAGACGAGGTACAAGGTAGCTCGCAGAGATACAAGTGCGTGATTCATATGATTCATAATGTGACGTGCTCGCATTGTAGATGGGGTTTCAAAGTCACTGGGAATTTTCGCTTCCTGCATTCACAGTGTATGATGTGACCCTGCTCTTATTTCAGGGGCTGGAGGATCCAGTGGAGCATCGTGCCTGAAGTCTCCGAGCCTATGGTACGAGCTGTCCTGTGTCACATGACTTCCTGTGCGTGTCTCTGCAGGGCTTACATTGAGGTCCTGGTCACTTATAGTCCCTGTAGCATTTAATGTGCTCTCTTGTTTCGTAGGAACCACCAAAAGAAGACCTTACGGTTTCAGAGAAATTCCAGTTAGTCCTCGATGTTGCACAGAAAGCACAGGTAACCCTAAGGATATTTCCTTTATCGTCACCAGATTTAGAATGAGATCACCTAACAGTAGTTAGACACCTAAAACAGTGTGAAAAGCCGCAGTTTCACACCCTTTATGTTCTGTTTCTCCTTTCTAGAACCTCTTTGGTAAGATGGCAGATGTCCTGGAGAAAATAAAGAAGTAAGTGAACAATGTTTGAGATCATTTAAGCACATAAACAGGTGACAGACTATGTTGGCACCTCCTGTGTGTGAATGCATGTGTGGGTGTGTGTGTCTGTTTGTAACTTCACTGGCTACCCCTGTGTGTTCATGTGGGTGCAGCCAAAGATCTTTAACTCATATGTGTCTGTATGTTTGTGTGTGTGCGTGTGTGTATGCGTGCGTGTGTGTATGTGCATTCGTGTGTGTATGTGTGTGTGTTGCAGCCTCTTCATGTGGGTGCAGCCTGAGATCACTCAGAAGCTGTACATCGCTCTGTGGGTGGCCTTCATCTCTTCCTGCGTCCTGCCCTACAAGCTCATGGGCTTCATAATCGGTGAGAGCTCGCAATCACCTCATAACAGCAGCCATTTCAGAGAGGAGCATGTATGGGAATGTGTGACATCAACAGACATACACAGATGAACATGGCTGACCAGGCATACACTTGCATTGCAATACATTGTCATTTAGCAGATGCTCTTATCCAGAGTGACTTACATAGGTTAAAGTTTTTGCCTTATCCATTTATACAGCTGGATATTTACTGAACCAATTCTAAGCTAAGTACTTTGCCCAAGCGTATAGCAGCAGTGCCCCAGTGAGGAATTGAACCGGCAACTCTTCAGTTACAAGTCCTTCTCCTTACCACTATGCTACACTGCTGACCCGTACATTTACATTAGCACTACTCCTGCAGGCTCACATTCACCTGACCCAGGATCAGTGCTTAAAGACTGCCGAGGAACATCTGCATAGTTAAAGCCTCAAGAAACGCGGGGGGTTCTTCAGTTGTTACTGATTTGCGTTTTCCCGTTTCCATCTGGCAGGGGTGTACGCGGGGATAAAGTTCTTCATCATCGACTTCCTCTTCAAGAGCTGCCCGAAGCTACGGGACAAGTACGACACGCCCTACATCGTGTGGGCCAGCCTGCCCACCGACCCGCAGCTGAAGGAGCGCTCCAACGCCACGCTGTCCCGACGGGTGAGGTCTCCCGCAAGCACCCCGCCCCCCCGGGACACTAAGCCCCGCCCCTTCTGCTCTGTTGACCTGTCCCCTGCATTCTGGGTGTGGCCACCTGGCTTGTTAATATTCACGTTCACCTCTCCAGACTGGCATTCACTCACAACCCTGGAGGACATTGTCCTGTACCGTGGTTTTCCTGTGGGTGTTTTCTTCTTTTTGGAAATGCCTTCTCTTACCCTGGTTTATTGACTTTTTTTCCCACCCCGATAAATCACCTCTTAAAATTAATTTAATAAATTGACAGACTGATGCCAATATTATTTCAAAAAAACAAGAGAAGGCAGAAATTTGCCATGTCATTCTCACTGTATGCGTGCGTGTCAGTGCTCTTGTGTGCTTGCATGTGCTAGTGCACGTGTGTGTGTGTGTGTGTGTGTGTGTGTGTGTGTGTGTGGTGTCTCTCAGACCTATGACACATGACCGTGTTCCTGTTTGTGTGCGTGGTTGCTGGAGCTGGGTGCCATTCCGCAGTGACGGTCACATGTGTCCTCTCTCTTTGCTGACCCTGCAGTCATGGCGATGGGTTGTGTAGTGACTGTCATATGTGTGTTCTGTTTCTCTCTCAGCTCTCTGGCTATGAGAAGGTAGGGACCCCTGTGTGCTCTGATCTGACAATGCCTGTGTGTGCTCACCACTAGCCAACCTTACGTGTTTGTGTGTGTGTCTGCGTGGGTGTGTGCGTGTTTGCGGTTAGAGACAGACCCCGTGACAAGGGCTGTGTGTGTTTGTGCAGAAATGGATCAAAACATGTCCCGCTATGCTTACATTCTGATTCAGTATTCAGGAAACAAAGAGACTTTTGACTTTGGCTTTAGACTGTGACTCCAGTACCTGCATAAGCTGGTTTGAGTCTCAGCCAGAAGCACACGCCATTGAATTCCTGGTGTGAATGGACAATAGGGCAGGGACTTTTAATCTGTTAATGCATCTTGGTCTAAAAAATCATTCATTTATACTACCAAGGAAAATCAATCAGGACAGTCCTATGTGTGCTCCTTATGCAGCCCACATTGTAACAAATCATTTTTCACTTTTTCCCGTCTGATGGGCAGTACCACACTGCCCAACCTCTTGTGGGATGTGCCAAACTTCCAAAGCTTTGAGTTGGACCAAACTGCCTGACCTCTGATGAGCAGTACCAAACTGCCTAACATCTGGCAAGCTCCTACCTAACAGTTTTATATTAAAATTAGATGATAGAGTAAGTTTACCTCTGTTTGAAGTGCAAATTCTGGGTTAACAATAAACTGCACATATCTTGCTAGCTGACAATTGTACGTGTACAAGATTTTTTCAACCCAAATTTTTAATAGATTTATGGAAAATAACATTCTTATTTTGGCTGCTTTGTCTCATTTATACATATATACTTTGTCCACTGATCAAGGTTCACAGGAAGTATAGTCTAGCCCAAATTATGCTACCATTTCAATAGATACACAGAATACTGAGTGTAAAATTAGAGAGGGTACAGATCTTTTCTATTGAGCTAACCATCTTCCTACATACCAGCTCTAGGTTTGGGAGAATTAATATGAGGGGCATGAAGGGCGCATCCATGTTTTTTGTGAAATTCGGTGTCCTAGCCCTGCTGACCATAAATAAGACTTAGAGACTGTTTGGATCCATTTTCATGGACATGCTCAGTAGAACCCCAACATTTTTTTTCCTGTGTGTTTTGGGGGTACCTCTGTTGGTATAACCAAAAATCAAGCATTTTAAATGCATACAGTAGATTTAGTGTTGTGTTTAGTTTTAGTGCTACAATAGCTCAGCTACCCTGTTTAAGCTGTAGTGTTTAACTTTTGTTTTGAAGTGACTTTTTTATTCTTAAATGGTTGAGAAAATATACCACAACTGTATCATGTACTCATACTATTTAATCCCATGTTATTCATAATATTAGACCAAAAATGTCCTGTGTAAGGGGGACAGGGGACACTGCCTTCTCTCCTGCCTGTCCTTTGTCACCTCTTGACTGCAGTCTTGTGTTGTCATTCTTCACCATTGTAACAGTATTATAAAGTTGATCTAGTATGCTGTGTAAGACCCCCACAAGTTGTTTTTTTGTTAAAGATACTGGAATCCCTTCCTTAGTGTTTGTATGTATATTATCTCAAACAGTTAGTGTGTATCCAGAAGATATGCGTTTCCTCTTCTGAAGTAACTGTTTGGCTATATTGATTTTAACGCTCAGTGGAATTTACTCTTTGGTTTTGCATTGGTTTGGTATAAAAAATGAAAAGTCCTGTACACTGTCTTTAGCCTGAGAGTCAGGTGGATGGATGGAAAGTTGAGTTTAAAATAGCCTGAGCCTACTTCCAATCGGTGAGAGAAGGGAAAAAAAAACCCCTAAATGGAGGAAGTTTGAAAAGGATGATTATGAAGGATGAGCAGTTGTATCTGCGTGGGGGGAATTGAAAGTGGCCTTGAGCATGCACGTGGCATGACCTTTGCTCTGCACCCACAGAACCGGTGACACCAATGTCTCAGAGAGGAACCGACACATACACATTAACTATATCAACCAACAGAGAGCGTGCATCTAATCTGACTGTATCCACTGCTCGATCACGTCCTGAATGGAAAGGGTGCAATAATAATACAATTGGATTGATTGACTGACTCACAGTAAAGTTTCTGACACTTACCTGTGTACAAATGTGACAGACACACAGGTATTAAGGTAACTTACATTCTGCGTTCTGTTTGTATTATTTTTTACGTCAGTTTTTTCTGAAAGTTTTTGTCCTGTGACAAATGAAAATTATCCATTATAATCCCAGTTTCACATCACAAAGATCACAAAGCCTTGTCTCTCTTGAGCAAGTAAAAGGTGTTCATAACAGGCACGCTATCAGTGTTCAGAGCTGATGTTACACATTGCCATAAAACCCTGCTTAATCTCGGTGAACTTTCTTGCCAACGGTCCCAGTGAGAGAACATCTGAGCCCCTCTCACTTCAGTGCAAGGCTGCTGTGTCTGTTTAACCGGGGATGCGCGCGGTACGGATCCATCTCCACGAGACGTTGCTTTGCGCTTTGCACGAGGCCTGCCCCCCAACGCACTTTACGAGGAGCGAGGAGACCTGCGTTTGCTCTCCCCGTGAGACGCTGGTTTTCGAGAAACGTACCTGAAAGCGAATGTCATGTTGAATTCGGCGCGATAAAAAAGTAACGCTGGCCGCTGATTCGCGTAACCCCGAACTCCGCAGCCTCATCGTCCTCTTTGCATGTCGTGGGGGAGGCTGGCCGGCGCACGACTGACTCTCCGTCTCCCTCCGCCTCCAGATACAGCCCATGGTGTCTCGCAGTAGCCTGGCAACCAGCGTCCCGTGTGGCATCGGGCGCGAGGAGGAGGGCGGCCGGACTCACAGCACCAAAAAGGGCCCGTTCCACGAGGTGTTCAACCTGCCTGAGAGTGAGCGCCCCCTACCAGGTGAGCAGAGAATCGTCAGTAAATGTCTCACCCTACATATGGATTGTATCTGAAATGCATGCTACACAGTCACTCTGTGTAAGGGTGTGTGCTCATGATGTGACTGTGTGCCCTCAGTGTGTGAGAATGGATGGAGATGCTGCTTGATAAACAGGGACAGGAAGATGCCTACTGACTACATCCGCAACGGCGTGCTGTATGTCACAGAAAAGTAAGTGCTCTGTGTCCGTCTGTGTGTGTGTCCGTCTGTGTGTGTCCGTCTGTGTCTGTGTCCGTCTGTGTATGCATGCATAGGCAGGCAAATCTGTATCCTGATCTTACTTGAATGTGTTTGTGCTGTGAGTGAGTGTGTATTTGTGGTGCTGTTAGCCACCGAATGTAATGCACAATAACTGAGATGTTCTAGACAGATGAAGCCTGTCCTCCTCCCCCTCAGCTACCTGTGTTTCGAGAGCTCCAGCTCAAGGTCCAGCTCCTCCAAAAAGAACAAAGTCATCAAACTCATCGACATCACTGACATTCAGAAGGTTAGCATTCATCATCTCTGACCTTCTGGGAATGAAAGCACCACTTTCATAAGTAATCACATCAGTGCTATGTACTCTCAATTCACATTTTCCTTTTGTGTCTTTTTTTTCCCTCCAGTATAAAGTCCTGTCTGTACTACCAGGATCAGGGATGGGAATATCGATAGCTACACCCTCTACACAGAAGGTTTGAAAACCCAGAGAATTTGGACCTTCATGTCATACTGCTATAGATTCAATGCATGCTTTAAAGGCAAAGAAAACTTTTCAAACCATTCATGCCTAGTAAGGTAGTTGCTGTAGATCATGTTGTGTAAAAATCTTTTTTTCTAAAGTAGAGTTAGTCCTGGAATTTGTAAATGGTGTGGCTGCCACCCACTGTTGCTTTGTTGAGATGACAGATATGACTGAGCTATTTCCTGAGGCTTGTCCTCTGTTCTGGGACTGAAACGTATCATGTTAAGAGTCCCTCCCTCTCTCTGTTTCTCTCTCTCCTCATCCTCTCCCACAGCCTCTAGTTTTTGGAGCCATGATCCACAGGGACGAGGCCTTTGAAACCATCTTCACACAGTACATGAAAATAATGACCACCACCAACCCCGAGACCTAACAGCGGAGGAAGCACTCTGACTGTCCTCTGTCATGCCCCGCCCCCTCTCTGGTGTAGTTGTCGGGGAGACAGAAAAGGAGGTGTGGGGGGGAGGGGGGGTTGCGTATGTTTTCTTTGTACCTCACCGTGGTTGGAGCGCGGTGGTAGGACACACCATTTCCTTTCTGTTGGTGTGTGTGTACATGTGTCTATGCCTCCACCTCAGCTTCTGCAGGAAACGGAGGGAGAGAGGTACATTTCTGCACTCTGTGGCTACGGTGTGTGTGTGTGTGTGTGTGTGTGTGTGTCTGTATGTGGGGGAGATGTACTTCAACACTGGCATTTCACCAGGGGGGGCTGGGTCTCCTTTCCTGCTGGATACTTCTGCCTCATGAAGGAGTGTGCTCTGACTGGCCAGGCCTGGTGAAATTCTCTTCTTGTTGTCTTGAATTGTTATCACTGAAGGCCTTGCTTTAGGGGGTGGAGGGTGTTGCACTATAGTGCTTTGGAAACGTGAGAGAACTATTCCGCTGACAGCAGCGATACTGAAGCCTTTTATTTTTTTTTTTTCTTTCGCTAGTTTGCGTCACTGTTCTATGGACTGACACATGCACAAAATGCTTCTCATAAATGCCGCACACTTCTGGTGTCCTTTGTAAGCAACTGTTGACCAGAAATTTACCTACTGTCTCCTGAACCATTTCACCATTTTAGAGTGTAAAATATTTTTAACTGTGACCTTGTGGTTTTGATGTGATGTAATGATCTTTTTCATTTCTCAATCCAGAAGCAACTGAATGCGCTTGTCATTAAAATATACAGTAAGCCTTAAACAAGGTTTTGATCAGAGGACAGACAGTTTTACAAAACATGTAGAATGACTTTGGAAAGACCCTAAATTTGGCATTAGTTAGTATTTTTAATGGATTAGTGACAAGACAAGAGACCGATGTACTTAAACCTTGTGGGTGTGTTCATATCAGTGATAAAAATCCCACAAAAGTGTCAGTGAAAGGCAAGTGAATGGAGGACCATGGGTGGATTTTATCTGGTTGTTAGGCAACTGGCCATTTGAAAATGAAATCCACAATGGTCAACTTCCACCGTGATGCGGCACACACTGCACTGCAGTTGTGACAAAGTTCAGACTTGTTTCGGCTTCCATCTTGTCTTCACCACCCAGCTTTAATTTCCAAGATCAATCAGACTTTGTCCTGTCATTGGAAAAGGGGTAACGTCTATCGCTGATGTGAACATGACTTACACCAATCAAATATCCCACTAGAAGCTAGGTGAGGGATACATCATGAGAATTACCTCTGGGGCAATTTGGATTCAGTCCAATGTTTACTTCAGTCATTAAATTTTAAGTGATAAGGCACTGAAATCTTTTAACAGTATAGTAACAAAATGATCTGAAACATCACCTATGTCATTTTTTATTAATTTGTTTTTTCTGTGTGTAACTCCACACAGGGAGTTTGTTGTTTCTTATCTGTAACTGCAGGTAAAAAGCAAAAATCAAAATCTCAGTGGCCCTTTTGGAATGGCTGTCACCTTTCTAAATAAAAGCTGGACTTTTTCTTTGAGGAAGGTTTCATATTCACAAATTCAATGCCAAACTGTCTCTTCAGCTGTTGTCTGTGAGTTGAGTAGTTGGGTAGGTAATGTTTCACAAAAGTGTGCTTTCCCTTTTTTGTGTCTCCCAGGTTGCCATGGTCACTTGGTAGGCTTGGTATCCATGGGTAATAAGATGTGACTGGCTGCTATGGTGTCACATGGAAGTCTCACTGTGTGAGGTTCCAGTGCTGCTCTGTGATTCTAATGTGCCCATGTCTTTGAAAAGGCTGTCGCTCACAGACATGTTACCTAAAGGACAGGAGCTAGCCTGCTGTGACGTCAAGTGGCAGGCGTCAGTAGCCGCTTGCAGAGGTGCAATCCTCTAATCTTGCGGGCTCACAGTAATGTATGCTAAAGCTAGCCCCCAGAGAGCAGGAAGCTTGTCACATCTCTCATCACCTCACAGATACTCTTTTTTCTTTTACGAGTAGGTAGGAAATTATTTTTTGTATGAAAATGTTTGTCAGGCAAAAACATACTGTGTAATGTAGTAAACTGGGCTTTCACCAGAGAGCCTGAACCTGACCTGAAGCCTTTTTTAGTTAATACCACTAACTCTTGAAACTGTGTCCAGGTTCTTAGGGTGCCCTGTAGTAGATTATACTGAAGAAGCACAGAACGTTTTATGGAGGTTTTGCCAAACGTCACTCTCTTTATTTTATTGCTGGTCATGTTTTGCCTTGGCTGTAGCGTTTACAGAAGGTTGGGTTAAATACCAGTGAAAGAAGAGGCCAGTTTGACCCCCAACCCCCATTAGAGGGGAGGGGATATGAAGACTGGATGGAAGTTTCATTTCAAATTACGTCAGTGTGATGCAAGATCTTTGTGGTAACTTGACAATCTCTGCACACCTCTTTCTGACATTGAACAGGAGCAACATAGAGGTGACCTGGCCTTCACAAAGGTGTTGTACAGGTTTTATTTTTCTCTTTCATTTTACTGTGTTTAAAGCACATCTGGGGTTGTTCTGACAACATAACCTTTCCTTACCCTACCTTATTATACCATGCTTAATCTCTGAATGTATCCAACTGGAGCTTGAATTTCATTGTTCGTACTCAAGTCATCTGAAAAATTAGCTCCAAGCTGGCCTTTGGCTGGAACTGTCAAACGTTTCGTCGGGTTGGTATGACTGACCAAAAACCAAAACTGGGAATGAAGGTCTTTTTGCAGAGCACTGCTAATGACTTCAGGGAGCCTCTTGGATAGCCGTGGCGATGGTGTCATTAGGCTTGTGTTCAAGGTCAGGAACAGCCCGATATGTGCTTCCCACTGTGCTGTGTTCCATCCTGGGTCATTCCACTGGCTAAACTGGAGGGTAGGAAAACCATACTGACATCTGGACCGTGACACTGGAAGGATTTGTCTGCACCAATGAGGCGAAACCCCAAGCCCCAAGATTTTCCCAGAATCCCCCAGTCCTTCTAGGGGTCCTAATATAAAATAAAGTGGGGTTTTTTTTGGTGTTTTTCTGGTCCGATTTCACACTCATTGCTGGCGCTGGGGTGGAAAGATTGTCCTGGCTATTCAGAAGGATCCTCACTGAGTACTGCTATGTATTTGTGTGGTTCTTGGTGTTAAACAAAAGTATTAATTCTGACTGTGTGTACATGTTTGCTAACTAGTTTCATGAAATTCCCTAGTAGGGTATGACCACAGAGGAACATTAATTATACAGAAGAGATGTGAATACTTATTTGTAATGTGTGTCGCCGGTGTGCAAAGGCAGACGATAAAAGAAAAAAAAGGAATTTATATATATAAAGTAATGTAAAAAGCAAAAGAGAAATCCCTGTAAAGTTTTTAAAGAGAATGATGTCTATTGTAAAAAAAAATAAAAAAATGTGATGTACATTTTTTTTAATTGAAGTAAATGAATTTAAAGTAAATGTGTGTTTGTTTTTCTGTGCTGTCTCTTCCACATAGCAGTCCCCATTCTCAGAGAAGGCTTATACATTTTATCTTGGAACAGTCCAGCTGCAAAGGCAGGTGACTGCAGAATTTAGTGGAATTGCATTACATTACATGATCGGCATTTAGTAGACACTCTTATCCAGAGCGACGTCCGTAGGTTACAGTTTTTACATGTAATCCATTTATACAGCTGGATTTTCTCTGAGGCAACTCTGGTTTAAATACCTTGCTTAAGTGTACAACAGCAGTACCCCAATGGGGAATTGAACCAGCAACCTTTTGGTAACAAGCCCTGCTCCTTACCACTGCGCTACATGGCTGAAATTGAAAATGTAGATTGATTGGGTGAATCACTGCAGGGAACAGGAGAGAGTGAATCAAACCTTTAAAAGTCCTGACTCATTCTGAAGGACTGATTTAGACATTCCTGTCAGGTATGACCACTGGGGCTGGGTGTGTTTGTGTTCGGGCTCACAGGAAGTGCCTTCCGTCTGCGCGGTGATTATCCAGGTGCTAAATGAGATTAAATCTTTGATCTGCTGAAATTAATTGCCCCTTGGGTCTACTTCTGGCTTTAATTTTTTCCAACTCCGTTCTCTCTCTTTTGATAGCGCTCTATCTTTGGGCACAAGACTGCCGTGTTAGATCTCAGCAGACGTCTTCACTGACCTACGCAAGGAGAAATGCCTTCAGTGATTGTTTTAAATTCTTTCTTATTTCTGGTAAATGACTCTTTTGGACTGTGCTGTCAATGCTCTTGACATAACCTTTAGAGTGTAATTCCTTGTTAAAAATGCAGACTATTTCTGGAATATTGTAAATTACAAAAAAAATGCTGGTAAAATACATATTTTTTCATCTTTATGTGTGCAGATCACACACAGGCACTTGCAACAGCACAAGCCGCTCAACAGCAAGAGCTTGAGTTTGCAGTTGTCATAGCAACCTACATAGTCATGTTAGTCTAACTTTAGCAAATGTTTAGACGCAGTGCAGTGGCCAAAGTTGCAGTTCAAAACTTGACCACATGGTGTCACTAGAGGACAGTAATTCAGAGAGGCTGCAGATGAAATTGCGTGTTTGCCATAGCCTCCAGTAGCACCAGATGAGGCCCCCACTTCAAACTGATTGCCTCAGCCTGCTCTATGATTGAGTGTGAAACATGATTGAGTGTGAATCACTGATAGCAATGCTCTCAGGCATTCCCTGGCGTATACTGATGACATCACAGCAAGACCATTTACACCCCACACTATACATTGTTAATAGAAACAAGATAAATCATGAGACATGAATTCTGAACTGCCTGTGCTGTCCATGTCTTCCCCTAGAGGCAGAGCTACCCATGGACTCTGAATGCTAATTTTTAGACTGCAGTCTATCGGTGAGCCTACTGGAGGACTCTTTTAGCTTGTTGAGTCAATGTAAAATGTGTGCTGGTGTGGGTTCTTCTCCATTTTTACAACTGGATTTTTCCCATTTGGCACCAAGTGCAGCATCCTTGGGCACAGGTGTATCTCATCTGGGATTTTAACAACCTCCTTGTTACAGGTACAGAAACGCACAAACACTCTTTGAGAGACTTGATGAAAACAATAACCCCTCGATTGAGGGAATGCCCAGCACCTTGTTCGCTTCTGGGGAACGATATAAGCTTAGGCCTGCTCTAGCCCATCTTTGTAACTGCTAAATGAACACTATTAATCTCACCTGAATTTCCACCTTCTTTGTGAAAATTAAATTCTATCTTTCTATGTTGTTTCCTGCAGTACCAGGCCTTCACCAATCACTGTAATGTATTTACAGGAAAATGCATTTACAAGTATCCCTCCTGAGATAAGCTTGCATGTACACACACAGCACATCTTCTAAGTGCTAACACAGTGAAGACGTTCTGCCGAGGCCTCAGGGCATCTGGTGTCTACGTGAGGCGCTAACTACGCTAATCCGATAGTTAATTGGATTCAGTGTAACCCATGAAGGGGTAATTCTAAAGGCCATAGGCGGCAGGTGTGTCTGGCTTTCGTTGTGCTCCGGGTCAAGTCGTTTTTCACACCTGATCTTCCAGGTGTTAAGACACACTGTGGGGCTCCCCTGTCCTGTGGGACGGAGCCAAGCTGTGGGTGTGAGACTGATCACGTGACGCAAAATCTTCGAGCGTGCTCACAGTGAAACCTGGACACTTCCATACAGCTGTGTGTCATTTAACGTTTTTTTGTTTGCAAACCAAATAACGCGAATACTGTGCAGTGTTAGCATCCATGCCGGGCTGGCTGTTCCTCCTCTTTGCCTGATGCGATAAGGAGCAGCTCTACTGTCGTTTGAATTGTGCTGGTCTGCTGTGAGTGTTTTGATCTTTTTTCTTTTTCTGATCAAGACAATTCATTGTCTTCAATGAATACAATTCATTGTTTATGCATCACAGTGGCACGATCCAGATTCAGTTCTGCCTGGTAAGAAGGCCACACGAGAACCACTGTTGTAGTGAAAGTGAAGGACAGTATTCACAGCAATGTTGTTGTTTTACACTGAGAAGGTGGCTCTAATCCCAAATTAGACTTACGTACATACCTGTATGGAAAGTGATGCTGTGAAATGCACGTAAACTTTTTTAACCAATTCATCAGTAATTTGTTGTACCCACATCAATCATCTGTAAGGATCATTTTACAGGACCAGAAATTCTTCACAGTACTGGGTTTTTTCCACATAAGATGAGACTGAAAGTGCCCTAATCTGTCTGATCAGTTCTGGTAAAGACTTCCTGCAGAATAAAATGCTTTTTCCTGGTGGTTGTGCTGAACATCAGATACAGACAGAGAGTGTTTTTCAAGGCTTTTAAAAAAACAAGATAAATCAGGAGGACAATCATTACAATCTGAGGTAGGCATGTGTTTAGTTTCAAAACAATTACCCAAATAACATCCATGAGGTTGATTTCATAGGAGAGCAGCAGTTTACTTTGGATCACTCAGAATGATGTTTCTGGTGGCTGTTAGATTGTAGTTCTTGTGTTCCTCTGATAGATTTAGACAACATAGGTCATAATCCTGTACTGCTGATTATGTAATGTGTGATGTGAAAAGTTTCAATGTCTTCACAGTCTATTAGTACATGCTGTGCTAAAATGCAAAAATCCATTTGACCACTAGGTGGAGCTACAGTTGTGTATGTAAACTCCCTGATGGGTACTGGCAAGATGGGTGCTTTTCAGTTATCTTCTGGCTGCGCTATATTCAATGACAGTGTTGTAAGTTACTCTTTACAAATAGCACAGTGTTTCCTTTGAGGAACACTGTAGCTGTGCCATGGAAAAAAGGATCAGTGGTACCTTCACTGGGTCAGTAGCAAAATGGAGTCTCAGATCATACTGGGTTGTTTTTGACATACCGCAAATCACAGTTGAATATTTAAAATGCCAAGCTCTAACTTCATCATACAGGGCAATTACTTTGACAAAGCATCTTATTGACTTTGACTGAAATCCATTTTCCAGGGGCCAACTCTGACTGGGCAAGAGGGGATGTTAAAATGTTCTATGGCTGGCACTATTTCGTCTCAAATTTCAATTCACATCAACAGCCGTTAGGGCATGTAAGGCTGTTTTATATTTACACATTTATCATGTAGCAATAATAAGGTGAAACCTTAAAAAACAAACTGAAAAATCTTTTTAATTGATTTTCAAAGGAGGCATGGCTTCATTTTCCTTCTCTGAGCAGCCACTACTGGCAGAGTCAGACTGCAGTATGGTATTTAAAGTTCAGATCATATTGCTCTGGTATAATGGCTCTTGCACAGCCCCCTCGTTGCCTCTACAGCTGTCATTTGGTGGTACTTTTTTGTGTACTCTGCACTTTGCACATATTGGACAGGCTGGAGATCTGCAAGCTTTTTTGTGCAGTCGACTTTCATTTTAAAGGTTTGAGAGATATGAATTCTTTACACCTGGTTTATAGCAGTGAATTCTTAATTGTGTATGGCAAGCAAGCATACTGCTTAAACACTTGCTGTGTTTATGAATCTGACTTTCGTTCTACTTAGCACTATTGTATTGCTCTCCCTAAGGCATGCAGGTTTGGTACAGACACACAAAGTATTCAGGCAGGCAGTAAATACACAAACACACACACATGCACCTTAAGAGTAAAAAGGATTGTGACATCTGTACCCAAAACAGAATGAATACAAAAAAGAAAAAAAAAACCTTGCATGAGACTTCAACCCGATTAGTAATTGTATATAGGACTGTTCTGTAGAAGTGTTTGTCTTTGTCTAAAGCCCAATTAAAATGTGAAGAGGTTTTCTGCCGCAAAATTTGTTCGCTCTTGTTTTTTAATGAAGGGCCTCACATCGCCTGGCAGAAAAGAAAAGGGGGTATAATTGCCTGCTACCTGGAAGTCAAATCAATATGAACAACAGGGATTTCTCTGGGTATGTCTTCTGAATGCGAATGCCAAGCAGAGAGTCTCTGGCTGCAGACCGAAGCGCCCCTGGCCCTGAGGTGGCCGGTCTGCGGGGGTAGTCAAGATTGCGGCGCCGGCTTTGATGGGAAATGGAGGGAGCCGTCGGGCTGAGGGCCTGAATTAACAAGGTGTCAGCCACAGTAATAATCGCGAGTAAACACCTCTCCCGTATTTGCCTTGTAATATGTCTGCTTTTTACAAGCCGGACCCGGCAGATGGGACCGTCTGTTTAAATATCACACCGGTCCCCCAGGTGGGCTCTCCACAAAAGGCTGGGCTTGGGAGTGACAGGCGTCAGCTTGTGCATGGTCCTCCGCATGAATAAACAGCAGGAAATTGGAGGGAACGCTCTAGAAGGCCCAATCAGGTATCTCTACAAGTGGTGTACCAATTGGAGATGGGCAATATTGGAATGTTGTTGTAAACATTGCTATATTTTGAGAATGTCCCATCTTAGTTAAAAGGTGATTGTATGGTTACAGGTGTAGGAGGATGGGGAGTGTAGTTAAGTTCCTTGGTTGTGGTTAGGACTGTTTAAACTAGACAGGGGTACTCTACATGAGCTTCTCCACTGTTTGAGTAAGCTGCCAAGATCAGTCTTCAGAAAGAGAATTGTCCTGTTTATCTGTGCTGTCTTGGTGTTTAGCATGTGTGTGCTCTCAGATGACCTGTGTGAGGAAAAGGCATGGCCTTTGATTTGCACCAGCTGTGTAATTAATTTAATACTGGAGCTGGGTTTGAGTGACGTTCCATGGACCTCATACTAAGGCAGGGTTCGTCCACCATTTTGCCTCTCGTTCGAGCTGACAAAGTAACCTTGGCCGTGAAGAAAGATCAGAACGAGGAAGTTGATCAACGGTTAGGACAAACTGCCTCTTGACAGGCAAGCTAAGATGGAGAATGTGTATTTTTAGTATCGCTGATTGAAAGAGACCTGACCAAACTCTCTGTCTACATTAAATGGCAGAGCTGTTTGTTAAATTTGTTAGAAAAACCCTGACACTTCATGACTGTCCACATTTGTCAGTGTCCTGTGTTTAGCGACTGCAACGGGTTTGGTGCTACCTTTGGACTATTTCCCAATGCCCCGCTTGTCTCAAAGTGAGAGAGAAGAGACAGATCAGAAATTCATGACTGATGCAGCCAATTAAACTTCCTGGTAGAAGTGGAACCCACTGCAAATCATTGTTTGACATGTTGCTTCTTACCTGTGGTAATTGATAGTGTTGCTCTCACTTTTTAAAAATTAAACCTGAATCAAAGCAGAGATTCTGTTGTACCTGGTGCTGTGCAAATTCACTAATTTTTTTAGTTACAGTACCAGTCAAAAGTCTGGACACGCCTGATTAAGATAATGGGAAACATGCATTCAAAGATGTCGATCTAAAGACCTATGCTTAAATGCTTGTTATGCTTGTTATGCTTATGCTTAAAAGTTTGTTTCTTAGACAAATATAAATAGTGATGTTGATGCCAATGTATGAATTTCTTTAAAAAAAAAAAATTAATGAAATTTTCTTGGCTAATCTGAAGAATATGTTAGGTTTGATTTGTTCAACACGTTTTTGGCCCCTGCATAGTTCCATTTTCGTTATTTCATAGTTCTGTCATCATTATTATTATTATTCTAAAATGTGGAAAATAGTAAAAATAAAAACCTTCTATGAGTAGGTGTACCCAAACTTTTGGCTGCTACTGTAAGGGAAGGGTGACCTCTCAGGACCATTGGATCTTCCCTGCTTTGAAACACTTTCACAACTTGCTTTTGTTCAGAATTACCTTATTTGAATCCTGAATATGAATTGTTTTCAAGATAAAGACCAACATGCTTTCACATGTGAACACCTTCACTTCACACCACAGATATTTCACACTTTATTTCACAGTTTCTGTTTTCTCTTTATTTATACCCTGCAGTTAATACCTGCTAAGAATTCCAGAGAACATGTTGAGCTTCATTAAAACATTTGCTTTGTGGGTAAACACAGATTTATTTTATATTAGCAATTAAACTTGTAGTGCACACTCTAAATCCACCTATAGACATCCTGTCCATCCTTTCACTCATTGTATTGTTACTCTGTTAGAATCTGGTAGAATTGCTTTGCAGATCCCCTGAATAAGGGCATCATAACTTGCACAGTATCTATTTGTATGACAACATTTACTGCAGCAATTTATGATAATTGCCTCTCTAAACTTAATTACTGCCCCACCACTGGATCCAATGTCTGTTCTCCACACTGCCGCCTGGCTGTTTAATTTCAGAATGGAAAATTTGCTCTTTGTCTAATGTCAATCAGGCATGGATTAGGGAAATTAATTGTCTCTTGGCATGGGAAGACATTAATGAGGTATCTAATTTGGTTAAGCGCACTTTGCGGTATAAAAACATTATATACGTATGTCAGTGGTACACTGCTCTGACATGAGACATTTGTACCATCATATATTTATTTTTAATCCTAGATTATCCCAGTTCCTTTTTTTTTCTTATTTATCATAATTGCATTCTTTATGCAAAGCAACAGACAATTCATTTTATGCTTTGTTTGTTTTGTTTTTTGAGGATATGGCATATGGTCAAAACTCATCTCATGGTTCCGCGGTTGTGCTCGCTCCAGTTGGTTTGGCCACTTTTGCGCGGCCTCTCATGTGACGAGAATATTAATTTATTCATTGTCATGTATTGGTCTGGCACTTCCTGGGTAACTGAGCAGCCAGCCTGGTGTGCAACAATCCCTCTGGTATTAAAAGTTGACATTTCAGAGCCAATTAGGCCCGGAGTCCTCCTCAGGTCCCCAGCTGTTCACGTTAATTGCTGTGTAATGTATTCCTGAAGTTCAGGTCGACCGCAGAATACCAGCGCTCCTAAATAAAGAAGAATGGTAGCCATTGAGACTGGATTTAGCATGCGGATGGAGACGTAATGGAGGTTAATGCATCCTAACTTTGGTTGCGATGCACCAGGGATTCTTGCTTGCTCCCTCTGTTTTGGAATGTAGGATGTTTCCATGCAGATTGACTTTTAATGCCGGGTGAAGGGAGAACTGTTTGAATTATGGGTTTCATTTGGCCTGTGAGGGGGGACATTGGGGATAGTTGCACGGGGACATTGTATTAGACAGCAGAAATGATGAGAGGCTTGTATTAGCCTGTGCTCTGCTGTCTTTAGTAGGATGTATCCTCTTCCCTGGGGGCTGCCGGCTCAAATCATCGCTATGCCACTTCCTAATTGGGATTTGGAGCCTTAAAGGTGTGTCCAGTTGTATCACAACTGTATGTGTGTGTGCGTCTGAGTGCGCATCATTAACGGGTTGTTCTTTTTCACCTTGGACGCGTGGGGGGCAAAAATAGAAATTTCGATGTCCAGGCTAATATATTTTCCACATGGTAATGTTGAGTTATGAAATGCTGTTTATGTATTTATTATTTTTTCCGGCTGACGGGGTGACCTCAAACGTTCTCAAAGTTTTGCACTGAATCACGGCCGGGAGTACACGCGCAAAGAGGAGAAGAATGTTTCCGGCGCCGAGATTAGGGAGTTAAGGGAGCGTGTGTGAAAGGAAGTTGTGATGTTTACTGTAGTCTGTCACGGGTGCTCTGCACTCGGTGGCAGTTCCCCACTGTGTGCGGAGTGCGCACTGCACCTCTGGGACTGTGACTGGGGAGAGTTTTATTCACAGGCGACACTTTCCCACAGCTTTGATTTAGCTGAAAGCAACCCCCCACCCCCACCCCCACCCCCACCCACCCCCACTCTCCCAGGGCACCGTGTAAACATAGCACCTCTCCCGGGCCGAAAACGTCTGATGATCGCTCTCGTTCGGTTTGGTTATGTGGGGGGACGTTTTAATACAGCAATGTCATCAATCAGCCCTCTCCTGCTCTCCTTTCCCACCCCTCTCTCTCTCTCTCTCTCTCTCTCTCTCTTTCCACCAGGTCCTCTGAGCTAGCGCTGTGCCGCAAAATGATTTCTGGTCTCTGTCACCTTCTGGAGGTGAACTTCGTCTGCCGGTTCTAATCATATCTAGGCACGCTCTGTTTGCGGGAACATTGTATTCATGCAGGATAATCTTTTTCTTTTTCTCTATCTCAGTCTCTCTCTCTCTGTCTTGGAGATCCTTCCAGACTGTCATTTACGCATCCGTGCTTGAATTCCGATGGCTTCCAAGTCCTCGCGGGGCCGGAGTTATTCCAGAAGCGCCTTCTGTCCCCTCGCACGCGACGGCTCTCTGGTCACAGCCATCTCCCTGATGATGCCCGCGACACAGGGGCTTGGTTTTCGTACATGCGTGTCTGGCTGTGACAGGTCACCTTCGTGGCTGTCCAGTGCCCCCCTCCCACCCCCAATCCTCACCTCTTTCAGTGCAGACAAACCCTGGCTGCTGCGCTATGCTACAAGTCTCTTGTCTGCTACCCTGCCCCCTCGCAATGTGTACGAGGGAGGAGATGGTGGTCATCTCCTACTGTGAACTCCTCTGTCCCTGGGAGACTGTGTGTCTGACCCAGCAATAATTTCCTCCTCTTTAATCTTATCAGTGAGGATTTTGACACACATACCATTTGATGTGGTTACATTTTGGAGGAAGCTAAGTTGCTAATTTCTTCCAAAATAATAGTAAAGGAGGATTCACAAACAAAGTGCATTTATAACTAATGTATGTAATGTATGGGGACTGTAAGGTATGTCATTTTCAACTTTAATGTCGTGTAAAGAAAAGATAAAGGATCGACACTTATCTCCTCCCATTCATTTACTCGATGGGGTATGGCTATTTATGGACACTCGTCTCATTTTCATGTCTGAGGGATTTTTCCCCCCCCCACATCAACACTGTTAATTAGAATGCCGATTGCGTGTTGGGATAAATCTTGTTGCTCTTGAATCCTTGATGTTAGCATTAAGTAAAATCTGTCAGATTGTCAATTCTAATTAGTCAGAATGCGTTTGCTTGCCATGCCTCGTCAGTGGCCTGAAGGGGTGGGGAGTGCATGTTTTTAATGATGTTGATTTGCCATGCGGCTCGGTTGAAGACTCTGATTCATTAATCACCAGATGTTAAAGTTAAAGAGGGAAATCTCGCTACAGATGTGTTTAGCGCAGTGTGGGGGAAAAAAAGTGGTGAATTTCTCTCCTGACACCTGAATAGGTCTGGCCCCTTCATTCAACAAGTATACAAGCATGACAAGTGGAACAACTGGCCATATGTTTCCCTCTCTGAATGTCAGTGACTGATTCATCCATAGTTGCTGTCTTTAATTTTGTACTTTTTTTTTTTTTTTTTTTAAACCAGAATAATCACTCAGGGTCATAAATGAAGACTAATTATCGCTTTGATATTTTGGAAGGATCAAAGTCTTGTTATATAATGAGAAAATAACTCTCTCAAAAATGCATATTATATCAGGTAAGGTGCTTGATTCTCTGCATATTGCAAATGAAAGCTGATGCTTTGTTTCATGTAGTAAAAGGGCCATTGGGACTGCTTGGTTTTTATTTAGTCTCTGTTCATTAAATTGAAGTTACAATTTGGATATGAAATCAGCTCCCCTGTGGTGACTGAGTTCAGAAGGCAAATGTTGTGGAGTATTATTATACTTGATCTATCTACTTTTATATTAGGAAATATCAGTCAAATATTGCATGATGTTGGTATTTGACAGGTAAAAAAAAATCTAGTATTAGTAAAAGTAAAAGTAAGTATTGCTGACGGCAAGGCAAATAAGCCGCTGAAAAACATAACATCTTTTTCAGAATATTAAATGGTTCATGCAATTTTAATCTCTGAATTTGATTCTTTGAGGATTCTTGAATCTTGAATTCTTGCATTTCCAAAATGAGTGTGTTGGAGAGTCAGTTGACCTCTGGTGACTCCCCCACGTTGAAGTCTGTTTCAAAGTGGAGGGATATCTAATAAAAAAGGACGCTGTCACTTCCTGTCACCGCAACGTCACGTTGATCTGCACGACGAAAACGACCATCTGTCAATGCCACAGTTCCTCCTGTCACCCGAAGAAAGAGAATTGAATTCCTGGAGGGGCGGAAAGGTTTCCTCACAACAGCACATATCGGAGGTGTCGCAAGGTCGGCTTGTGTCACAGGTGGCAGCAGTGGGATGTCCAAAGTCAGTAAGATCTTGGGAGAAATGGGGGGGTACTGTCTTCAACAGGCAGGCACAAGGGGTAACTAAAGATGCTATTCTCCCACGAAAGATCCACCATACTGTTTCAGGATTGCTTGCTTGGACTTCACAGGGAAAATGACACCTTTGAAATATTGCTCAAGTCAATGCTAAGCATATCCAAAAGACTTTTGATTTCAAGGGCAAGAGATGTAATGAGTGAATATGTAAATTAATGTTGATTGAGTTAGGGATTCCATGTGAATGCAAATATATTATAACGTGGTGCTCTGTCTAGCCTTGTGTTATTTCTGCTGTCTGTATTTGGAGCGGGTGAGCCTGCATCAGAGAGGTGGGTGCCACTTTTGTGAAAGGGGCCAGGGAGAGACTAATTTTCCTGCCCCTTAATGCCTCTCCCCACAGCAACAACTAATGACATGTTATTCCTGGACCAATTTCATTTTCTCTCTTTCTTTCCATTTCTATTCTGGGCTGTTGTGAGATTCCTCACATCCTGTAGTGGCTGATTCAATTACCCAGGATCCTCGTGTGCACGGGTCTCTGCGCATCGCTGCGTTATCTGTGGCAGAGAGTAATCATATCATGTCGATTTGTATGCTCGCTGGAAAAAGGGTAAATGTAATTGCCACGTGGTGAAAGCAGTCTTTGGGTAAGCCCCTGCTAATGATTGGCACTGTAATCCCATTTGTAGATGAGAGATTTTCAACATGCCGGTGGGCTGAGAATGATAAGGTGTCGTCCTGAGCCACAGTCCGTGCCCCCCCATGTTCCTGTGCGGGGGGGTTAGGGCTGAAGGGGGATGGTGGTTGGGGGTTGCTGCTGCTCTTGACCAGTTTGGGACGGGTTGTGGGTGTGCGGATACACCAGCTCCGCTTCCAATCCTGCAGCTGCTTCCCATTCTCCCAGTGCATGCCTCCCAAAGGCTAAGGGGGCCACAGAGCCTTTATATTCACTCCTGCCTCCGATATTGAATAATTACTGTCTGTCAAGGAGAGGTGAGGTGCTGTTTATGACTGTCTTCGGTCCAAGCCCTGAGGAGAGGGCCTCTTTTTACACCCGCGTGCTGTATGCTGTCAGATGTGTTTGACTTTTCCAGAGGCCCAGAGCTCTTCTGCCTTTTGAATACTCAAGTAAGCTGGTGCTAAACAGGCCCCTTTAGGACCCCTGCGTGTTGCTATCCAGACATGGGGGATGGAGGGGGGGGGCAGAGAAGGTGCATTAAGAGGCTTGGCTTGCTTGCCAACCCACACATCAAAGGTCCACCAGACGTGACCCGGACGCTCGTTACAATCCGCACACCATGAAACGTGGGTGTCCGCTGCTGTTTTCCCCGAGTCGTGTTTAACGGGCAGGAGAGGAACACCGGGGGCGTTGGTCTGTGTCGGCGCTCTCGCGTCGCCCCACGAGCCGTCAGGCGCTCCTGAGGCCCGTTTATTAAGAGAGCGCTTAAATTATCCACCACTGCGGCGGGCGGGCAGCCCAGCCATCTGCTCAGAGGCACAAACAGCCAAGGAAATAAGGCTGCACCCGCCGCCACTACAGTGTGTTTATGGGTAACCTTTTCGCAATGATAAAATACAGATGATGGCTTGAAAGGCAAAATCTTCATCAATGCGCCTGCAGTCATGAAAAATATATAAGAATAAATACATATATTTGAGAAAGTCAATGTACAATGTCAGAGATGTTTTATTTTCAGATGTTAGCGTTCTGAAGGCACTCTGCATTAGGTTGCAGCAGATAAAGTAGCAGACCACCGGGACATCACATTACGTTACATTGCATCACATGCATTTAGCAGACACTTTCTTCCAGAGCGACTTCCAGAACAATAGAACAAGTGTATCCGTTTAAGTTAAATGAGCAACAGTGCCAGACCAGGCTAACAACACTCCAGACCAGTGAGTGTGAGGATAACACCACACGAGAGGCGTGTGCTTCCGTGCTCCGTCTGCCCCCTTTTGTAGAGCGTGACCATGGCGGAGCCGCCGGGGTGTTTGTGTGAGGCTCGGACCGACGGCGGTGTGCGCCACACTGTTCTGCATGACTGAACCGGCTCCCTGTCCCGCGCAGCTCCTTTCCCGCCATCTGGAGGCGCCGCAGAGCCCATTAATCACCTCCGTCTGGAGGAGCCGCATCAGGCATTCCGCGAAGGTGCGCTCTGATTACCTATCCCCCTCCCTCTCCCTCCCTGCGCCTGTTTACTCGGGCGCGCTCCGAAAACGGACCCAGTTCCGAAGCGGTTTTTCGGTTCCGTTCACTTTTGAGTTATGGTGCTGTTAGTGGTAATCCCAGCACAGGACCTAGAGCCCGAACCTGGCACTTCTCCAGGGAGGGGTGCTGTTTGAATGTACAGCCTGGAACTCTGCTTACCTATCCCCCCTTCTCTCCCATGCCTGTTCACTTACACGTGCTTAAAAAATGGACCAAATTCCAAAGTGGTATTTTGGTCCTGTCCACTTTTGAGTTATGGTGCTGTTGGTGGTAATCCCAGCCTAGAGACCGAACCCAGCACTTCGCCAGGAGGGGGCGCTGTTTGAATGCACCACCTAGAGGCTTTGCGTGGAGTGCCAAACCGATCAGAAGCTGATGAAACGGAACCCGTCCGGTTAACCTCGCGCGACCCAGTTAGGTATGTTGTGCTATCCAATTGGATACGTCGCCCTCTCCAATTTATTGAAGGCCAAAGGGGGTCATAAATCACCAGGTAACCAGTGTCAGCTCTGGAAATAATGTTTTGGACAGTGACAAAATAAAACCTCAATATAAGCAATTCTTTGGCAGCCTTCTTTGCCACACTTTGTAGGAGGAAGGAACCAGGTCCATGACTGAGCATAGAATCCTTAATTCTGTGACATTCTACATTTGATTGAAGTACAAGCCTTTGCATTTTAATTGCATTACAATGTTTTTAAAATTTAGGTATTTTTAATTTTTAGGTATTAGGGTGGGTAAACCCTATGTTTTTATTACTTAATAATTCTGTTGGTATTGACACATACCTTCCCAATGATTCAGCAGTTATTTCAATGTCATCTTATCTTGTGATAATTCATCTCTGAGGATAGAAACTCCTCAATCAAGCTTGCAGTGTTTGAATTTTAAACTCTTTGACAGTGTAGGATACCCAACTGCAATAGGTAATACAACATGCAATAGAGGAACATACGTTGTATTACATTACAACATGCCCCAGGTAGGTCACTCAAGTGAAGGCTGGCTTTTTTTAATCAAAATGTTATATAGTTCCAATCAGTGCAGCATACCAGCTTCATTTGATGCTTTTATTCTCCATAAATGTAAAGTGTAAAGAACTAGTTGACACTGCAAATCCATTCAGCTGTTGTTCTTTTTTTTTTGGAGAAGTACTTTCAGTCACAGAAACCACTATTGGTACATTACTTTTAGTGCTTTGATATTTAGAACGGATGTATTAGAATTGTGTTCCAGGTTATTTTCTTAGCTCATATTCATCATTCATCATTTAGTCATCAGTTGGGTAGTGAGTGTCCCTTTATATCTCCCACCACCAGGACTTGTTGATAAACAGCACTCCCTCGACTAAAATCTTTTTAATTAGATTGATCTTTGGGCCGTCACTAATAAAGGATTTGTTGGATAATTAGTGTCCGACCGCCTCCGTGGTGATTCATGGCGGTGCTGAGCAGGGAGGTGTTTGTCTTTGACTGAGTCTGGTGGAAACCCCCCCGGCTCTGCTTCAGTCGATCGCATCTCTCCCCTGCCTGCTGTGCTTTGAGTCGCCACACAGTGGCAGCCGTGCCGCGGAAACCGCTGCAGTCCGACCGAAATGGCTGCTGCTCACTGCAGACCGCATCGACAGAGAAGGAGAGGGGGGGAGAAAGAAAAAAAATCTGTGTCAGATTAGAGAACAGAATTTAGTTTCCAGCTCCCACTATGCAGGGATGCTGATGTTTGAGCAAGGAGGCAGAACGTACCCTCCATCCACCCCACCCTGCCCCCACACGCACACACCGCCGTGGTGCAGGAGAGAGTTTAAGGCTCCCATCAGACGTGCGTCGATCTGCGTCAGAGACAGACTACATTTCTTGCAAGGTTGTAATCACAGGCTGTTCTCTCTCCTAGAAAGCGTGCCACAGCTATACTGTTGGTCACTGTCCCTTCAGCCTGACCAGCAGTAGCTCCGAACAGGTTTTCCCTTTAGTTGAGTGTGGCCAGCAGTGAAGTGTGCTGAGAGCTGGAGTTGTAACCAAAATGTCACTGTATGCCACCTCTTTTGTATCCTCAGGTGAGAACCTTAACCAGAATTGAGAGAGAAACCAGAGTTTTTCAAAGAGGGCAGGTTATGCACTGTCATTGTGAGAGCAAAAGGTACACAGAAAGCAAATCAAAATTAAATAAATAATAGTAATGGATTACATCTATATAATCCATTACAGTCTTTCTCAGAGCACTTCACAGTGAAGGTGGGGATAAGAGTTTATTTTTTTTTTCATGGAAGAAGTTAGCAGGTAAAACAAGACTGCTTTCAAAAGCTGCAAGGTCAGACTTTTTCTAACTTGCCTATGCTGACATTATTAGCAGCTGGCTATTGTCTCCCTCACTGGGTCAAAGCATACCTTAGACATTTGCTTAGCCCCGCATGTTTTTGTTTGCAAAATGATGCACAGAGAGATGATGGGGGAGAAATTGCTCTCTTTCTGTTCTACTCACAGTAGAGTACACCTAGTGCACTTCATGCAGTACTTACAGCCAATAAGAGAAGACTGAGTCCTTGTTTTTTTTCCAAATGGTGCATGACATATTGTTCTAGAAGAAGGGCCAGAAATGTAATGATAAAGGACAGTGGATGAAGCAATAGAGAGGAAAAGAGAAAGAGCCTATGATAGCCTGTGGTTCACAGCCTCATACAACAGGCTGAATCTGTCCTCTCTCTGTGTGTTTGTGCCCATCTGAGTCACAGCCAATGCTAAGCTGTAGCTGCTATACAATGTTCTCAATTTAAGTCTGCACAATGCATCAAAGTTCAAGTTTAAAGCAGAGCTGTTCATTTAAAGATAAATTATGTGCTGCTGAATTACTAATTTTAAAGAGCTATTAGCTCACAGACTTGACAGGTAGCTAATGAAAGTACATCATAATTAGATTGCAATTCCTTTTGCATACTTCGGTGCAAGTCATTGCATTGCAAGTCATGGGCCGAGGATATTGTATTCAGTTATAAAAGAGTTCTTTTTGTGTGGCTGGAATTTAAATGGACTGACCATGCTGGGCTGTCACTAACTGGCTGAAATGGCTAATGGCTGGCTGAATATCAAACAGCAATTCAATGTTGTATATAAAAAATGTCATGTCACACTTTCATAGAAGCATTGATTGGAGACACACTGCAGAGCTATTGTGACAGCCTTTCAATGCCTCTGACTGCGGACTACACCTCCCATCAGCCCCCTCTATAAAATGCCACCTGACATCATCTTATTAAAGGCATCATCACTGTTATGGCAGTTGGTATTTTATACAAATTTTTTTTTTTTTTTTTCTCTGCCTCTGCCTGGCACAAAGTTTGCCACCTACCTAGCTCTGGACTAACAGTCTGGCGTAAGTGTGCCCCCCATACATCTCTTTAAAAAGCTGAATAGTAAATTCTACTCATAAGTTGCTTGTGATTAATGAACTGCAGCTCCCACAGGTGCGGTGCAACAAAGTTCACCCAGATAGCTAAGGTAGCGTGAGTGGAACATCGCTGCAGAGCTGAATTTATTGCTCTGGGGGTGAACCCGCCTCGGTGCACCCTGGTGATTAGTTTACTGCAAGCAAACCAGGCCCTCCCACCAGGACACCAATATTCAGAAACAGGTGAGAGAACTGTGAGACTGTTCAGAGTTAGTGTGTTGTATGCTATATCCCCTTTCGGGATGTTTTGACTCACTGGTGTGGAGTATGGTGGGATATCTCCCTGTTAGGACCTGTGACAGTTATTACTAGACTAGATGCTTGTTGTGGAATAATAAATACTTAATAAAGCATGAACAACTGCATTATATTTCATCAACAACCTCTGTGACACATTAATAAATGTTCGAATAAACACATATTTTGGAATAATTTTAAGGGTTTTTTGAACTGCACTGTATTATTAGTTCTTTCTTTACTGTGTTGGAAGAGTGTTTATTCTAACAGAGGGATACAGGTACAGGTGCTTATAGAAGTCATTTCTATTTATTTGAGTCTTTGTTTTATTAATGATAAGCAGTATTTAGGAGCAATTGTTTGGTCAACTGGGGCCAGAGCAATTAATTGAACTACCAATTAAGCTTCATGGAGACAGCTTTGTTTAAGGGACAGATGTTAACAAAAATATGTTGGATATGATCTTTTTTAGCTCAAGCAAACATCCACCAGAACAAAAATGTTCAGCTGGGTTGAATAGTTGCATAGACAGTTTATCCCCAGGTCTAGGGTTGGGGAATATTTGTGAAATGAAACATCCCTCCAGCAAGAACCTTTGAGCATTGTAGAGTATGCTGTTACATTCCCCTGTCAGGACCTGTGAGTGTGTGGTGTTAGCGGCGAGTATGGCGGAGTAGGCCTGCTGACCTGCTTTCGGGTGATATGTGTTCCGTGGCAGCCCCAGGGAGACCTCTGGTCCAGGGATGTCAGGTGTGTTTGGTGCTGGGCGACGATGTGTGTGTGTAGGGGGTGGGGGGGCTCGCTGTCGGTAACAGTCAGGCACTCCCCCGTCGTCATGGTGAGGAGGGCAGCGGAATGAAGATGAAAGGCTCATGGCTGCTGTAATCAGATTGTCTCCTGCAGTCAGGCCGAGTATTCATCTTAGCGGGGGCCCCCGCTCTCCTGCCTCTGCAGCCAACTCTCCCCGTCATAAATCACAATCCTGCTCCGGTCAGCTCCCATTCCCCAGGAAACGGCGGGAACCCACCACCGCCCAGCAGGACCTGGTTCCCCTGGCCCGGGTCACTCTCACCAAGGCCCCCCGTTATTTACTTTCTAACATGTTTTTTATACAAAGAGGGCACCCAAATAAAGATGGATTCAGGGCTAATGGTATAATGATTCTGTTTATGAGGAGGGAACGCTTCAGATTCCACCGATAAACAGTAGGTGTGTTTTCCAGTGTCTCTTTTGGTCATCATTTATCCAGGTGCCAGAGGGCAGATGAGCGCCGGGGTTGCATGACTGCCACGATTGTCCTTAATAATTAGAGGGAGGTTTATAATTGGCCAGTAGCTAATGGTTTGATTACTTATTCTGTCTACAGCTCTGGATGGGACAGCTGGACTCCGGCCTCCTGTTGTTTTGAACTGAACGGCAGGTTAGTCCGGTCACTCTAATGTGCCCAGTGAATTTCTCTTGCGAGACTCAAATATGTGATTCTAAGCTCCATTTGGCCCTGGTCCTAGAACAGTTGTTGTGTGGCAGTCACCAGGACAGGATAGGGGACATCTGGTATTGTGAATGATCGTGGAGGGAGGGCGCTCGTCTCTTGAACCCCTCTCCCGCACCTGGAATTCGGCCCGAAATATCTGGACAACAGTTTGTCTGATGCAGTTTAGGAGCACATATCTCAGAATTTAATTTTCAGCATAAATAAAACTTGAACCACCTTAATCTCATTTATCTCCTATTCAACGAAGTAACTCATTTCATGTCTACTTCTCTTTGATCTTTGATGAAATAATACCCTCACGATTTTGTGTAACAGGTGTGGTTTTGGCAGGGGGAGTTTAAGTGGTGAGGCTCTATTTTTGAACTGAAAAGTATCCTTTTTTGCAGAAAACTGCAGTGGTAGTGATAGGGTTAAGATTGACATGGCAGTTGACAGGCACCATCTCAAGGGGTGTCTGCTTGGAACCAGTAAACAGATCATTAGATCAGACCGCAGCTGGATAGACCTCTATGGTAGCAGATGAAACAGGGCTTTGGGGAAATGGTTCAATGTTGGAGGAGACTGAGAAGGTGAGCTTTGCCCACTGACACGTGTGTTAGACAGTAGAGGTGTTAATAACACAAGGTGTTGCAGCATTTCCCCTCAGAACAAGGCAGAGCCCTCTGTTTTTCTTACACCACCACAGAGACGGATAGGTTATGTAAAAGATGAAGTGCAGTGAACGAGATTTGAACAGAGCACATGTTTTTGAGTCAGAATACGGCTAACTGTTGCATGTTTTAATACCCTGTTCTGTCGTCCCTGTGAAGCACCGAAGATACACCAGGTGGAGTGGAAACAAACATCCTCACAAACAGTCTCCGTCTCACACAGTCATATGCACACACACAGACACACAAGTACACACACCCAGAGTTTGATAGCTGATGAACCTGTCTGCTGCATGATATCAACTCAGTGCACTGTGCACACACTCTTCTGTTTATGGATGGATTTTTTCGGGCGGGTGTCTCGGAGTGGGTGTGTGGGCGCGGGGAGTAGAGCCGTCGGGCTGTCGGCCGCCCGACAGGATGAGTTGCGGTGTTGTTCCAGCGCGACAGGGCCTGGCTCATCCGTCTCTCTCCCGGCATCACGGACCGATTGCAGCCTCGGCCGCCCTGCCAGCCCGCTGAAGTGACGATCGTCCGTGATTAGACGTTTCACTGACGAGACCGAATTCAGAGGAGACCCGTGCCGGCTGAGAGGGCTGCCGGGGTCAGTAAATAACCCAGATTGTCAAACCCCCCCCCATTCACCCTCCAGTATCTGTCACAGTGAGAGATACCTCTCCGAATGTATCCACAAACAATGCTTACACACACACATACACAGTACAGCACAGCACAGGGAATAGAGTACACACACACCACAAAGACAGTGCTGTAAGGGTGGAGATTCACTAGACAGGAGCTGATTGAGGTTATGGATGGAATGATGCCACAAAAATAGAGTGGAATACCCACAGTCAAAGCTTTATAATGCTCTCCCCCTGTTGACCTCCTACCTTCCTGTGCCCTGACTGGATCAGGCCTGGCCTAACCTAGCAGCAGTTCCTTGCTATGACTTTTATGACATAGCTATACCTTAAGTGTATTTTAAAAAGCCTACCGCATGCAGACACATGAGGTAAAAAGGAGAAATCCGGGGTGCTCCCACATCAGTGATGAACAGCTTCCAGAGCTCCGGATCCATTCATTAAAAGGTTAACCTTGAGCACCTGGCCCTTGGCGAACTCCCATCAGGTGCACCTGTGGCAGAGACTGACACTCTGAGGGGAGAGCAGTCTGCCTCCAAACCCATATCAATTAGCTTCTTTTTCATCCCCTAACGTTTGTGTGAGGGAGGGGTGATAGCGTGAGAGAGACACCACTGGGACTACAGTGTGCGCCGGACTGCAATAGAGCATCTTTTACACATTAGGAAACTATTAACAACCACAATGGTATCAGTGTTATTGGCAGAGGGTTAATTAAGCCAGGTATTCATAGCAGAGGTTCCATTTCAAAGCAATTTCTAAAGGAATGAATCTGTAAATCGATTCATGTCCTACCTTTAGATAAGAAAGAATCTTTTTTTTTTCCCTCTCCCTCATTCTAGATGATGTTCGCAATTGCGGGAATTTTTCATTTGTTCCCCAAAAATCAAACGAATGAAGTACACAATAAAAACAAACACAGGCTGCACTGGTTTTCCGCTATTTCTCTCCTCATGTGATTAAACCAGATCAGCTTCTGTTTCATTTCGTGTTCTTTTATTCAGCTCGGAGAAGACGGACCCTGTACACACAGCTGAGAGTGAAATTGCTCCCACTGCTTTGTTGGCATGAGGAGCCCAGCTGGTCTAGTAACAGTAAACTGAAATGGATTCTGTGATCGCGGGCAGATACAATAGATACATCTGTAATCCCTGAGCATGAGAAATGACCCGCGAGAGAGCCTAATATAACGCTCCCCTTGTCCCGAAAAAACAAACAGGAACCCGGCGAGCTATTCCCCACCGGGCCAGGACAAATGGACCTCATTACCACGGCAACCGCAAGAGGCTCGGTCACAAGTGTGCTTGCAGAACTTACCGGGATGAAAATCTCTCCGGCGATGTCACAGGATGAAAGGGTCTCTAGATTGATGTTTGCATGAATTGTTGGTCCGTTTTTCTTTTTTTTTTCCTTTTTCTTTTTGGCTGTGGCTCGCAAGAGGGAAATGCTCTCATATTCCTGAGTGTTATTCAAGTAGACTAAAGGGAATGGGGCAACATGCTCTTGTCCTGTGTGCCAAAAGACCCAGAACCCACAGAGCCGGAGCAATACCTCGCCACTATGGGCTCATAGGTAGAGGTGAGAGGTTTGCAAGGAACATTCTTTTGAAAAGAAAAATCTTTGCAGTGTACCACATGTACTCATTCACAGAGTCTCTAAAAGATTTGTTCCTTTCATTTACCAGTTAAGCAGCCCCAGGTGCTTTTAGCGACTCCTAGCAAAACCACAAAACAAAAAAATGAAAATTGTGTGGAGGAAAATGTTACAATAGGACTGCAGTATATGTTCAGTACATTTCAGTCTGCTGATTCCTTTAGCGCTTCGAGGATGTGGAATTCATCTATTTGGTTCCATACATATTTACTGTTCCAACAACAATGCCCCCAACAGTGCTGCAGCAGACCAAAATAGCCTTTTTTTTTTATCATCATATATTACATTTGCTTACCCGTCCCTCTTATCTGGAGCGACTTGCGCATCTTACAATTTTCACATTACCCATTTGTATAGCTGGATATATACTGAAGTGATTCAGATTAACTTGCCTAGGGGTACAACTGCAGTGTCCCACATGGGATTTGAACTCACAACCTCTGTCCTACAAGCCCTGCTCCTTACCTCTTAATTGATCCTGAGGAAGTAGACTAGCAAATGACGTTGAATCTGCCCTCAGTAACTGATTATGGGTTAAAATCAAAATTAAACACTAAATTATTGAGGTTAGGATTTGGGGTGGGCAAATTTATCTCACATATTTTTTGAAGGGCAGCAGGTACCCAGGGTAAGTTTGTTATCACAACATATCCTGCTGAGCCATAGGCATCACCTTTGCTGACTTTGCTACCTAGGTAGCTACTGTAGGAAGATACTTTGCTTTCCAGTTGTTGAGATTGTTCCAAAACTTTATTTAAACGTGCACTCCATTTCATGTGCCCCACAAGTACAGATCATGCTTTTCTGTGGCATGCTATAAGAATTATACAATAACTGTTGTCATACATATATTTTACTCCCTAAGTTAGTTACTAGTGCTAGCATAACTCTCAGCAGTAGACACAGATGCCACGTCTGTAACATTGTGACAAGTATTAATAGGTACTGTTGATAGGTTTTACTGAGGTGCCAAGATGACTCTCTTGTAAGAATATCAAAGGGGAAAAGGATATTCTGAAACTTTAGCCAACTGCTTAATTGGTACCTACTGTTTGTTTTGATAAAATATTGCATTTAACATGTTATTTTATGAAGACATTTTGAAGTCTATGAAGCCTACTGTCATTTGATTGTTGTGAAGGTTGAAGCACATAGTCAATGGCGAAGTTTTGTCACGGCTGCAGTTATACTGAGTGACCTTTGCGACGCCTGTTATAGAGTAAAAGGCATAGAACTTCGTCATTCATTTTCTCTTTGTCAAACGCACACTCGCACACCTTTCTCGACTGATGGAGGACACACTCAGTTGATGCCACACTACAAACTCCACGCCTACCTGCCTCTTACTGCATTTTGACAGGGGACTCTGAGAAGGTGAGCTTCGCCCACTAACATGTGTGTTAGACAGTAGAGGTGTTAATAACACAAGGTGCTGCAGCATTTCCCTTCAGGACAAGACAGAGCCCTTTATGTTTTTATTACACTGAGAGACAGGTAGGTGGTTATGTCAGAGAGCTGAGAGCAGTAAATGAAATTCAGAATAGAGCAAGCCTTTTTTGAATTGTAATAACTGCTGCATATTTTGATGCTGTTATATTGTCTGTAACTGTGGGGCAGCAAAGATTTGTCTTGGTGGAGGGTGGGACACACACACACACACACACACACACTCTCTCTCTCTTGTTCTTTCATGATCTTTCAGGTACGCGCGCACACACACACACACACACACACACACCCCACCCAACTGCGAGAAGACAGACATGCACAAAAACAGTTTTGTAGCCCATGTCACATCACTAACTCCACTTGATGACCCTGTCTGTTCTCCGAAACCAACCCAGTCTTAATCTGCGGTAGAAATCCAGCACTGTCGCTCAGACAGGCCCCAGACTGTGTCTAAATTCAAGCGAGAAGGCCATTTCCTCCAGTATGGAGCTGAGCAGACAGCTAATGTGGACGGCTCACTTGTGCCCTGGAGTGAGGAGGAGTAGGAGGATGAAGGATATTGGGTCTTGGAGTAATGATAGGAGCTCGTTGTTCAAATGGTGCAGGCCAAGGCTGCAGCCTGTACATTACAAGAAAGACTGAGACCGAAACAGCTGCACAGCTTCCATTGGATGGGACTTTTGGGCAGTATGGATTATTTTTTTAGTTAGTGGTGAGCTTTGTTAAAAGGTTCAAAATGTTTTTAAGACTGCAGATAACATAGAGATTCATGTGGAGTGATGTGGGTAGAAGCTCAGAGGGTTTTAGTTTTAGTTATTTAACCTTATATTTAATCAGCTGAGAACTCCTCTCTTACACATTGATGACTTGGGGAAGTCAAGGTGGGAAGAGAATCCAAGGGATTGCATAGCCGATCAACATGCAGTCTAAACGCTTTGGCACTTTGACCCTATGACAAATGTCTGCAATTTTATATATTAAATTATCTTCTCTGGCAATATTTTTCATTAATTTCATTGACCGCAAACTAAGAAAAAATTGTAGTTACTTAAATGTCACAAATTGGGTACAAAGCACCATGGTGGTTAGATTGAATGCCTCCTCCCCCTCCTACGGTATCAGCCTGTGTATAAATGTCATGTACAGAAGAGGAGAAACACAAGGAAGAGAAACGGTCGGAGAGGGCCCAAAGTGCTATTTAATCAAACACATGCTGGTGTTAATGGCCCCTGGCAAACATCTGAGGAGTCTGCAATGCTCAGATTGCCTGGTGGCTGGAGGCTCTCGGAGGTAGAGGCAAGAGGATGTTATCTCTGCGCTGATATATGGCCTTCTCTGACCTCTGCTGATGTGCTGACATCAGGACGTGTCTGAGTGTCACTGAGAGGTAATGTGTGAATCCCTCTGACAGCAGGAAGCCACCGCGGCTTGTCTTGTGGCTTGTTATTTCTAAAGGTATTGTGGGTTTTTTTTAAGCGTTTGCACAACACGATGGAGGATATTTTTCATGTTGTGTAGCACCTATGTTTATGTCATTATTTTGTGAGGTACATGATGGAACCAGCCATTGACTTGCTAGTGTTTCCATCCAGCACTGTCTCTGCTAGACTCTATTGCGAAGGATGTATTTTATGTGATGCTAGTTTGGTGTTTGAGGGAAGACTGTACACATGCATTCGGCTTGGACCAACAGTTTGGTGTAATGGAGGAGTCCAACATCTGATTAGCTGGTGGATCAACAAAGATGGAGCAGATGTGTTGGCACGCTAATTAACTGAAGTAACAATTTTGCCATTGGATACCAGAAGAATCAGAGCACACATATATCTTACGCTTATATCTTAAACAGTGACATTATCCATAATCCATAATCCATTTTGTTATATTGGTTGATTAGAGTTATTGCACACTGTCAATGCTCAAACCATTTTTTTCAAACTTTTATTATTTGTACCACAATTTCATTAAGTATACTTTTCACATAAGCTTTTCATAGTTTTACCAAAGTATGCAGTGTCCTTGCAGGAGTGATTGGTTTAAGGCAAACTCATGTACCAGCCAGCTGCATTAACATATTTCTCTTTTGCGGAAAAGACCAACAGGGCCAAGGCTAAGGATGTGCCTAGAACACTGGGTGGTTCCAAGCGAGAGAGCGACGGTAATATTTCATTATTTCAGCATCTTTGGATTCCAGAAGGGTTGGAGGAGATGAGCTTTTGAATGGCTGTAGGGGTGAGGGGGCAGAGAAGATGTATTTTCGATGGGGTGAGGGGTGTGGGCAGGAGGACGGGACAGCCTGTCTGCTCGGCCTTGAAGGCGACTCGACCCGCCGGGGCCTGACATGATCAATGCGGCCATTACGGCTCCACGCGGCTCCCCGCCCGGGCTGGCGCTCCGGCTCAAATTTATAGAATGAATTAGGGGGAAATGGACTATAAAGGCAGTAAGATGGTTAAGTAGCTGATGTAAATTCACCGGATGAAATATGCCACGTGCGCCTGTCCATTAGTCAGGCCGCCGAGCGCAGAGACACATGAGCGCCGGGTGACAAACGGGCAAAAACAAGGCTGTGCTCCTGAACAGCGGTTAAACGCAGGCACAAACAAGGGCCTCTTGTAGCCTCTTGCCTGCTGTGCAATCTTTAAACACCTGTACTATCCAGGTTATGGTGACCACAAGGTAGGACGGTCCCTTTCTCTACCCAACCTATAACCACAAACTGGAATGAAGCGGTCATAGGGGCACCAGCCACATCCAGAGTCTCACACACTTTATAATCACCAATCAGTTGCCTTCATCATCTCTTCATTATGATTCATTATTATTGATTCTGACACGTTCACTGTAAAGTGTTCTGTCAGCACTGACTCATTTTTAATATTCTTGCCAGACGACTTCATCATGGGAGAAGTGGCTGCTTTGTTAGCTGTTTGCAAATATTAGATTGTTGTGCTATCATGTAAGACTACTGCTGAGCTGAACTGATAGTCATTTACTGGCAGATGAGTTTTTAGTATGTTAAGAAACTACTGAGAGAGAGACAGAACGGGTGAGGAAGCAGTGAAAATGTAGGAAACTATGAGGAGAGTGACATCAGACAGTACAGAGTGAGTCATTATTGCCAGGTGGCCAGCTGGAGAGGTCAGGTGCCGTCTACAGCACCATTATAAATTCCTACTTTCCATGTTATGGTATGTAATGTATAGTGATGCATTATGCATAATTATTTGTTGAAATGTGGACTTTGCTTTTCGGGTATATGATTCAGATTGTGTATAAAAACTATAAGGACATTTATGTGGTATCCCACTGCTTGTCTTCAAAATCAATATTTACATGTTCTTTAAATGGCCATCTTTTCAAAGTCTCTGACAAGTGTTAACCCTGACACTTTTCTTGTGGGGAAAATGTCAACATTGTGAATTGATGTGAATGACCACTAATGAATGTGCACTACTGTCTTTTTAAATGGAAAAATCAGTTACCTTATCATCCTGAAACAATATGTTCATGTTTGTGGAGGGTATTTCATCATGTGAGTGGCTGAAGGGTACACAGGACAGCTGCTGTCCTGAACAATTAAGGCAGAGATAGCTATATGAGATCCTGGTAGGATTTCCTAGTCACATTGTCAAGTGCAATGAAGAGGTCAGTGTAATTATTACAGAAGGTGTAGTGGTTTCATGCATTGTAGATGCAACTGAGCATATTCTTGACAGGTCAGAGCTAGTAAAATCAAGTGTTCTTTTCTTTTCATGTGACAGTCATTGGGTGGTTATAATAAATACATGAAATGTCAGAGACATATCAAAAGAAATGTAGAATCTCTCATTCATTTGTATGGCGCCGTGAAACCCTTGTGCAGGCGTGTCATTTGACATTTTGAAAAGTTTTTAAACTTTTTTTGTCATTTAAAAAAATAAATAAATAGAAAGAGATGCTTCAACGTAGAATCTTCAAGATTTCAGCATCAGTATTGTCAGATAACATGGCTAAAGAAAAATATGCGTTTTTTATGACACGTCTTCCAACGTCATCAAACTTGTGTACGCCTTAAAAGCGATAAGTCTCCATCAGTCGTTTACTTTGTAGTGCCAAAGTAATACTGGTATTATATTTTTATATGATACGATCTTAAATACAACGTGCATACATTCCCTTTTCAGATCAGTGCCATTATGATATTCTGACTGTTTTCCCGATTGCGTATTGCAGGTATCGCACATGCAATAAGTAGTGATGGGCTAATCATGGCTGAAGCATGTGATGGAGGTACATGTACTCAAAACAGAACACTAAAAAGTAAAAACAAAAAATTTAGCAATATACAGTCTCTCTCACTTAGCACATATTGGCAATACTTGTTTAGGTTAAGTGGTTCTCGATCCCAATATATATCGTCGGAGTCGAAAGAGGGCGAGGTTACAGCTATCATTCAGAAAATGTTCGAATAACTTAACTCATATATGCATACAATGTTTTCCTGTATTCGCGGATATTCCATTATAACTAACGCAACACTTAGTTGACGGATTACCTGTAAACATAGTTAAATGTGAAATATAGAAACTGGAGACTGGAAAATGCCCGGTGGAAAATAATACAAAAATAAATGTTTGATGATTAAACAAATGAAAAATAAACCATTGTCTTTGCCAATACCGACATGTTCTCATTTTACGACCCTTTCCTCATTTGCCATTCATTTTTATTTGAAATTTCTTCTTGATTTTGGCAATTTATGGAGCAGTTTCCCTCAATGGGATAAAAGTTTTCAGGCAGAAAAAAGAGGGCACTGTTTGTTCCTCATATCCAGAGGGGGGCGCTGTAAGACAATCAGCGTCTGACAAGGGCGAGGGGCGCCCGCTATACGCTGTGCACAGACAATTTAACAGAGGAAGGGAGGCAGCGGACACAGGGACGCACTCTCCCTCTCCTTCTCTCTAAGCACCCCTCCCTGATGCCGTCTCCCGGAGAGTCAAACCGACGGTTCATTGCGCAGTAAGTGGAATAGATCGTGGCAGCCTTCTCTCAGCATGGACTCCTGTTTGTTCTACATCGCGCCGCTGTGATAAAACGTCTCCCGGTGCCCAGTCACTTTAACCTTATCAGATAACGGCAATTTTTATTTCTCTTTTTGTACGCCCCCCCCCACCCCCTTCTCATATTTGCCAGACATTTCGGCCCATGGGCTAGAATAATAAAAACGCGAGCAATAGCAAGTATGATAAATGTTAAGTGAGTGTGTTTTGTACGTAGCAGTTGTTGGCATTTACACCCATGTTTTAACTGAAGTAGGAGGACAATAAATTTTTCATTGAAATCTATGGTTCTTCTGAGTGACTAAATGAAGGGGTTAAATCTGCACTCGTCCACGAGGAGAATGGGAGGAACAGGAAAGTGTGAATCCAGCCATCCCTGCTTGGTTGAGATAAGGATTGACAATCATGAGAGATTAGGCAAAAATTAAACCATCAGAGATCCTTGTTTTTTTGATATGTGATATGCTGCAGTGTACCTAACAACTTGGAGATTGTAGTTGGAATATTTGGAACATGGGCCATTAACTGTGTTTAAAGGGAAATGTTGGCCAACAAACTGTTAATATTAACACACACATTTTTGAAATGTTTAGAGATTCAGCAAATCAGTTTTTCCTTTCTGATGAGAGACTCATCAAGACTCAGTGAATAAGCAAGTAAATATTTCTGCCAGGATAATACATGTTTTTATACAGTTCCTGGTGGTGAGGACCAGTTAAAGGACTTTGAAATTTTAGGAATTTATCACGTAAATTATTACAATAGATTTCGACCCACAAGCCCTTTGGTTAAAAGTGCATGTCCCCAGACAGCTTATACAGTCATCTCACCTAAGATGGATAATTTCTCAATATAATTGTGTTTATGTACTACCATTGTGTGTGTGTGTGTGTGTGGGGGCAGGTGTTTATGGAGGGGAGAGGGTTAACTCAGCCCATCTACCACTAATGTATAGTCTCCCCATGTGATGCCCAACAGTTGCATTTTGCAGTTGGGACTGCCAATTTTGCCAGGACACAATATGAGATGCATCATTTTTAATGACCACAGTGTGTTACAAACTCTCTGATGTTTCACCAGAAAGACGAAAGAGCTAAGGACCTCCAACACATTTTCCCCATGTCTGCAAATGGGCATTGGATTTATTTGACCCAGAAGGAAGAGAGGCCCCTCATTGGTTCCCTAACACCACCTCCTGCTGCAGCTTTGGTCTCCACCAGAGATCTCCCATTCAAGGACCAAGCAAGTCCAGCGCCATTTAGCTTCAGGTATTTGGCAAGAGAAGGCAACAGGGGGGCAGCGGTGGCTGGCTGCTAGACCATCCTCTGTCTCCAAACAGCACATCATGACGTGGGTATCACATGAACTCCGCACAATGCAGTAAGTCTCAGATGTAGGGTGGGACTGCAACGTTTGGTCGGATGCGCTGTCAACGAGAAGCATCAGCCGTGGACCCCCGTGAGTTTTTTTCCGCGAGTGTTTGCCCACCGCTCAGCCGACACCGCTCATTAAGCCGTGCCAGCGGCGGGAACAGATGGGCCGAGCATACTCAGGTAATCAAATAATTACAGCAATTATGTAACGGAGCTGAAGTGGAGCTGCAGTCGTCGCAGGGCCCAGGGTTCCTGCAGGAATTGAGATCAGTGGCTTCGGCTTGGCCAGCTCTCGGGCTCATTCTTAATGACGGGTTTAACACTGCCGTAGGGCTGTTTGCAGTCTTCCGATTCAGGCCGGAGCTCTTCCTGTTCTTCTCCACGGCTTACCCACCTCCCCTCCCACAAAAAACAAAAACAAAACAAAAATAAATCAAAAAACAACATATCATTTACAATTGGTGTCTACCTACCAATCCTGCCTCCCCCCCAAAAAAAAGTTTACAATTTACAATTGCTTGAGCTGGTTTCCAGATGCATGATTTTCAAACAAACCTTGTTTTCAGTCAATTACACTCTCCAAAATGAGTCTCGTTTTGGTAGGTTGTGAGTCAGCAAATGAGTGAGAGAGTTAATTGCGTCATTTAGAGGAGAATGGCACAGCACGCCCTGAATGGGCGATCAGCTCTGATTTGGTCCCTCGGTGTGAGGAGACAAAAAGGTAGCATTACAAAGTGTAATTACTTTAAGCGTCATTAGGAGTGCAATAATACAACCCTTCAGAGGGGAACAGAGTCCTGCTTTCCCCCTTACAACCTGTGCTGTACAGGACGAACCCTCAAAAAACACCTGAGTTACTTACTCTGGCTGATTGAAATCCAGGTTCTCAACCAAGATTCTACCCTTCGGTCATGTCAGTGAGTCGACTGATAAAAAAGCATGTGTGCCTACTCCACTTTCCTACCTTTGTACTGGCTTGCTCCTGCAAATCGCTTCCAATGAACCGAGGGACATTCAAATAAATCGTTTCCTTCACAACCTATACATTGGGTGTAAGCGAGCCATAAATGCGATGTGAAAAGGGTTAAGAGACCATGACAAAAGCTGGGTTTTCCAGTGTCCAGTACACATTGATTTGAAAGAACTTGATCAAACCATCTGTCTCGCCATCTTCGTGTGCCACTGCCATCTGGGAGAGACCAGACACTTAGAGACAGGGACAGTGCAGAAATCGTGTGGGAGGGAGAAACAATGGAGATACTGGCCGAAGCTCCATGATGCGACTGTAGATTAGATCCAGGGCCATCTGTGCGGTGACAGCAGGAACCTGTCCAGCAGGTAGTGGGGAAGGATGTGGTGCAGTGTGTGTGTGTGTGTGTGTGTGTGTGTGTGTGTGTGTGTGCGTGCGCGTGGGGGGTGTGGTCTGACTGGGGATGAGAGTGTCACTCTCAGTGTCAGCGGCAGGACAGGAGAGATGGCTGTATCTGGGGGAGGTTTGTGCAGAGGATCTGAGCACCTCCATTTTACCATGTCATGCGTACTCTAATTTACTCACACTGCGCTGCTGCCATTGCAAGGAGCAAGTAAACACAGCCGTCCTTGTTCCAGGCCAGTCTCTGCTGCGGCAGCCAAAGTGAGGGAACCCAGCTGGCAGCCCTGTTCCTAGACTGCTGCAGTCCCTCAGAGTTTGCAGAGGTCCCTCTAAATGTTAAAATACTGCCTGCCTTGCACACGTGGTCTGCCGCATTGCATTTAGCCTAAAAATTAAGCCAATCGCATAATGGATGGTTTGGATGGAGCACAAACCAGAAGCACCTCTGGCACTTCAGAAACAGGTTTGCATATCTCAGTAATGGGATTAGTATTAAATTTATTGTGTTTCTGAGCAAGGGAAATTACATTATCCATTTGCTCAACTGCCATATCCAGGGCAACTTACTTAGCTTTTTACATATAGATATAAGCTATGACTAGGCCTGGTCGGTCCATGTTTTCACCCCTGTAGGCTGCTTAATCACCCAAGATGTATATATAGGAATAAAGATGCTTGTTCTACTTGAAGTTACATCCAAAAAATCTTTTTCCAAGAATAATTCCTGAGAAGTTCATCAGGAAAGGAGAACAACATGCTTGTTGCTTGATCGTCAACAACAGAAACCTTCCTCAACAGGGCCTTTGTCTTCATCATTATACCTTTTGCTGAGACACAGGGAGCCTCAGTCTCAGCTCACAGAAGCAGGTACTGTGGAGTAAGGCCAGTAATGAAGGAGCGTGTGTCTCCTCTTCTCCCAGGGAAAAAACGAGGCACAGCGGTATGCCTCTTTACTTCCTGTTGGGATGAGGAGCAGGTGCGAGCGATTAAGTGCGGATGGTACAGATCTGTCGATACCGTCCTAGTGCTGGTGTCCTTGCCGAGGGAGGAGGGCCCACAGTAATGCAGCTGTCAATGCACACAGGGATGAGTTCAGACCCTCATTCTCTATGACCTGACTCGCTCTGTATGGGCGTAGCTCCGCCCCCTACAGCAGCAGCCCACAATGATGTCACAAAGAGTTAAGGCTTCTCGTTTGGTACAAGCTTGTGGGGCGGAAAAATCAACTAGGAAAGGGAAAATACACAATGAATCAGATCCTACAATTTGCTGTTGATGGGAGTGAAGACAAGTCATTTTGGAACACAATGATATTTAATATTTGAAACAACATAGATGAGAATCCAGTTACCTTTCCCTGCTCTGTAACTGGAAGTGTCTGTGCCACTGGTTGTTGATTTGACTGTCTCACTCTAAGTTCGGGCCTGCACGCTCTTTATCACTCAGGTAAATGACATTGATGGTCCTAGTCTCTGAGGTCTGAGAGCAGAGTACATCACACGGCATCTAATTTCCTGTTACATCTCTTAGGGCTTCAGTCACTCCATCCATCTCTATTCCGGCTCATCCCGAGTTTCTAATGTACCGCCATCATCTTGTCACAGGGAAGATCGACGTGCGAAAAGTCTTCACAGGGCTTGATGGAGCCGGCTGAAGCCGGATGAGGCACAGGTGTAATTATGCTCTGAAACTGTTGTCTCAGATCAGTCATTTTGAAAGCTGGAAGCAGCTGTTTGTTATTTTTTTTTTATTTCTCTAATGTCCCTGGGGAAAGGGCTGAGAATGAGACAGTGGCCCTCAGCAAGATTCTACCTGTGAGTCACAGAATAAATCAATGAACCAACGCTGGAGTGAGTGCACAAGGGAAGAAATGGAATTTACTTTGTAGACGGGGAGATTGGAAAATTACCAGGCTTCATTGTCATGCTGGTCCAGATAGTGAGCTAATGTATGGGCCATATCAAAACAGTGAGCAAAACACTGGCTGGAACAGAGCAAAAATATCTTTCCATCATGGCAGGGAAAAAAAGCAACAACAAAAGGGCCGGTTGGAATTTTTCTCCTGCAGTCATTTTTATGTAATAAAACCATTAAACTGTGTGGCATCTCATTCTTCCTCTGTTCCAGCCACGTGTATTTGTCAACAAAATGGGCTCTCTGGCAAGTTCTGTATTACTGAAGGTCCTTAAAGATAACAAGATAACTCATATTGGTTCCATGTAGCATTTTTTTATTTATGCCCCAGCAGTGCTTACAGAGAGCAGATGAGCTACCCTCCCTTTCATATGGGAAAACCCTGCAATGTATTTCCGCTCTGTTCAACCATGTACAATACAACACAACTTCACTAGTGCGGCTCTTAACAGACTTAATACCTTCTTTAAACAAGACTTACTTCTTACTTAAAACAAGACTGGCCTGCTGATAAAGGTTCATGCTACAGATAGTACAAAAGGTATCATCTTAAATTTTAACTTTTTTAGATAATTTAGTTTCTATCTATACTGTTGTTGTTTAGGACAACTCAATCACAGTCTTGACGAATGGAGATTTTCCAGCTCTCTTCAAACGATTCTCAGAACTGGGGAGGTGATCTAAATTGGTTAAATGAAGGCATTGATCACTTTAATCAGGTGGGTATGTGCCTGACTCAATGAAAAGCCACGAGACACTGTGTTCCTCAAAGGACCAGGGTTTGCATGACCTTGCGAGCGGACAGAAATGGGAGGGCAGTAGATTAGCTGATTTGTTTTCGCCAGAGTTCCCAGGGTTATCGGACATAGACCGCTTCTCTTGTGACTGGAATTTGATTTCAGTGGGGTCCCACGGGGGGACGCAGGGGAAGACTCGGTCACAGCTGAGAGACCTAGAAGGTTCCAGACCCTTTCAGGTAAAATTCCCCTAGATTGAAGGACCTCCCCAACCTTGATAGAAGGCTGTCTTATGAAAGCCGCTCTCTCTCAACCCCTAACTCTATTTCCCAGGGGTTGATGTCGCAGCCCTCTGACTCTCCGATCCAAACTTTATCGGGTTAGACGCACATTTTTATTCAGTCTCCACTTTCTCTGAGGTCCTCCAGGTCCTCTCACCTTGTCCCCGGCACTTTCAACTCCCCTTATCAGTCACCTGAAAGTTAATCGAGTCCAGCCACCTAGAATTCAGCCCCATGGCTTTCTGAACTCACGAAAGCTGAATCGCTGTCAACCTACTGCATCTTATAAAGAGATGGATGAACAATCTGTGTTCTGACAAAGCCAAGCTATTCGTCCATTGCATTCTGGTTATACATTTGGTTACACTTCTCCACATCACAAAACCAGTGTAGAGGTTTGTGAAATGTTTGTGTGTTCAGCAGTGTTTGCGCTGCAATTGAAATGTCATGGACCAATCAGCACTGATGAAATGGCTTCTTGTTTCATTGTTTGGGAATGAAAGCCCTCGTTTGAGTCCTGGTGCATTTTGTATGGCGTGTGAGCAGTGTTGTCATGTGGGAGTGTGGTGCGTAAATGGCTCTGAGAGAGTTTGTTCGCCGTGCTCACCTGTCAGGCTCTGACACAGGTTTTACAGCCTGATCGCCTGTGGCCACTTACTCCATCATGCTATTTTTCAGCACTTTGTTGCGATGACATAGCACTGTTCAATGAGCAATGAATCACTGACTTGGGGTGTGCAAGAAAGACTTGTAGACTGCGAGAGGAGGAGGAGGAGGAGGAGTAGGAGTAGGAAGAGGAGGTAGATGACCATCAGAGACATCTGGAAACGGAGCCCACTGACGTGATTATTGGTGGCCGCTATCTGCAGACCTACCATCTCATGCAAGACTCTGACCCTGACCATCAGCCCTGTAAATGAGTGGATGTAGAAGCCCCACTTTGAGCAGAGCCACCCACACCTTTCAGCTCCGTGTGATGACCTGCTTTCTCTTTACTGATCTGTCTCGCTCACGCAGGGCCTGTACTCAGTCCTGTCAACAAGGTGTCACCTTCTGGGAGATGCCACGAGAAGAGAGGGGTGGGCAAGGAGAAACGCTTCAACAGGCTTCAGTAACACAATTCAACAGACTTTTAGATGTCGTTTTGTAGATTCTTTATTCATTCATTTCCAAAAAAGCCATACAACTCCATCAAAATATTCAACACAGCCTACACATTTGACTTCATCTTGAAACCTGCAAGATTGTACGGGATAAATTCTGCATTATTGTTACACATTATTTATTTATTTTTCTACATTTTCAGTCATCAACTGATCTTTTTCTCTAAAAGTATTCATCATGCTTATAGCTGGTGAATGTGACATCTCTGACAGCGACAGCACAGTGGTTATGGTCCTTCAGCAAAGAGACCTCTGTGGAAAGTTGGCAAGGATGCATACAGACTCATGTGACTCATATGCTGATTCATTTGCACAGCACTGAATCGTCAACATGTCCCTCCCTCATGCTCCCTAAGTGGAAATGATGTCATAATGCACTCCCCCCTGCTGGGCTTTGATTGGATATAGTCAGCAGCTCTGTGCGTTAATGCTATCAGGCTGGCAAATTAGCTCTCCTGATTACTGCAGCTTTAAGGATATGCAATTAAAAAAAGCAGACAGTTATAATACTGAATATTTTAAGGCAGCACCCTAATGGACCTGGACAGAAATCAAATATCAAACTGTGCTGGTACGGTTCAAGAGTTTAGGTCCTGCTTCTAAAGAGGGGTTGTCAGGACGGCTGATGTATCGGCGCAATTTTCCAGAGCAACAGGATCTTGGCTGCAGAGAGGAGCAGCTGTCAGATGGCTGCCTGGTGTACCATTCAGAACAATCGCATGGGCAAGGCAAGGCTTCTCACAAATAGGGCCAACCCCACGGATTTATAAATGAGGGCGCTGGGTGTTCCCTCGGCATATTTTACATACTGTCCTTGACCTCCCCCTCCCTCCCCTTTCTTTTTTTTCTCTCTGGCAGCCGCTCTGTGCTGCTTCTACTGTTATCATACCCTCTCCCAGCACAGACATGTCTTGTGCACCTATTGCCCTGGCACCTGCTCCTGCTGTAGTGTGAGATCCCATCATCATTTACCTTTTATACTGCATCTGACTTAAACTAATGAGAATGGGCAATTTATACAAGAGGCTAAAGTTTGGCCTTTAAATGTTGTTTTCTCATTTTCATAAATTGCCACAAACTAATGGAAGACATTTGAGAGCATTAACATTCAATGTGTCACCTCTGACATCATCTCTGTACTCTTACTGGTCTGGTTGAGTAGAAATACCACCCTGTTAAACACCAATAAATAAAGGGAGAAAAAGGAGAGTCAGGAACACCACATTTAGCACTGCAGGAGTCTCAAAACACATAGCAAAGGCAAGGATACAATACAGGACAGGAACTTAGAGGAACAGCAAACATTTACACTCTGACAGTATCCTACAGTACAGAAACGCCACAAAGAACATTCCTTATCCCCAGGACAAGAACAGCAAGCTAAAGTAGAGAGAAACAGAATTACTCTAACACAAACACACACTTACAGCTAAAATTGCAGCTGTGAGTTGCTGTACAGTTTACTGTCACTGCAGGGAACAGACCAAAGCACAGTGAGGGGAAAAACAAACAAAAACACTATTCACACAGTGTACTTACACAATGCCTACTCAATGCACATACAGACAGTCTGCTCATTGCTCATACACAACACCTACACAATTACCAAACACAAAACCTACTTGACGGTCATACGTAGCACCTATTCAACACTCATAAGTTGCCAAATCACATTCATACGACACCTACTCAATGCTCACAAGCAACACTCATAACCAAGGCTAACAAAACCTGAGGGCTGTTTGGCCCAGGTCTGGTAACAGGTCCCACCTACCTATAAACTACTAACACACAGCTGGGAGGAAACATTCAGGTAGCTGAAGCAACACAATGATTGGGTAAGCACCTTACAGGAATGAAAGGTTTAGCACCTGACAGGAAATGAAACATGGACCTACATGGCCTGGTAATAGCATACAGTACCAGTCAAAAGTCTGGACACACTTTTTTTTTTTTTTTTATTTTTCCACATTTTATAATAATAGTAAAGCCATAAAAACTATGAAACAACAGAAATGGAATTATGCAGTGACCAAAAAGTGTTATAAACAAATCAAAACTATCTTATATTTTAGATTCTTCAAAATAGCCAAAAAAAAAACATTTTTAAAAAATATTTTTTGGAAAGAAATTCAAACATAAGCATCAACTTCACTATTTATATTTGTATAAGAAACACATTTCAAGCGTGTACTCATACGATTTAGATCGAAATGTCTTTGAATGCATATTTCCCATTATCTTAATGAGGTGCGTCCAAACTTCTGACTGGGACTGTACTATTGCAGTTTTGAATGAACGATACTATATATCTATTAAAACAATGGTGTGCACGTCACATAAACAGAATAAATGAAATGGAGTATGAGAAAACAATTCTCTGTAAGATGCAACTGGAATGGCAAACAAGGTTGCTGTGCTGCTGGTGGTAACACTTGAACTGCTGCTAGATGGGAATGTAAGTCTTAAGGTCACCTAAGGCTGTACCCTGAAACATGACCCACACATGACTGGTGGAAAATGTCAAAAGGATTTTGATATTAAGCTCCAGGGAAAGGATTTAGTGGGGCATACCAAGCACACAAGTGCCCATTGCAAGGCAGTTCAGTAAATGCTCTGTATAGCCAATCAAACTCTTTCCCCCAGGAAACAGCCCATGGGTGCATTTTTAAAACTTCACAGATTTTAACCATTTCTTTACAGAATATAGTATGTGTATGATGTTTTTTCACAACTGCATATTTAAAACATGAATTCTGATGCAGAAGAGTTTAGTCAGGTTTCTATGATGCTGAGAACAGCAGAGGTCCAGCTGAACAGAGCCCAAGTGTTGGAATGGCATGAATGGTCCACCATTGTTAGCATTGTTTATGAACAAGAGGGGCTTCTGTATTACCAGAAAGTACAGCTTGACAGTAGTATGCTACAATATGTTCTTTGTGTTACAGTAAGTACACCATTTAATCACACATCTATTTCTCGATACTTTTTTTTTGGCATAGCGGCAGTAATCTACATCCTTAAAGGGTAACAGTTATTCTATCTTTCAAAACAAAAACAGCTTGTGAATTCACGAGTTATCACAATTTCACATTGCCTGCATCTACCTGAGGGTGAGATGCTGAACCCAGACGGATGAACCTGAGGTCAGCTCTATTACGACTCATTCAGGGAGATATTTAAAAACCACTCAGGCGTATCCCCCTGTTGGTCCTTCATCAAAGCATACCTGGGTTTGCTGCCGAAATCAGTTGACTGCATGTTCTTAGACAACTATATCCAATTATACAGCAGAACCTTCCTCTTGCAAAATAGAAAGATCACAAGAATTTATCAGGCAGCCAGCATATAGAACTCCTGGCCCTTGTCCTGCTAAAGGTCTGTCATTTGTTTGATATTTCTGTTTTTCCACAGGTCTTTGCCATTTAGACAGGGATATATTTTTGAACAGCACCCTGATAGCACTGTGGTACTCTGTAGTTGTTTGATTCAGTTTTCAGGACCAGCACAAGATGGTCAAGTTTTTTAAAGAGAAATGACTCCAAAGCTAGTTCCCCTCATCCACAACAAGACTGCAGAGAGGTAGATATCACTACCAGCATAATTTGTCCAAAGGAAAAGTACTGGACAACTTCTAAGAGAAGCACTGCATTTTGCACTACAAGTGCAAGACAAAAAAATAACCTCATAACCTTAAATTCATTACCCAGAATCCTATTTTTTAACATTCTTGTTGAATGCCATTACAGTAGACGTTGCACTGATGCTGAGCAGATTAATACACTGTCAATTTAATATCAAGTCACATTTGTCAGCGCAACAAACATAATTTACCAACCTCACATTAGTGGGGGTGTGCACTGCCAGATGTCATAGAAACTCTAAATTTACCCCCTGTTAAATTGACTTTTTTGATGATGTTAGAATATTTACCATCCACAGTTGAATTTCACCATTGCATATCACAGTTACGTCACATAAAGATGTTTTGTGTCTGGTACAGTTTGCAGCAGATGTCAAATCCAGTAATATGAACTTGCATGTATAGCTACTCAGTGAATACATTAACAAAAGGTTCTTTAAATAGTTTACGTACATTCAACGTCATTGTGTGGGAAGAATTATTGGTCTTTTTCTGCTTTATAACTATTTACTACCTAACATGTTGCTAACCCTGGATGATTCATGATTAGCACGTATGGGCATTTCACATTTTAATCAATCTGTCGCACATTAGGGGTTTTTAAATAAACTCAAAATGATCTTTTTAGTATAAAACAAGTTTACACTACCTAATATGGTAACAGTCAAATAAGTAAAACTTCTAATGGGGCCAGGTACTATCTTTGTCTGATAATCACAGATTTCAGTCACTATTATTAGAAGGCTACACAAAACTCAGCCAGCGGGCTGGGATGAAAAAAAAAAAGATAAAAGGGAAACACAGAGTGGCTATAATAGCTTCAGACTGGCTCCTCTGTCAGTGTACCAGACACCACAAATATCACAGCTAGCGAAGAACACGCGGCATGAGAAAACTACACAATAGGTTCGTCACATGGAGGATTGAAATGGTGCCAGAGCAGTGCAGTGGTACCACTGTTGCCTGTGTGTTAGATCACTGTTCCTGGAGTGCTCCCGGTGACTCTATATCACAGACGGGACACAGGGGTCATCGAACATGGGCTGCTCCTCGATCCCTCTCGCAAACAGCCGAATCAGCTGGCAGTGCACTCTGGGAAGACAAAGGTGTGTGGTCAGTTAAGCAATGTGGCTGTGCGTTCATCAACAATGCGACCCACAATGCAAGGGTCATGTGATTTAAAGTGCAATATGGTGCACATCATGACATGTACATTTGAACTATCTTCTATCACCACGGTTAAAAGTTGCACTAAAGAGATTTTAGCATGTAACCAAAATGCACCCAGTACAGAGCTGTCTTACATATAACGATATGTACCAATGAGTGCTCAGGCACACATTTTACTAAAGACTCGACACTCAACTTTTACTGTTATGCAGGGTGACTTACTGAGCACTAAAAGTGGCCTAACTTATCACAGCTCTTGTTATCTACAGAACTGGGTAATTAGAGATGCTGTAGCATTTAATTTCACATTTACAACAAGGGCTTAAAAAAGGAGGGATTGTCTTGGGTGTGACAGTATTACTGCAGCGCAGTATAGGATGCCCTGCTTTAAAGAAAGACATGGATGACAGTGCAGAGATTACAGTCAAATGCTCAGACGATTAGCTATGCAGATTCTCTGCTGGCACTACAGCAAAGTAGTTGCACGCGTTTTGTGAAACTGCTCTTGACTGCCGTATCGTCATCAGTTATCCGAACAACAAGGTTCATTTGCTGACTCACTTCAAGAACGATTACTGGAGGGGAAAATGCAATGAGTGAATGGATTTCAATTTAATTAAAAGGGAGGGCGCTTTTAACGGTGGGAAGGCTATTCAATTAAGGACATTACACGGTCATGCATCATTGACAAAGTACAATTCACTGATTGGTTACAACGATGCATTAAACGAATGACGAATTCAAGCACAAGCGGCCACGCTGTGGAGAGATTTTTCAGCCAATACGGGACTAAATCACTGCTGGTAGCTGCAGTCCTGCCGCCGCACACAGTATAATGATTCTCACAGTGCTGTGAGGGGATGAGCTCACAGAAATGCACATTGTAAGTAGCCTACAGCTGCATGAGTGTGCCGGTGAGGACAATCGCCTACATTACATTACATTATCGTCATCTAGCAGACGCTCTTATCCAGAGCGACTTACATGTTACCATTTTTACATGTTACCCATTTATATAGCCAGATATTCACTGAGGCAATTGTGGGTTAAGAACCTTGCCCAAAGAATACAGCAGCAGTGCCTCAGCAGGGAATCGAACCAGCAACCTTTCGGTTATGAGCCCTGCACCTTACCCCTATACTACCACTTTGCTATACTGACACGCCAGTAAGTGCCTAGTGAGTGTTTGCGTCTCGTAGAAGTGATGGTTGAGGTGATGGTTCTGATTGGCCCAGGAGGCCGTTTGGTGTGCTGAGAGAGTGTGTCTAACTGAGCTGCAGCACTTCCTCCTCCTGCCACCCTGAGAGACCACGCCCATGTCCCCCATTCTACTGGAGTGACAGAGGTGCAGAGGTGCTCAGAGGTGGAACTCTGCAGAATAATTAAATTTGGGAATTGAGCACTCCGTTTTGGAGTGGAGCTTTCTCATGTGGGGGGCAGAACTGCCCTGTTTGGGGATGGAGCATCCCATCGTGTTAAGCAGGAACACCTGATAAACAGTCATCTGATTTTTTCCACCCTTTTTCCTGCTCAGCAGCTCTACTGGTGTGGTCCCATGGTGTTTCACATGCCTTTGTGGAGCACAGAATTCAGATTCATCATTGTTTTAAGTTGAAAATGCTGTCTTTAGGAATGTAAATGTTTTGTTTGAATAATATGGCCTTTTCTGTAGTGGTAAGATACCCGTTGTATGAAACTTGCCCAATTTATCTGTATTATGCACTGCATTTTAGCAAGTCACCCAGGAAAAAGTGCATCTGCTACATAAATAGTAGTAATAAAAATATTAGCAGAATGCTAATTAATTATTATTTAGATCCAATCCACACTGCTGGAACAATTGGGTTCCGCTCCACCTGTGTCTTATACTTGAGACCTTAACCCCAGGCTGATTAAGCCTAACCACAAAAACATTGTTAAGCCCCATTATTTTCTGTATTTTTATTTTTGGTCATGCACTGTCCCCTCAAAGAAATGGAAAGTGGAGCTCAGTAATTGCTATAAAATGTTTATTCAATTGGTCATTCTTTAACTTTTTTTTACCAACAAGGAATCTGCATTTGAAAAGTGCTGAACTACTTTTATCTGGTAAAAAAGCTGCCTGCATTAATTTAAATTTTGAATATGAATGAAATTGGATCTCTAAGATCACATTAGCTGCCGAGATTACTTTCACTTTTGTACGCGCGTGCGGAACACTTTGACAGTGCTCGATTTCCGCTAATAAGACTAATTTAGGATCTAAAGAAGCCTTATCTGCAGCTGTGCACCATCGCAGTCTCCTCACCTGAAATAATTACGGCGACCAGCTACGCGGAACACTGCCCAAATTAGCCGCAGGGTCCCAGGTGCGCACGCCTCTGACGAACGGCATTGAACAATGTCATCGTGATTAGAAAACAAATGGTGGTCTAAAGAGCTGGAGACTATTAAAACCAAGTCTACTGCTGTGCGCCGGCTCCACTCTAACGGCATATCTAGTCTCACTAACGTGTTCGAAATGCCTCCGCGCTTCATGCGACCCCTGTCAGAGCCGGCGTCCCGCGCGCGATCTTTCGACGCTGACATCGCGTAGGCTGTCACACCTGGGCTCCAGGTGAGGGTGACGCACACTTTGGCTGTTTGACACATCCGCAAACAACCATCAAAGCGGAGTGACTGCAAGCCAACAGGTGGCACTATGGCGCCGTGATGCTTATCTGAACTGTTCCCGAGCAGCCGTGATGAAAAGATACAGTGCGAGCAATCAGCGTAAGTATAACGCGCGGGCACACACATATACAAACACACACACACACGCATGCGCGTGTGAACGAGGCCGTGGTGCACGTACCCCACTTCGATGGTGGCGTGGGGCAGGATCTCGCCGTCGCAGTTCCAGCTGCTGTTGACGGGGGCGCAGCCGCAGGCCGGGTGGTCCCTGCAGATGTGTCCGAACAGCCCGCGGCCGCCCTCCCTCAGGTCCAACTCCAGGTCGCCCTCGCAGTATTTGGGCACGAAGCGGAACCTCCGCACCCGGTGCACCTCCACGAAGGACAGGTCGAACTGCGGGAGGAGTGGGGAGGGGAGGGGGAGGGTGAAGAGAACACAAACCCGGGACTGTGGCGGCTTCAAAAGCAGATCCAGCACAAAGAGATTAAATTTCCCCCCGCTGCTATCCTCCACAACAGATTGTTTTTCTCTTTCCCCCCCGTCTTTGAGGAAGAACGGCTGCCATTTATTCACCATCACGCTCCCTTTTATTAATCCAGCTGCTCCGTATTCATGCAGGTTATTTTCTTAAAGCGTTCAGACAAAGCGTGAATTTATTTACCGCGCTCTCTTAATCCCACGCTTCTTTTTCTCAGCGCTCGGCAACTGCAGTCATTACTGCCATCTGAAGGCCTGCTCATTTCCCTCCTCATTTCCTTCAAGGCCGTTTGGCGAGACCGAGCTCTCTTGCCAGCGGTCCTGATGAAACAATGATCCGGGGCTTTTAGCAGGGATGGGGATATTTATGATAAGCGGGCAGCGCGGCGGACCCGAGGTGAACCCAGAGTAAGAAAAGTGCCACCTCAGCCCTACAGCCTGTGAGCATAGTGCTGAGCAATCCTCTCTCTCTCTCTCTCTCTCTCTCTCTCTCTCTCCATTTTTCTCTTTCTCCATCTACCTCCCTCCCTAAACATAGTGCCCCGCAGAGAGAGACATGAACCGGGCCTCCCAGACTTCACTACCAACGTCCTACCATATGGACCTTGGAATAATTGGTAACGTTGAGTCCCACTTAGTCTTTCTCTATGGCGGGTGTTTAATGTCTTCCTTGTGTTTGGAAGGTAATTATCAGAAGCTCTACTGAAATTCTTATGTGAGTTGGTGATGGAGCCATAGTCAGTAATGATGTCCACCTTTAAATGGAGGCAAGAGTGCCACACTGGGTCATTTCACTTCATGTACTTACATTCCTGGCTCCTTGTTCAGGTGAACAGGATGTGTCTGGATTATACCACTGACAATGTGCTGTGCTGTCCATGGCTACCTTTGCAAAGTTTTTGAAATCAATACAAATGTTGGTGTCACCTTTAATGTCATGGTGAGATGTTGGCAAGCTCTGTGCCAATGACATTGACTGTACCTGGTCATTTTTGTCAACTGTGCTGCAGGGGTAACCATGACATTGACCATACCTGGTCATTTCTGGCATGTGCAATGTAAGTGATTGTACATGATTATCTTTGCTCGTGCAGGCAGTATGAATGGCCGTACCTGGTCACCTTTGTTGGTGTGACGCAGGAGGTGCCGCAGGAAGTTGATCCGGGAGCATTTGCGGACGAGGATGAGGTCGGTGGTGCCGTCGGCGAGGTGGGCGGAGGGGGACAGGCCCTTGGGACTTCGGGGACAGGCGCAGCTCATGCTGGCAGCGTTGATGGCCAGAAACCTTCCCCGGATTACCCGCCAATCGCTGCCGTACTCTACAACACACAACCACTGAGGAATAAATACAACTCATAACCTACCACACGCAACCAAACTGAGTCCCACTGCTGTCACGCACACAGAAAAGCACAAGCAGAAAGAAATTGCAAAGCATACCCTTGCGGCAGTTTAGCATCCCACATAAGGAGCCGGGCTCGTAACCAAAAGGTTGTAATGTAACCCTCATACACTACCACACACAACCAAGAGATGAGGAACATATTTCACGGTAGCAAAAGTGAGACTGGTCCAACTCCTGCCGCTTTGATAATTCGGATTGGCAAGATTTTAAATGTAACCATTGCCAAAATGCCCATTTGTTTAAAAATTCCTGAGGTGTAGTTTCGATTTCCCTTCTTACATTTTACAGTCATAAAAGCCTTTCCCTAGAGTGCACTGAGGTGAACCATGAGCAATTAATCAAGGTACTGAAAACCAGGAGGTAAGTAGAGATACAAAACAAAGGATGTACATTTTCCATTGCTTTTTCTCAACAGAACACTAGCTGTAAGACATTTAAGACCATAAAAAACAGAATATGGACCTCTGGGTCGCATTAGCACTCTGTCATTCAGGTGTCACAGTTGCATTCTGGGAAGCTCGTTTGCATGCTGGCCCACGTCTTACCCTGCCGTGTTTTGCGGTTGTGGGATATTTCCATTCCAAAAGGAGCATTAATGATGTGGCTGCTCACTCAGACGAGAAGGATCTCAGTCAAGTTTGGCAGCGATGCCATCTCCCTGATTAAGAAGGTCCCCTTTCCCTCTGCCTGCGTCCCCCTCGGGAGCCCAGTCTCCAACCGGCGAGGAGGAATGCTCCGGAAATCAACATGCAAAACTGCCAATTAGGGAGTGGGGCGCGCTATCTGTTGTTTTCCCGTAAACACGACTTATCTGTCGCTCCGCATAAGCAAACACAAATCATGTTTGCCGCGATCGTGTGACATCTTCCCAAAGTCAACGCTTTTGCACACTGAAGCGAGGGAGATAATGTGACGTGTGGCTTCTGATGAAAGCAAACCTTCCCCAGGCATGGATCTGCTGGTCTGTCTCTCACTGTTTGGCTCTGTATTGGTGTATCTGCAAAGGCCAGGCTCTGCTGTAGTTGAGGGAGAACGCACACAACATGCGCAGCTTTGGTAGGAGACACAGCAGCAGGAATACCCACAGTGCCGACGGTCTGAAACTGGATCATTTTTTTCCCTCTCTTATAAACACTGGAATTGTTGTAATGACATATACTCTCACACACACACAAATGCATGCACACACACATACATACATACATACACACACACACACATACAAAGCACAAACACATACAGTAGCAGTCAAAAGTTTAGACACAAGTTTTATTCTTTAGTTTTACTATTTTCCACATTTTAGAATAATAGTAAAGACATCAAAACTGAAATAACATAAATGGATCTTATCTTATATCTTAGATAATCTTATATTTTAGATGCTTCAAAGTAGCTAAAATAGTTTTTAAAAATAAAATTTTTTTGGAAAGAAATTCATGCATAGGCATCAACTTCAGTACTTATATTTGTCTAAGAAACAAATGTCAAGCATTTAAGCATAAGCCTTTAGATTAAAATGTCTTTGAATGCATGTTTCCCCATTATATTAATCAGGTGTGTCCAAACTTTTGACTGGTACTGTACACACAAGTATGTGCACACACATGTATATGCTCGTGCACACACACACACACACACACACACACACACACACACGCACACACACACACACACACACACACACACACACAGCCCCTCACCACTGTGGAAGGTATCCTCATCTGTCTTGTAGGCCTGTCCATCTTCAGAGAGGAGCTGTCCATTGTGCTGGCAGATGTAACACCTGTGGGGCAAGGTGTGACAATGTGCGATGTCACCGTGGTACCTGAGCTGAGGACACTTGTTCTGAATCCGTCCACGTCTGACCTGGTGAGGCCTTCCACCAGGAACAGAGTTTCCACTTGCTGCGCACCAGTGAAAAACTGTCCTATTCACATATAAACAACTTTCTAAATATACCTGGTCTGGTGTAACACTCCCCTGTTACTGCCACTGTTATAACCATGAGAGCAGGTATATCTTTGGCACATGGGGTAAGCACTGTAGTGAAATGGGAAGGAAACTGAGCAACGTAGTTTTGTAGCTCCAAATAAACAAATCAAGTTATGTAGCCTTGGGCAAGGTACTTATCCCAAATTGTTCAAATAATTTGGATTCATAAATAACATTTAAAAACCAAAAGCTAAGTTAATGCCCTTGTGTGTGCAAAGTAAATAAATAATTTAATGTGATAACAGAATGAGAATGCGGGCAGTGCTCTGTAGATAAGCAGCCTGTTCTCTGGTAGTGTGGTAAGGAAGTAAATCTAGATTACTCACCCAGCTCTGCACCTTGTCTTGTCTCTGGGAGTCCCCAGGATGTTTGTAGCTGGTAGAAATGATATGGTTCCCTCGTAATAGTGATGCGTAAGAAACGTTTTAAACCCTGTAAACATGACAGCATATGAAATTCAAACCGTAACATCTGCAATATGCATGGCAGTATAATTACAGATAACATTAACAGTCAAGCAGACTTCAGTCAGCCTTTGAACGCAAAGTGGCTGATTTACCTGAAAAGTCGTATCTGGCTGGCCCCATCCACCGTTTCCTCTCGCTGTCTGTTAACACATCGCCATAGAAACCATATCCAAGCAAGGAGACGGAGTACCTCAGGAATGTGTTGTTATGGTGGACGGAGCAGACATCCAGTGGTTGGGAGTCACCTGTGGAGGTGACCAGACAAAAGTGTGAAACCATTATAACCTATCGGGCACACATCCAGCCACATGCTAGCCTTCTCCCCCCTTTAATCTAAAACGCAGGGTCCCCTTGAAGAATCCCTATCTGTGACAACACACTGCTATGCAGGATAACAATTCTCAGTAAGAAGGTAATGGGAGGTAATTGCCTAAACTGTAAATATCCGAGATAAGGAACCAGGCTTGTTATCAGAAGGTTTCAAGGTGAATTCCATTCTTGCATTGCTGTTGTACCCTGTGTAAATGGGTCCTGTAAACTACACAAGCCCCTGATGTATCACAGCTCTGCAGGGAAACCCCGAACAATCTGATAACAGACATATCTGGCTTCCCCCATCTGTCCTGTACATTTAGTCATGGCTGAGGGAATCTACTCACCCACAATAATATGCAGGGCAGAGGTCACGGGGTCATTGATGCCAACTGTCGCATAGCAAATGCAGTCAGTGGAACCTGGATTTTAAAAAAGAGGTTTACTGGTGGTGGTTTTTTATATACGGTTCATTGAATCTCACACAGAAGAGAAATTCTGAAAGGCAGTTTACTCTCAAGGTTAAAGTGAGGGAGTTCGTTTCTGCAGTCTCTGAGACTGGTAGTGCAAGGGGCGCTGCACCTCAAAGCGCCACAATGCAATCAAAGCGCAAAGGCGCATTAGGAAATTCACTTCATACACAGGGCGTGAATCATCAAAGGCTGACAAAGAAAACCTCACGAACAACACCGGCGACGTGACTCCTTCAGATGTCACTACCAGCCTTTCTTCTTTTAGAATCAATGGGAGGGAAAAAAAAAACAAGAAAAAGGAGCAAAACAACAGTGCAGAGCTCACAGGACCGGTTAAGGACCAGAGCTTGACACTTGCTTGATAAGGATGAGGTAAGCAAACGGAGGGCTGGAAATATGGCAGCAGATTAGACTGCTGATTATATACAAACAAACAAAAAAACAAAACCATTTACGGCTCTTTCCCTGGAAACTCTTTGTACCCTGTGTTAAAAATGGTTATATATGATGAGGCACTGAACTAACCCAGTTACCTACCACAGCACTTACCAGAGTGCTTACCATTTTCCCCAAATTTACCATTTCCTCCAAATTTACTCTTTACATCTTATCAGTATTTATTGTTTACTTTTTAGAAGTGTAAAAGTACAATTATTAGTTTAATTATCTGGCTGTACAGATAAATTAATGCAAGCATTTTATCCGTATAGAAGTGGGCTATAAAGGCAAGGGGAAACATGGCATATCACATACCATATCAGTCTAACTAGCTTATGACAGGCTATTATAGCCTGTGGTTACCGCTGTAATGGCTACATCCACCAAGAAATGTCCACTCTGTATTTTTTTTGCGTGTGTTCTCATCTGTAAATGTGAGCTTTTATGATCCATACTCTTTCTGCCTTTTCCTTGATGACACATTTGGAAAAATGCTGAACTGAAGCTCAAACAGTGATAAGATTAGCCTTTTTTCATTAGAGTCGGAAGTGATTGGTCAGGGGTGAGGGAGAGACCACCGTCCATCATGTGCTTTAGTAGAAACTAATCTTGCTTGTAATTTAATTAAAACACAAATGGCAGCAGAGTAATATTTTATGGTCTTTATGTGTAAAATTCAGGCTGGCTGAGTCTCCTCTTTTAAGCAACCATATGTAAATGTTGGCCAGGCAGTCTTTCGGACTGGGCTTCTTTTGCATAGATGAAATATCGCAGCTGTTCAACACTTCAGGGCAGGCACAGGGTGATTTGTTTGGCCACTGTTGAGCTGCGGTCAGATTTGTGGATAATGTGCTAAACTGTCCTTTCATTCATCCATTCATCAGTTTTCAGTCTCTATGATTCTTTTGAAGGTTGCAACAAACTATAGCCAAACACACATCCATACATACCCAGGGACAGTTTGGAGACCCCCAACAACCAAGACTTATATGTCTTTGGACAGCGATGGGTAACCAAAAATAACCAGAGACAAGCCAAGCAGGTGGTGGAAACGAGCACCACTCACAGAATCATGTTCCAACTCAGGACTCTGGGGCACTGCCTTCTGAATCATCTACAGTGTTGTACACGCATGCATGCAAAGGCGTACACAAAAACATACCAATCCAAAACATACATTATTCTTCACCCAGATATACGTTCCACTTTTTGCCAGTTTCGAGAGCTATGGAAAAGCATCTTGTAATTAGAGATGTTGTGGAGCAGTTTAACCACACCGACCCAGGGAATGCAGGCCCTTGCCAAAGTGGGGAAAAGCTTGCGTCAGACAAAGGCCTTTGATTTTTCAAACTCTTTGGCTTTGTGCACTGAGCTTTGAATGCTGGGCTGTCGGGCTTTGGTTTTCAGTTCGGGTCACATACCAGTGGAGCCAACACTGAACCGGAGAACCCACTGAGGCATACCCTGAGTCCCCCACACACACACACACACTAAGACATGTTCAGGGAGAAAGGTTTTGAAGGCAGTCTTGAGAGCTGGATGCTGCTGGCCTTCAGAATCTCAGACAGGCAGGCAAAAAAAGCCAACAGAGTGAAACCAAAGCTGTTTACCCAATACCCACGTGAGTACTGAATACTTGTGCAGCAGTGAAGCATATGTGAATGAGGAACTGCACTTGTGTCTGGAAGGCTACATGTTCGATGCCCAAGTGGAGCCACAGTAACCTTGGGTAATGCGTCCTACTCGCATTGCTTCAGTAAATATCCAGCAGAATAAATACATAGCGAGTGAATAATTAGTCATCGTAATGCCGCCTAGACTTGGACTTACTTGTGTGGCCTGCAGCAACTCCCTGCACTGGAGCCCAGACACAATCTCCAGCGATGCAGACAAATAGCACATTTCCCCAGATCAGGCAGGGGAGCAAGCTGTGTAAATCATTCCCACTTCCTTGAATTTATGATGATTAAAAAAAATGACACACTGCTCTCTCCCTGCAATGGACTTTTGAGTGATCGGCTTTCCCGAACCATATTATTGCTATGGCCGCAATGCTGTTTCTACAGAAACCCTCTGTCGTCCCTTAGCTGTAAAGTATGTTTAAAACTCTGAAGTTGACTTGAATAACTTGTTTAGCATTCAGTTTTGCCAATGACATGTATGTATTTCAGTTTTGAGGGAGCAACCACTTGGATCCTTGCAACACAAACACAAACTCACTCTTTTGCATATATAACACACACACGCAGGACTTTCATAGCTAGTACAAGTAATAGGATCTTAGGAACTACATTGATATTCAATCCTTGCAGTCATGCATGCATCTTTTGCACTATTCTTTCATTCCACCCTGTCCTATAAGACATTCTGTTCATGAACAACTTTACTCACTGAGAAACTGTCTGAACAAACAAGTAAAACAAGATGACCGCTTCAAGTGAGTGAAAATAGTTTATTTTCCACTAAGAGTTCAAACAGCTGCAAACAAGCATTTTCTGAATGCTCAAATTCAACCACATGCTCTCTGACCTTGACTTTGTTGAACATCTTCAATGAGTTCACTCTGAGTTTTTGGAGTGAACCTGGTGAAAAGCCAAAATACTTTCAACTTCCTCACAGGTGTAGTCAGTGCTGTGCATGAATTCTCCCAGCTACTTTCAAGTGGTACTTCAGTGTGACAGATATTATCCTACTTGCTTGTCTACTTGCTTCTAAAAGCCGCATGAAAAATTTTAGACGCAGTGTTCCTGTTATTGAATTAGAAACTGGAATGCTTCTGTTTTGTAATGTTTAGGTTGTTGGATCACCCTCGTGAGAATGGCATATAAAGTTTCTGAATATATTAAAAAAATATATACCCGCAGGGATGATGCCGATCCTGAGTCCACATGACACCAGCTTCTGCTCCGGACGGTTCTGGTCCACCCCGGCGTCCCTCTGTGTCCGTGAGATCAGCCCATGAATGATTTCGCTGAACATGCCGTCGCCCCCGACACACACCACGCTGCCAAAGGACACTCAACAACGTAAGTCTGGCCATTCCCTCAACACCTTACACAGCACTGACACTACAGTCTATGCCTACACATTATACTGCACTAAAAGTAGCCTTACCACCTCCTCTGTGCCCTTAGAAGTAACCTTATAACTGTTGAGACAATATAATCCACAATTTCTTTAAACAAAGAACAATCTTCTTTAAAATAATGTTTTTTTTTCATAAGGGGAAACTAATGAAAAAAGAACTGTACTGCAATTTACTCATTACAAAATGCATGCAGCATGCATTAAACAGTCCATACAAATAATCTGTTTAATCCTCCTGGCTTCAGGGCCATAATAAAGAAGCTTTTATCTGACCTTCAATCAGAGCTGATGAAAACTTTGGGTTGGCTGCCAAATCTATTTAGCAGAACATTGGTTAAAATCCATCCCCTGAGTGTGACAGGGCGTGACTCCACTCAGAGCGAGTTTATGAGTCATTGACAGGAGTCTGCAGAAGACATTTGGAGCTGCAATTAAGGTCACAGCTGATACCTCAATCCATTCCAGTGCCTTCACTATCAATCACTTCTCCAGGATAAAGTATTGCTTGAGGAGAAATAAGAAAATGATTGGAATCTACATGACACAGTTTAAATCATTATTATTTACAGCAGCAATTATGACCCCCCCCATCCACAGGTTTTTGTGACCAGAGGTGCTGGGACCTCCCACTCTCACTCGCCCTGGTTAAAACTCACCCATCATATTTCCTTAGGTCAGCACCCTTCAGTAAGTGGTCCCTGGCATGATTTGCATACTCAGTAACTATGGAGACAAATAAGCAGTGACACACAGACAAGATGTTAAACAATTGGCAAAGTGACAAGCCTAGGTGAGATGCATTGCTGTTTCTCGACACTGAATTTCTCATGTTCTTATGTGTTTTTATGATCACTCTCTTCCTCTGTCTAAGAGGCTGTTATGAGAGGTCCTGTGAGGAACTGTGGGAAGATGCAGGGTTATAACACTCAGACCAAATTTTAGTTGTTGCTGGAGTTTCATGATATCAGTGACAACCTTGTGGAAACAGTCCAAATGAAAATGTCCTCTAAGATTGGTTGATTTGCATTAGGATTTGCCTATTCATTGAAAGATGGGCCCAATATGGCTGTCTGCTTAGTGGCTCTAAAGACCATCTGCACTGATGAGGGCTTTAGATCAAACATTATTTGTCCATCCGTCGAGAGCAGAAGTGTGGTCTACCATATGTGAAAATGCCAACATGACTGTAATATTCCCTCAGGCTGTTGTAGAATGAGCCATTACTCACACAGTGGTTATATGTGATCACAAAATGCCAATATCCAGTGTGGACCAGAGTCTCCTTAAAGACTACGATAAATAATTAATGTCTCTGGATTCACATGTTCATCGACCATAAGAGCTTCCATTATAGTATTTTAGTGATGGATGGAGCAATAAATAAAATCATATTCCTGGGCATGTTCAGCAGACCGGGCCATTTGCCTACGGAGATCAATTTGCAGGCCATAAGGGCTCGTTTTTATTTAAATGTTAATGCTGGCTGTTGACAGTGACTCACCAATCACGTCGGTAGATATCGAGGCGCGGGAGAAGAGCGGAGCCACTTTCTCCTCGTAGATCCTCTTCCCCTGTTGTTTCCCTCCGTAGGGATTAATGTACACCAGCAAATGCTTTGGTCTGCTGGCTACAAAACGATGAGATGCTTGGTCATTCAACGGAACCTGCTTAACTGCAGCATTGTGGCTGAAAATGACTCCACGGACACTTTTCGGCAGCCGCCAAACTTTACCAAAATGACTTTTCTGATGTGAGGTTACGTCTCATCCCTACACCAGTGGCTGAGGATCATGGGATAAGGACAGCCTTCTAACATTCCTATGTATGTGTGTACACAGTACCATTCAAAAGTTTGGACACAGCTGATTAAGATAATGGGAACATGCATTCAAAGACATTTTGATCTAAAGACATGCTTGAAATTTGTTTCTTAGACAAATATTTTTGAACGTTGCTGATACTGACTGATACTGTGTGTGTGTGTGTGTGTGTGTGTGTGTGTGTGTATCTATCTGAGTCTTATTTGTTGAAGGTGGACAGGCAGATGAAAACTTTATACACTACGGAGGGATAAATTATGAAACCAAGTTAAGGAGTTAAGACATGTTGAATTCTTAACACGATAACAGGATGTAAGACACAGAGGTGAATGCTATTCTTTCAAAACAAGAAATGGATATTTGCCGTTTACTTCTACGATCCTCTTATTTAAACAATGTGCCTTTCTGGGAAAAAGAAAACTAATCACTTGACTTGACTTATAATGACTTGACTTATTCCAAATGCCTGTGTGCTGAGCTGAGGAAGCACACAGGCTGAGCTGGCAGCAGATCATCTTCCACTTTCCAGAAAGTTCATGTTGGGTGAAGTTGTAAAGAAGATGCATGTTGTAAAGAGGACATACTCAGTAGTGCAAGCTGCTCCCTGATGGTCTGGATCCATTGGAGACACAGTGACCCGTCAGAACAGTGGAAGGTGACGTCACTACACCGCCAGCGGTGTTGTCTTGCCCTCTCCACGTAGGACACTGAAGAGAAAAGGAGAGCAAAAGAAACATAGGGGGAGTCACGGAGCAAGAAAGAAAAGGTGAGAAAGAGAGAGTCAATAGGAGAGAGAAAGGATAATCATACACACAGAAAGGGAGAGGAAGATAGAGCAAGGATAGATACACAAAGAGAAAGAGTAGAGGAAAATTGTCAGGTAGAACATTATGGGGAGAGGAAGCACACAAGACAAATGACTTACATAATGGCACAAGAACTGTGAGAAAAGCCAGGGTGATAACTATCTTTGACCCACCTGTGGAATTCCCGTCCAAATAATGACAACATGTTCTTCCTTTGAAAGGACCAAAAGGACACGCCTGTATCTGTGAAAGCACACACAGAGGTTTTCATACCTGTGAATGCATATGGGTACCCTTCAGTTGATCTCTGAGACATTTTCTGCCATCTTCCTTCATCTTTGGTCCGGCTGTCCACTTCTGTCTCTCGAACTGCTACGATTTCAGACACAGGCACACAATAGCTACCTGTTGAAGACACAAAATACACACAAACAATACAATTCACAACAGATCAGTCAAATTTGACTACAAGATCACGCCTTGCTGTATTGACTCAAAATTGTACAATATAATGTGTTGTTGACAAGTAATTATACATTGCACCATGTGTGTGAACTCATGGGTACCAGATAAACTGAGATCAATCTCGTTCCAGTGAACATGTACTAAAACTACATGGGTGACGGTAAGGCCATGGAAAGGTTTAGTGTAAAATGAAAGTCGATAATCATAAAGAGAAAGGGAGATGGCCTATGCAATAAAGACAATAGCTTCATGTTTATCTACACAGGTGCATACAGTACCTATAAACCCGTAAGTGCTCCGAAAACCATTCGCAACCAGATGAATGACACAAAAACGGCTGTACCCATGTAGCATATATACAAGATACACAGAACACATTTAGGCTGAGATGTTCTTTTTCAGGCAGCACACTCCACCATTTCTCCATTTACTTTCTAAGCACCTATCAAGTAGATACCCTACACCTCAGGAAACACAAGAGAGAATTACTGTCTTTATTGCCCAGACCGATTCCCTATTTATAAAATGATAATATTTCAAAGTGAACCAAGCTACAGACAAAAACAAATGCACAAGTTCATCTTCCAAAAAAAAACGTTAAAGCTCAGGGAAGATGAATGCCTCCATTTCCTGAAGTTGCTGCAACAACTTGAGAAACTAGCTCTTTTTTGTGAGCCAAACAAACTGTGCTCTTTGTATCAATTACAGCACAAATTACTTCAGTCCAATAAAGTTTTATGTGGGGAGATGGGAGTATAAAAGAGTAATTAAGGCTTTACTTTCAGCAGTCAGTGGGACAGTCCTTCAGCACAGGTCCCCTGACAGATTTATCTTACACGTGACTGAGAGTCCGTGATCAGGGTAATTATAGAGCCAGAGATCAGTGAACAAAGACCACACTGTGAAACGATAATAGAGAGAGACAAACAAAGGAAAAAAAAAAATAGCACAAAGGCAATTCGCACACCATAAGCATCTCTCATTACACTCAATCTCATGTCAAGGTGCCCAGATCTGCCTTGGATGTTGCCAGAGACACACCCATTGGAGCCAACATTAGCCTGTAGTTACCCATCCCACATTTATTCACAGGAGGACACATTCCTGTGGGGGAAACCTAACCTTCAGGCAGTGCAAGTGGGAGAACAGCCATTCTGCTTGGGTTGAACAGGCTGAGTTACTGGCCGGTCCCACCCTGCGACACACAGCACGTGAGGATATGCAGACACTCTGCTGCCATTAGAGTCCATGTGGAAAAACCGGGCCATGATGGGCAATGATGGGTGTCTGCTCATTTGAAAGAATGAATGACTGAGGGATCGATAGGGAGTTGTGTTTTTGGATCATGCATCACCTTGGTAGTGTCAGCTTTAGCATATACATATTATTATAATTTACTAATAATACGTGGGCCTGTCATATATCATATACTCCACTCCAATGTGTGGAAACTTGATGCAGTGCTATTCTGTCAGGACAAATGAGAACTTTCAGGATGGACACATTATTACATACACCCACAGAGGCTGCATTTGTACTCCCATCTACACAAGAGGAGAACAGTAGGGTCAATTTTTAAATGTAGTTATATTCATGGTTAATTAAACAAACCATAACCATGGTCATTACAAAGGACACATGTCATTTCTAATAATTCCAAGACTTTCTTCATTCTCTCTCCAAGCATTGGACCTCATTCACTTTTTGCATCTGAGAAACTGGTGAAGGGAGTGGCCAGCTACTACTACTGTGTGTTCTGTGAATGGTAATCCCGTCCCCCTATACACACATCATTGTCACCCCATCACTTGCATGGCTGATTGGCTGAAGGACACCCAATGAGCATAATTGGACGATTTGTCATTCCACAAACAGACATCTGACATGACTTGTCCTGTCTTCTCTGATTAACTTTCAGATACTCTGTTCCTTTGACTGTTGAGATTCAAAAAACTCCTTAGCTTGATGTAATACTGTGTTTAATCATACCAAGTCATAAAGGATTATATAAGTCCTTGTGGAAGGCAACTCAGTTTATAACTTCAAACATTCTTTTAATTAATCTAAGCAGAAAATACCAAGAGAACCTGCAGTTGATTTACAAACCACACCTGGGGATTGAGCAAATACAGCAGTGCGTAAAACACATAGGGACCCTCTAATGTAGCTAAATCGGAACATGAAAGAATACCAGCAGCTATTCTAGTGATTGTCAAGGACAGCACACTTCAGACCTCCTTCACTATCCAGTGATGTGGAGGGAAGTCCCAAGGTCATAACAAAAGACAGACATATACCCCCAACCCCAATTCAGTGGAGGAAATTCAAGACGTGTAATTCCTGGGTGGGCCTGGTTTCTGGCTCAATTCCAAATTAGGGGAAGATTAGAACCCACACAGGAACCGGCCCTGTTCTGTGTTGTGGTTATGGAGATCCATGGCAATGAGGACCACAGACTCCAGGAGGAAACAGATAGAAGGCTAACCCTGTATCTAACCTTACATATAAACATCAAACCTGTTTTTGAAAGGCATGCGGATGGACAGGTTTCCCGCAACTGCATTTTTAGATCAAAGGTTACGCTGGTCTGGTGTGGATTTATGAATAACTCTGCATTTCAGAATAACTCTTCCATAGAGTGTGGAATGATAACCTACAGTCAGATCATGGCGGGCTACCTAACTATTCCCCTGCTGTAGGCCTGGGGATGATTACTGCAGATTCTGTGGGCTTAGCAAAGCCTACACCTACAGAGGAACTTCAGCACATGATCCTTTTATTGTAAAGTTCAGCTGGGCTTGAGAAAATGTTAGCTCTGGCTCTCCAGGTGTCTATCAACAGGGATACCACTCAGTCCATGAGAGAATGAGGGCTAACAGGAGAGAAGTGATTCTTTCTTTACTCAGTGATTCTTTCTTTACACACAGGTCACCAACATGGAGAGTGCCAATTCTTACAACTTTTACCAGATATATTTACAAAAAAGAGGTCTTTTTGAGGTTCTGGGAACTGGGCAATGACCAGAAGATCACATATTCAAATCTCACTGTCATAAAATTAAGCATAACACTTTACTTTAATTTCTTTATTAATATCCACTTGTGTGAATGGATAAAATGCAAATTGCAGGATATGTGTATTGGCTAGGCAAATAAATGGTATACTGAAATTTGATTTTAAGAAAACATTGTTTGTGCATCTCACTGGGCTTCAGGACAGCTGGGGCAGGCTCTGCAGGGTCACCTGACTCAATCTGTAGTGTAATCTAAACCCTGACTTTCAGTGCAGCCACATATCTTTTGTGATGCATGAAGGGCACTTACACTTGAAAGACATGCTGAAAAAGGAAACCATGTTGCTTTTGCAGTAATTATAATTATGTTTTGCACAGGTTGAAAACTTTTACCATTACTAGTTTTTTACCATTTACAGTCAACTCCCAATTACCTTGGCTAATAGAGCAAAGACGTGGCATGGAAAATTGAATATTTACACATAATCCACAAAATGTAATTTCAATGGTTTCTTTGCCTTTTCAGATTGACTAGTAACACATACCGTTCAATAACATCAAAACAGAAAAACAGCTAGGTGAAAGGTTAATGTGATTAAAATAGCGCGAACAGACCTTCATCCGCTTCAGTGAAAGGTACGTACCATGTAAGATAACTAGTGGCAGCTAAATATTGCTGACATTATTACAGTACTGACGCTTAGTTACAGGTAGATAGGTTGCTAGTGTTGATGAACAATTGTAAAACAATCACCTGTATTACTTGAGTGCTTTAGTTTTGCGTTTAGCTTACCACTTTAATGGTAATATAATTTGCTACCTTTATCTTAAACTATGTCTCAAGTTTGAATGTCTGGTGAGTGTTGGAAGGATGCCTACTCCTACCACTGACATGTGGAGAGGGTATACATAGTATTTCCTAAGCAAAAATGTAAATGTGAACTGTTCATAGAGACATTTTTGACCACCAGCCAGGATGACCTACAAACTGGATAATTCACAGGTGAATAATCAGGAGCTGATTGTATCCATGCTTCTCACTATTGTGAAAGATATGATATAGACACTGTTGTACATAATGTAATACACCATATTACAAACTATATTATAAAGCAATTTCCACAATTATCACACACATTTACACAAATGCACACATAAATGAGTCCTCATTGAAATGCTTAAGATATGTATAATGTGACCTTAAGCAACTTCTCATTTTTCCTACGCGAAAGATGTTTCACCTTCATATCATTTTGTATATATCTTTCCCAAGTGTGAATGGGCAATGGCATTTACATGACTACAAAGCACTACATGTAAGCTCCACTACTGAAAGTGAGGCTTACAGCTGGTAACTACTGCACATAAAACTAGGAGGGCACTAGACAGACCACAACAGAAAGCAGCACACACTACTGTATTTGATGTTAATAGGGGTTAGAATCACTCACATAAATCTCATCTTGCATAACTGCTTTTGATTATTTCACTTATTTTTTTTTAACAAAAACCATGAGTCATTTCGACACCAACCTTTTAATAAGTTCGGTTTTTCAGTTTTCCTTTTTGTAGCAAATCTTCACTTGCATCAATTCAGGTGTTGTGTTCTAACATGTTTCACACTTCAAAATGAGAGCCCCATCAAATACAGCAGACACAAGCACTTCAAACTACTTGGCCTGCCACACCCACCAGACTCTTTCCCAACAGTGTGGGAAGAGCAGGCCTACCTGACTCTCGCCTTTTTCTGCGGAGAACTTTAGCCAAGCAGAATCCTGGAGAAAAACAGCGTGGTTACTGTAGTTGGTCCTTACCAAAATGAGAAAAGAGACACGTCACCTTTCAAATAATATGAAAATGCTGTCTTTAATGTTGATTTCTGTTGCAAGTGAACAAAACAAGGAGTGTAAGTTGACCAGTGACTTCCCAACTGGAGCAACAGCTTTTGGTAACGTTGTAGGGGTTGGCAGAAAGACCCCCATTTAAATACACAAGGTGTTCTACCCAGGTCCAGTGGTCGGTTTGCTTTCAGAAAGGGCCCGGCATTGTTTGATTCCAGACAGATAGAAATTGGAAAAGAATAACCTCATATACAACGTGCAGAAACTCATTTACCCTTTCGGCTGATTGATAAGGTCATGTGAAAGGTTCCATTCGTCTTTCGTCTGCTGAGATGGTTATTTCAGTAATGCTCTCAGCGATTGCTTGCTCAGAGCTCACTGGCTTTATGTCCATGCACTGGAACAGAGAGAGTTCTCCAAATTGATTCTTCTTTTTCTAAATCTGAAAAGAATAAGCTTGATACCAGGGCCCTATATATATATATATATATATATATATATATATATATATATATATATATATATATATATATTCTTAAAAGAAAGACCTAAGAAAGACAACACCATAGGAGAGTGATGGGAGACAGATACAAGGACATGGCATGGAGAAGAAAAAACATATATAGCTCATGGACTAAAAAGCCTCAGTCACACATCTCAGCCACAACATTTATAAAGATCAGCACTCAATCTTTTAATTAAAGGTGAGGCTATTTTAATAAATATTTAATAAACATTTCTGAGCATTGCTTTCATTAGTGGAATGGTGTTGTTCTTTAATCCATCTTTATAAACCCAGCTAGACAACATCAACATTGGTGTATGAGTTAATTACAGAATTTCCAGCCAATGTCTGCATTTTCATAATTGCTGATAATGAGTTCCTAACGCCTGGCTGTAAATAAAAAAAATGCATCATTACAAAAGGGGTGGCACTCTTGCTTCAACCAGTAAGTTAGACATAGAGGGCTGCAAACCCGATTTATTGCAGTAACTATACAACTATTTTTAACCAACAGGCTGTGTACTCTGGGTAAGTTGTAATAAAACGACAACAGCAACAAATCTGACAGATATCAAAGGGCTGTAATTGATGGGGATGGGTGTCATGAGCCCCTGTCTCCCATGTCAAAGGGTCAACAATACCATTGTGCCTGCCTTCCAAGCAGTAAGGATGGAAAAGGTTGCATCTGTCTCCCAAACCACAGCCTTTTCTCCCCAACCCTCTCCTCTTCCATTTTTATGGGTCTGTCTTTGTAATTACAATACACAAGTTTCCAGTAACATGTAAGCTCACCATTACAACTGTCATTTCAAAGGTAGTAAGTACAACTTTACTAACTTTAAATGAACTTGTAAGTCGTCAAGTCATCTAGAGGTATGCTGTAACTGCAGACTAGGCTTCAATGTATTTGTACTTACATGTGGACTCAGTTCTACACACACAGACACACACACACACACACACACACCTATTGTTATATCATTTCACTGGGGGAATTCCCTAATCCATCTTCATATCTTCTCAACTGTTTCTACAAGGAAGGAACTCTTCTGTATTGCATATTTGCATTTCATGAGTTTCATGACCCAAAGGGCAAAGAACATTTTTAAAAATGGTAGTGGAACCATCTAAGGGCTCCATTTCTATGACTACAAGTCATTGGCTTACACAAAGGTGTTTTTAAAAGGTAACTTCTCTTATCCTGTCAGAAAATAAAGCTAATTAAAAGAGCTTGGTTGGACATATCAATCATTCATGAATCTGCCTTATAATGGCTCATTGACTTTGTGTGAGCAAATTACAACAATTAAACACTTTCCATGGGAGATATTTAGTGTGCTGATAAGATGTAAACATTAAATGACAGCTCAAAGGTGAATTGTTTGTCAAATAACCATTTAACAATTATTACTCATGGTTTTTAATGGCTATTAATTACAGTCACAGTCTAACAAAGAACAGATGTCTGAGTTCCAAACCCTACCAAATGAAAACTGAAGACACCAAAATATATATGTCAGGCAGAAAAATCAATATTTCATCTGTGGTCTTAGTTTGATCAGTTAAATAGATACTAAACACTTCCTTCCTCAGCATTTTAATGATTACTTGCTTACTTAATTACCCACCACAAAACTTCTGCATTTGAATTACTCTATTACTCACGTCAGGACAGTCCACCTCATCAACTGTTCTAGAACTAATGTCACCAACTGTTCCATCACTAATCCATGCACAGGCTGCTTGACCAACTGTTTCAGGACTAAAGCCCCTGACTGTTCCAGGACTAATCCACACAGTCTCGCTCACCAACTGTTCGAGGACTAATGTCGCTGACTACTCCAGGACTAATACACATACAGTCCATCTCACTAACTGTTCCAGAACTAATCTGCACACATACCAACTCAACAACTGTTCACAAATGGGAAAGAGAGAGACAAAAAGACAGACTGAAAAAGAAAAAAATCAATAAATAATAGATAAATTACACTCTATGAGACTGGCTTTGTGTGGGTAATGGTTTACCCCTTGCAGACGGTGAGAGCTGGGGATTGGGAAGCAAGCAGGTGAGTACCATATTTCACTAAGACTTAGACAGATTACGCACTTTCCAAAAATATGCACCCTCTGTTCTCTCAAGGTACACCGTGTGCCTCTGTCTCCTGCCACAAGGGTGTGTGGAACCCCAGACTGCAATACACAATCAATCCTTCTACACATTTTAATGAAATCACAAATAGAGGGATGTTTTCTCTAAAATGTGCATTCGTTTTTGACCCTTTCCTTTCTTTTTTCAGCTTGTGCAGTGAATTACCTCAGTGTCCTTGAGAATTGTACAATTGCTTTTGTCAATTATTTATGGTTCTGTGGCTTTTTCCCAACAATGTCTTATAAATGACTAATACACATACATGGCCCAAAGCCCCAAAACACATGTATGGCGGGTCTGAGGTGAAGAAAGTGCTAGCCAATGCTTTTCCCACACCCTCTGGCCCTCACTATAGTCAGCAATAGTGACCTCATTATTGCTGACCACAGAACACGTGCACTGGTTCAGCCATTTCCCTCCACAAGTTAGAGAAAGATCCATTTGTACAAAGGTACAAGAGGCAGGCAGGTAGAACGGCCAAGTCTATTCTAACCTTAATCCTAACAGGCAGGTGATCACCATATACAGAAATGTCAAGGGGTCAAACTGTCAAATGTCAGAACGATCTTAACACCAGCATTCTTTTCTTTCCCAACTCGGTGACGTGAGCTAACGCAAAACAATTAAATGTGATACACTGCAGAACAATAACCTCCAAAGTAACTTGAATCATTACAGGGTCAGCATAGTTGCTTGACATTTCGAGCCAAAAAGTAGATCATCTATGCTGGTACCTTTTTTCAAAATATTGTGAAAAAAAGAAAGAAATGAAAGGAAAAAGTACAATAATTTCTTAATAATACACCAAGTTCTGTACATGTTATATTTGAATAACTGAATCATTTTGATGGATTAGCAGCCATTTTTTCTACTACTTGACAAGTTTTATTTAACTCTGTTGATCCTCTTGCAAAAAGCTTTCATACACTTAAGTGATATATGAGTGTTTCTAGATCAATAATTAATAGAAAGTGACCTTGTGGCAAGACATTCGTGCCAAGAATAAGCACACCACAGTATTCATGCCACCTCATAAACATTAAGTGTAGTGGACAATGGGCTAGACACTAATTAACTAACAGCACCAATCAAATGTCTGGACAAAACTTTTATTCTTTATTTTTACTATTTTCCACATTTTAGAATAATAGTAAAGACATTAAAACTATGAAATATCACAAATGGAATTGCAGTGACCAAAATAAGTGTTGAATATATCAAAACAATTCTTATATTTTAGATTCTTCAAAGTAGCCAAAAAACATTTTTAAAAAATATTTTTTGGAAAGAATTTACATACACAAGCATAAACTTCACTATATTTGTCTAAGAAACAAATTTCAAGCATTTAAGCTTTTAAGTCTTCAGATCAAAATGTCTTTGAATGCATGTTTCCCATTATCTCAATCAGGTGTGTCCAAACTTTTCACTGGCTCTTACATCTTCCTGACATTCAGTCTGAGCTCTTGTGGACAGTTATGATACTGGTGATAGACATTTTTACTGGGATTAACTGATCTGTGTGCATATGCCAAGAGCAGCCACTACACTTCCCATACAAAAAAGTCGGGAGAATATATTTTAGAGAATATATTTTTTAGCCCAAACGATTTATTTAAAATGTAAAATATTGCAGTTTTGATATATTGCAATACATTTTTATTTTACCTGATTGGAATATATTCTATATGCCAATCAGGTATTCCAATCATGTATTTGTAATATATTCTTGGGCCAAACACCATATTTCTCAATATATTACAGTTTATTTTAATTCCGTATGTGGCCTTCCGAAGTAAAGGGAAAGCAATCGGTAGAGTAGAATTCTGACCGTGACAAGTCAGTTAAACTGCAGAGCTGATTCATCTAATGACTCGAATGGCAATTGCGTTGGTATTAAAAACACAAATTACAGTATCAGTTCCCGAGCCTTTCAAAACAAAATTCCCCAATAACAATTTTGGTTCATACCATGACTTAATCTGCGGCAAATTTAAGAACTTTTATTCCCCCAAGGATCTGTATTTATTCTAAGGCCAAAAACCTTACAGTCAAACACACACTTAAAAGTATACAAGCTTACGTGTTTTGTCTCAATTTATTAGCCTCTACGCCCAAAGCTTCTCTGAAAAGGATATATATATATATATATATATAACCTCCCGTGTATTTTTGAAAATGAATGATTCAGTACCTATACAGCTATATGCCTAACGCCATTAAATGCGCTTTTTTAAGTCGCTCTGGACAAGAGCGTCTGCCAAATGTAAGTTTTAATTTATACATGTATTTCTTTAGCAGAAACTAACTTATCATAACACTAGGATTTCGGTAAATATACGCCACAAACTGTTGGGACAAGTGGCATTCATTTAATATTTTTTTTCCAACTTAGTATCTACAAATTCCGGTCTTACTGCTTTCACCGCTATTGGGCGGTCTTATCATATACCATAGTAATATTAAAAAAAAAAAGTTTGATCATGATAGTGAACTGCCTTAAGTTATGTTTTTCTTTCTGCCATTGACCTTCTGGACACTGACGGCAACAAAGCATACACAAACCACTATTCACAATGATGTGGCGGAACAGTACACATATGTCACGTGTCCGGCACGCGTACTGTACCTTACCCTTCGCGATTGTTTGGCCCTCTCGTGCGCTCAGGCAAATTCACACATGTGACAGCCTGCACTGACTAAGAAAACAATTTTCTATAGTTATAGCTTCGTTTTTTACTTGGATCCATTCACAAATACTAAACGATTCTACTCCCTAGTGTCATACTACGCCTCCGACAGTAATGTTATTAGGACAAATACTATAAACAGCCTGGACTTAAAATAGCAAGTTACATTCACTATTTGCTGTAAAGCAGATGGCAAAACTTCAAAGGATAGATTTGGTGGATGTCGGGTGCACTTTACAGTTTAGTGACGACAATAATTGGTTGATCAACCGATGACAGTGAACTGATGTATTTTCAGTCAACTAGCAACGAATGATCAGTTGCCCCCAGGATTACCGTGCGTGCGTCCAGCGCAATCCCGGCTGAAGCTGGATGTCCGCTTCTGCGGGCCTGCTGTCAACCAACAAGGACAGCGCAGAATAGCTTTCGATCGCCTCCATAAAAATATCTTTAAGCAGTCCCAATTTCCCCTGTTTGAGCAGTAAGAAGATAATTTTGCTTTGTACTGTGACATTATTAAAATTCATTAGGTAAAGGACTGTTCGACTGACAGCAGTGCCCCGGCCACATCTTAATGACCTTGTGGATGTTTTATTCACGTTTACATTCAATATTTAGGGCACCGCTATCACTTCATGTGGACACATAGTAGAATGAAAGCCCATTTTCTAAATATTCCAAGAAGACAAACGCGGAAATGCTTTTGGTACACCATCATGTTTCAGACCTGGGATAAATCAAACATTCACATCTTGCGATGTACATTCATATCCATATTTTACCAGCCCTTCAAGGGATAATGCAGTCGTGCGTCACTTGTTTACTTCCCAAGTATTGTAGCTTGCTAATGCAGAGATGCTGTCGGCAATGTGTTTTTCCTCTCGTGTGCAACATCAGCCGCGTCAGACTCCAACGGTATCATTGCACACAGATTACACACTTCGCACAGCACAGACCTTTTTGCACCTAATTTCCCGTTTCATAACTTACCAACTTTGAACGTGTTGTGTGCACCCCCCGAGACGCGTTTTTTCTTGGTCTGTATTTCCTTCCATGTCAGTAGTGAACGATTTAAGGTGACTTCAAAAACCCTGCTTTTTAATAAAAGCTGAGATGACAGTAATCTTGGCTGTTTTTCCATGACTTCGCCAAGCAGTCCCAACGATGGGAAAGTGAGGAAGAGAATCAATGTTATCTGATTCCTCGCATCTCTACAGCTAATTGCTAGCTAGAGATTGAGGCCGATTGTCCACATTTGTTAACAACCCCGTAGCAGCAGATCCTCTGTTTAATAGCGGTTGCGCTTTTTAGAAAGAGGGCAGTTTGAGCTTTACGCGTGTCGTCACCACGTATGCTAATATCGTTAAGGGGACCTGTTCATGAGGAGGCACGCTTGCTGACATAAAAGCTGAATTGTGTATTGCCATTATGCAACAACATAATTATACCCCACCATAAATCGCGATTATTTTTTCTATGATGGCGAAATGTCTTTGTTCTTAATACAAATGCATGCCGGTGTTTTTGGCACACACCGGAACTATTTATAAGCAAGGCATTTTTTTTTTATCTCTGTTGTAAACCTAACCAGCTATTAGGCTTCAAAGAGTACCCTAACTGTTGCGTAAAGTTAGGTCAGTACAAGGTCATCAAAGAGACAGAATTATTTTATGTTTCTGTATGTATTTTTTTGTAAACTGTCTGTAGATGAGAACCAAACAAGTAAAGTTAGAAAAGGGTTGTTGGAAAAGAACCAAGAAAACACAAGACAAATGATAATGATAATGTAATATGTATTACATTCTTCCCTGCAACCATTTCTATTTCATATTATTTTGAAATACTATTTATCTGATACTACGATACCTTTTTCAAATTGAATTACGCCTGTCAAGGGGAGCCAAAAAGCTTCCTGTTGTATTTTCTGACCAGCACAATGGATGAGATGTATCTCAATGTAATAGGGCCATCAATGTCATAGATTTTACTTGGAGTTGCAACAACTTTTCTGACCAAAACATATGTCTCCTGAATTACCATCTTTTTGTGAACTACAATCCCATCACCACATCACGCAAGAATTATAGTTTTATCACATTCACACTAAGTTACTTATGAGAGAAACTACTGGCTAAATAAAACACAATGAAATGTTTTGCTGCAAAGGATGACAATATTTTGGACCTGTAACTAAGTGCATGAATTGTCTTCAGAGACGTATATCTGTGGATTTGAATTTTGCACTCTATGCAATGATGTTGAGTTTTGAACAATACTTGAATCATTTCAAATTGTGTGCTGTAGCAATTACATGTTATGTTAAATCTATTTTAATTTGTTTAAATACACATTATTAGTTCGATATTTTCTCTTTATTGGTGAATTGTACAAAAGGAACTACTGTGTTGAGGACTACATGATTAAGGAAATGTTGCTAGAGAATATTTTGCTGTAGAGGTTTGGATGAATGCTTTTGTAAGAGAACTCACTGTGTCCAAAAATTCTCCGCCTCCACTGGGTGAAGACACTGACAATTATATCGGTATTGTGACACAGGTGATTGAGTCTGATACAGTCAGGCGAGTCTTGCTGCCAGTGTTAAGAGAGAAGGAGCTCTCCGGAGCAATGGAGAGTGAGCTTGGGCCATGTGGCTGTGTCGATGTAGGGTTTGATCCTTGCTTTGACCCCTCCCTCCACTAACACATATAATTGATGATTACAATGAAATCATGTTCATGAACCACTGGATCAATGCAGAGTCTGCATTTGTTGGTTAACATTATAATAATCTTCATTTGGTGAGTAACTTTCAGTCTGAAAGACACTCAGGACATAAATGTTACTCTGTGAAATCCAAACAATGGCATTTGAGCTGGTAAAGCCCTGAGGTGGAATGATGTCCATAGACAGCTCTGTCCCTCAAGGGCCAGTCTTGTCTGTTCCTTAGAGGCTACACAGAGTACTTAAGTGGTTAGTGTTTGGAACGTTCTGTTACATAGTTTAATTTACAAGTAATGTAGCCCTTTAACTGTGAATCTGACTCCTGCCTTGTACTTGTTGCTCACTTGTCTAGGTAGTATAGCGGTACTCCATTTTTCTTTCTGTAATTGTATTTGAGATGCAATCCTAGTTCAGATTAGTTGGCTCGCGTCACTGACTTTGCGCTCAGCTTCAGCACTATTTGCATTATATGACCTTTACACATCTTGCTCTTGTGCCTGTTGTTTGCTCACTATTTGCACTTTTGTACGTCGCTTTGGATAAAAGCGTCTGCCAAATAAATAAATGTAAATGTAAATGTAAAACTGAGCAATAAACACATTTAATTGAAACTGGTAATACAGAGATACTTTGAGCCTCTATAAATGTCAGAATAAAATGTGTTCTGATCTTTCAGCATGCTTTTGATCTCCCCCCAAAGTACCTTCCTCTCAAATGTGTACAGTATTGCTGAGTTTGAAATTTAACCACTACATGAACAAGTGAGTAATGAGACACTCAACATTTTGTTAACCTTTTTTAAAAGGTTAGCATTTTAAACAGTGTTTCATTTGAAACACCTAATATTTTAACCTTGACAACTCATTTTCAGCGTCTCTGCTCTGTGTACTCTACCTTGCACCATAACAGCACAGAGCTTTCATCAGGTACTTGATATGTCTAAGGATATAGGTTTTCAGATCCAGGGACACTTCAGAACTGTGTAACTGAATCTGCTCTGAACTCAGTCTCTTGCCTTACAACCAGTGGCGAAAGGACCATCGACTCAATTTACTGTTTGAATTCTTTCTCCTCCAGAGTAGTGTTATCATTTGGGTTTTGAGTTTCTACTGAATTTTATAGGACTGATTACATAGTCCAGACGCAGAGAAGCTCAACTGCTAGACAAAGTACTTCTTTCTTAGTCTGATTTATTCAGAACCTGGACAGATCCTAATATTTGCTTAAATGAGCATGTTTAAAATACTAACTAAAATGCTAAGTTTTTATTTCTCCTAATGCTTTTTCTGTGCAACAGATGTACCACTAAAACTGTGTAGTTGGATGACTTCTCTTGGGTTTCACATTATGCTGATGGTTTCCAAAGAAATTCAAAATGCATTCAATGCATAAACATAAATTGTTTCAAGGGATCAGTCTATGTACCTGTGTATTTGTGTTTGGAAGAAAAAGAGTGGATCTGACCTTTGTGTATGTAGAACAGTTTGGGTAAGTGGGTCATTCATGATTTTCCTGTCTGCATCGTGGCAGGTAGCTGTGAAACCCCATGGCTGTGATTCTGAAGCAACGAAATGTGAGTATGTCTATGTATGTGTATGTGTGTGTATGTATGTGTGTATACATGTGCTCGTTTGCATATGTTATTTGTTAGTTCTTGTGGCATTTGGTCTGTGACAGATGCTATGCCTTCAATCTACTTACACACACACACACACACACACACACTTACTGCTCCTCATTCTGACAGATCCTCAACTGGACTGACAAAGAGAGCTGGCAACTGACACATCCAGTGGAGAATGACGTGTCACATCACCAAACCCACAGGCCCAGATCAGGGCCAAAGCACCGAAAGCCCCAAGATCATTGGTGTGTGGAGAGCAAAACCCAGGAAAAGAAAACTGATCTAGATCCAGAAAGCGGACAGCCTGTGTAAGGAGAACAACAGGTGAAATTATCAAAGGTCATTAGTGTAATAGAGAAGGGAACACAGCACCAGGTTGGTTGCTGTGTTGTCTAGATTCAGGAAAGACCAGGACAAAATATTATGTTTCAAAATAGCAACCTAACAAACAAAAACAAGAGCAAAATGTTCATCTCCGTACTTGTAGGTAAAAATACTGAGCATAAAGAAACATGAATCATTCTGTGTTTGCTGATGCATACAAAAATAAGGCAAACATATTGTTCATTGATGAAAAATCAAATAAATGTGTTTATGTCAATAATTCAGTAGCATTTTTTCCAGATTTCCACCACTCTTGTTGATTAATTTTTTTAATCACTTCACCTGTATAAAATAACCTCTATAACTAAGGTGGTGACATAAGGTACCCACAGCAGTCAAAATCACACAGGTATTACAGAAAAATGTCTTTAAAAATGAATTAATGAAACTGACACCAAAATATTTAATATCAATTATCAGTCGACTTCTCTTTTAACAAAAAAAAAAACAGACAGCACGTACATTTCATTTGATAATCAGCAAAATCATTGTTTGTCTTGTACTTTTAATTTGACAAAGATTTGCAAAATTAACAGAAATGCCCTTGACTCTACTTTTAACTACTTTTTAAATTTGATTTCCTGTTCAGTACAAGGAACATTTTTCATTTTTTACTGAAACAGATGGCATAGGCCATATGTTCTCTCAAACAAAAGTATTCACTTTCAGAGCTGTGTTGCTGTCTCTTGGCTGCTTTTGATGAGATGTTATCTTTGAAACCAACTTCGATTAAATTCAAAATTTGGTCTTTGCATTTTGGCCCTTTGACCTTCCCCTGTCCCTTTTTGTTCAGGTAAAGACTAATGACAGCTGAGGCACACCACTCTCCTTTGGAAGTGACATTTCTCTCCGGCCTTTGATCATATCTCCATTAATGAAAGATGGTCTTTACTGTTAGGAACTTCAAGGGTGGCGCTTTATACCAGGAGTCTGAAAGAAACCACAGTATCTCATCCACTAAATTTATTATATTTTAAGGTGACCTTAGGTATCATTTTGACGTCTGCATTGTTGCATTTTGAACCTGAGTATTCAGAAAATGGATTCTGTTACGTGCTGAAGACAAGCTGGATATGCTACTTCTCCATTTGGCTGTCATATCCTGTGATAATTAAGTGGATCTTAGATTCAGATTAATTTTAGATTCAGATTTTCAAGAAATTTTGTTCTGATAATTTGGCTTCATTTGACACATGGAAATTTTGTTTTGTTACCATAAACCAAACATCCATTCACTATCAATAGAAAACAAAAAAACTATTAAGGAGTAAATCATAATAAATAAATAATCATACCTACTAATTAATCACTTATTCATAAACGTTAATTTTAAATGATCCAAAAGACAAAATCGGATTTACATGTGTTTTACACATGCTAACCAGCCCTTCCCCTTCTTTGCTTTATACCATACGTAATGACGACTGACATTAGTGCCTCTGGATTTGAGACGTACATGACGTTTCACCACTTGGTGTTGTTGTTACTTCTGATTGGGCGGCAGCCGGATTTTGCCAAACAAACCAATCGCAGCAGCGCTTGCTCGCAGAAGTCCCAGTCAACATGGCGACTCTCTGAGCCCAACAGGAAGAGGCTATTTGTAAATAAACACCCTGGAGGCAACAGCCATCATCATTAAACGTTTGCAATTTCGTTATTCATGAAATACTGCACAGGAAACAGAAAATGTCAAACGACGGCAGCAAAAAACAATTCTGGAAAAGAAACACCGCTAAGGTCCCTGGCAGGTATGTGGTGTGTTTAGCAAGCCAGCTAGTATCTTCCAAGCCAACGTGCTAACGAGCTACCTACATTTTACTGTTAAAAAAAGAAAATATCTTGATTTTACACGCGTATTAAATGACACAATGATCATAAGCCAGTGTCATGAAATATTTCATTTCTCGGTGAGTTGTAGTACAGTTTGAGCTAGCGAGCAAGTTGGCTAGCTGGCTGTGGCTGTTTTTCTAGCCATCTCTTGAGATTGACAGTGGTCCGTCAAATAAAGTAAATCTCCATCATTAGCTAGCTAGATGTCTTGGTCTAACCATTGCCAATGGTAGGGAAGTGAGATCTAGTTTTGGCATTCAACACTGCTGCTAGCTAACTAGCTAGCTACGTGTTTGAAAAACGTTTTGTGCCTGTGCTAACTAGCTAGTAGCTACCAAGCAGGTAACTGTTAGCTACTGCTAAGTTAGGTTGCAAGCAATAGGCTTCTGTCTTTATCTTGTATTTTACATTACCTATGAAACAAGATCATCCGTAGCTAGCTACCAATGTACAAAGATCATGCAACGAGCTAGCAGTCTACTTGGCTAGCTTGCAAGGTGGACAAGTAGCTTGTCTAATTATATATCGATAGTAGCTTTTCACATCCTTGGTAGATGTCTAGCCAACGAAGTAGCTTGATTGGCAGCTGGCGAGCTACGTGTTTTGTACACCTTTCAAGCTAGCTACCAAAGTTACTTTGAAGAGGATGTCAGTGGGTTTGGTTTTGTGTTTATTCGTTGTTTGTGTTGGCATACATTATTAGTTAAAGAACCACTATCAATGTTTTGGAAGTAGAATAATAATTGCAAACATGTTTCAGTTATGCAGTTTTTTTTTGTAACAGTTGGCAGTATCAGAAGGACACAGAATTAAATGTAAACTATTTCTCTGCTTGCGGGTAGCAGCCATGTTGAGATTGTGCTGCAGTACTATCATTCCGGGAATTATGCTTCGCAGCATAGCATTACGCATTAACTGAACATGTTTCATTAAACGAACAAACAAACAAAAATGCTGAAACAACTTAACGTGAACTTGCCTTTAACGTACAGAACGAGTGCCTTGGCTTGTACCTGCACTCAGAAGCATGCAATACACTCCTCATTCTTCAGTCTTCTTCAGACAGCATAGAAGGATAGGAAGACTAAGGCTGCATGCACCTGAGTGCACAAGCCAGTTCCTCAGATTCTGTATGTTCTGATGCTGGCTTTGCCCATCTTCTGCAGTTCAGAGGTTACTCTTTTCTTCTTTTAATGTTTACCTCACATTTTAAGCACCTGTTGTGTATTTCCGCTACCCTGCATATTCTGTTACTTTTTAAATTCAAGAACAGTTACATTTCTGTCTGCATGTTTTGACTTCTGAGTGAGTCAGACATTGATGGTGAACAAGTACAAGTCTGTTTTATGTGTTTTTGCTACAGCTTGTTATGTGTTGCTGATGCTGTATATTGCATTTTGGTGCAGTGATGTGTTTTAGAGAGGAAATCATTTTGTTGCCTAATTCTTTTCTCCTTTCCTCTCCTCTCCAGCATACAGCATGTGTATGGAGCGCAGCACCCACCTTTCGATCCCCTCCTCCACGCCAAGTACGTTTCTTAAGATAAAATCTTAGCAGAGTGGGGGACTGTTACGAACATGAATCCATTGCTGTTGTTGTGTGTAATGTGCATGTTGATTTAAAACACAAACACTTTAGCAGAGAATTTGTTTAAGCCTGGAAATTGGCCGCTTGCCTTTTTTTGCACGATAACCCACAGAAAAGGTAGAGACAAATTTACTCATTGCCAGACTTGTCTGATTGCGTCCTTTTCTGATTAAAGTTTGCTCCTTTCACAGTGCTCAACTTTTCTGTTTTTTGCTGCAAGGGGAAAAACAAATGCTGGCTCGGTAGCGTTGTATTGATTCGTCCTTGCCATTGATTTTTGTGGAGAATGACAGACCTCTTAATAAAAAATTTCGCTATATCCGCTTCTTTACAGCCATGTAGGAAAAATGCCCATCAGAACTGCAGTCACGCAAGACCAAGGTTGCGGGAACCTTAAAACATTTCAGAAAGCAAAGCTTATGTTACCTCTCCTGTTCCCCAGGAAAATTGGAACGGAACACAAAGTACAGCTCGTAACACTGGGGTCATTTTAAAGGGGTGGATAAACAAATTTTTTCCACTTTACTCCTTGTCTGTGAGTTGTTCTGAACTGAATCTACTTGTGGGCATGAGGCCAGTGTGTGTACTGTTATGTTTTGTTGTAAACAACCATGTCCACGAAAGGCATGCTGGCACTTTTTGTGATATACAGTTAGGCAGGCCCGGTGCTATGGGGGTGCTTAGGGGTGTATTACACCCCCAAACGGATCTCAGTGTACCCCCAGTTGTCTCCTTATATCCCAATGTCTATATAGTATTTATGACTTTTTATACACCCCTGTGGATTGCAGTTGCACCCCTCTGTATTTTCTCTTGGCGCTGAGCCTGCAGTTAGGGTAAGTGTGAAGTGCTTGGGAACACTGAGACAGTTATATTGGTTCAGCAGTCACTTGACCAGCATTTCTTCTTTAGATTTGTCCAGAAGCCCGTGAGCAGTATTAATATGTGTAAACAGTGGGTTCTTTGCCTCAGATGGGCAAGAGTAATGTTTCAAGGAAAACAGGGACAGTTTTTACAAACTAAAGGTGCTGTCTATGGTGTGTATTACTGACTGGGGAGGTTGTATTGAGCAGGTCTTTTTTAAAGCACTGGTCCTAGTGCTATTGGTTTGTAGCTTTCCTGTGCTGGTTGTAAATATTACTCCTGTATTTTGTCCAAACTGACTCCGCGAAGTAAAGATCTCTAATCTTTGTAGACCTGTGTTTGTAAGATGAAACCTTGCTCCTGAATGATTTTGATGGTAGAGCCAGTTACAGCACAAACTTTTGTTGGTTTGATAGAGTTTATAGTAATCCCACAGATGATATCTTTTTTTTTTGTATCTGAGGTATGGTCCAATTACTGAGGAGCTGCATGGAGGACTAGATACGGTGTATCTGCAAGATGACCAGACTCCTAACCTGCTACCAAATGGAGTTATTTCTGAGGCAATAATCTTGCATGTCAATAATCTTCAAAAAGATTGTGGAATAAAAAAAAATCTTGTTTTCCAATTTCCCTGAGTACAGCAATGCACAGGAGGACATTTTAGAGAAAGAAACAATTTAATTTAATTTGCTTTGTATAAATTTTTACTGAAAGATCTGGCATTCATTTAGAGAGCATAAAAATATGCCACTTTTATTTATGGGTAACTTTTATACTTGCGTTTTTAAAGGCGGAAGAAGATTTCAAAAGACAGTGACTTAAATGTTTGACCTTGTGGAAGATTCTCCACTTTTCAGTGTTCTTTTTCTGCCTCATGTTCTTTTTATTGCACTGTATAAACTAAAATTAATTCAGCTTTCCTCTGTCTGCTTTCTGTGTAATTACTGTCTTGGTAGTCAGGTGAGTCAAGGACCCACTATAAAAGATAATGAATCCGTATTTAAGTCCTCAAAATTTGCAGCACAACCGCTAACCAGATCCGACTACCCAGATCAACCAAAGTGACCATCCAGCTGAAACCAGTCCAAACCAAACCACCTATATCAACCATTCAACTCAAACTTCCCAAATGAAACCGCAAAGATCAGCTTAGCCAAATCAATCACCCAGTTGAAACCCTGCAAATTAATCTAAGTCAACCATCCAACTAAATCAACCCACCCTACATTTAGTCATGGAAACAGTCATGATAACTGTGTTGAATTCTATTTTACAGGCCTTGTACTCATTGAAATGACAGGTGTAGTGGTAAGGACACTGGAGGGTTGCAGGTTTGACTCCAGGTTGTAGTGTTGTTTTTGTAGTTTTGAGCTAGGTGGTAGTATTTCTCCTGGAAATTTTTAGCCTTATGAACAGGTAACATGTGCATGGGATATTGCCTTGCATGAAGATGTCTCTCATGGGAATAGTCTCGTAAAGTGATGAAGTACAGTGTATCTGTCCAGTGATCCCTTCCAGCCTCTCATGTGAACTTTGAACTTCTTTCCTCTCTTTCAGTTTAATGAAAGCTGGAACCAAGCCGCAGGTGCTGACGCCGGGGAAACCGAAGAAGGCCACCACCTTCCAGGAGTTTGAGAGCATCACCAGCGATGCCTGGGATGTCGGGGACGACGATGACGAGCTGCTGGCCACGGCTGCACAGAACCTGAACATCGAGGTCGTCATGGAGACGGCCAACAAGGTGATCGAGAACCACAGCAAGCTGCAGGAGCAGCAGCAGCACCAGCAACAGCAGCCCAAGCAGGCAGAGGCTGGGTTCGACAAGGAGGAGGAAGAGGAGGAGGAAGAGGAAGAGGAACGGGAGGAGCCTGCCTCTGAGCTGGCCTTCAACTCACGACCCCGCCCCTACGGCGAAAGCCGCATGGTGAAATCATTCAGCGAGGCCCACATCGAGTCGCCAAAGGGTCAGTAACAGTCTCCCAAACCCCGTCTCCAGCTCCACTACGCTTTTGTGCAGTAATTGCCAGCATCATGGGCCTGTCTCTGTACTTTCAGGATATTGTTCTTTCAAGCTTATAGATTCTGAAAAAAGAGCACCATTTGTATGAATGAGCACAAGCCGGTCCCGGTTTGTTGATAAGACACCATCTCGGCACGGCGGTGTTGCGGCATCACTCGGAGGCTTGTATCTCAGGAGAAGATGACACTGTGAAAGGTGTTTTAGAGCCCCGGCGGCTGCGTGCCGTGCTTTTAGGCCCGGAGCGGGACGCACTCAGCGGCCCTCCGCAGGCGGCCCCGGGTCCCCCGCCGCCTGTCCTGCTGCGCCTCTCCGCGCGCCTCCTGTAGGGGCCCCGGCGCCGCTGGTGAAAATGAAATGCCTGGTTGGCCCGCGCTCTCGGCGGGTCCCAGGTGTTTCACACCATTCTTCATTCAGCAGGCACTCTGCTCCTCACTGCGGGGGGGGCGGTGGAGAGGCGGGGGGAGGTCTTTTTTCAAAGGAGTCTAGTGCAGTTCTTTTCAGCGACTAAATCGTTGTGCGGTTCTTGTTGGAAGTCTGTCAGCCACTATGAAAACCCACTGTGAAAATGCAAGCTGGGACGGCTGTGAATATAGATGTAGGTGTAGCAGTATGTGGCAGTGAATCGCTGCTCTGTAAATGTGTTTAGCGTCAAAGAGGACAAAGGCACCCAGGGAACATGTGTAGTTAATCTCCCTCACACTGTCTCTTGATCTCCTTTTTTTTTTTTTTTTTTTGGGTATGTACAGAAGGGGGTGGGGAGAAGGGGGTCCTTCAGCGGCAGCAGTCCCTCCCCCACCGGCCTGTCATCCCATTGGTGGCCCGCATGGCTGACCAGAACACGTCCGGGGCCCTCGTCATGACGGAGAGGGAGGCATCCCGCCTGGACAAGTTCAGACAGGTCCTTGCCGGGCCCAACACAGACCTCGGTAAGGGTGCCCTGTGTTTTCGTCTACATCACCGGGACAGATTCTGTGATGTTTTATCCATAAAGAAAACCCTGCTAACGAGTCATCTTTGTTTGTCATTAGTTGCCCGGCAGCATTTCATTTAGTACAGCTTGCAGTGCCCTTGGTGCCTCTGTTTTCTAGTGAGCCAAAAACCCATTCACTTTGTGATGCTCTCTCTCAGCTATGCAGCATGTTCAGGGGTAATAGTATTTGTCATAGGATGATGTCAGGGATTGTGCTGTCCTTCCTTCTGGCTGTTTATTAGACTTATAGAAGGTCACGATCAGCCCCATAGTGATTCGATTTTTATTTTGATCGATTAGACGTATGTCCATTTTCAGTCAGAACACAGTTACTCTAATGATTAATCAACTAATTGGAAATAGTTGACTTGTTTTTGTTTGACTCAGTTTTTGGTTGACTCACAGCCATTTTGCCATTTCCTGTTCTGAGATTTTTGAGTGTCTTTGAGGAAGTCTCCGTCCCTGTCTTGTGGTCAGATCTCTACTATCCTGAAACACAAGGCCTAGAGGATTCTGAGATTTTATCAAGCGGCTCTGTCCTTGACAATTTAAAAGGCACTTACGGCTCTCCGAGACGGTAAAAACCTGTTAAAGGTTGAAATGGCTGGGCTTGTCTGGACTGCATCAAACCTCTTCTTTCTCTTCCGTTTGATTGCTGATTGGTTGTTTGTCCCACCTCCAGGAGTTCAGAAAGTTCCAAGGACTCTGCTCCTTTGTTGAAATCCTCTTGTGCTGCATCTGTCTGTCTCCTCCACACATTCGCAACAAAAGCATAAAGGCACGTTCGTTATAAGTAGCATATGGGACCTGGGGAGAGTGGGTAGGAGCTGAGTGCACTGTCACTGTTCACAGCTAAAATTAGGACTGCCTTTAGGGGGCTCCTGACTAATGTGAGCATAAATGACCCGAGATTGCACCTGCGAATAATTTCACATTTGCAGGATATTTGCAAAGAGTGATCTTATAAGTGCCACTAGGGGTAAGCAATGCTGCTCACTGCACTTCAGTTAGACACCTCCCTTGTTAAATTGCAGTTTGAATTACAGCCAGTGGAGTTGAAAAATGAACAGAGGGAGCGACATAGCCGAGACAGCGCGTGAGCACCCTGCAAATGTGTAACTAGAAACGGGGAAGAGAGGGAAATTTTTTATCATTCTGTTTCTCCCATTGCATGAATTTTAAGCATTCTGACAAAACCAGTGCTGCACAAACTAAGATCATGTTTCAGACTAAACAATGTGGATCCGCTTCTGTTGTGAAACAAAAATAGCAGTGCTTAAGCTTGCCTTCGAAGTTTACAGTGGAGGTTGCAAAATAGTCTTGTTTGGATGTGTCTCATTTTCACCACCAGAGTGTTTCATGCACATATAGAAAAAGCCTACATTTGGTTTATGTTTATATTCTTTATGCATGTAGTTTGATCATGGATGTGTTTTATTTTTAGAAACATCAAAGTACATAAGCCTGCTGTTGGAGTTATTTGATTTGGGGGTATATCAAAGATAAATGAATAAATATGTTGTCAGACATATTTATATAAATAAATAAATGTGTCAATAGGAGTAAACAATAAATAAATAAATCTACATTTATTTTGTTGACATAGTTTCATGAATATAATTACTGATTTTGACAGGTTTTATCCTCTGTACAGTCAGTCTTTTGTTTAGAAATGATCAGTGCTGGACAGTGTTCTACCAACAGTTGACAGCGGAACAGCAGGCATGTTTTTGCAGTTTGTTTTCGATTCTGCGATGTTCTTCTCACACGTTTAGGCCTGGTTTGGAAAATTGTAAGAGGAAGAACAACCAGTGAAAATTGCCCACTGTGATGAATCTCATTACGCTATGCGGTGCGCTACTTTGAATAAACTCCTCATTCTTTGGGGATGTCCGCAGCGATTTTGCATAAACACGAAGCGATTATCCTATAATTGCATATACATGATGCTTCATGTGCATAGACTGTATTGCGATCCTCATCTGAACTGCATTTGGTGTGTGGTTAATGGATACTGTTGGACTGAAAATGCGCTCAGCAGTAGGTTTGTGGTACTGTGAAAATCCAAATAGGGGACTTAATGAGGAGAAACTAAATCTGCAAAACAATCAGGATCCACCTCTTTTGGCTCTCAGTAATATCTGTCATACTGTGTTTGACACTGATAGCCTGTGTGCATTGTTATTTTTGACATTTATCTTTGGTGACAAAAAATTATACTTTCTTATTTATTTATTTATTTATCCCCCAAGGTTGGCTTTGTCAGTGCAGTAGTGCACTGCCTGGCATGCTAATGATGAGTTGTTTGTAGAATTGTCTTGTAAATACATTAACTGAATGACGCCAGATCTCCCGCAGGAATTGTCACAGCTGTTGTTACTTTTAAGGGAAAGCAGCATTATTTTGTTTATGACAAAGCGTCTTTCTTCCGAGGCTGTCTTGTCCTTCAAAGGCAAAAAGTCCAATATCGGCCTACTGCAGCCGGAGTGTAAGCTTGTGCAAATAAATTCCTTTAACAATATGAATTTTTAACTGTCTAGCCTCTAATATCTCAGAAAATCAACATGACGACATGCTTCAGTATCAAGCAGGTTAACTTTAAGATTTGTTACAGAGAAGACCCATTCAGTGGACACAGATTCTCCAGGGAATATGGGGTCTCCTTGTCACCAGGCTTTTCAGCCTTGGTATGTGATCCACATTGACTTTCCACCAGTCTCTGGGGCTGTACTCCAGCATTAAGCAAGTCTCTCTGGTCATCTCTCCCCTAATGGTCGTCCACACTCCGCTGAACACCAAGAGCGTGATCCTGACCGAGGACCAGTGCAATTGTGCGTTCCTTAATGGCTGGGTGTTCTGGACAGAAAAGGACTGTCAGTGGCGATACTTTTCTCCTCGGCTGGTGAAGAGGCCGGGTTAGGGATTTTGCTGAACCAACTGTAAATGTCTGTATAGTGGATCCAACATAGAATGGAAATTTGGAGAGGAGCTTCTAATTTAGTAATTGTGTGATCTGGAATATACTGTACACTGGTTGTATTATTTTACAAGTTCATTTCAATCATTGTAATTGCAAAGTTGTAATCGGTAGGGCCGTCCATATTGATCATCGTGCTAGTTAAGTTTTACTCATTAAGGCAGTCTTTGAGACTTAAACGATTAACCGTTTAATCACTGACATGTCTGGCATTAAAGTTTAATGACGTTAATGAGTCAGTGAATTTCAGTGAATATCAATGAAGAGTTGTTCAGGGTATGTTATAGCCTAGCTCTCCATAAAATTTAAAAGGTTGTCCATCTTGAATCAAGTTGTTTTGTTCTTTTTTTTTAAGCTGAGTAGGCTATTTTATGTGCAGGATGGTTTTTCTTAAAGGGAGACCAGAGCTTATCAGTACATAGACCTAGAAATGTATCTGAAGTTGAACTGAAAATGATGGTTTTGTCTCATTGGATTATAGAGGGTTATGTGACAGTTTTTTGTGAGAATGGGTTTGTGTAATGGGTTTATGTGGGTTGGGTATCAGGGGCTCCTGGTAGTCCTGTGTATGATTCACAATGGTTTATATGTTTGATGTGTAGAATAGTGTTGGGTTGTGTGATGGTTTATATGTTCGGTGTGTAAAATAGTCAAGTTGTGTGACAGTTTGTATTTCTGGTGTGTCATCTGAAGAAGAGTTGTGATGTGCTCTTGTGTGAATACATGTGACTGTTTTGTACAAGTTAGGGAATGAGGGTGTTGTAACTGCCTTGTGTGTATTGAAATACTGGTTTTATCGTGGTCGAGCGTGAGAGGTGTATAGACTGTTTTATGATGTATAGAATGGAGTGGGGTTATGCAATTGTTTTTGTATAAGAGATTGTGTAATAGTTTTGTATGCGTGGCGCATAGTGTGGGATGGTGTAATGATGGGTGTTGACCCTGTGGAACGAAGTGTCGGTGAACTGTGGAGACCTGACCGTGCTGTTGTGTTTCCTTGGTGAGTTATGGAGCCATCAGGAGTGGTGAGGGGGTGTTGGCATTAATTCTAAAAGCTGTCAACTCGCATTACAACACTACAGCCATCAAGGTCTCTCTAAATTTAGTTGTCAATGGTTTATTAAATATACAAACTGACTAGCCGGACGTGAACTGCCAGAATAAAATATGAACTTAATTACATGTACATAATTAAGCAGGACCGAGGGGGCATGGCAGAGATAAATCTGCCTGTTGTCATGATGGGAGGTCGATGTCCCTCATTTCTCCCTATGAAACAGCGACTGCATGAGCACAACACATTCTATACCCTTCTCACTGCACAGAATGCTCGACACAGTCAGGGCAGAAATGCTTAAAAGTGTGGGATCATTTTTCCTTTTTCTGGTCAGGGTGTGATGTGAGACACTGCCCTCTGCTGTAGCATTTGAAATTTCCTCCTAAAAGACTCAAACTTTTTTTTTTTTAATGATGGTTGGCCTCAGCATATTGAAAATACACAGTTGTGAAGCCAAGGAACCGCAGTCTCTGTTGAAAAATAAGGGCTGTTTTAATGACCCTGAGAGACCATACACTGGTGATCTGAGCTAATTTTACCAGCACACCTTTTTATGGCAGCAGTAGTGATACTAAGTGTATTTCAGTAATTGAGATGGAAAAATACGACTAGGAACATGAGACAGTAGTGATAATATCAGGGTAAGTGCAGTTGGTTTTGAAATCTAACACCAGTCACGGGAATTGGTGCATTGCTTACGTTAAGCTTGGTTATGAAGTCTGTGTGAGGATGCTGTCTGTTAGAAGGTGGCTGAGACTACAGAGGAGTCACAGAGGGGGCAGGTGTCTGTCACGCTGCCAGGATCTGCTGTCCTCTGTCCCCGTTTTCCTCTGTGGAGTGATGTGACAGTGTGTGGAGGAGTGGCAGGTCTTCAGTGATGTATAGAAGCGGACGGTTCCAAGCCGTGCTTACAAAAAGCCAAAGGAAGCCTTCTTATCTCCACAAGTGAAATGAACTGTAAACACTTTGAGAAACCAAAAATGATGAGGTGGCTCATAGCCCTTGCCAGTTGACACACACAGTCTCTCACACACACACACACACACACACACACACACACACACACACACACACACACACCTACTTCTGCTTGCAGTACACCTCAGAGACAGAGACACAAAAAATGGTATCATATTAGGGAGCTGGCAGCAGAAGCAGAAGCAGTAGTTCAGAGTAGCCTGATCATTGTTATACAGGTATATGAATGAGAATGTGTGCAATTAGTTTCTTGTCATGTTGAAATGATCGCCGTGTTTGATCTGTCTTTTTGTTTCACCTGAACTGGAATCGGTAATGAGCTGCTGCTTTGCGTAGATCCTCTTTGCTTCTTAGCCGGGGTTAATTCAGAGGCGGCGATACTGTGTCTGTGACTGTAGGTAAAGCATCTGGCTCTGTTGCCTGGGTACCTGAGAAATGCTGCAACATCTGTCTTAGCAACAGTGGATTTCTCCAGAGCGCTGTCACTCCAGCTCCCGAGCTCTGACAGAAACACACATCCAATACCAGCTTAACACCGGTGCCTCATTAAGGTTCATTGCGGAAGCTGGGACACCTGTCTGATTTTTTTTTTTCCTCCTCAAGGTGTGATACATACAGTAGCTTTAGCTTGGTAATTGGAGCCGTGGTGTCTTTCAGAGCAATGAAAAATAGGTGGAGAACATAATAAAATTATACTCACTCATTTTCATTAATGCAAATGTTTTTTATACATTTACCTTTGACCTGCATGCTTGTGGACATGCAAAGACAGGTGACCTTCAGCCGAAGAGCGCAGAAGCTTTCTCAGAGCTGGTTTTTCTGCTCATTTCCTGCTCCAGAACTGAGTTTAGACTCCGAAGGTCAGGATGTAGTTTTTGCTCTGTGAATCTAGGGGCAGAGATATGACTGGGCAGGTAGGACTACAAGATGGCCACAGCAATTTGTTGCCATGGTGACACACTACCCTTGATGCGGCATCTGTCTCTCTTTCTTTCTCACTAGCTCGCTCGTCTCTCTGTCTTGCTCTTGCTCAGTTGCTTTCTCCCTTTTTCGTTCATTTTCTCTATACCGCTGTCCCTTGCTTGCCCACTAACCCTCTCTCTCTCTGTCTCTTTCTGGCTCTCTCTCCCTCCCTCCCTCCCTCCCTCCCTTGCTGAGTTTTGTTTCAGTTACTGTATTGCCATGGCAAACATGGAGTTGTGTTCCCAATGCATGTACAGCTCAAACAGAAGCTTGCTTGTTCTCTCTCTCTCCCTCTCTCCCTTTCTCTCCCTCTCTCTGTCTGCCTCTCACTCGTTCTTCGGCTGGGGGAGCTGATGATCTATCCAGCGCTCTCTCTCGCTCACATTGATCTCCTCAGTGTATGACTGCTCTTCAATCCAAGGCTTACAATCCTGTTATACAGCAGTTTTGTGCATTATAGGCTTTACCATGGAGTTAATAACCAGCATCAAAGCAGAGCGAGACACTTTAATTCAATTTGTTACAATTCTGCTGCTTTTTTGACTTTTTAAGGGAGAATGGGTACTATCTTGTTCATTGTGAATAGAAATTGCAGAAATGATGATGATGCTTTAAGACTGTTTGAGCAAAATAAAGCCTTCCATAGATAATGCTGCCGTCTCCGCTTTACACCGCGTTAGATATGGCTCACGTCATTCTCTTTGTGCCTCAGTGTAATACGTGAACAGTTAAACCTTTTTTCCACCCCCTAATGACTTAAATAGACAAATGTGCTGGGACATAAATGTAAACTAGCTAAATATAACTGTTAACAGAACCAGGTGAAAATCAGCAGTATCATGAGAGCAATTTTCCCGTTCCCGCTTCGCATCTCTGCTTTTTCATGGAGTCTATCTGTCAGTTTTCTTTTTTTTCCCCTCTATAAACTCTAAATGGATGATTGTAGAATATGTGCTTGTAGAGCTTTAGACCGTTATCATCAGAAACCAAACGTGGTCTGGTCTTTTACAGAAGGGAAACAGTAGAGTAGGCTGTGTATGTGGGTTTATAGCCAATGTCTTGCACGTTACAATCAGGTCTCAGTTGGAACTCTTCCTGATGGTAATTGGAGAGTGGACATACAGTGTGCTTTCAGATGGCCCAGTGCTGACTTTGCATGACCTGACATTCACCCTGAGTCACACTTTAGCACAGGGTGACTTTCACTGTTTTATAGTGAAATAATAAAACACAACAGAGCAGGAAAGAAAATGTCATATAAATGTAACATTTCAAATTATGGCTATACTGTGGCTACAAGGATGTTGGGGCTCCCCCCCCCCTTCCACCTGGGGGGGAGAGAGTGCTCAGAGCTGGAGGAGCGGCTTCCATCTGGGCACGCTTTGTGCGTCTCCGAACAGAAGGGGCCGGTACTCACTCAAGGGGGTCTTTGACTGACGGGTGAAATGCCCAGTGGGCTTTGTGGTCGGACGGCCGTCGTGACAGACAGGCGGTATGCTGAGTGACAGCGAGAGAGACTCCGGAACCCCCAGAGCCTCTCCGAAACTCGCGGCCCGCAAACTGACTGACCGCTCCCCCCCGGCCGTCTGCGGAGAGCATGCGGCCGCGCTCGACTCCCGCCCAGGCGGGGACGGAGTGTCCCGCGGCACACGGAAATGCAAAGCGGCCTCTTTGGAGCGTTGCTGGTGTCTCCACCCCTCCCTGTTATTCCATTCTGCTAAATTGACTCAAGATACATTGGGTTTCCTCTGTAAATTGTCAGTTTGGATCAGGCTCCTGAACAACCATGCTTATTAGCTCCCATTATCAGTGAAATTTAACTCGTTGCTCATTGGTGTGAGAACAGTAAATGAAATACTGTTTAATTTTGAAGGTGTCATAGGTGTTGCATTCCCAATGGGTGGATGAACTGTCAAAACAATAAAAATATGTTGAAGTGACCAATAATTAATAGACGACATGATTTATAAATAAAGATTGTATTTAGAGATTTGCAGCAATTTTGGGTTGATACATGCAGTTTTATTATTTTTATCTGAACAGGAAACTTTTTTTTCTCCCAACAACTAGGCTTAACATACGAAGGGGTTATTTTTACCAGCTGTGTTATTGGATTTTTGTACAATGCCCAATGATAAAGATCTGTATCTCTGAAGATCCAGTCAGCCTTATGTGTTGTAATCAGTTGTTTGATTAAATGCAAATAAAAACAGGTAGCAGGCATTCGTTTATATTTGTATTTGAGTATTTGCACATTCTGATTCTATTTGTTCATTCTCCTGTATTTGCCTGCAGTGAACCACACATTTTCTTTTGTGTGTGAGTTCAGATGTATTGCATGCAGAGTGATTGTATTGATTGAGTATTTTACTGGAAAAAATTTGATTTTTACAGTTTAAATTAAAAAAAAGCAAAACCGATTTTCTTATATGCAAGTTACTGAACAAGTAATGATGGAGACACCTTTCACATGGGACTAAGACGGCTGCATTCAGGCCAGTTTGACTGTCTGTGTAGATGCCTGCTATCTCACACTTGACCATTGACCATGTGAGGCATTAAGTCTATGCAGTTCCCTTAACAGATCATGTCAGTAGCAAAATGTGTTATACTGTTATCAGCTGCATTAGCTTTTTAATAAATTTCATGGCAACATGCAAATCTATATTTATTATAACTCTATGTTCATTGCAAAGGTAATGTATATGAGGCAGTAGCCAGATAAGAGAGTAAGTGTATGGACTATATATCCACATACAACTGTGTGCTTCACATTTAACCTAACTTTACACCAATGAAATCCCATTAAAGAGAAGGTTTTCTTGTTGCACAAGGTGCCGTTTCCACTGGTAAAAGTAGGACATAGTGGACAAATCTCAGGCTTGGCTGACAGAACTCAATCACTCAGCTCGCCCAAGGCAGATGTGGTGTAAATTGTACTGTAACACGTGTAACACAGCATTTCCTTTACATGACAGTTGAAATTATACAGCTAAAAGGGCATTTTTATATTTGATCATAGCTTTTACCTTCCAAGTGCATTTTTTGGTGGCTCACCTTCATCACTGACATTCCAGCTGGTTCCTGTTGTGTTTCCCTTACAGTGTTGCTCCAGTGGTAGTGTCTGCATAGCACCATTTCTGCTTTCCAATGCAGCTGCAGTGTGCATATCATATGTCAAAGTACAAAGGTCTGAAGTATTTGTTCAGGGCTGGTTGGTAACAGTGAATATCCTTTATTTTTCCTCTAAATGCATTTGACCTCCGTTCTGATTGATGTAAATGTTTGAAGTCACAGGAGTTAACAGTGAAGTGTAAATATGCATTCATGAAAGCAGTTGATTTAGGCGCAACTCCAACGGAAAGGTATTGAATATGTATTTATGAATTCTAAATGAGCCTAACGAGAAAAAGAAAGGCTGTGGTAAAACTGACTGACATACATTTAAGTTTGATGTAACGTGACATTCCTCTTGTGTTCTCAATCAGAGGATAGGCCTAGAGAGAACAGGCATATGTTTGAAAGGGATTTCTAGGAGACCCCATTATTTATGAAGGAGTTTTCTCTAGGCTGCACGTGTACTGTAGCTTGTTCATGGGGGAATATTGTACCGAAAGCCTCACAACTTCTGTCTGCTGATTTTTTCATTTGACCTTGACTGGATTGATTTTAATTGAGCTTTACACAAATGATCTGTGTCACTTAAGGCTTTGCCCCGGGCCAAATTCAGCTTTGATGTGGCTGGCTCCAGGATCCACCTAAGATGCCAGTTATGTCTCTGCTGTAATTATTTATTCATTTAAATTAGTACTTTGCTTGTATTAACAATGTTCTCCTTTACCTTGAGCTTTGGGTACAGCTCCTTAAAAAAAATGCAAAAAGAAGATGTAGCCAAGCTTTCAAAGCTAAATGTCAGTGGATGCACATCCATAGGTTGAGGAGCATTTTTATTAATAAATACTCAGTTAAAATGGTTAAGCCCCAAGGTTAAACACATATAGATCAACAAAGGGCTAAGAAAGCATCAGCTATAGTTTCCAAAGCAGCATTCATTTTTATCACCATTCTATGGACATCAATAGCTCTGAGGGTTTATGGGTAATCCTACACAAAAGGCTTCAGGCTGGAAGAAAGTATTTGGTGGGGGAGAGGGGGGATGTGTGTGGTTATTCAGTTATTTACTGTTGTTTACTTAACATATTGGCTTATTTATTAGAACATATCAAATTTATCATATTGGGCCTATTGAAATTGAAAATCGTGGTACTCATGTATACACAGTTCCTTTTATACATGTTCAGCTTTCAACCCACTTTTTTCAACATGTTTCCTATATGTCCATTTACTTTTCAAGCCACACACCATAACTGCTGACTGCACACCGTAGGTGCTGGACTGGCTTTGACTAATGGTGTCATTTCTCACCACTTCACTGTGCACATTAACAGAGAGTCACTACTCCATCGACCAAATTAAAAAAAAAACCCAGGAATAATTAAAGCACCGAAACCCCATGGCTGAAATTGCATTCCATTTGACTTTCTAATATTTATGGTATTACGGCAGCCATTGTTAATGAACGATGTTGAAGCTCAAATTCCGATTCCACAGAAGGCAATGCTTGACCATCATTATGATAGGGAGTGAGATCATCGCAGTGTCGACTTTTAATGTTTGTGGGGTTTTTTTATTTTTTAATGTGCCACAGCTTAATATGGCATATCAATTTAACAACACAACTTCATTTCCAAAGAGGGAAGATTTATAATGCAATCAATTAAAGGAGGCTGAGCAGTAACCCAGAGAGCTATGAGAAAGTGACAGGGTCTTACTGTACGGTCCCCAGCCACCTGGGCTATATTTCATCCTCCTGCTCAGGTAATACAGAGAAGTGTCTTTTTACAAGACTCCCATTAGTTTATGAGCACACTGTGTGTCACTTTGTCCTTTATTTGACTTTTCAACTGAGCCTTACTCTCCCTCCCTCTCTCACACACACTCAGGCATGGCTGAAGGAAGGGCCAAACTAAACTTTTATTGTTTTGAATAAAAGGAGATCACCGGTTTAAGATCTGGAATCCCCCTCCTAATGTTGAATTAGCGTCAGTCTCTGTTGTCCTAATGTGACATTGTGAGGGGGTTTCCTGGTCAGTCACTTTGTTTTTAAAGGGCGAAGACCAAATGTGTAGTTATTCATAAAATAATTCATAGACTGAATAGTTATTAATAGGTAAGATTGCAGGCCTACTTCAGTAATTCATTTTTGGCTCATACGAGCATTTCTGAGATATGCAGTGTCTTAAACTGAGGGACCTGTAGATGTGTCTTTTCTCTCTCTTCTCTCTGTCTCTCTTGCTCTTTCTCCCTTGCTTTTCTCGCTATCCCTCTTTCGCTATCCCTTCTCGGACTCATTCTGATGGTCCTCTGGATCATCTTTGATGTCAAATTTCCTAGCCTTGCGGTTCTGGCACTCTGAGGGGTATTCGCCCTGTTCAGCCTGATGGATACAGCTCCAGCATGGACTGATTTCAGCTGGATATCACAGAATATGTGCTTTCAGGGGATGTGGAATAGGCACACAATGGTGTGCTACAGCACCAACATGGTAATTTATATATTACTTACTACTATACCTGTTGTAAATAATGGCTGAGAAGCTGAGCTTTTCACCAGAAGGTTCTGTATTAAATTTGCACATTTGCACATTGCTCTGATATTGTACCGTTGAGTGAGGTGCTTAACCTGAGGTCTGCATCTGTAAACAATATCCAGCATGGTAAATGGATAATATGGAACCATTTGTGTTGTGCTGGTCAGTTAAGCTGGCTCTGGCTTCCCTCTGTGCATTCAGTGCTTGTCTCCAGGCGGTATGGCATTATTCCTGGCGGCTCGGCCCGCTGCACCGCGGAGTTTGAATAAGGTTTGAATACTGCATGGCTCCGGCCTGTCGCCCAGGTCGTCTCGCTCCGCTCGCGCGTGTGTCTGGCTGCGCTCCGCGCTCCGCAAGACCCCTCCATTCTCCACCACACAGTGAAACCACGCAGAAGCGCTCTCTTGCACATCCCACTTTTTTGCTCTGCCTTTTAGCTTTCTGTTGCTTGTTTTATTCACTCTCTTTTTTGATCTACCTAAGAACTGTACGTCCGACCATGGATCCTAATAGCCAGGTGGTTTAGGTTAGGAGTCGGGGTGTTCTTTTTATCAGAGAAACATTCTGTTCACTCAGTGGCTCTGTGACATTTTTGATACTTTGCAAGGCCTGTTGTGAAATCAGATTTAAAACCTCTTTTTCACTTTGTTCAGAGCATTCTTCATAAAAAAACTACCTTTATAAGAATTAACCACATATAGTGATTAAAAACACTTAAGCAGAACTGTTCTTGTATTAAACACTGCTAAATATTCTGCTTGCAAGAATGAAGCAGGCTGCTAATAAGGCTCATTTTGTGCTCACTCACAACATGTAATATAATATTGAATGGAGCTCAATGGTGCATAATAAGGGGAAAAAACTGTTCAAAAATTTAATGAAATGACTTGCGTATCTGGTGCTAATTAGCATGTAAAATATTTTGCAGAAACGTTTATCAAGTGGCAGTCAACACAGTTGAAGAAGTGTTTTTTAACAGGTGAAAAATGCTGCCACCTTATGATAGTTTCAAGACCAGCCAAAGTTTGCAGTGTAAGATTATAAAAGAAACACAAGGAAACAGAATAGTAATGAACCTGCCAGGCCTGTATTATTGAGGTGGTGTTTTGACCCTACGCAGTACCAGCTACCACAGAGACACTAAAAAAATCAATGGTAATCAAACTATAATTTTTTTGTTTGAATTAGTTAAGGACATTGACTGTCCTTCACTATAGTGCATTGTGTCAGGAATGCACCAGTGACATCCACATAATTAACATGAATCATATTGTTTTTATTACTAAAAGCTTGTGCAAAAATGCTTTACATTCAAGTATGTTCTGTTCCACGTTTGAAGAATTTAGCTAAGGACATTTCTAAATTAAACAAGGAAACATCTTAAACCTGAATGTTCATTTCACCCAAATCGTTTGTGATTCAGTTTTAAGAAACAGTCACTTGTAAGAATTACACTGCCTTAGATGAATGGTATTCTTACAACATACTGCTGTATCCTTGGGCAAGGTACTTAACCCACAATTGCCTCAGTAAATATCCAGTAAATATCCTTGCTCAGTGCAGCTTGCATGGCTCACATTGTTACATACTATTCATCAAGCTACACAGCTGTGTACATCCTTAAGAAGATGCTTTATATTACATTACAAGCATTTAGCAGATGCTCATATCCAGAGCAACTTACAACGGTTACAGTTTTTTTTTTTCCCCTTCTTCAATGTTATCCATTTGTACAGCTGAATATTTACTGAGGCAATTGTGGTTTAAGTACCTTGCCCAAGGATACAGCAGCAGTGCCCCAGCGGGGAATCGAACCAGTAACCTTTCGGTTACAGGTCCTGCTCCTTAATCACTATGCTACACTGCCACTGCAGAAAACCAAACATGTGGCCTCTTGACTCCTGGGGCCATGAGGCTTTTTGTGCTGTTCTCAGGTTCACACCACAGAGTGCCATGAGCATCTCACAATCTGCAAATAACACACTTGGCTCTTACACAGGGACACACGTTTGGCTGTTGTACGGGGAGTTAATATGGATGTTGGGGAGAATATTTCCAGCACATTTTCTGCGGTACACACTAAAGGACAGTGACAGCAGTGGAGCATCTCTGAAGCCCCGGCCTGGTCATGAGAGCACTGGGCTTGATTATATTCATTTGCTTGCTGGTTTCCTGGGTGAGGCACAGCCAGCGCACCGGTGAGCAAGGCGCTGTATCAGAGGCGCTCTAGTAATCAGTGTATTACAATAATATTAACGCTGCCTAGGATGAGTGAAGAGGAAATCTACAGAGCATTAGAGTAATTTAATTGAAACACTCAGCGAGGTGCAGGAAGATAAGAGAAGGGGTCCGCTGAGAAGGGGAGTGTATCTCTTAAGTGGTAGGTGCAGGGAGGAGAGCGGGAGGTCGGCGCAGGTGTTTCGTCGTGCGTGGGGCGAGGAGCGCTCGTCTCCAGGGCCCCGCTGTAACCGGGAGGAAGACGGCGCCAGGTGACCGGGCGCTCCCGCCATACGGTGAGGGACTGGCGTTATACCTGTGGCCAGGTTTTGCCTGCCTGCTGCTGCTGCTGCTGCTGCAGTGCTCGCAGAACCTACCCTGCCGGTGTCGTCACTGAGAGAGGGAGATTCTCCTGCAGGCAAGGGTGTTTTACCCGGCAACACCGTGAGGGAGATGGGTGCTTTTAATGAGATGATTATTGTACCCGCACCACTCAGATATAAGCATACCTGTGCCCCCAGGTGTATTCATATACACAAATATGGTAAAACTGGATTCACATGATGTTGAATAATGTAATTATAAATGCCTTTATTATGGATTATATTGGAGTTTCATACTGTTAATATTTAAAGTAGTGCCGCTGGAGTGTCAGTGTCAGAGTGTCAGTGTTGTGCTTTTAATCACACACACATACAGATGTGGCAAGATATCGGGAAAGAAAGTCAGTACCACATCATATTTCCTTCACGCTGTTATTACTTACTCGCAAGTGGTGCTTACCAGAATCTTCACTGCCATATCAGTTTGTTTCATTTTCACAATGCTGCTTATCTGTAGGGGTTGGCTGCCTCATACTCCATGGCACGTCTCTATAGAGCATTACGCAGCTGAGAGACTGGGGTAGAGGCGAACCATTCAAGCAGATTTGTGATTCTTGGTATTTGATTAAATTAGCTCTCCACCCCTTCTCTGACGCTCATTTAAGGTCGATTCCTGTACAGTATTTCACTGTTGAAAATAAGGCTCTAGATGTCGTTTGGAAAGCATGCCTTTGTCTGATCACTAATGCAGTGTTAAAGACCTCCTGTGCCACCCTCACTCTTCATGTATGATTTTGCGCAGCTGAGGGCTGCATCTCGTGGGACCTCATTCAACTTAGGTCTCTTTTTATGTTCTGTAGAGTGTCGTGTCATATTAAAGATGAATATTGTCGGAAAAACAATTTATTCAGAGAAAAACGATGGCCTGTCCGCACAAATAATGCAGACACATCTTTACACAAAATGGAATTTTAAACTGAATTTTATACTGTACTCTGGTACTGTATTATTCCTTCATTTGTTCATCTAAAGACCTGCTTTTACTTCCCTCGGAGGTCGTGCCCCGGCGGATCCTTCACAGCTGTAGAATGCGCTTCTGCTTCTGTTTATTTACTTAGCGGAATCACCCTGCTTGGAGAGCTTGCTGTGGGGAACAATGGAAGCTCCCCCACCGGGCCCACTCCTCCGCACTGCTGCTTCTGTGGAGCTGCTGGGAGCTGCAGGGAGGGAGAGTATCAGGCATTCCGTATTTACGCCAACGCGGCCTTGTAGCGAACATTACAGGTGAAGCCGTTCTCGCGGCGCAGGGGGTTTTTGGCTGCCCAGAAAATGGTTTTTCAGCCCTGTCACTGTCCTCGGTGAAAAGAACGCTGTTTCGGCTAGCCTTTCAGAGGCGGAGGAGCGCTCCTGGAAGACACCCGTTTCTCGCCCCCGTGAGAAACGGTAACCTCTGGAGAGGTATGAGAACGGTGCACAATGGGAGTGTTATCTTTCTTTTGTTGTGACACGGAATCAGTAGTTCGAGTAGCCTCTGTCTGGGCTCCCTCTCCCCGATGTGGCGGGCGAAGCCGTAATGGCTTGAAACAGACACTGTTGCTCGCACATTCACCCTGATGAGATGGGCTGGCGCGTCGCCACCCGCCAAAAGGTATCCCTGCCAGGTGCTTGGTGGCGGAACAAGCGAAGCGGCTTTTGTTTTCGCAGCCCTGTGATCGCGTTTACCTGGTTATAAATAAACTCGCCACAGAGTCAGGATCCAGCTTTGAGCTGACTCCATTTTTCTCTGAGTTTTTTTTTGCAGCCCCCCCGCTCCTTGAGGATGATCTGCATGTCTCTAATGGTGGGCTTGACAGTGCTCTCGCAGTAGCCCCTGTGAGAAGGGTGCCAAATTTGAGCGCAATTACCTGAGCCGTGTGGTGCAGTGCCTGTCGCTGGGGGAGGGAGAGAGTGTGTGCGTCAGCATGTTTGCATGTGTGCATGTGCGTGTGTGAGTGTGTGCGTGTGTGTGTATGCGTATGTCTGTGTATGCTTGTATTAATGCAGGCGTTTGCATGCGTGATGAGTGCCGTGCTGTGGATCACACATTTATGAGTCGTTTGACACCGTCAAGGGAAATCCAGATGGTAGTCAAGTGTGACGCTTGCAGTGTAGAACTGACCGACCGCTCACAGAACTGTAAGATCAGAACCAGAGCTCTGTAGCTCTCATTCAGTCTGAGCCAGAGAGACAGCCCTCTGGCATCAAAACTGGATCTGTGGCTCCGTGTAATAAGAACTCAGTGCTCTATAGCCAGGGTGTAATTGAGAACAGCTAGACAGCCCTCTGAGAACCAAACTGGACCCACATAGTGCGGAAAAGAGAGCTGAACCAAGAGGCCTTTGTGACCAGGAGGAGACAGATGGCTCTAGTGAGACCGGAAACCAGACAGAACGCAACGAGAGGGCCCCCGCCGCCCCTGTGAAGTACGTGATGAACGACCGCTCTCTCGCCAGCAGGACGGCGGTAGAGAGGATTGGTCATTCTCGAGGCAGGTCACCGTTATATTTAGAATGTAACTGATTTTTATTTCCCCTCGTTCTGCTGCGAGAGGAGGGGAGGGGTTGCTGGGGAGGGGGGCCGGGGCAGCTGTGTCCACTGCAGTGGTGTCAGGTAAATGTACGACCCGAAACGCAAACACAGATGTTTGCTGCGGTAGCGGGCCGGCCAGGTGAGGTGGCGCTTTGAGGTCACCATCTCCTGGGGAGAGAAAATGTAACTTTGTGTCCGACTCCTCCGACTGCGAGATTAATGCCACGTATGGAAATATAACAGATAGTTTAATTAAGCTCGGGGTGCGCAAGATTCATCGGCTAATTTCTGCAGCTGACAGCGCAAATGAGGGTTCAAAGGTGCGAGCTGAGGAGAGACACCCATGCGTGGCTCTGTGCTTAATGAATTGAGTGCTTCTCCCCCTATAAAGTTTCATTGGGAGGTCCGGCATTCATTAAATCAGCCCTTCAGCGAGTCCCCTCTGTCCCCTCTCCCTCCCTCTCTGTCCTCTGGTCTGTTTGAGGAGCAGGTCCTTGGAGATCACTTTGGGCCGCCATACTGCTGCCTGCATTTGTGACACTTGCAGCTTTGTGACACGTCATAAAGACCAAAACTGATGGTTCTGCACACATCAGTCTATGGTAAAGAAAAAAGAAAAGATATAATCTGTGCAATTTTCTCCTGTGCCACCGCTGCAGCTCAGACGGAGAAAGAGCAGGGTTAATGGCCTCTTCCTTGGCGTTTTAATTTTCTCGGTAATATTCGTCAGGCACAATGCAGGTCAGGCAAAGTATATCCTTATTTTCTGCCAGGCGAGTGTTTCCTCTCTAAAGACTCGCATCTCCGGAGGCTTTTAATTACTGCTTGAAGAAGGTTGTGCACAGAATGCCCTGAGCGCTGTTACAGTTCAAGAATGACTGCTGCATTTAAGTTGCGACTTTTGTGTACTCCAGTGTGAACAGATGACAGTGGAAGGATACTGCCTGACTTTCCCTGCATCAGCTATAAGCTGTCATATTTTCTGATCTTTGGTGCTGTGTCTGTATTGGTGTCCAGTGAATTCAGAACCGAAACAATGACATGTTGTCTCCATCGGCACAGCTTTTCACTGTTGTTGTTATTTACAATTTGGGAAAAAAGTGGCTCCTGTAGATCCAGTTTTAGTCCAGCTGCAGCGTGCTTTTTATTCATTTTTATTCAATATTCTTTTTTATTCATTTTATTTATAAAATTTATTGAGAAACAAGTTCAAATCCAAGTTCAAAGCAAATTTTTCTTTTTTCTTGAACCTTACACCACATTTTCATTAATTTTAGTGATTTCCAAACAGCTGCAGTGTGCTTTTTATTCATTTTTATGCAATATTCTATTTTATTCATTTTATTTATAAAATATATTGAGAAACAAGTTCAAGCAAGTTTTTCTTTTTCCTTGAACATGTTACACCACATTTTCATTAATTTTAGTGACTACCAAACAGATTTGTAAAAACTGAAGAAGTAATATAATCTTAAATGCATTATTGAATGCAGAAGACAAACAACATTGGTTTTAGATCAGGGCCTTAGAGTCAGAACAGACAGGTTTCCCATGGTTTTTGGGCTAAACTGATATATATCAGTTCAATATGATATTACATTACACTACATTACATTACATGCATTTAGCAGATGGTCTTATCCAGAGCGACTTCCAACACAATAGAACACAATTTGTGTGGTGGGATTTTTAATGTGAAGCTGGAAGTATGAGGTTAGAGCTGTTTGCCACCCATGCAAACCCTCAGTTATCCCTGGACTGGGAACCCTGGTTGTGGACACCGCTCCACAGCCGCCGACGATGGGACTCTGGACACCTGACACGAAAGCCGTCATAAGCTCAGCTCAGCAACACGTCCACTGTAATTAAGTATCAACCGAGCATTCGCTCTGCTCCTGTGCTCTGACTGCAGTCATGTTTACACTCAAACTGGTTTCCCCCCTGCTTGCTCTGCACCAGACAGACAACTCAATACGCTGGTGCACTGAAAGCGTTCTGGGGAAATATGTGCTGAGTTTGGGCAGCGGGTGTAGCGAATGCTAATGAAGCCGATCAGTGTTGCTGAGAAGCATCAACACACAATGGAAGTAACCACACATGAAGCAGGTATTACTGTCTGTTCTCTCAGGTTCAGTACTGGCTGTCTGTCAGAATCTCATCTCCAACGCAGAATGAATGGAGAGAATCACAGGTTGCTCCCATTACTTTTCCTGTGGGTCTGTAGTTTTTGGCATTTAAAAAAAAAAATGTCTGTGAATGTGATTATAGTCATAGGTATACAAACTGGCTTGGTATTACTTAGTAAGAAATATTTCTGCCCAGTCATGAAATTAGGCACCAGACCAATGGACTAACTTAAATATGTTGGAAGAGAAAGCATAACGACTATGTCAAGTTCATATAAAATATAAATCTTTCTCAAATAAAAGGCTTATATTAAAGACAAACTTTAATTAAAGATGAAAGTGCAATATTTGGTCTGTTACTTATGGCAATGCTCTCTTTTATTTTAATGCTGTTATATTATTAAAAAGCATGGTAGTTTTATTAGATAGCAGGACTGATAGATACAAATTTTATCAGGCTGTAATTTTCAACCCTCTGGCATATAGTATGTTATTTTGGTAGAATTATGATAGGTGTCTGTGGTTTAACAGATGTTTGATTAGTGAGCAAGTGAGTAAACAAATGTAAGTTTGGATATGTAAGTACAGGTATTTGATCCTAACATATCCATCCACGCTATTAAGCATGTCCATATATGGATTGGATTCCATTCCAATCTACAGTGTATTGACGGTGCTGCCGTTGGATCCATGACATAATTGCTTGTCATCTTGGGCACTTTTCCTTCTTTCTCTGTCACCTCTCTAATAAGGAGAGCAAAGGAAACAGGAGCAGGAGAAGTCTGAATCGCAGGCGTATTTATAGCAAGGGCAACCAGGGCTTCTCCTCACATGAAATTGGGCCTTTTCACGAGAGGATTAGGTCTGTTCTCTTTAGAAGAAATATGGATAAGGCAGGGTATAATTGAGACTTTGAAAATCCCAAATCCCAAATGATCCGGGCGAGCTTTTGTGCGAGTTGCTATTTCCGTGTGGGTACGGTGTGGGGCCAGAGGGCACAATCTCACCGGGAAAGGAGCCGGAGCCGGGTTTCGGGGGGAAGGCAGAGAGGCAGGCCTCTAGGAGAGGCAGGGGCTCCTTCGGCGTCCCTTAATGAAGTTCCACGTCTCAGGCTGTGTGGGAAAAAAAAAAAAAGTGGTCGCACCCGATTCCCAAGGCGCCTCGTTTCTGGACAGAAGTTCTGCGCTGATCTGAGCCTGCCCTCTTCTCCCTCCTGCAGATGAGCTCCGGAGACTGAGCTGGTCCGGAATCCCGCGGCAAGTCCGTCCAATCACGTGGAAGCTGCTGTCCGTAAGTACACCTCGACCCCCATGCTTGATTTGTCCCCTCAATGAGTGCGCTTTTTTATTGAGCTGTTTTTCCTTCCCTTGTTAAAGCGCTTTGCGATTTTTACATCTGTTCTCTCCACAGCGTCTGTCGCGGTGCGCAGAGATTATTTATTTATGGAGATGCAGTGTTTACTCATTAAGTAGTTGCTTTTGTTTATAGTGACTGCTCATTCCCGGATCTTTCAGGTCTCTCGACAGTAAATCTGTGTCTCTTCTCTCCCCTGCGAATGAGTATATTTTGAAACAGAACGCTTTTAATATTGTAGTGTGACAATATCATTTCACAAAAGCACCTCCTTGACCCTCTCGGTGAGGCTTATGTGGTCTTGTCACCTTTTCTGTGCTTTTACCTTTCTGCAACCCTGTTTGGAATTGCTAACTGATAGACTTTTCTCACCATGATAATCTCTGAAGCAAGAATACAATTCTCTGATACAATTCTCTATTACACTCAGATGCAGCCAGTGGCTATTTTGCAGGTTAAAGGCACAGAATGCACCGCAGTGAAGTGGGCACCAATTTTAGGATAGACGCTTCTCCACTGACGTCACCCGAGCAACTCACAGGCATGTGATGATTCAGAGGGCCCCAAGAGAGCGGTAAAATCTGGATGACTTACTCAGCCCTCTCCCCTGCAGTGTGAAGCCAATTTGTTCCACCTCTGTGAGCTCCGGGTCTTGTCAGCAGATAACACGGCCGGGCTCATCTTGCACTCGAGACAAGCACCTTGCTGACTAAGCCACTCGACAGCCCAGGCCTCTCATCTTTTGATGTCAGTAATAAAGAGTGAGATGGGGCTGTAAGGCCGGATGTCACGGCTGGTTTAATGGCTCTGGAGAGAGCTGCACACAGATGATTGCCTCAATAACGACAGCGGGCTTCACTCAGCTTCTGCCGTAGGCTTCAGGAAACTTGAGATGCTGGGCGATAGCCTGGAGTAATGGTTGGGGAACTTGATGTGGAACTGGAAGGTTGCCAGTTTGAATCTTTCCTGGGGCACTGCCGTTGCTCCTGAGGTGCAGAGCTTGGGTTGCTTCTGCAGATCCAGCTGCATCAAAGGATGCTGTATAGCATGTTTGCCGGAGAGGGTTGTCCTCTAAGTAAATGGATAATTGAAATAACATAAAGAAATGTCTCTCTCGCTGTCTCTCGCTCTCTTTCATAACTCTCGCCATCCCTCACGCCTCCAACCTGAGTCATACCTGCTGATCTCACCGTCTACAAGCAGAGCCATCAGAACTGTTCTGACAGCCAGACAACATTACTGCACCGTGTGCCGCATCACCCCTCCTGTCTTATCAGCTCAAAGAGAGGCTTATGTCAGGAAACAGTGAAATGCTCTCTCAAGCTGTTTGCTATCTGTGCTGATGGATAAAGCCTCATGAAGATTTTTTTTTTTTTTTGCAAGTTCCATCTCTAGAGAGACTTGTTCATTTTTTTTTTTTTATCCAAAATGATGAGGTGACCCTTTTTAGGAGAGCACAGTCCTGGTGCACACAGCTTTTTCTACACTGCACTTATGTGGTTATGAATTTTGGACTGGTAGGTCTAAGTGGTGTTCTTTTGGGTGAGATTATTCTAAAAAAGGTTTCTGGCACTGGCAGCAATGTACAACAGAAATGTTTCTAGGAAAATTCTACGAAATTTCCTTGTATGTAATGCTGAAATGTAAACCTGAAAAAGATATGACTTTAACAGGCACTGTTTGTTTGCCTTTTCTGCCACTAGTGGTAAGAAGCTGTTGCTCTTCACATGACAATTTCTTCGTCTACTTCCTCTGATCACGACCAAATAAAGGTTATTAATAAATACATGAATAAACTCTGAACATTCAAAAGAAATGTCACATCTGGAGTGTCTGTGCCATGTCAGAGTTTGAGTCCCCCGCTGGCTCTCTGAATATTTAGGTTGTAAAATTTGAGAATTCCAATGTGAGTCACAGAAACAAACACATATTTTGCCATATCCAAGTGTTGTACCCAATCTTTTGTGGCATTTTTTTAAATGACTGAAAACATTTTGCTCTGACATGAATTTGACAGATGAACTCTGCCTGGCTGGGCTTTGAGCAAAATGAGACCAAGGCCACACCTGCTCTTGAAACCCTGGAGTGTTTCTTCAAAATGGCCGCTGGGCTAGGGAAATAGGAAACAGTGTCATTTTCAGAGTTTCACTGCATATTTTGAAATTCATACTGAAAGTCACCGTGACACCCAAATATTGTTTTGTTTGGCAAAATTAAAAAAATTATAGGGCTGCCTAATCTCTGCTTCTCCTTAGTGAAAGACAGAATCCTGCTGCTAAGTGGGCACAGTTAGGATGATTGGTCCTGACTGTGCTGTTGAAAGAGATGGCTCCTTACTTCTTCCACCATGCTGTCCTTTCAGATGGCTGTTCGTCCTGTTTGTTTGCACCCCTCTCTTCACTCTCCTCTCTTCCTCTCAGGCGGGGTTGTAGAACTCAGATTTTGTAGGCAGTGGATGCTGCTACTTCTCCCTCTCTAACACTCCCATGGCCTTGCTGCTTGGCTGAGCGATCCCCTCCTTGTATATTCAGTTTCCTTCCGCAGGTATACACCCCCCCTTCGAAAATGTTCACACAGCCTGACTACGGCATTGAAATTCTGCCAACGTCTTGAGGGTTTTTGAAACCAATCTGTCAGGGGTACAGAGAGCCACGGGACCCCAGCGCGTGTTATTCCTCTGCTCTCCTGAAGGACTCTGGGTATCTGAGTGCACGCGTGACCTTTAAATCCGCGCCGTGTCAAGACAGATCCCGCTCAGATAGGCATCTTAGAAAAATGTTTCTTTTTCAAACGGCTCACGTTGGTATTCCGTAAACCACACACGATACAATAAAAGCGCGCCGTAGGAGTGCTGCTCATGACCTTCGCTGCTCAGAACTACTCCCCCATCCTTCCATTTATTCTTTCCAGAGGCAGTTCAGCCGAGCTGACGGAAAGGACTGCAGACATTTTTATATATATTTTTTTTCACTACTTTCAAAAACCCCCTTGTTAGAGTGAGTCCACCTTTTTGCATCTCAATCATTAGTAAATTCTTGAGAGTTCTTCTTGAGAGAATTCCTCTTCAGAGATTAAAATATTGTGTGTTTAACTCTGGTTTGTCTCTTTCATTTTTGCCTTTTACAGCACGGCCTCACTGCATGGTTTCTGAAAAGGCTGGTGGCCAGCTCACTTTCTGCAGTCTGTCAGCATGGAACTCAATGCGGAATATTGAATTTACCACATAATGAAGCGGTATCCTGGTGCTGAGGGAGTTTTCTCTCAGCTAATAAGCTTTAATAAGGGGGCCCGTTCACTGGCCAGCCATGCTGCCGATGGAGGAAGGGGGTTTCTCCGGGAGTTTGTATCGACGAGGCTGGGTGAAGGCTTCATTAATGGAGAGGGTCAGGCGGCGGGGGCCGGTGCTGCAGGGTGGGGAACATTAGGCCGGAGACAGAGCTCTGGCGATGTCACCGCCAGGCCCCCTGCGTGAGTCATGTGGCTGCGGGGACGGAGGTGACGGATGGGGTTTGCATTGGGGCAGCGGGGGGCGGGGTGACGCGGAGGTCACCAGCACACAGAACACCTGCGACTCGCGGGGGGGGGCGAGGGGGACGTCCTGTTTGAGCCTGTGGGGCACCACGGCGACAGTGGGGTGCTAGATGAACTCTCCTGGTGGGAGATGGAGCAGAAGAGCCTGTGAGGGAAGAGGTCTGAGACCAGCCTGCACGACCCGCCTCCGATGCCCCCATCTGTCCTTCATTTTCCTCCGCCTCCTGCGTCTGTCCTCACAGCCAAATCCCACAGCCCGCCACGCTGCCGTGCCTTCGTTCAGGTGGGGGCAGCATTTAAACGGCTGGAAACCATCCTTTTAAAAGAGAGATAAGTGGCTCCGATCGCCGTGAGGGGGCCAGTGAGGCCGCCGCCTCTCTGAACGGTTGCTTTTAATGCAGAATCAATCCCCCCATCCCCCCTTCCCCATCCTGCTGACTTCACACAACCCGCACACATCAACCCAGGAACCCGCTGAAACGCTCCCCTAAGTAGAAATCATTTCTGTTTGTCAGTTCCCCCGCTAGAAAATAAAGATTTAATTTACTCCGAAAATTGATTCTCCAAGCTCTTTTTTTTTCTCTCTCAGAAGCAGAAGGGGAAAAAAAAGATTGGCTGTTTACTGTAGTTCAGTATCTATTAGGAAGAGTGTGGGGGGTGTCTGTGAGAGATTAGCAGCGGCGGGAGGAATGGCTGGGAGTTACAGGACGTGCTGGGACGTGGCTCCTCTGCCTCTGTGCGACTCCCACCCGTTTTTGCCCAGTCTGTCTTTTTTTAGCCTCCGTGGCTAATGCCCCCATCGTTGTTAGCCCTGCTCTATCGCACGAGACAGTTACAGGCCAATAAAAACCTGATGAAGTGCGGAATTTTTCCCCGCGCTGGCCTCTGGGAGCGCCCCGCCATCGGCTCTCAATTAACCTTGAGCGGAGAAAGTTTTATATGTTTTCATTATGCAGAGTGGTGGCACCTAGCAGCGGACGGGGGAAACACACAGCTGGCTCCGAAAGCGGTATCTCCGCAAAACATCCCGCTCATGAAATAATGAGCGAATTTTAATGGACGCGTAAGTGAGTGTTTTTTTTTGTGTTCCAGACGGAATGGGCTTGGCCTCCCGTATCAAGTATGAACAAACAGAATAAGAGCATGAGAAGCTGTGCGTACTGTAGAGTCAGATGTGGGCGGGGGCACAGAGACAGAACAAAACACTCGTTTCTGTCCTTGGCCAGTTTTATCTCCAAAGTGATGACTGAAAAATAGGCGCTTTTCTTGCATAGCCCATGTGGAGTCTGGGACCTCTCACTCCAAGAAACAAAATACCTCTCTGCAGTGGACCTCAGACAGGTAACAGCCATGGAAGGGTGACCGTGTGCGTCATATCTCTGAGTGGCATTTGACCACAGGTAGCAATGGCCTCCAGTTATGGAAAAAGATACCCTTTTTACAGTTGCATTTTACCCTCTTGTCAATGAGGAAAAAAAAGAGAAACCATTATGAGGATTTCGTGTGCTGTGTTTCCGATAAGAAAGCAGATGACATTTAAAACAGCAGGATTATATGTTATTCCTCAAGTATAATGTACATCAGGAGGGAAGCAAGCATCTGCAGTTTTATACCATGGTGTCTTATGGGATTTGGAGGTGAATAGGTAAACCCAGGTGAATCAACCTCTAGGTAGATTGCAAGAAAGGCATTTTCTAAATGTTAAGTAAAATAATATCAACTCTCTAAATGCAGTTTAATAATGTTGTGCTCTTGGAAGATGCTTTATTGTGTGTTGGGATAATTTAATCTGTCTTTGAATAATTTATCTAATTAAAATTCACTGTCAATATGCCTTATTATTTTGGTTTTATCAGTGCAATTATGGCCTAACAGAATGGCAGTTGTAATTTGGCAATTTAGTTCAGCTGTTTTGCAAACAATTGTGTTGGACACAGTTGGGTCCATTATGTGTAATTAGTAACAAAATGACAACCATTTATGTTATTCTGACATTTGAAAAGGATTATTTCCTGACAAATTGTTATATTGGAGGTAATCTGAACAAAAATTTTGAATGATTGATTTGCTCAGCTGTTTTTAACTCTGTATAAATGTCGTAAAGGCATGTTATGTTGTGTCCATGTCTGCTTGGAGTCTTTGTGTTGAGGGCAAGCATGCATTACAGAGAGTTTTTTTTTTTTTTCCACAACAACAGTGTGTTTTGATGACATCATTTCCTGGCTTTGAAGACACCCTTACTCAGGCTGACTTGGGTAGCTCACGTCTTCTCCATGTGTATCTCTGCACGTCTGCTGAAGCAGCCCAGGTTATTTACTGTAGTCGAGGAGAAAACCCATGGTGACCCATCTGTGTTTGGAACTGGCAACCTTTAGACTACAGTTTCTTGTTCGTTCTCTGCACTGCTCTCTCAGTGTCCTTAGAACTAGAAACTCACCGTTTTGAATGAAATGAGCTGAAAGCTGTTCTGCAGTGCCTGACACCAGACATCTTTGCTCTGTTAAGAGCCAAGATCCTATTAGGTGCACCATGAGAGCTCCGGTCAGACGGTGCCGAGCCGCCAGACTGCGGCAGCTCCGGGGATGGTCCTCTGCACTCCTAACGAAGGCCGCTGTGACTGTTCCCGCGGCGTAGGGGGCGACGTTTTATTATTCTGAAGGACAAATCTGCACAGGCGATTAAACAATGTTTCCCATTTAGTTAATATTGATGGTGGGAGGCTTTGACAAATGGCCTCCCTCCCTGCAACAGCTGGGAGAGAGAATTGATGAAACGCGGTGCCTTGTTTGGGATTTTAAACATTATTTAGACCTGAGCAGCGGACTCCTCCATTCTTTCTGGGTGTGGGGGGAGTGTGCGAACAGTGCGCTCGCTTGTCCCCTCCATGCCGAGATGGAGCATCCATTACCCAGCCTGCTCTCCTCTCTCTGCGTTTGCACCTGTTTCGGGGCGATTCTGCAGGTTTCCCACCTCCCCCCTGCAAATGAAGAAACACGTATTTCCCTGCCAGAGGCAGCCTCTGTATGTTTCTTTTGTTCTTTAAAGCCCCTTCACTGTGTAGCGCTGCTGGGCTTTTTTTCCCCTTTTGTCTATTGATTTCTTCCTCAGAATAGAAGGACGGTTTTTTTTCCACCACTGGCCACCGAGCCTTGAGTTTACATTAAAGGGAGCGGGTTTTGAGGCGCCTTGCGAACTTGACGGCTTCTCACGTGCAGGCTGCCTGGGGGTGCTCTTTCAGAGCTCTCTCTCAAAGTCAACCAACAGACGCTGTGGAAACTTCACTCACATTCAGACAAATGTACACCTCCTATCATCGGGGGACGTGAATATCACTGTGGGAAAGTTTGAAATGCAGAAATCATTTCAACGCGCCATTGAGAGAGAGAGGCGGGGAGAGAGTCTTTTACACATAGGCCTTATGTTCTATTAAAAATCAGCCCTCACTCAGGCAATCTGTCTTCTTTAGATAAGTGCCAGGGCTGTCTGTTTCAGTGCTTCAGAACACATCGGCCAAGTTTGGGTGTTAGGAGGGAAGGGCTGACTCCGCAAGTCTATTCATTTGCGGTTTTTAGGTCGGCATTAAGTCTCGTTTGAGTCTAGTATAATTTTCAGAAAAAAAGCCCTCTGTACTTATCGATTAGCATTAAACATGCATGCCGCCCCGTGCCAGTTGAATCTAAATGAGCCTGCCTTTTGAGAAGAGAGAGACAGCCCTGGTCTCTGTCGGAGCTCATGCATTACCGTTTGGACCAGACCGCACACTGCGGCTTCCTCTCTGATCTTAGACGCTATGTATATCGTTCATCAGAACTGAGATCAGCCCCTTGTTATGAGTGCTGGCCTCATTCCGATATCTAAAAAACCCACAAAGTACATTATCAATTAGGCTTAATCTCACTGACATCTGCTAATCGGCCTTATTTCTGCTGTAAAGGGGACGACGCGGCTCGCATACATCTTGTTGTAAAAGCTGTCTGGGAGAGGGAGTAAAAAATGGGCGCACGGGTTGCGGGTTCGGTGATTAATGGATTTCTGGGGCCGTAAATTTCCCTGCAATCAATTATTTTATCATGAGACTTTCTTTTTCTGGTACGGACATCTGCTGTGCATTTCCACAGAACCATTAAAGAAAGTTCTGTTCCTTTTTTTATTTTATTTATTTTTTTTACTTTTGTATTTATTTATTTATTTTTTTAACTGATAGAACTTGTTGATGTGCTTGGTAGAACTTAGTAGCAGCTCAACAGGAAGTGGTGGAATCGCTGAAGGCTAGACTAGATCCCTATTTCCTGCTGTATTCCCTGGTAGAGGAAACGGGGATTTGTGTTTTAAAAGACTGGCTGCGGGGGGTTGATTACATTGGAATGGGGTTTCACGGTGGAGGTTTTCCTGGGGCTTAACAGGAAGCTGAGGCAGGAGCGTTGCCGAATGCTGGGTGCCGTACCGCACTCCCACGGCTCCTCTTCCCCTCCCACGCAATGTCACCAGGGGCCGCCGGGCTCCAGCTGGGTCCTGCCTCTTCCTCGGCTGTAGCGTGGGCTCGTCTTTGATCTTCATCCTCTCAAACGTTTCACCTAACCCCTGCTTAGCCAGGAAGGTGAGCTGAGAGGTCGTGTCTCTTTCACAGAGGCAACCTGGCGGACAGAGGGGAGGGAGAGCAAGGGGTTGTGTAACCAGACTGTTAGGGGGATAATTAGGAGTCCAGTTTCGAGATGAGTGCCTTGGGATCTTTAATGACCACACAGTCACGACCTCGGTTTAAAGTCTCGTTTGATAAAGTGCTCCATCTATACAGCACAGGTGTTTGCTTGATTCAGAGGGAATAGTGCCCCCTATGGGCCCAACAGCAGCACTGCTGCTCCCGATTGCCATGCGGAGCACTTTGATGAGCAGCATTTTGTCAACCCTAAACCTTATATAAAACCATTCATCCAGAATGTGCCTAGAAGTGCTGATCCAAGGTCAGTTGGATCATTGCTCTCACAGTCGTTAAAGTTAAGATTGGGAGTGGGGCAAGCTGGTCTCGGACCAGTGCTCAAGAACCATTTCTTCCAGGAGTGGGCAACATATCCCCTGCTCGGAGACGCCGATGTCTCCCGTCCCTGTGGTCCATCTATCCTCCTGCAGCTGCCAGAGGAGATAAAGGCAGCGCAGTTTTAGTGCGGCACTTCGTATTCCCTCACTTGTTACAGAGAGGCTGGAATCCTTCTGTCAGTGTGAGCAGAATTGTACGCGTGGAAAGCGGCGCCAGGCGTAATGCGTAATGGCTCCCGTGTGTTTTTTGGTCTTTAATTTTCTGCCCCCGCAGGGCTACCTCCCGGCGAACGCGGAGAGGAGGGAGAACACGCTCCAGCGGAAGCGGCAGGAGTACTTTGGCTTCATCCAGCAGTACTACGCCTCCCGAAACGACGAGCACCACCAGGACACCTACAGACAGGTACGGCCTCCGCGCCCGCTCCGGAACACCTGCGTGCACCGCGCACAGTGTCATCGGAGACAGCGAGACGCCGCTGTGACAGCTGGGGTGTGTGGAGTTTGTACGACATCATCTGGAGTGAATCGAAGGCGCGCCGCCGAGTCCCCTAAACAAGACAAGCTGAGGTTCATCTCTTGATATACACTGAGGCGGAGAAATCCATTCCCAGAATCCTTTGTCATCTGCTGTCTGCTGTCCACATAGATACATATATCTTACAGACCAGTAAACCCCTCCTAAGAGGGGGACCCTCCGCGGTGAGCGATGGTCTGGTGTGAAAAGCGCTGAACCAGGTGATTCAGACCCACTTTAAGAGCAGTCAGCGACCTGCTGACAAAGAGAGAGAGAGAGAGAGGCAGAGCGTGTAGGAGTGAAAGAGTATGAGGGAAAGGGAGAGAGGGAGAGGGGGAGGCCGAGCCGTGGCAGATAAGATTCATTTTGTGAAGAGAATGATGGCCTGAAGCCCCGGACTCCCGCCGGCTGCTCTTCCCCTTTGTCTCGCGTGAATATTCCTGTCCTCTGGACCTGAAAGGGGCCGTTGGCAGGTTGTTGGCGCAGGCTGTCGGGCTGGAGGATCGGGCCCTGAGACGGGATTACAGATCCGGTTATCCGGTGATAAGTGCTTTTTTCCCTGCCGCTGTCACGCACGCGGGGATGTCTCCACCAGAAGCGGAGATGCTCCTCTCTCCGTCTCGTGGACAAAACGGCAAATCCCCGCAGCTCCATCACCGAGCCAAAGCGCATCCGTTCGCCCATTTCAAGAGGTCCGAGGACTAGCAGATAGGCATGCTGCACAGCTACACACATTTATCCATTGATACCTTTACTTGAGAAAGATTATGAAATATAAACATGGATTTTTAATGGACCCAGGACTTTGTGAGACTACTACCTCCAGGGGAAATCATGTTTATCCACTTTTAGCCTCAATATTTCAATATAAAATGGTTAGTTACAAAATGGCAGAATGAATCTGCACCTTTTAATGAGGCAGTAGTACATGTGGGACTCTTACATTTTAATTTGGTATGGAAAGTGGTTGTAGAAACATTAGTGGCAGAAATACGCCATTGAAACTGATATATTTTCCCTCTGATATTTTTGGAGGAACGTATACATTTCCCTTTGAAATGTGCAGATTTATGAGGATATAAAACAGCTGGAGACTGGCTTTGATTTAGCAGAATACAGTTTATCAAAATACGCTAAATAGTATGCCTACAATGAATTGTTTTGGTTTCTTTTATCTTCCATCAAAAATGAATAATGCATCCTACTAAATATACAGACCGCTCCATATCCATTCTTATCCTTGCTACATTTGAACAAAAACACGATCCAACACGAAAAACCCGCTGATATCATCAGTATTGTATGCTTTACAAAGAGCGTTTTTTCAGTAAGCAGAATTGTCCAAATTACTCATACCTCTGTATTTACAAACCCTCTATGGTCTGGTAAAAGTTTTTTAGGCTATCAATGCTTCCAACACTTGTGTTAACACAGGGTATAAAAGTAAATTGCGCTCAGAATTAATGCATTAATAGCTTTTTATTGCGGCTGAATGTAGAAAGCTGTCTGCAAATTTCAGGCATATTGTGGGTCAGATCATTGCTGTAAATGATGTATCTTAACCAGGCAGTTTCAAATATACCGTCCATTATTAAGAAACGCAAAGCTACTCAAGGGGAAATTCAAATGCAGTGACATCATTTTGAGTTTGCTCAGGAAACCCTGGCATGTTCTGCTTTAAATTTCAAAAATTTATGTTTTTATAAATTTTGTAGTAAGGGAAAGATATATTCAGTCGTATACAATGACATGTTTGACTAAAAATCTCTCCCCCCTTCAAAGAAACCGAAGCTTTGGTTGAAAACGGGAAAAAAACTCATGATAATGACCTGAATATGTAAGCATCAATGTCCAAAAATATCAATATAAAAGATCATTCTGGAATTGCAATCCACACGGCTCAGACCGATAGATCTCCTGCAGTTTGAACTCAAGAAAGCAGTTCACAAGTGAGAACTCTGAAGGAGAGGACATCTGAGGGAGATGAGAAATTCTACCTGGAGGAGTAGTCTCTCATTAGAAGCACCCGGACCTCATAAAAATCTGAAGAAAGCATCTTCTCAGTTTTTCCCAAAGTCCAAGGAGAATGCTCAAAATATCAATCACAAAGTTATGAATAAACTTGAACATCATGTTTTCTGAAAATGCTGTTGCTCTGTGCAGTGTTTTGTAGTATTAACAGCACAGTACTATGAAATTAGCATATTTTCATTTATTTCAGCAACTAGAAATCCACAAACATTGTATTTTCTCTGCATTTTTAGTGAAAGGAGTGTGAATAAATGAGCAGGGCAGTGTATGTCTGTGGTCTGAAACTAATTCTCAGCCCATGCTAAAATTTCCCATTGCTTTGCAGAGTGATGCTTTGGGTGTGTAAGCGAGGGAGTGAAGGTTTTGAGTGGGTGGAAGGAGCATTGAGACAGGGTGTTTGCCGGCAGGGGCCATGTAAAGTCCACGCTCCGCAGAGCGCCCGGCTCGGTGGCTCTGTTCTGTTCAGCCTCCCACTGTTCCTGGACCAGCGCTCCCTCCTGACAGCTGGATCGCCTTCATCTCTCTCTGACTGACAGCGCTTCAACAGCTCTGTCTGTCTTCGCGCTCCCAGAGTCCTTTGCGGCCATCTTAATTTCCCCAGGGTCCGACACCAGCACCTCTTCTCTCACGTTAGAGTGTCTGCGTCTCAGCCAGAGCGAGACGCCTCACACATTCTCCTCTCTACTTCATAATGCAAATACTTACATGCATATACGCAGCCAGTATTACCTACAAAATGTCAGTACTTTTGGCATGTTTGATTCCCAGTAGAAGCAGTAAGAAATACCATTTTCCACATTCTATGCTGTCTTTAAAGGAAATTTAAAGCCCCTGTGCAGTCCAAATGATCACTTTCAATGTTCTTTTTTGTCAGTAGTTGTGTACAGTACCAGTCAAAAGTTTGGAGATTTTTTTTTAGTCTTTTCAGCATTTCAGAATAATAGTAAAGACATGAAGACTATGAAATAACGCAAATAGAATTATGCAGTAACCAAAAAAGTGTTGAACAAATCAAAACTATCTTTTGTTTTAGATTTTTCAAAGTAGCCAAAATATTTGTAATAAAATGTTTTTTGGAAATAAACTTAGGCATCAACTTCACTATTTATATTTGTCTTCGAAACAAATTTCAAACATTTGAGCACAGTTCTTTAGATCAAAATGTCTTTTACTGCAAGTTTCCCATCATCTTAATCAGGCGTCTCCAAACTTTTCACTGGTACTGTATGTCAGCAAACAAGGTGTAAATTGGCTTGCTGTTATGGTTTAGCCTGAAGGCCAAAAGGCCTTACTTGTGAAGTATTATTTGAGTGAAGGTTTGGTCCAATGTATTGTATCACTGCTCTGTGGGAACGAGGATCACCAAAATGTGCGATGTAGGACCATTAGGATTGCTATTCATCATGTAGGTATAAATGGACCTGTCCATCAGCACGTTCGTAATGAATGATACTGACTAACCAGCACCTCCCCCTCAAGCATTCTTCCTACACAGGTGGCATGACAGGTCATATTTCAAATGCATTGTGAGGTGTTTATGGCTTTATTTTGCAAATTAGGAAGGCAGAACAGAACGATCGTGTCATTTCACCACATGCGAGAATTAAGAAGTGAAAAAAAGATCACTGCACACCATCTTTAATATTCGGTTTCTTCTTTGACCCTTAAATTGTTCATGACCTTAAGTGTTATTCTGTGCATGTGTTGTCGTATATGAAAAGTTTAATTTGCTGGGACCGTTTGCTATTGGATGTGTTAACAGTGTAAATTGCTCTGAAGTGTGTGTGTGTGTGTGCCTGTCTGTGTGTTTATGTTTGTTTTCTCCACACTGTTAGATCCACATAGATATCCCCCGTATGAGTCTGGAGTGTTTAGCACTGCAGCCCAAAGTGACGGAGGTAAGAGCGACGGGGCTGCAGGGGGCGCTCTTGCCCTGCCCCGCCCTGCCCGTCGGCAGCATGCCACCTGCTAATCTGCCAAGAAATCGTCCTGTCTGTCTGTCCGTCTGTCTGGTTCCGCAAGGGCTGCGGAACTCCGAGCTGGGCATTGGTGCATCTCCAGCGTCACCAGCGTGAACAACTCCCTCAGTCGGTGGAGCGGCGCATTTATTAATATGAGTTTTTCCGCATGTTTACCCTCAGTTCCATGTGTAGCTGCCAGTGGCTGCCAGAGTCGGCTCTGTGGGTACAATGAATTGACAACAGGTCGAAACGACCGATTTGTTTTGGACCTGACAGCATTGATGTGTTTGCGCGTACCGGCCGCTGTTCGACGCCGCCGGCTCAGACCTGGCAGGGTTCCATCTCGCTGGTGACGCGCCCCTCTGTCCCACATGCCCAGTTCAGCGTGACGCGCCACCACCTCACGGTCAGAGTCCGGCCACCTCTCCACCCCTCGGGCCCGGGACCCGGTTGCACTAACCAGCGGTCCTCTCTCTCTTTCTCTCTCTCTCTTTCTCTCTCTCTCTCTCTCTCTCTCTCTCTCTCTGTCTGTCTCTAATGGCTGCTCCAAACCCAGGATAACCTGCCCGCTTGCCTGTTTGTGTTCTCTCCCCACAGATTCACATTGACATTCCCAGAACTAATCCTCTTATTCCTCTCTTTCAACAAGCTTCTGTGCAAGAGGTGAGACTTGTACACACTGTCATTTGCCTATAGTGTGTATACACACAGACATAGACACACCCACACACACACTATTTACTTGCTCAGGAGACACCGACTGAAGTTGCATAAAAAACAGGGTATTCCAGCAGTTGCAACCTTCCAGTCACAAATGCCTGAAGGTTAGGCCACACTGTCACCTTTAGACAGGCATAGATGTCCCTCACGCCATGGAAACCACTAATTCCTCATGAGCAGTATGGACAATAATCAACACTAAGGGTGCATTTAAATGTTAATGGTATGGAAACAATGCATTTTCTTCTTGCGGTAACAGCCTCTTTATTATTGCATAGTTTTTTTTTTCCAAGTCCCTCGATCGATACATCCGTCCAATTTGCACAAAGCTAAAGCACTACCGCCTGCGCTGTCTCTAGGTGTTGTGAGAGGACTCACTCTGAGGGAATACTAATTAGCCACCGCCACTGAGCTGAGCTCTAACGAGCTGGAGGTGCTTCCATCTCCTCAGCCCCCCCCCAGTGTCTGATGTGCTATTCGCAAACCCATACAGTAAGAAAGATCCCCACACCGCTCTGTAACGGAGAGGAGGAGGAGATTCTCCCCTACATCGCACTGCTGTTGCAGGCTCTCCGTTTGACCCCTGCGTCTCTGACAGCCCCTGCAGTCTTTACCCAGCTCAGAGGTCTTCGGGGTGTAACTGCGGAGCCAAAATGCCACAGGGGTACCTGCCAAAAAATCAATACAGAATTTAAGGCAGGTTTTTTTTTTTCTCTGTTGTGCAGTCACAAACCCTTTTTAGCCAGGTTTTAGTTTGAAAACAAAAACGTCGTACGAGTCACGACCCCAAAGCTGTACCACGTTTTATTTTTGTTATTGATTTTTTTTTTTTCCCTGTTATCACTGTGCCTTCTGGACGGCTGAAGTTTTTCCTCATAGAGCACAGATTAATAGAGGGCATGTCAATCACAGCTGTTCCTCTTAAGCGTATTGGAGATGTAGAAGTATAATGTTATGTGTATTATAACGGGGGATTTTTTTTTTTAATTAGGTACGAAAGATATAGATTACATATATAGATTTCTGCTGCTTTTTTACATAAATATGTTAAAACATAAGTGTAATGGTATTAAGTGGTCTTAACACCATTTTTGGAATAATATAATAATCCAAAATACAATAAATTGACCTATACTTCTATATGATGTGGGTATACATGCTGGGAATATTTGAATCCAATACAGGAACTGCATCATAGACTATGTGAATATTCGTGCTCGTCTCCCGGGTTGTGAGTTGTGATCTGACAGAAATGCTTGATCTCTGAGACTTCCCGTGTCGCCGGCGGCGCTCAGAATGAGAGCTCTCTCGCCGGTCATGCGGCCGCGTGGAGTTCAGCGGCCCCTCGTCAGACAGGCTTCCCCCGAGTGCCGTCACGCGGGAGCGTCAATACACGAGCCGAGGAAGCGCCGAGGTGCCTTTAAGGCATCCGTCTGTAATGTGGCGGGGGTTTCAGGGGCCCCGCCGCGTCCCAGAGGGCCGAGGGAGAGCGGGTCAACGCGAGCTTAATGTCAGGTCCAGCGACAAGCGCGCTGTTTGTCAGCGGAGTGAGACAGCAGGGTTAACTAAACGCTCTTTCGTGGGAGTGTTCCGGCCAACTAGCCCCCCAACTCTACAGCAATTATGGTCGCACTTTGTACTTGACCCCTCCGCTGCGTGAGTCATACTCTCTCGCTCACACTACACACTGCAGACATGTCACGCATCGCATCTCTCCTCTTCACTCGAAAATGTTTGTGCAGGAGACTGTTGTTCATCGGAGGTAAAATATACCAGCATATTCAAGCACGCACCAGAAAAGTCAATCTCCAATCTATTTCTTACCTTTTACCATTTTAGATCTGGCATTGGTGTAAATGAATGGGTTGATTCTAAGATGATACAGACCACCAAAAGCAGTAAATGCCAGTTAAGCAAGCAATGTGTACACCCAAACTGAATCCGTCTAAAATATATATTTATATAATAAAATATATAACGGAACCTGTTTCAAAGCTGAACCCAGTGATTCAGCCACAGTGGTAGAGCACACCCTTGACATATAAACTGCGAGACAGATCCATAACACATCCACTGTGACAAAAACCTGTCACACACTCACTCTTAAACATGTAATATATTTAGTTCGAAGCATATCTGTAACACATGGCTCTGTTGTAAATGTACCAGAGCCACGAATAGCCCTTGCACCACACCTTCTCCCCTGCTGCTGTAATAACCACCTTGACTAATGGCTCTCGGGAATGCATGGCCGTCCGCTCTCCGAGCTTGCTCCCCTTATTCTAGCACAATGTGCTGCTATGCATGGCTCAGATCATTCTCCTAAAGACGCCGTTCAGTCTCACACACCCATGATCCAGCATTAAGGGTTTCACTGGGAGTATGAAAATGCTCTGTGTTTCTGCTGCTGGCCGTGTGTGATGTACTGATTTGGACAGTAAATACAGCCACGCAGGGATCATAAAACATAAAAAAAACATCCTTTTCATATAGCGAAGAGCGTATGCTTTTGCATCTGCACATAAGTTATCGCCTGGGTGCGTCTGTTTTATTTTAAGCTGAGCTGCTAATGACTTGAGAGGAATGCCAGTCAGTGTTACCACTTTGTTTGGCAGGGTAAAGCATAAAGAAGTAGATGCAACACCTTCATTTTCATCTTGCTATTAGCAGCAGCGCACCTCGGCGTAGATCTCTTGCAAGGGAGTTAATGTTTAACAGCGAAACTGTCAAAGAGATGTCAGAGCCAGATCAGTATTCAGTTAACAGCTCAACCAAGCCGAGCTGATTGAGATTTGGGTCTGGCGGCGAACAGCGCGTACAAGGTCGAGAATCACTGCGCTAAGCAAATGCAGAGGCAACGCAGTAATTTTGCCGTCAATAGTCCCAGCTCGTCAAGTGCTCCTCCAAGCCAGCCATTGATTTCTGACGCCTGTTTTAGTGTCTAATTTCCCCCTTCTGATGGGCTGGTGGTGTAGAGAGCTCTGGCCATGAATTCCAGTGGGGTTTTTACTGAAGGGAGACTCGTATTAGCTGCCTCCCCCCCGCCTCACCGTGAGAAATGAGACTTTAATGATGAAGGGGAACAGCTAGAGCGATGGGAATACCATACATGTTGGCTCCCATTAAAAAAAAAAAAAAAAAACATATCCCAGCCCAGAAGATAAATCTGCCTGTGTTTTGTACAAACTGAGAAATGAGTTTATTCAGAAATGACAGAAACACGACAGCCAAAGCGCTCTGTATGTGAGATGACATCGGCGCTTGCTTGTCAGGCGTGAGCGCTGGGTAAAAAAAAAAAAAATGGAAATCCATTTCTGCGCTTGATTTAAGTTGAACTTCAAGCCTCTTTTAATTCAAGTGAGCTGACAGCAAGGTGAAACATTAAAACCCTTGTAGACATTGCCTTTAATGAAGATGGAAGTGTTTGCCTTGGTGCGGAAGATAAAGAGGAGGGGTGTGGAGGGGGGGAAAAGTTGAAGTCGAGCAAAGTCCTTGATACCCAGCAGCAGAAAGACGGGCAAAAAACACAGATGAAAAATTGATAGTGAAGTGTATGATTTATTTTATCCTCACTTGTGTGCTCCTTGATCAAGTAACAGAAGTTGGTTTACCTTGACCTAAATCTATAAATACTGCTTCCTATCAGGCAGGACCGTCGTCTCGTTACAGCTCACCACACAAATATATACTTTCTAATCATCACCTCTCCTTAATTTTACCTCATACTCTCTACAATAAGACTAATAAATCCCTGGATGCTCTTGAGTGCTATTGATCAAAATAGATTTTTTTTTCTGGGCTAGGGGAAGGGGGGGTGGGTTACCTGCAATGATTTGAATCGTGTTGGAAAGTGTGGCCAAATGTGACCACTTCATGAATACATTCCAAAAATACATCTTGAAAATTAAAGTTCATTTTTTGTGAGTTTAGTGAGAAACAGTTCTGTGGAAAGCGACAGTTGGTATGAGTTTTGCTTATGCTGTGTCCAGATTTGTTGTGTTTTTTTTGTGGTTGTTGTAATTTGTCTAATTTTTGTTGCCATCTTTGTCAGATATTTGAGCGAATCCTCTTCATCTGGGCCATCCGCCACCCTGCCAGCGGCTACGTGCAGGGCATCAACGACCTCGTCACTCCCTTTTTCGTCGTTTATGTCTTCGAATACATCGGTGAGTATCTTTCAGCCCGTCTCTTCTATTTGCATGGGATCCCGCAGTCCCGTTCTCCCGCTGAAAGGGATCCCAGGAGCGGGGTTTTGTACCCATTATTCCTGGCGACTTCCTCTGTGTAGAAGATCTTTAATTGGCTCTTGGCTGAGGAATCAACAGGAAGCTGCTCCAAAGCCCGCAGCTCAGTGCTTCTCCCCAATGCTACAGGGGTTTGATTCTCTATTCACATAGCCTTAGGTGCCCCTGCATAAGTCATCAGCCTCAAAGTGGTATTCTCTCACGCCCTCGGATGAAGCTGCTGTCGATTGGGTAGTGTGCCATGAGTAGTGCTTGGGGAGTTGGGCTTTTACCCAGAAGGGTGGAGGGTTCGTATTCCAGCTGGGCGTATTGCTCGAATACCCACGGGCAAGGCATAGTCCTCAATTGCTTGAGTAAATATTCAAGCTGTCTAAATGGATACTGTGTGTTAAAGCCAGTCTGCTAAATGATGTGTGATATACCTAGGTCACTTGGGAAATCTCCCATGGTGGGCTTCATGACCACGTCCCATTAGTGCCCCTCTCCTGACCCTGTGCCACCGTTCAACACAATCACACTTTCACAAGCAGCCCCCCGCGTTTCATTACGGGCTTCTGCTAGCATTAGGCAGCTAACCAGAGCAGCTGCAGGAAAGACGGGCAATCGTAAAGCCAGCAGGACAGAGGCAGACAGCACTGGCAGCCTTCCTCAGGCATCATTGAAAAATAATGGACGAGGTAACATGGCTCAAACACTGCAGGAGAATGACATTGCTGTGCAGTCAGTGTTTCTGGGTGCGGTCTTTTTCTCCCCTCACGCTGTATGTCGCAGCCTGTTGCATCCTGAGTTGGTTTGTTGTTGAAACTGCACAAAGGGCACGTCTCGCCTCTGCAGAGCGCCTTTGGTTTACGTGTCATAGCAGTAAAAGAGCTGCATCTGTTCCCTCTGCTCTCCTCTGGCTCCTTCCCCCCTGTTGCATACTCAAAGACTCCGAGCTTTGTTTCCACGTGTTTGTATGCTCAATGAGCATTTCAAAAGCAGTCAACCCAATAGAACCTTCAAAAGAAATGGTGTGACACACAATGTCATGTTTTGACGTGCAACCTTTTATTTTATTTTATTTTTTTTGTCTACGGGAGGTTTGCGCGTTGACGCGGCGGGATTAGCGCAGTGTAATTACGCGCCCGTCGGAATGTGTCGCTGTGCTCCGGCGGACAGGCAGAGCAGCGGGCGTGGAAACGCGTCTCCGCCCTCTCCCGGGATGAAGATGTGACGAAGACGGCAGGCGCGGGGTGAGGTTTCTTCGGGGAGCGAGCAGAACTTTTCCTCCCCTGCTCCCCCCCTGCAGAAGCTTGTTGTGTTCGATCCCGGGCTGGCCCCTGGCCGTTCATTACCCGCGATTCAGCCGGGTCCAATAAAGACTGACGTCGGCGAGACAGCTCCTTCAGTCAAACCCGGGCGCTTGCTCCAGCTCTGGGCTGCTGGGGCTCTATTAAGCGCCCGGAAATGGAGCTGGGGCAGTGCTTCAGAGACACAGAGACACAGACAGAGTGAAAGGAGCCATCTCCCAATCAATTTTCACCAGGAAAAAAAAAAAGCACTTCGGGGGATATATTTGGGATGAAGAAATCTGGTGGTTGACGGTCGGGAAGTCAGTCGCGGCGTTTGTTTTTCCTCTGCCGGACCGTCACAGTGGGTGGGTGTGGGTGTGGGTGTGGGTGTGGGTGTGGGTGTGGGTGTGGGTGTGGGTGGGGGAGGGGCGCTGAAGGACCTCTCCATTCGACTCGCACCCCCATATCCACAGGTGCAGACCGTCTCAGACATTTTGGAATAAATACATGCATTCACAGAAATCGCTTCCCCTGCCAGAATTTCACAGCGTGTTTATCTTTTTCTTGTGAAGTTTTTTGGTGATAAGGTTGTCCAGGGAGTTTATGGAGAAAAAAAAACGCCTTTGTATACATTGATACAATTAAGAGCACAATTTTTTAAAAGGCATCGTGTTATGTTTTTGTTGTGTGGTTGCACTAAGCTGTGAGTGCCATGCAGTGTTTGTATTTACAGAATCAAATTTAGGAATACTAAAACCTTTTGCTTGTGTTTTCCATTCAGGTTAATTACAGTGTAAGAAATGGATTCTGCTGGGGTCAGGAGATAAACCTTCAATTCACTGAATTCATTTATCTCAGTCTAAAATCAATGGTTGAGTTTGTTTAGAGTTCAAAGCAGGAGTACAGCCATAAAGTGGTAGCTTAATATTTGACACCTGAGTCTGCCCTGCAGATGTCTACACGTACATTGGCAACTGAGTGGCATGACATGGTGGAAATTGAATTTCTCCTGTAACCAGAAGATTGCATGTTCAAATTCCAGTTGGTGTATTGCCTCTGTACCTATGCAGAAGGCGCTATCTTAGTTGCTTCAGTTAATATCTGGCTGTAGAGATGGATTGTAATTTGTAACGTAAGGTTTGTAATTGGCGTCTGTTTAAAGGTGTCTGCCGCTCAAACAGACGGTACACTGGGCATGACCTACTGCGGCAGTGACTGAAGAGAGAGTGACCTCCCTTACTGATGGACCATTTGTAACATTTTGCCAGGTTGGAAATGCCTGGCTGTGAACACCTCAGAGAACAGGCGACAGTGTGATAACTTCCAGCCTCCAGTGGCAGGGATGTGTTATTCTCTAGATAAACGGGGCATATCGGTTCCTTTCTGCTTTTCTATTTATCGATTTCCCCAAGGAAAATTTAGTAGGTAAAATCACCTCGTCACCTCTACCAAAAAAGTCCTCTGACTAATGCGGAATATACAGTGCTCATGAAACAGTCGGGGACAGTCAGTTATGATGGATCTGATTGTCAAAATGATGTGCAAATCTGTAACCTAAAATCCAATCCAATTAATCCAATTATTCGGTAATCCTTACGAGTTTTAATCTGAAGATGCGCGTGCATAAATGGAGCGCCAGGTTTGTTTCGAGGCTCAGAAGAGTAACGGGAGAGCGGCTTTTGATGGGGTCCTCGGTTGTGTGGCGTGCCTTTGCGTGTGCGGCGGAGGGCTAATCAGCTGCGTGCTGCCCGAGCTGCCGCCCCGCAGCCCTCCTCCGGACCTGCGGGGCCCTGCCGTGCCTGGGATTCGGCGTTAGGGGGAACGCCAGCCGCGCAGAAAGTCCTCTCATCCGGCCCAATTACCCAGGTGTAAATGAGCCTCTGAGTGACAGCCGCGGCAGAGGGGAAATGTGCCGGGAATGGTCCCGGGTGATGAATTGATGAAGGTTTTTGGGCCGCGGAGCTGCTGGATCAGCGGTGGCCGCGCGTGTGTCTGGCACGCTCAGAGCTGTCGTCTCCCTGCCCATCTGCAGCGCGGCGCGGTGTGTGTGTGCGCTCGTGTGCGTTTACACGTGTGCGCGTGCAAGATTGTGATTGTGTGTGCGTATATGTGTGCGTATGTGTTTGTTCAGATGTGCGCGCAAGTGCATGCCTCTGTACATAGTAGTGTGTGTGTGTGCGTGTGCGTGTGTCTGTATACATACTACTGGTGCACAGTAGCTGAAATACACGGTGGTGGATGCTTCAGTCTAAAGTCCAAATAAGAGCAAAGTTTTCCAACATAAATCAAAGCTGTGATGCTCTCCCAAAGGTAGACTGCATTTGTTTCAAGAGCTCTGCCAGCACTTTCAGCAGTTTTATTGAGTGTGGATAGTGATGTTTAAACAAGGTACCTCTATCTTTTCCTGATTTTATACACTTTCTTTAAATGACATCATTAGCAATTTATCAGCTGTTTACTTTTATTGTAAACTTGCCTAATTGTGCTTTTTTCAGAAGGTGTTATTAGTTTGTTTTAATTCAATGAAGCTGTTGATGATGAGTTGTCAATGATGAGTTGACCTTGTCATGGGAGTTTTAAAATACATACGATAGGTGAAACAAGTAATTGTTATCACCTCCAAAAGACTACCAACTACCAAGTCTTCATTGTAAGTAAAAACTAATTGAAGTACGAAAATGACATGCATTTATTTATTTATTTTTCTGACAAGTTTACGTCACGCATGCCATTTTTATGTCGTAATTGCAATTAATTCTGTGACCCTGATCATTGTTACAGTCGCAACAAATTAAATTATGACTCTGGGTGGAAAAAAGGCAGAAAGGAAATCCTTTGGAGTCTTTCCATGTGGATTATATTTCCTAAAGAAAGAAATGAGCATGTGGTAGAACGAGAGTGTGTCGTGTGGAGCGGTGTGAAAATGCATTAGGAGCGAGTCACATTTAAGTAACGTGATTAGAGACAGGGATAGGATATTGACAGCATTAACAATCCGCTCGAGTCGGCCAGCCCCTGTGGCTTTCTTCAACGGTTCACACAGCAAAGAGTCTCCCCCTCACTCTCTGTGAGCAAAACTCACATACAGTGGGGAACAAGGTGGCTATATCTCTTGGGAAGCCTGACTGTATGACACATTGCTTTTGCAGGTGTATTTCCAGAGTTTATCTGTGTTTAAAAGTTGTAATTAACTCTTTAACATCTCCTCCTGCTTTTCTGCAATGTGAGCATGTTCACTTTGCAGTATAGCAATACTCCTGTTGCAGGTGCTGTGTGTCTGTTTTGAATAGATCTGTATCACTGTACTGGCAAAAATACCTATTGTAGACTAGACCTTATTTTGCAATCATCTTTTTACAGATGTCTCTCACAGTGGAGTCTGATACTGCTACCTATGAAAACAGACATCAATATCTAATATTAATATAGATAATATTATCTGTTGACTCTGGGAGACTGTGAAAGTAGAAGCTTAGATACTGTTTTGCATTAAAGCCAGTACTTTGAGAACTGATCAGAGTTTGTTTTTGTAAAATCAAATATAACAGTAGGGACAAATGGCTTAACAGATAACCTAACAGATAATGCATTCCAGTCCTTAATTTGCGTTATTGGAAAAAATGTTCTAGCCACCCTTCATGTGGAGAGAGATGCTGTTAATCTGTTTATTTTTTCTCCAGACTACTTTAATTCTTTAGGACAAGAGCAGTTTCCCATTAGGCAGCCATAAAAGCTGTAATTAAAGTGGAGCATGTCTGATGGAACAGTGTGGGAACGGCACGCTATTGATCGTACGGAGATCTATACTGTCATTGGCTTTGTTTCGCTGCGCAGGTTTTTCTCAGGGGGGTGAGGGTGAGGGTTCAGCAGCGCCGTCTCCATCTGAAGTGCAGGGGGATCACACTGACGCTTCTCACAGCAAACAGACCGCTCCAGGCGCTGCTGAAGGATAGTTGTCTGAGCGGCTCTGCCGCAGGGGCTTGTGGGTAGCGCCTGTCATAGGCACGGTCTGAACGGTGAGCTCACCTGCCAGGGCGCTGCTTTCGCCAGGCTGTGCTGCGCAGCCCAAAGAACCCTCCCCCCCAGGCTGCACTTAACACCCACGATCCCCGGCGTTCCAGGGCTGGCGTTCTCACCACGCCGGTGTGCTCACAGGCCTGAGAGCAGTGCATACGTGAGTTATACCTTCCCCGCGAACCTCCAGCAGAGTAGGCCGGCAGTGCCACGCTTCCCCCCCCGGCGCCTGCCCTCCGGGGGCCGTCGTTTGGTCACGCGGAGCCGCCTCCTCATTTTCCGCCACTACGATTATCGGGCGGAAGCGTTCGGCGCACGGGCCGGCCGTAAATTTACGGCCGGCAGCCGTTGAGGGGCAGCAGATTCTGTTTGGTCTCGGGACGCAATAAATCACCCGCCGGAGGGGGATGCGGGGACAGGCGGGCCGGAGTGAGTGATGACGGAGGCGAAAATGACGCTGAACGTCAGCCAAGAGGCCTTCTGCAGGTGTCAGGAGCGCGAGAATTATGAAGGAGTTGAAAGCTAATTGCAATTAATGTAATTATGAGGAGAGAAATGGACTCTGCGGGGAGGCGCGGTCTTCAGTCCTGGCATGAGCTCCAGGCCCCCGGATCCTGCCGGTCGCTGCGCAAGAGGTGATTAATGACACTCGCCCCGCCGGGCGAGAGGGCCGCGCAGGGGTCACCCGTCTGCCGCAGCACGGGCGTCCTCAGGAAACCCCTGGCGTGTGACTGACATTTAAGTTGGAGATGTAATTAGAAAAAAAGGGCTGGAACAAAGCGGTTTGAAGATCTCAAAGATGCTGTCTCTAAAGTTTGCCTCTTTATTTCATGGGGGGGGGGGCTAAAAAAAAAAAAAAGAAAAACAAACACAATACTTTCTCAGAGTCTTTTATGGCCTGCTTTGCAATCTAAATTCTCTCAGTCCCTTGCAAAGACGTGCTTGTTAGAATAATAATGAACAAGAAACCGCTTGGTTGCATAAAAATGGGTGACTGACGTCAGCGGTGCCAACATAGCAACAATACCGGTAGATGATAATATGGATGTTAATGCCTTTGTTCTTGTAGTTGGCGTAAAAGCTCGGGTACCCAAAATCCTGTATTAAAAAAGGCCTGACAAGAAAGTGAATGCGAGGAGGGTTTAGGGCGAGCTTATCATAGAAAACATTTGACAGATGCTTGTAGACGGGGCGCGTTGGAAATATTTGCCTCGTAGAGCTGTGTAAACACGAAGTGGTGTGTGATCAAATGGGCTGTCAGCGCGGATGCCGCATGCGGAGAGCGCGGCGCCCCCCCGCAGAGCGGGATGAGGGCGTTTGTCCTCCATCGCCGCTCGTCCTGACGTCGCGTGCGCCGGGCAGCAAGCAGAACAAGGGCTGAATGGAGGTCGAAGATGTCACACGGGAGGGCGTAGCTCCTGAGGCCCCTGGAACAGTGGGTTTGGTAGTGGAGCGACAGAACGATGTGGCCGACAGCGGCGTAATTCGCCCACCCCAGCGGCCGTCTCCACGGCGTTGGTTTGCACGTGCCCACCTGACCTTCAGGACGAGGCCTCTACTCAGTGAACAGGCCGGCCAGTGAAGTGTGACAGGTTGTTGACATGTGGTTAACGAGCGGGTGCAGTTAACAGTCTCCGTCACGGGTGTCTATCGGCTGGGGGTCTGTGCACGGGATTCAGTGAGAGACCAGTGCAGGTCGCCTTAATGAATCAGTCAGTGGTATCCCAGCCAGAGCTTATTTGCCTCTCTGTTTATAGATTCCTGCTTGTCACAGCATGTTTTAAGACTAACACTGAGCCTCCCCCGTATCCCTCACAAGAGCCAATTGTCCTGATGGGGCAGGATTTTTAGGATGGTGTTTTATTATCATTTTTGTGCATTATTTATTTATTTATTTAGTTTTTTGCCAACGCACAGTATTAAACAGCAAGCATGTCATTAAGTAACATCTGCATGCAAAGGAGATCCTGCTTTCGTCTAAGGATCCTGAGACAGACCTTCCGCTCTGATGACATACAGACAAGCTGTTTGCTCGTTAAAAGGCGCAGATTCTAAAATACTACATGTGCAATGATGATTCAGAGTAGTCTGAATTATTTACCAGTTCTCAGTGAAAACCGCAAAAGCTTTGAGGGAAATAACCGTTGACAGCCCACAGTATACAGCAACACTGCATAGTTTTCAATCATATCATCACTACTTACAGTTTGATTAAAAAACATGAATCATTGTCTATTTATTATACGTTAAGAAATGCTAAGTATTCAGTTCATGCCTCCAACTGTGCAAATTATGGCTTGATATCTGGGTTATGTACTGATAGAAATCTAATTCCATAATTATACATGCATTCTGTAATGTTGTAATGCAACATGATATAGAGCTGGAACTAATAAGGAGAAATGAATGCCCCTTGTCATAAAAGCATACTTCTTTCTCCCTTTTTTCCTTGACTAATCATGGTTATTAAATATTTTTGGCATTAGTTAATTACTCTGCTATAAAAAGCTATAAATTGAATTTCAGCACAGATTTATGTCTTGAAAAATTGTGATTTGCTCATTTTTTTCTCAAGAAAGATACCATGCTTGACCAGTGCAATTTATAACAATTAAGACAGTCCTCTTTTTCAAGAAGCAAGTGAGACCACTTCATAAGTGTGTTAGCTGGTCATCAGTGTCAATTTGTTTGTAACAATATTTCACATATTTGTTAACTAAAACCTACAAGAAAGGCACTTTTTTTCTGTGTGGCTACGGTCATTATCTTGTAATTTTCCCATTATGTCTAATGATATAATGATATCTCATTGGTGGCAGATTACCAGAAATTAATCCCTTAATGTCCTGATCTTTGCTCATATTTCATAGCCAGGAAACTTTCACTTTCCCCCTTTCCCTTTCAAATTCCTTTTAAACTGTTCTTTGCGGCTGCTGTTTCTAAGGATCACTAGGGCAACAGTGCACCATGTTGTGCAGGTACTGGAAAGACTGCATTACATCTGAGACTACTGCTTGTACTGATGCCAGGAGGCATAACCCAATGATTTGTATGAACATTTTAGAGTGGGTTGTGGATTAAGTAGCCTAACTGCATTGAGAATATTCTGGGGAAAAGAATGTTTTCCCCATCAAATCAGGAGAAATAAAATCCACCCATCTTATGTGTGGTTCCACATTGTCCTGAAGAGGGCGACGTTGAGCTGGAGTGATACACCGAAGGCATAGGGCATAAGTGGAGACCCCAACTCAAAAGTGCATGCTCAAAAGGGTACGAAGGACAGTTAACAAAGAGCATGTTTTTACACTGTGCAAAGAAGCAGACCACTCTGACGCTGCAATATTTTCATGACTACATACCTCTTGGTATGTATATAAATATGATATTTTATATAAATATGTATTTTAAATTTGCAAATATTTTTGGATTACTTCTTATCGGAAGGTCAGGTCTCAAAGTTTTGTCTTGTGGAGCAGTGTAATGCCAGGGCCAGGTATGCCGGTGGCTTAAAGCACTCGTTTCCAGCAGTTATTTTTGTGCTTATTGTCAGCTGTTTTTACCCTCACTGTTATGTTTTTTTTTTTAATCAGGTGCCTGTTTAGTTTGTAATCTCTGTCTGAGATAGCTTGTGGGAAACGCTGTGGATTTGATCAGGACTACCATATAAGATGGCTTCTGACACCCTTAGTCTGGAGGTATCTGCTTGTTACCCCAGGATGGCTGGTTCAAACGCTAGGTGAGAAAACATGCTGTTCCCTCAACTGCTCCGCAATAAGCCATTAGGAGATATCTTCAAAAAGCCCACAGTGGTGTGTATGCCTCTTTACTCCAGATGAGTGTGGGCCTGTTCTAATGCATGAGTCTGAATAGAACAAGTGTGGAAAGAAAGGGTCAAATGCTTCGCGGGGGACGTGGCACGGAGTCGATATAGATGTTATATCTTTGTGGCGGCGGTCCGCCTCTCTCCAGAGAGCTTATTTGCCGCTCTTTTTCGCTGTCCTAAGAGCGGGATGTAAGGTGGCCCGGCGCGGTCGTTGACATCGGACTTTATGGCCGCGTCCGAGGCGGAGGTCTCGCAGAAACGGCGTTTCATTCAGACAGACCTCAGCGCTTCGCTTTCAGCCTTTATCAAATAAAGCCGCCGTCATAATGGGATTTCAGAGCCATTATCTGCTCCACACGAGTTTGGGCGCTGGGGTCAGAATTACTGAGCTCTGCATCAGAGGCGAATTCCGCCAGATCTCTGTTCTGTTTGTCTGTGCTATCTGCAAGGAACTCAAAACTGTGTGGGTTGCAGTATTTTCATGAAAACATGTCCGCGTTCAGTTAACTTATAATTGATTAAATAATTTGTTTTTACATTTTGTAATAGTGTGCCAACAGGAGCATGCATCTTTCTTGCACAGATGAAAGACTATTAGTTTTTACTTGTTTTAGAAGAGAAAATAACAGAATAATGTATCTAATGAACTTAAGCAGATATTTGTAAGCAGATTTGTATTTAATTTAATTCAATATTATTGTATTGAGTTGTATCAGATAATTACAATAGAATATCTGAGATTTTAGTTTAATTTGTAGATAGATTTCAGTTATAATAATGATTTTTATTGAGGAGATTTTAGGTAGTGTAATGACATGTAGGTGATATAATTGTTAATGTAGTGACTTGTAGCTGAAAGATTTGAGTTAGTGTTGCAAATTTTATCTGACAGATGGATTTCAGTCAGTAAAGTGAATGGTAAGCTAAGTGAAATGTTCTCACTGCAGAGAGAGAATGATCACATTTTACCCCAGCTAACACTGCAGATGGAGAGGCACTCAGTGGGTACCTCAGAATCACACTGTGCAAATTTTGGACACAGTCATTAAATGACACATGTGACACAGTATCAACACTGCGTACACACTCCTTACACACCGCAGATTGTAGTGACCTTAATGGTTCATGGTGAAGATGAAGATGTCCATTAATCCTGAACAGAACCACATATTTCACACCGTACCTCCTTCCCGTTCTAATTATTTTCCCTCAGTCTCATTTTCTGGTGTGTTAAAATGATGGGTTAGCCAACTAGACTCCTCCATTAATTTTATGTGGTTTCAATTACACCTTTGTAGTTCTAAATGAATGGTCATTAACCAACACTAAGAACATAACGTTTGATTTAATCAGAGCGTTTTTTGGCGAGGGAAGACTACCACGTTGGTGTATAAAGATGACTGATTGGCTTTGTTGGCAGAGCTCTGTGGGCATTAGCCGCCTAGATGCCCTGCCTTGGGACGGGCGCTCGTTGTTGTGAGGCAGGGCGGCGCGTGTCGCCCCGCTCTCTGTAACCGCGCCCGCGTCGCTCATATCGCTGAGGGCAGATGGCGGGGTGGTACTCCAGAGAGGGGCGCGACGCCGCAGCCAGTGCCGCACAGCTGTCCGAGCCCCCGGTCCAGAAAGAACCTGCCTCCCGCCCGGGCCGCCAGCTCCGGGCCAAGAGGAAGTCCCAACTGGGCCAACAGGAAGTCAGAAGTGGGCCAAGAAGAAGCCTGTGTCACAGATGGAGGGAAGGCTGCTGAATGGCTGGGCTTTCTCTCTGCCCTGTCTCTGTTTCAGCTGAGTGTGAGCACAAAGTACAGATGGCAAAATCCAGCATCTTGGAAAGTCTGGAATTTGTAATTTAATTGGCCTTTCTTTTGTGGCAGCATTATGCTAGGAGGCTGCCCTAACAACATAATGTATTGTATATTATAGTTTACTAAAAAACATATACATATAAAACTAAAAAGTTGTATTAGTTGGGAAAAAGACAAGAGAGGTTAAAAAAATGAAAGGGGGAGATATGTGAGAATTTTTCCCTGTCAATACGTGAGAAAATGAGATGTGAGTTTGTGGAGCGTGAGCGTGGCGCGTGTTGTTATTTCCTTCTCGGTAATTAAGCCCCAGGCTCCTGCACATCGGGGTGTGCTTGACGTGCGAGTGTCACCGAGAGAGCCGCTCCTGCTCGCTGGATGTGCTAATTAACACCCCTGTGGGTCTGAGGGGCCTGGCCCAGCCCAATGAGGCTGACAGGGTGTCCCAGCAGAGACCCAGCCCAAATGAGAACGTTCCCCTTCCGAGCCCGGCGTTTTCATTTCAGGGGTGGGGGTGTGAGGCACCCCTGGTCCCTACCCCCCTAACGGAACCGGGTAGACAGCGGTGTCCAGGGAGGGAGAGCTCAGCGGCGGTGAAAATGACATGGTGGAGAAGCGCGGGGAAGGAAGCGGCCACACGGCTCAGTTGCATCCTGGAACTGCCAGTACAGCGGAATATGCGCGCCTGTCTGCTTTAATATGTACCCTGCTTGCTCCTCGCTGTTTGGCAGGGCTTATCTCCTGAGGTGATTTGTTCACACGTGCTGTTTGCCCTCTCCGTTTCCTTCCCGTTTCAGGATGTTCCTGCTTGTAGGTTTGCACTGCTTTTCTGCGGCGCGCTCTGAGGTGCTCTCTGACAAAGTCAAATTTGACTGACGGTAATTCCCTTACAAACGGCTCTTAAGCCTTTTTGAGAATGTACACCGGCTTTGTGAGGGTGTCTGGCAGCTGTGCCTCCTAATCCGGTTCTGTTTCCGTCTGCGGGGGCGCGGCGGCGGACTCCGGAGGAGCGGCGAGCAGACCTCGGGGTGTTTACGATCCGTCCCATTCTGAGAGTCTTTAATCCCAGCACAGACTGTCGAGTGTATCTGGTGGCTGAGAACGTCTGAAATCTTTCGTTAACGTACCAGCAGTGCTGTGTGCGTTTGCCTGCATTCTCTTGCCGTAGCCCCAGATGTAGTGTGTTACAGTGTGTGTTTGTCACCTGTGGAGCAGAGGTTTACAGCGGTGTCTCCTGGCCCTGCTGCTCTTCTGGATGTATTTAGACAGCTGCCTTCAAGTTTTCCTCTGTGGAGACACGGCACAGTGTGCAAGGGGTTGTGGGAGTTCACGCTGGTCCAGTACACATTTCAGCTGTCCACTGCTACAGCCCACCCTTCCATTCATCTCACCCAGCACGCGAAGCGTAGCGCGCTATTAAGTGACTGACTCATTCTTATTTTAAGTCTGCCCTACTTCCTGATGAAGTCTGTTGTTAGAAAGGCTCTCAGATGACTAAAGATACAGTCAGCTGGGTAAAAGCAGCATCCCGGTGGCATGTTTTAGTAATGAATGAGGGAGGGAAGGTGAGAGGGAAGCCTGCTTTCAGTGGCTGAGGTAAATAATGCGAGGCGCTGTATTCGAGTCAGCTGCAGGTGACTCAGTGTGTCAGCCCTTGATGAAGCTGTGTGTCGGGCCTGACGACCCTGCTGGAAACTGAGATAATGTATGCGCAAAGGCTGACCAATCAGAAATATCAGTGGGCATGCCAGCTCAATCAGCACACAGCACACCAGCACACTTTTCTCATTGCCTAACTGACAAGTGGGCAACAAGTATCTCTCCTCCATGTAATATGGAATGGCTCAAGCGTGCTTATCAAACATATATTTGATACTGGATGTGGCAGGTCATTACACATAGCTGAGGAGAGAGGCTAGATAGACACTGTTGGTGGCTGCAGTAACATTCATGGCCAAAGGTCACGTTGAGTGTCATTGGGCAACATGACTGAGATCAGTATTCCCGCCCTGTGGTAAGATCTGTTTTTTTATGTCAAAAGTGCAACAGTGCCTCCTACTGGCTGCAGACAGGTGTGATAAAGAAGGGTGTTTCAGAGTGACAGCAACTGCTGATAAATAACAGGGCACAACAAGTCAAAGAGGAGTGGGTGCTGGGAAGAGGAAACACAGGTGCGATCTCACCCCATTAGGCCTGGCTAGGTAGGCCAGCAGGCACATGTCCAGGGCTCACATGCACAGTGGGGGCCAGGCAGTCTGACAGCCCAGCTCTTAGCATGGCCATCTCTCCAGGCCAGTCCTCCAGTCCTCTCTCTTGCATCCCCATTTCCACCCGAATGTAAAAAGGGGGAAAAATCAAAACTCTGTTTCCTCATTAGAGCCTTATTATCTGTCATCACTTTCAGCGCTCTGCTTCCAGCGCAGGAAACCCGCACCAGCTTCTCTCACTGCTGTCTGTCAGATATTCAGATGAAATGACACCATGGGAACAAAAGCTTGGTAATTGCCAGTACCTGTATCAAATGTGAAAATGCCCCCCATCCACGGAGGCGTGCTTCGTGTCTGGGCTACATTTGTATCCCCCTGACGTGCTACTCCATGCTCTCACCATCAATCTGAGCATGCTCAGCCCTTCAAGGTTTTGCTCACGTTACCACGGAGACGGCAGGACTCGCAGCCCCTCCGTAATGAGTATGTCTTGTCTGGAGGATGGAGCTTTTTTTTTGAAGCCAGTGCCTTACAAACATCAGTTTTTGAGACAAAGAGTTTCAAGAGGGGAGGAGATTCTTCAGTTGTTTGTAAAGTCTGGAAAAAGACACTGGACTGCTGAGAAACACATGTAAAGATTTACTGTAGATACACATACAGATAATAACTGAAATATAAAAGATGGTGATGGTAAAGTGAGGCTTCATAAACCTGCTAATGCACAGACAGTTTCTGATGTTTGTGAACCAACCCAACGACTGGCTATCCATACTGAAAGCGCTATTTTCGCTTCAAAACAATGAGTCACTGATATGCTTCTCCCCCTATTTTTAGATTCATGAAATAACACTCATCCAATCACCGGCTCAATATCGATATAAATGTTGCTTCTGATTGGGAGAGATATGGAAAGGCCTGCGTACAAATGGCTAACAATTTCTTCAACAGGGGAGAATTGAGTGCAAAGCACTGGAACAATTGCTTTCCCTTAGCAAGGAAATGCATATCTTTTTTTATGCCATTGTCGTGAAAGTGCATTTGGAAGCCCCCACTTTAGCGGATAATCCTGTTCTCTCCCCCGATTTCGGCAATGACCCTCACCGCCTCTTGCAGTGTGTTTAGGGCCCGCTCATTGATTCGTCTCCCTCTCCCTCTCTCCCTTCCTTTCTCTCTGCTCTCTCTCTCTCTCTCTCTCTCTCTCACTCTCTGCTTAACTCCTCGCAGAGGAAGAGGTGGAAAATTTCGATGTTTCCAGCTTGCAGGAGGAAGCGCTGCGGAACATCGAGGCTGACAGCTTCTGGTGCATGAGCAAGCTGCTGGACGGCATTCAGGTAAATTGATTCCCCGTCTGCCACCGGTGTGCACCGGCTGATTAATTTCATGGCTGTGCGGAGCACCTCTGGGAGAGAGGGAGAGGGGGAAGTGCGCACAGGAATGGAGAGAGTGAGAGAGGAAGAGAGGGAGAGAGAGAGAGAGAGTGGGGAAAGAGGGCTTCCAGTCCCCAGTGCGGAGTTGCGCCGTACCGTCCTACACCTCTCCAGGAATAAAGTGCATGATGAATATTCCCGCCCTGCTCCACAGTCAGATGCTGCCTTTTTACCCATGAGGCCCGGCGGCGAGCGCTCGCCCAGGGAACACGGCGCTGCTCCACGCTGCGTCTCTCGCTCGTGCTCTCTCTCTCTCCCTTTCCTCCTCTGTGTCTCTAATTGATTGAAAGCTATAAAAGCACAAGTGGTGTTGTGGTTGCCTTGATGTATCTCGCCCCAGGGACTCGTGGGTAGACAGTATTGCCAGGTAGGTGGTTAGCTCAGGGTAAAGTGATACACCATTATAGTTAAAGTGCTGGGATCCGGGAGCCGGCACTATTCCCAGGTGGTGTGCTCAGGTCTCCTGCAGTGTTTGTGTGGTGTTGTTTTTCCCCCGCCGATGAGAGAGGGTGCAGCTGTGATGGGCCGTTTGATGTGCACACGAGTTGACTCGGAGCCAGGATTGGGGGGGGGGGGTATCAGCCAGGGGGCGGGGAGTAGGAGTACATATCAAATCAGCAAGCCAAAATAGGTCTCTTGGGGGTACGTGTATGCTCACACGAACACATGGGCATGCCATGCACACAGATGCACATGCTATGCACACGCACACACACACACACACACATGCACTGCACGCACACGCTCACTGATACACACATACATATACATACACACAGGCACAGATGGGTGTACACACCTGCATATGCACAGTATGCTTTACGTATTCATGCTTGTACTCACACACATACATGCACTGCACACAGGTACATGTACAGACACACACACACACACACACACACACACACACACACACACAGTGCTCCTGCCCAGCCAGAGGATGGGGGGTGAATTAGTATGCAGTGATTGATCTCTTTTCACTCATGGTTGAGATTAAAGATTCACTCCAAGCCGCACAACCTTTAGTGGGGGTTTTGTCTCTTAATTGCCACAGTAATTTGTGTGTTCAAAGCTGGTTTTCTCAGGCATTAATGGTTTTTAGCTCATTGTCTCCGTCGCAACCTCGCCGAACCGGGAGGTCTCGGGGAGCGTTTGTTCGGGAGCGGTTATCTGAACCGCAGTGTGCTTGCGCACACAATCGCTCCCTGTCAGCCCTTTGAGAAATCCCATCCATCGCCATGAGAGCACCCGTCAATTGTGATTACCATTGTTGCCCTGAATCCCATTTCATCTGGAAATGAAGTTTGTATTCTTCAACGTTGAATGTATTTAACAGTGGTAACCCAGTTAAATGATTTCCCTTTGTCTGAGCGAAAGAGAGGAGAGGTGGTATTTAGTGTGGGTAAATGATAGGCTGCAGCGTGATGTCGATGGGTGAACGTTTCTTTTGAGGGCTTTTATAAAGGCCGGGGTGTAGCATTGAGTCGAAAAGATCGTCATGTACTCCTGCTCTTTACTCCCTGTTGTGAATCAATCAACTTTTATTTCGTTCGGAAGTCTGTACAATCACATAGTCATAGGGTTCCTTAGGGGGCACTGTTTCCAGAGGGGATAGTTTAAAAAAATGTACTGAAAAAATAAACTATTTCATGACTGCTTGCAGTGAATAATTTTGGAAAAAGGGGGTAGAAAAATGAATGAAAAAGGACTTGTGTTTTTAAAATATTTATATATTGTTGTGTGTTTATATTTATAATATATTTCATATGTGTATGTAATTGTATTATATATTATAATTGTAAATATATTATTTGTAATATGTGTATGGTTAGCCTGCTGCAGGGCATTGTGAGAGAGGGATCCACTTAATCTGTGGCTAATGGGAGTCTGCTGTTGATTGAAAAGGTCAAAGGTGTAAAGAGTTCTCTGGGCTGTTTGGGCCTGAAAGGCCCGCTTTGACATGCAGAAGATCCATCACAAACACCAGGAGTGAATCCATCTGTGCCGAAATGAGAAATGCTTGTCACTCTAGTTGTTGGAAACACCAGCCGTTATCAGAGAATTCTCTCCCTGAAGCCACGGCATGACAAAAAATACATCTGCAGCGTTTCCGCTGTGATGGAGTGTGTGTGTCTGTCTGTCTGTGTGTGTGCGCGTGTGAGAGAGAGGGTGTGTCTGTGTGTGTATGTCTGCATGCGTGTGTGAGTGTGTATGAGAGAGAGAGAGTGTGCATGTGTGTGTATTTATGGGAGAGAGCGTGAGCGAGTGTGTGTGTGTGTGTGTGTGTGTGTGTGTGTGTGTGTGTGTGTGTGTGTGTGTGTGGTGCGTGCGTGTGCATGCGTACGGCAGATAACTTGGCCATACCAGTATACCAGCATTCCCAGCCACGTCCTGTGCAACTGGGCTCAAGAACACTGTGTGACTCTCAGCTGCATAACCACACCCCCAGTTCCAATCCAGTCTCCATCCAGTCTCAGTCCAGTCCCAGTCCACTCCCTCTGTTCTGCCCCTTAACCAGCATGTTTGGCCCGGTTGCTCTCTCTTGATGAAGAATTGTCCCCATGTGCATGTCACTGTACCTCAGGTCATGAGGTCTCTCTCCCTCTGAAGTAGTCTTAAAAGCATCTCCCCTGTCACGTAAACTGCCGCGCTTTAATTTCAGTTTAACCCGCCTGAGAGTTTATATGGGTAAAATCCCCTGCCTTGTTACTTTTGTAAATGTGTCTGTTTAACTACAGAGGAAATCTTAGCTTTTTTGCGGAGATTGATTTGTCTCCCCAAAGGCTTTGGCACAATAATCCGTCAGACACAGTGAGGCTTGTGTGGCAGACATCACCATTCCCCTGTGTAAAGCAACAAGCGAGAACAAAGAGTGCCGAAAAGGGAGCGCTGGGTTTGTGCTGTCGAAGTGGATTAATGGCAGCGGTGCGTACCCCAGCCCCTGCTTTATGACTGAAGTAGTGTGGAGCCAGTAAAATTTGTGGAAATGCTCACGCTAGCCCCTATCTGATGACGGACAGCAGTGTGGCAATTTAGAGTGAGTTGCGGGTTCAGATCCTAGGTGTGGCATTGTACCCTTGAAAAGCCTTAGCCATAGTTGTATTAATACTAGGTAATTCGTAGAGAGAGCAAAACAGTGCAACTTGTACAGTGCCCATCTGTCTCCAGCTGCTGTACTGCAGGTTTGGACAGCTCCCTGAGGTCTGTGCTGTAGAGCTGCGCAGGAAGCCCTTGCCAGGCTTACAATAGCAGGATCTTTCTCATTGTGACCTCCTCGGGAAGGGAGTATATATGTATCCCCTATTCTCCTTTGTGGTCCTGTGAGTTTGTAACAGTGTTTGTAACAGTTGGTCAGATGAACCTGTTGCTAATACTGCACTGTGCCAATGATTTTTCACACATCAGTACATTATGGCTGCTTTTACATATTCGTCTCGAATTGGGCACCTTCAACAGGAATGGACTGTGGTCTTGTGTGTATTGCTGGTCAGGGCTGTGCCCAGGTGCACACAGTATGTCTGCAGCTGCCTCTATATTTACATACATTTCCAAACATGATTATTATGTGGGTTTTTTGTCAGCATTCACTCATTAAATTAACACTGGGTGCATTTTGCAAACATTGTGTCTGGATGCATTGTTGACCAGAGCTCAGAGCCACCAGCCATTTGGCTTGAAAGCCCTGTGGTTGCCTCTTTACATCACCCCCATAAGCTTATGTCTACACACAATCTGTTCCATTGCCAAAACTGTATGTTACTCTTAGATATCCAGCACACACTACCTGTGTGACCACTTGCCACTGATCTTGTGCCTGGTCTTTGCTACAGTAAACACAGGGAGCTGGGCCTGCTACCCAGGATGCGGGGGGGGAGACACAGCCCTCCAGCTGCCTCAGTAAGATTAACAGTCCTCCTCTAGGCCCCCCCTGCAGCTCGGGGATCAAGGGGTTTCGGGCAGGGAGGCGGGAGGGGGGGGATCACAAACTAATTAAGGTCATAATGGAGTTCAGGACTGTTAAAATTGTTTATAAATCATTAGGGGGAAACAGGCTTTCCCTTGTGTCCTACACATAATTAGCCAGAGCCAAGGTCATGATAACAGCCGCACACACCCCGGTGTGGAGTGTGCAGGCTCAGAGCTGTGGTTGTGGCAGAATGCGATGTATGCATGTTTGCAGGGGGTGTTGGGGGTGCACACCAGTATGCCTCTTATATTATTCCCTAAATAAATATAGAGTGGCCCCCAGGGGGCCTCAGCCAGTGAGGCACACTTCCGACGATATTAATGAGCTGCGTGCTTATTTAGCCTATTCATTATTCGCAGAAAAATCAGAAAGAACAAATAGAAACCGAAAGCCTTTACTTTGTTGCTGCTGGAGGTTTGTTTTCTCAGCACCCTGACGTCTTGATGCAAACAAAGCAAATACGATGACAAATCAAAATCCGAAATTGACCTTGCTCTCCTCGACTTTCCTACATTTTTCTTTGTACAAAGCCGAGGAAATTGAGAGAGCACTAAGCTCACAGTCTTCCTGGCATTGGTTAAAGACACATCCTGTGATTGTGAGAAACTCCTCCCGCTGAAGGCTGCTTTGATCCAGCCTAAAGGGCAAGTTGCTCTCAGATCAGGGTTTTGCTTGGTCGTTGGTTAGATGTTCAAGCTTCAGCTGCATTAGGTAAGGGTCTCAGCCTTTACATTCTGTTCATCTAATGAGTCCCAGCTTCATTGGGCCTTTGTCCAAGAATACAGATCTACAACCCCCAGAGACATGTTTTCAAATGAGGCCATCGACGTTCCAGAAATAACAGAAGACATTTGTTTGTCTATTAAGCCTCTGGTTGAGTCATGGTCTGATAAAGATTTACTTGTGTTCATTGAGAAATAATATCAATCTGACTGGAGCGGGCAGTCAGACAATTTGATTTGGCGAACGTGTCTTTTTTGACGTGATGGAAGGGCCGTATTGACAGAAACATTGGGGCGAGCCGCGTAATGACTTACGGGTTGTCCGCGACTTTTGAATCGGTCTCCCGGCAGCCCATTCATCCGTCCGTTACGCAGTTAGCATTGATTGACGTGTCATCCTCGATCCCCCGGCAGCGTTAACCTCGGGGAGCGGCGCCGAGCCGAGACAGGGGGTTGGGGGGACCGCGCTGTCCTTGAACACTCTGATTGGTCGACACGCCCGCCCGCCCGCCACGTGAGTACGCTGCGGCCGACGGACTGCGCTCGGTCGATTGGTGCTCCTACCGTAAGCCTGTCAGTGTGGAGGAGTGCAGAGAAACGCAGCTGCGGTTTCTCCTTCAGGTCAGAGGCGTGCCTGAAAGCAGGCCCGTGCTCCCTGTCTCTGTGTACAGGTGCCTCTGTCCCTCACGGTGTAGCGTCTCGCTGATTACCTCTCCCACTCATCCCCCACATGCGCCTCATCACACTGCACATGCAGAGCAGACGAAAGAGAATGATGCTCTCTCTGCCAGTGCTGCAGGTGTAGCCCTGAGTCTGAGACTGATCTGAGAACAGCGGGGCTGCTGTTCTGCGCTTTGCTCTGAGACGTGAATGTGTATCGCAGGGCTGTTGCTGATGGTGTGTCTCTATCTGGCAGTAGAGGTTTGCCTCACTCAGGCGCTCCTGACGGACGGACGGGTGGGGTGGGCGGGGCAGAGAGAGCTGCTCTCCTACTCCTTACAGACAGATGTGCTTCTCTGTGTCCGTGCTCTGAGAGCCAATAGAGAAATACACACATTCTTCCAAGCAAGCATGCTGACTCACACAGACACACACACTCTTTCAAGCATGCATGCTCACTCACACAGACACACGCACACCCTTTCACACACTCATGCGCTCTCTCACGCACACATACACACACTCATTCAGTCTTTTAAGCAGGCATGCTCTCACACATGCACATAAGTACACAGACTCATTCACAGACACACGAGCTCACATCCACCCACAGAAGGGACTCCGCAGTCACACACGCACAGGGGCCCGCGGAGTGTTAAAAATAAAGAGGCGCGTGTCCCGCGGCGAGCGCGGAGGCATTGTTGCCGCGTCGTCGCTGACAGCGGCTTTGAGATGTCGGGGAGATAAGCGCGTGATCCGCGATTGTTTGTGCACAGAGGAGAGGGCTCGATCCGGGTCGCCTCCGATAACGGGCACGCCCGAGTGAGCGGGGGCCGGGGGGAGAGGGAGGCGCTGACGGAGCCGCGGCTCAATAGCTGACAGGCTGCGGGCCCGACCCCCTCCGCTCGCCGGGCCGCTATCCCGGCTCTTATCTCTGCAATTGATACCGCCATCGATCTCCTTTTTTGTCGTCGGGTTGTGTCCTGCGCTGCGGATGCTTTTACTGAGGGTGTTTTTTACCAGCAGCCGCGCTAGCTTCTCCGGCCATTTCATTTAATGTGTAATGGAGTACAGAGGAGACACCATCCGCCCCTCCTTCATCAGACCCTGTGCAATAGGATCGCCTTGGCTTCAGCCTCGCGAGCAACTGTTCACATCTGTTTCCGCTAATCAAAACGAGTGCGGATGGTGCGGCGCGAGACAAAGATAAGAAATGATTGATATAGCGCCTTTCAGGAAAGGATGGCGTGTCGCGTGCCGTGACCGCGAGCTGTGATGGACAGCTTGCGTTCCTCGAGGCCCGCGGGGTCCGCCGGTTTTCGCTCCCACTCAGCGGTGTAATTCGGGGGCCCTCGTGTGAAAACACCACGCGCCCTGGGTGCTAATGAGGTGCAAATTGAAATGTAATTGTACAGCAACACCTACGGCACTATAGACGGGGGGGGCTGGGATTGCCCGGCCCTGAGTTACAGGATCAAAGCATGATACCATCCCAAACTCACAGCTGTTTTTTTTCTGTTTTTAAAATGAAGTATTCAACTCCCCTTTCCAGAGGCCTACATAACAGTGTTTTTTTTCTGTACAAAATGGACAGCAGAGTCACCCCATACACAAAACAAAAAGTGCTCTCCCCACCCCTCCTTAACTCCTTTTCTCCTTTGAGTTTCAGGCTTTGTGGGGCTAACTGATAACTGACTGGATCTAAATGTAGTGTCGATTCGGTTTGGGAAATGTTTGGCAGTGTGAGTGCTGTCATGTGAACATCACATCAAATGTGATTCTTGTGGTGAGTATACAGTGCAAATGAGGGCCTGTCTTCATGGGCTTCCCTGTCGTGTCTCTGCATGGCCCCAGCTGATTATCATATTCATCAAGCTGGTTCCCTGTGCTGAAGGCTGCTTGTTTTGGGCAGGGACCTGTGCTTACTCTGAGACCAGCACTCGGTCTCAGAGAACGTCAGGAGGCCGAGGTTAAAGTTCGCATCAGAAGAGCTCACCCGTGCACCGCGGGACAGGTTGACCCCCATGTGACCTAGCGATAGGACAGATGTTCACAGGACGTGTCACACGCTTGTATGAGAGGGGGCAGCGGGTTAATGAGAGCCTTTTGTTACCGTGGAGACCCGCCTTGTGGCGTTCTGAGGTATTTAACGATGGCCGTGGTCATGATAGAAGGATTCATTAACGCGGAGAGGCCACTTCCTCTCTGGAGCGGCTTTAATAATGCAGACGGAATTAGAGGAGCCTATGGGAAGGCTTACCGCTCGCTTAAGTCTGACCCTGGGCTGTAATTTAACAGGGAATCGCATTATGGTGTAAACAAAGCATGGCAGAGCAGTAGATTTAGAAATAAAGGACCTGCCATGCGGATGAGCGTAATGAAAAGAGCTGCCTCGTGAAACACCTGGTGCCAGGACCAAGCCAGGACCAAGCCGGGGGCCACTGCTCCGGCAGTGATCAACCGCTGTCGCCCCGATCAGGACGCGTCTGCCGCAGGTGTGACCTCCAAGTGCCTCTCAGTCCGGAGGCGTCCAGCCAGCCGGGTCCTGATTGGGCCGCTGTGACGGGGTCGCAGGAACCAGAGGTGGTGGCTGGGGGGAGGGGTCGGGGTGGAGGTGGGGGCGGCGGTGGTTTTGTATTCAGTTCCTCCCTCTGTAGCACACCCCTTTACGCCTTTGCACTGTGAGCTGCACAGCTGGCCTTGAAGGACGGGGAAGTTGGTTAGTGGATAATCACTCCCTTCTTTGAAAAGAGAGGGAGGGAAGGAGGGAGAGAGGGAAAGAGGGGGAGGGAAGGAGGGGGAGTGGGGGAGAGGGGGAGAGCGGGAGGGAAGGAGGGCGTGAGGGGGAGTGTTGGCAGGTGCTGTTTTTCCAAGCGCAGTACATTGCACACTAAAACACCTCTCTGTAAAAGCACATGGAAGGTGCAGGCCTGTGCACTGGCCTAGGGAAATCTCAGGCTGAGCCCTCCTTCTCCACTGCTCTCTCTCCACTCACCCAAAAACACTACACTGCTGCACACCTGAGAACACCCAGCATGCTGTGCTGTTTGCACTGGAAGTGAAAGTTCAGTCTTGTCTCCATACTTGTGCTTGTATTTAGACTTGATTAGAGCATGTTGGTTTTCAGACCTGACCTTATTACGGTGCTGTAAAAACCTCTTTCATTCGGTCTCTGTAAGATGTCATTAGGTTTTCTGAAAAGGTGTCAACTTTTTAAGTATAATAAATGTCATTTTCTTTTCAGCGACGAATGTTATGTTGAAATATTTTAATCCTAATGTTCAGCAGGTTGCTATGATACTCTTCCGCTGTGATATTTGCAATAAGGGCACCAATGCGCCATCTCTTTCCTTGTCTTGAATTCTTTTAGCTTGAAAGGGTTTACTCCAAATTAAAATATGACAGTAGTTAGGGTAACACTGACACACACACATACACCCTGTCTGAGGGTTCGCCCACCTACATGCTCATACACACGTAATCCTACACACACAAGCACAGACACAGACACACACACACACACACACACACACACACACACACACACACACACACACACACTCCCTCACTCCAACCCATACACCCACAGACAACAGGACAGGGCTTGGGGGTGTAGTATAATGCTCTCAGCAGGGTTTTCACGGCCAGCCCACTCAATCTGTGCTGGCTTCACCCGCTCCCTGATCTCACTCTGCGGTCAGGTAATTGCTGTGAAATATGTGTCCGCATCAGAACTATAGTTTATCAATATCCATGTCTGGTGCTTTTGTGTTTGGGAGGGTAACATTATGATCCATCGCTCTTAACCTTTGTTCCCTTCTGCTATTGCTTCACTGTTAAGTGTGCTGTGAGAGGGCACTGCCTGGAAAGTTACCCCCCAAGAGTTAATTTAACCCTTTGATGAGGCAGTGCTGGTTTTCGAGTGCCAACCACTTGAACCCGGGGCAATATGAGCACGCACCTTCTCTTTCCTCTGCTGCTGTGGCCATTATTACACAGAGAAATGAAGGTGCTAATGAAACCGCACCGAGGGCGAGAGGATTAAGATGAATATTATCACTTAATTATCCTGCTCACCATTCCTGGCACGTTGCCAGGGGATGCACGGGCGATTGTGATTACTCTCCGTTAGTAAGTGGATGTGCGGCTGTAAATGTGCTCAGGTGAAATAGTGAATTCAGTGGTGCTGAATGTGCTGAGCCTGCATTTGTCCTCTTTACCGGGAATTGCGGCTGTGAATTAATTGCAACAATTGTAAGATGTATTGAGGACCACTGCATAGGGTTTCCCCCACAATACTCTTCTTTTCTCCTAGTGACCATACAGTGTGTGTTTGCTCCGTTACTTGTCCTCTCTGTGAGTGACCCACGGTGTGCAGCCATCTAATAATTTTCCCACAGTGCCCAGCCTCCCTTGTAGGTGACCCAAAGTGTGCAGCCACCTGATAATTTACCCACAATTCCCTGCCTCTTGGTGACTCACAGTGTGCAGTGCCCATAATTACCCACAGTGCCCTGGCTCTCTCCTGATGACCCCGTCTTGCCCCGTGACGTATGTGTGTGGCATGGTTGAGATGTGAGTGATAGGGCATGCCTCCGTGACTCTGGAGACCAGTCTTTCAGTTTCTGCAGGTTGCTTCTGGCATCCAATTTTACCTCTGGGTGGAACCAGGGGGCTCCGGGAGATGTCGAGGGAATGGGTCAGGTAACGGTCCAAGGGTGCGCTGTCACTCAGGGTGGAGGGGAAGGAGTGTCTGGAGCTCAAATGGATTGGAGGAACAATTTGGGAAAAGAATAATGTGTGCCTTTGTGAATGTGTGCTCAAGGTCAACAGTGAATGAAAGGGCTACTCTTCCAGTGCCAAAGAAGCACCAATTACTGTCTTAATCTGACCTTATTCAGCTCCTTCTCTAGGTCACTGAGGGCTCTTCTGTGGAAGAAAATAAACCAAACAGACATGGAAAGAGTTTTTTAGCTAATAAGAGCTAATGTACGGGCGTGGCAAGACATTGGCTCTGGATTTAGGTTTCTTGACTCTTGCCATTTTCCCAAGAGAGAAGAATGAAATTCAAGTCTCAGGTATACACTGATGTCAGGTTACTATAACACAGAACAACCAGAGGTGTCCTTTGACACATAGTGGGGAACCGATTCACCGAGAGGTCGTAAATTAAACACAATGACAAAGAGTCTTGAAGGTTACCTCTCCGTAATGAGAGGGAGACCCACGGCAGCAGAGCACATGTTGTTTTGGAGTGAAAGCTCACTCGAGCGTGTCAGCACCCGAGCCGGCTACAAGGCGTCGCGTCCCAGTAATTCTCCTCCTCTCTCTCTCTCTCTCTCTCTCTCTCTCTCTCTCTCTCTCTCTCTCTCTCTCTCTATTTTTTTTTTAATTTTCCCAAGGACAACTACACCTTCGCCCAGCCCGGGATCCAGAGGAAAGTGCGCGCTCTGGAGGAGCTGGTTAGCCGGATCGACGGTGAGTACCAGCGACCGCTTCCCGTTTTCCCGTTCCTGCGCCTCCGCTGGTTAGCGGCAGGGGGGTGGGGGCGGGGCATTCTCCCAGGGCAGGCCGGCCAATCGGGGCGCCGCCCGGCAGCCAGCGTGACCGCGGCCTCCCCGTCACAGATGTGTCACCCCCAATCAGCCCCGCCGGCGGCCTGGCCTTTCCCGAGCGCGCCGCACCGCGCAGGCGGTTGAAGGGAAGGCAGCGGAGCGTGGGCCTCTTTCATTACTTTTTATTAAGGCAATATAATCAAAATTCAATGGCAATTTTCTCTGAGGTGGAGCTGTGGTCCAGCACAGAGCCAGCCAGCATTCAGCCTGCATTAAACTCAATGATTGTTTTAATTTGGGGGGAGGAAGAGCGCGTGTGCGCGAGGGCCTTATTTTTCTCTGCTGCGTTTCGCATTTCTCTCCAGGTTTGTTTTTGAGAGTCTCTGCTTCACACTATTACGCTAGTTGCTGCCGGTTTTCTACCTCTCTTTCAGTGGTGTTCTGGAATAATTTTGCTCTAGAAGGAGACTGGAGCTAGATGTTTGAAAATTTTTTGAGATTGAAACCTGCACATTTTTACATATTTTAAGGTCACAGGTTGAAATTGAATTGAAACATGAGGTGTCCTTTTACTTGTAAATATTGTCCTTATGGTTTGTGATTAAAAACAACGATAACAACAAAACAACAAAACCTAATATTATTAATAAAACCTTATGAATCCTTGTGGTGATTCACAGAAACACAGAGATAAATGTCTGTGTGAACTGTCTGGTAGGCAGTTTTTTTCCCCGAAGATTTTCAAAATTGATGTGGATCAAAAGTATGTTATTATCTGAAATACATCACGTTAACATTGTAGATAGGCATTTTTTGTAAGTGTTCTTATCAGTCTTATTCCTCTGTGCTCCGGCCTGTTCTCCACTGCCCTTCACCTTGTAAGTCTGGGGTGTCCTTTTCATGTGGTGTTTATTGTTCTTATTTCTGCTTATTTCTGAGATGTGCAGCGTCTCACTCGCTATCCAGCAGTGTTGACTTAGTGCCCGTGAAGAGACTAGTGAAAGAGAACAGATAATATTTGAGATCAGTTTTAAAAAGAGTTTTTCTCTGAGCTGAACGGTCATGCTCTCATTCTTCTGTATGAAACCTCTGTATGAAAATTATCATAATGTCTCTAATATCTGCAGCAGGGGATATTTTTTATGTGGTTCCCTCTTACTATGTGAATGCCATTGCACCTTACAAGCCTACTGGCACTAAAGTGATCCAGAGATATCGAACATTCCTGCCCAATGAGGTTCTGCTTCCTTTTGTTTGGAGAAAGATCATCTCTGTGGAGTATGTTACAATGGATAAAAAAAACAGTTCATACCTAATGAAAAGCTTAATGTATTTTGCCTCTCTGTTGAATTCTTTCCATTTGGAATGATATTGCTGTTGTCAGAGCCTTTGATTCTGGTTCCAAGTTTAATAGTTTCTTATAGGGATCCAAGTGTCTTATAGGGATAACACAATTACACAAAAAGGGGACCATAATATTTTTATATCAATAACTCTTTTGTGTTACTGATATATAAATATCAATTTCTTTATACAAAAGAATGTTTAAGGTAAAAGTAAATGGTCGTTGTCAAGCATACAAGTATTTGCTTTTGCCATTGAATCACATGGCATTGTCTAACCATATTTGGACTTCTAATGAGGCAATTCTAGTCTTAATTTTACAAGCTCAGATGTCTAAATGTATCCAGTAAATGTTGATAAATATAAACCATTTTTCCAAAAGACAACATGCATGCATTGTGGACTACTACTGAAGTTCACTAATTCTGGCACAATAATCACTATATATGCATCATTGTGCCTTATCATATTAGAACATCTCCTTTGCTGATGACGCAGGTCTCATTGTGTCTTTAAAGAGGCCACCCGCCACAAGGGCTTTCTCTCTCTCTCTTTTGTTCTTTCTCTTTTTCCTTCTCTCATTCGATCTCTGATTTTCTCCTCTTTGACATGTTAGTAGGTTTTTTTTGTCAGGGAGATATTTTTGGTCCTTTATTCCAGTCACATTTGTGAATGAAGCAATGAAAGTTTCACTACGAGACCAAAGACATCTGGATGTGAAAGCAAAAGTCCATTAGCATATGGCTCATGTTCATCTCTGGTGACTCCTCTCATGACTGCAACAGGTAGCTGCTAGCGGCCTCTCCAAAGGCATGATGGGACTTCCATTGCCTTCCTTTGCTGAACTCAGTACCATCTGTCTACCTCTTTATCCCAGAGCATTGTAACAAACATTCTTCATCTCCATCACATTTTAATGTTGTTTCAGGAAAATCTTGAATGAGAGTGGACATCCACAATGTTGCAAACTTTGTTGAAGACTGACTGATCTGTTTTTTTTTTTTTTTTTTTTATTTTACTTTTTTTCCTCATAACTTGATTTTTACACTGAAAGTTTGGCTTGTGCAATATCCTCAAGAGTAACAAAAGATTTGCTTTAGTCCCTTGTGTTAAACCACAGTTCAAACACGAGCCACTAGTGATTTCACAGCTGGATCGAGGTGTATTTCTCAGACTTGTCTCAAGCTGGAACGAAGGAGAAAGCAGCTATTAGCTTTGCTTGCATGGTGTTTGTCGGCCTACCGCAGAGCCTCAGTCAGAATCTTCTACAGGCTTTGAAGCTGTTGCACAGCGAGTGTGGCAAGTATCTGAATGGCTCACTGCTGAGCATAATTTCATTTCTGTTTCATCTGACGTGCTGCCCTGAATGAGCAATGTTGTACTAGGTTTCATCATCTAGGCAAAATTGTGTCAGCATGCTAAAAATCTGAAAATTATTATAATTATAATTCTTCATAACTTCCATTTAGGGTGCTAAATAATAATTTGCGTTATGAGCGGATCAACGTTTTATAGCGAAATGGTCACATCCACCAGTCAGCGCAACCTCTCCGCTAACTGCCCGGTTGCTCATTGTTCAGTCAGATCGTCAGTCCAAATCGCCTGGCGGCTATCTGGGGTTAGCTCAACCGAGTGAAGCCTTCTCTGTTTCGCTCAGCCTGAGCTGCACATTGCATTATATTACGTTACATTAAATTCAGTTCTATTCAATTAGGCTGAGCACTCTTGGTGCGCCGGTCTTACCGAACATCCAGTGTCTCTAAGCCGAAGCTGTTGTCCAGATTCTCAGACTGTCTCCTCATTGCGGTAGGCATCTGCACACAGGACACGTGTCAAAGTGTGTGTCAGAGACGGACGGGGGGACGTGCCGGCCGCCCCGCTCCTCTCTGCGGCCGTGACGTCTTCCCGACGTCCTCCGGCGGACAGAGCCGCTTTGTCATTGTCCAATCGGAGGAGCCGACCTCTTCGTCAGTGTCCAATCTGAGAGGCTGGGACAGACGCTCCTGCCAGAGCGGTTCAGACGGGTCTTTCGAGAAGAGAGCACTACAGCTGTTGAACATTTGGCGGTTTTCACGCCTGACCGGCGCTTCATTTATCAGCTAATTGAAGCAGATTCGGCTATTAGGTGTGCGTGAGGGTTTGTGTCTCTGTGGACACAGGAGGCCACACGCCGCGGCCATTTCAGGAGACAGGCAGCATCCCAAAATCTCTTCCAAAACCCGGTGTGTACATTAGACCTCAGCCCACATCTTAAGTGGGTCAGATCCAATGCCTTACTGGACGAAGCAGAAGGTATGCAGTTAATAAGCCTGAGACCCAGCATTTATCATTCGATGCTTGATCTGTGTACTGATGTACTGATTTTGTCATCAGTGAAGGTGTAAGAGGAAATAGCAGAGATCAGTTGAGATGCTGTCAGTGTCTGTGGTTAGCCTTTGCTAGGTTTTTTTGTAGTGGCGCATTGGCCGAATTGGCTGGGCAGGTTTGTGGGATGCCTCGCTGCTCTCTCACCTCCTCACAGATGGGGAGGGCAACAGGACCAAATCTCCAGGGCCTCTCTTGGGAGTTCATGAAACAAGGTCAAAATATTTTTATCCCTGCGGCCTCGACAGTGGACTGCCAAGAGGATCTCTCTATCTCTCTTCCTCTCTCTCCTCCTCTCTGCCTCCTTCAGTCTCTCCTTTCCTCGGTTCAGCTGAATTCAAAATGCTTTATTGGTATGGAATGCAATATAGTAGAAATTGCCAAAATGTAGAACTTTGGAATGGAACATAATCTAATAAAAAAATGTACAAGATTTGGGCTTGTAGGAACAGACAACAAATAAGAAAAAAAGAAACACAGCAAGTTGTACAGGATGAAAATGTCACCCTTTGCCTCATCTTTTTCTGTCCATCTTCCTTTCCAACTCTCTCCCTCTCTTTGTACCTCTTTCGCTCTCCCTCCCTTTCCCTCCTCATTTCATCTGTCCCAATATGGCTATATCTTTACCTTCCTTCCTCATTTTTCTCTGGTCCCTTCCCTCCATTCTCTTTTCCTTCATCTTTCTATTTCTTTGTCTCTCTTCCGCTCTCCTCCTTTTTCTCCTCTTTCTGTTAAATGCTCCCTTTGAAACTTTCCCCTGTGAAATTGAGTTTGAATGGTGGTTATTTTTAAGTCACTCAAGGGGGCTGTTCTTTGCTGTGGAGACTTCATCTGAACAGTGGATTACTTGCCTATTATTTTTAAATTGCCTCCCTGTAACAATGTACAATGTCAGCTTTAATCAGGCTTTAGTTAGATCCAGCACAGCACTGTGTTTTACATCTCATTCGGAGCTATAATGGAACGCAGGCTGTGCAAATCAGTTCTCATGTCTTTTTAGAAGCCTGAGTGTCCATGTTACCAGTCTGACTGCTTGATCCCTGTTCCAGCAGGGTGGGGGTGGGGGGGTGGGGATGGTGGCATTCTTCATCTTTCACGACTCTCGAAGACAACGTGCCGGTTTGGGGCCAAGGGCCTCAGTTGCCACAGAGACATGCTGTAATCAGCGTCACCCATGTTGAATCCCAGTGTTTAAACATGTGCCTTTAATGGACTTGTGCATTCTCAGCCATATGGCTCTTCCCAGTCAGGTGACAGGAAAGACCTTATTTGTCACGCCAGGTCCCAGCACTCTGGTGCAACATGACAGCTGCCCCCTGAAGACTGTTAACAGGCCTGCGACAAGACATGGAGCAGACAGAGAAATATGTTAGAGAGAGGAGCCTTTCTCTCTATCTTACACACACTTACATACACGCACACACTCACTCACATATGCCCACACTCACAACAGGTAGATGTGTTCACCCATGATCTCTCTCACACACACACACACGTACACACACACACGCACACTTACACATGCTCATAACATACAAACACGTTCACCCATGATCACACATACACATGCACACACACGTGTTCACCCAAACGTGTTCACCCATGATCTCTCTCTCACACACACACACACACACACACACACACACACACACACACACACACACACACAGATGCTTCACATGTGCACACAAGTTCACAGACAGACTCACACATTTGCATAATCCCATTAATGCACAGTCAACAAACACACACATATTTGCATCATTCCACGCAAGCATAGAAGCATAGACAGGCCTCATTTATGGTTGGAGTCTCTCAGAATACAGGGATCTCCCCTGACAGACAGGTCCCTGTGAGTATGGCATAAAGCAGATATCTCACCTGATTCCTGTAGCAGTCACTGATGGCCTAATTTCTCCCTGTCTCTGTGGTGTTTGATGGCTGTGTGTGGTTTGTCTCACTCTGACCATCGCAGTCCAGCAGAAGGGAGTCCTGGCAGCAGCTCACTGATAATGGCTGCAACCCCATGCTGGCTGCGCCCAGGCTTTCAAACAAGGGCCTCAGATCTCCTCCATGCCTCCGCTGTCCCCCTTCCTGCTCTTCCATCTCTGGCCTATGAGTGGGTCAGCACCTGGGAAACACACTACTTTCACACCTGCGGGGGAATGGGCTGCTGGCCTGGGTTACAGAAGATGGATATCAGGGTGAGAGGTTACCTGTGATCTTTCATGGCACTATATTAATATTAGGACGGGGAGTGCTCATTGCCGTACAGTAGGAGGACCTTCAGTTAATTTTAGGGTTGGGGTGTCTAATCTTTGACATTAGATTAATATCAGGGTGGAGGTGTCCTGTACCCTTACCTGACATTCAATTAATATCAGGGCGGGGGTGTCCAGTCTTTGACATTAGATTCATATAAGGATGGAGGTGTCTGTGCTCTTACGTGACATTAGATTAATGTCAGGGTGGAGGTGTCTGTAAGCTCTGGCATTAGATTAATGTCAGGGTTGGCGTGTTATTCCCACTGTAGATGGCATTCTTGATTAAGATCAGCAATGCTTCAGGCTAATTTTTCAGGCTAATTTTTGTTCCCTAGGAGCTCGCATTTTCTGAATTGAAAAGTTCAGAGGCACTCACAAGGATTTGGTTCACTCAGATTCACCCAGTATAAACATTTCTTTTTTGTGGTAAAGAGATTCAGCTGTAATCAAGAGTGTGTTTAGTTTGTGTGGCTGCAGTAGTAATTGTAATAGTATTTCCTCAGTATCAGTAGTGTCCCATCCCATTGCGGGATGAGCAGACAATATTTTGCAGTCAGTGAGGTCAGAAGTGTCCAGTGAACACCTTTCTGGTCCTCTGTATCTCTATACACAGAATCCTTCCTTCTCCTCTGGGCAGAGAAATCTCTCTTTCACATGCCATTCACACCACAGGGTACATTGATCTCGCAATGTACTGATGTAAACTTTATGCAGCATTATAAGCAGGATAAATTTTGTGAAGGGCAGTTCGTCTTTCGAAATGAGTCAGGCCAAATTGAATTTGATTTTCATCGGCCTGATGATGCTGTCATTCGATTTTAGGACTGTTGGGTGAGGGGGCAAACGGGCAGATTTTTTGGGTAGACTGGCATCTCTGCACAATGCATGAGGAGAATTCTGAGAATTGTGTTTACTGATGAAGGCTCTTGCAGAATGTCACCTTTATCTCTTCACTCAGTATGGGGCAGGAGATGCAAGCATGTTTTGTGCATTTAAATGTAGAAACCCTCCCCCCTTTTTTGATGGGAAGACAGGTATGGAGTCTGCCAAGGCATAGTTTGGAGGGAGAAATGGAAAATGGTGAGAAAATATGGAGCCAAGTTATACAATACCATTCCTGAAACTTTGGGTTGCATTGCCTCAGAATATCACTTGTGACGTTTGTATGAGCTTCATTTTGATATCAGCAGACCTACAGTATTTTCACTATTGTTTCACTGACTTATACAGAACGGTTATACTAAATAACATGGCTATTTTGTATGCTGAAGGTGTGTTAGTAGAGATATAATTGTACTGTAACCACTGGCATGGATTCTGCTTTCATTAGCACAGGTGAAATTTGCATCCTTCCTTCATAAAAAAATAAATGGCTCTGTCTTTTGCTTTCTGTTTACTTCATCTGTTTGGAAATGTAGACTGTGACCAATGAATTCGCCACACATCTGACTGCTAAACTGATATTAAATCACAGTGTTAATGTGCTGTGTGACATGTTAGATTACACACACATTACCTGAACAGATGTAGGAATGTGACATTGAGGTACTGACTGTTTTCTACATTGTGGTGCTGGACTCTGCATTGAAGTAGGTGATTCTCTGTGTTTGTCTGAGTATCTTTGGGACCATATCTGTGCTTGTGCTTGTGCTTGTGTGTGTGTGTGTGTGTGTGTGTGTGTGTGTGAGAGAGAGAGACTGTATTTCATATTTTGCTGTGTCTGTTTCGCCAAAATCACCAGTGTGTGTTATTTCCCCTGCAGGAGTCACACAGTTCGCAGTTACCTTCCTCTTTTTCTTGATTTCTCTCCCCTCTCTGTCTCTCTCCCTTTGTTTCTGTGTCTCCCCACCCCCAGCACTGTCTTTCTCTCTCTCTCTCTCTCTCTCTCTCTCTCTCTCTCTCTCCCTCTCTCTCTCTCCTTCTCTCTCTCTTTCTCCTTCTTGCTCTCGCTCTCTCCCTCCTTCCTCTCTCTCCCTCTCTATGTCCGTCCTGTCTCCATTGTTCTCAGTCAGAGGAGCGGTGTTGGACTGTTCACAGCGGTGCGCAGGCTTGAAGGCCTGGTCCTGCTGCTTCTTGATGCCACCCGGGGCCCTGTCACAGGCCATTTTTGTCAAGCCTCGCCCCCGCTCGGTGCTCCCCTTCCGGAGCCGAGCCTAAAGACCCCAGACACACGGCTCATTCTGATTCTGTCGTCATGTGACTCCTGCATGTGCGCACACTGAACCTGCCCAAGTGTACACGTCAGTCCCTGCCCCTCTCCCTCTGTTTGTCCTCCACTCAGTTTGATAAAGGAGGTGGCATAGGAAAGGAGACCCTTTTTGCCACCTTTGACTGTAAGACTCCAGCGCTTTTGCTTTTCCTGGCTGGCTGGTGTGACGACATGTTGTTGTTGCAGATGAATCAGATAAAATAAAGAAGGAGGAGAAGAAAAAAAAACCACAAAGCGATCTCTTTCGCATTGATTTGCCGTCGCTGGCTGTGTTCCACCCTGTGCGTTTCCTCACCTCCCAGCGCTCTTTGTGTCTCACTGACTGATGCAGAGCTGAGCTGGTCTTTTGTGCCAGTGTGCTCACGGCCAGAAAGAAATCAAAAGGAGACCCGTGCAGGCTGAACACGCACCAGAAGCCAAGGTCAACTCTGCCTGCTGCGGGCTGCCCCATGCCGCCACACCGGCCCTGATTCTATTTACCTGTCCGTAGCTTCTTATAAATTAAGGATAAAACACGTTCTGATTAGACTGAATGGAGACCACAGACTTTTGAACCCGCAGAACACAAGGGATTGACACGAAGGGCGCCAGTGAAGGTCTTAATATTCACATTGTGTCATTACTGTGGAGCAAAGGCTGTAATTCTAAGCAGGCAGCCAGTTGACTGTGGGAAAGATAGCGTAGCATCAGTCTGTGCTGACCTCACCCTGCCCCTATCTGTTGCTTTAAGTGCTTCATTTATCCATTTATCCATTTGTTCGGTACATGGAATGAGCTCTTTCATAAAAAGGACGGGGACTTAAAATGGTCAGTCTTGCTTGTAAAATGCGTGAATGCCAGTGAAAATCCAAAGAACTTAGTTCACATAAATTAAATACTCCTGTGGGAACATTTGTGTTCTCTAACTGTAACTTACCTGTGAACAGACTTCACAGATTATTTGTGATTATACAGTGGTGTTTTGCTTTCCTGATGGTTTTACTGGTTCTGTAATTACCAAGTTAAATAATCACCTGATTGAGTCATACTGGAACCATGGTCATTTGCACTGAGTTCCGTCAAGGTACAAGTCCAATAGTGGGTCCTTTTCTCCAACAGAGCCAGAAAAGAGTCTCTCCTCATATTTCTGAATTCCATTGGCCATAATGCATAACCAAGATACATTTGGTTAACAAACACTTAAATGTGCTTGCTGTGTTCTTACCTCTCCAATCACATTCAGCTGAGTAGTAATAATGGCCCAGCAACGTTCGGGTTCCGTGAGGCTGGATAAATCGGCCTCTTGTGATTTTTTTTTGGCAAATGCATATGATTAAAACGTCAGGCGGCGGTTGACAAAGCGTGTGGGCTTGCGGGGGCGAGGCCGTGATCGATGGCTCTACTATCTGCTCCTGATCAGGCCCAGATTCATTGTTCCTCCCCGACCGCTGTCATATTTCACAGCTTTTAAATGGAGCTGAGAGGCCCACGGATGGAAATGAGTGTGTTCACTATTAAAATTAATGCAGTGAGGAGGCAAGTGGAGAAATGAGGGAGGGGGCGCAGTCACCTTCAGTGCAGAGGAGACGGTGTATCTACGGGGTGGGGGGGGGTCCAGCAGTCACTTGTCTCTTCTCTCTCTTGTCAAAGCTGTACTGTTTGGGGTCCTCTTTTGCACTGCTGCAAAAGAGCTGATTTCTGAAAGGACATCTCTTCTCTTGATGAGCCTGGTTTGCGCTCTCACGGTCTGCCTTATAGCTTGAGTAAATGGCTGAACGCATCATGGTGTGTCACAGCTCATGGTGGGTCAGCAGCACATGGACGGTCACGTGTGTTTCAGAAGAATGTTGCCGTGTTTGGCGCTGTGTGCTTTCTGGGGTATTTGCTGTGTTTCTGGGACACTGTCCGTTACAGATCTGTTGGTTCAGCCATCAGTCTGCGGTAGATGACTCTTATTTGCCCTCAGTACTAAATTTTACTCCACTGAGTTCCACTGGAGGGACACGGGTCCTTTCTACCGAGAAGTTTAGTTCTACTACACCAAACAAAGAACTTTACTTGTGGCTTTTGCAGTTCCTTCATCGTGACTTCCCACCTTTGCAGGTTCACTGTTCTGAGAGGTGGTTTCTGAGCTGTTGAAGTCTGTAGTTCCACTGTCTTGAGAAGTATGCTGCTGACCTTTGTCCTGTGTTTTTTCCACTGGTTCAGTGTACAGTGTACTGAAGGCAGAAATCTTTTTTTTTTTTAACTTCTCCATCCCTCAGAGCTCTTGAAACCTTTATTCCTCCAAGTGCCTCCTCTTTAATGTTCTTTCAGTCCTCTCCACTTAGGAACACAAGGCTGGAACAGTCACACGCGGCTCAGTACAAATTGTAATTAGTGGCTTTGTAGTCAGTAATAGCCTGCAAGCAGCTTTTGATGTTAAACCGTGTCGTTTGTGAATACAGTGCTTCCATGTGAACAGAGGTGGGCATTTTTTTTTCCCCATTTTCTTTTTCTTTATGTTGGAATGCACTCAGGTTCATCCGCATGCAAATTGCTCAATGGTGAATGTATTAGCGTTAATCAAGGCATTGCGTGGCTTTAACATGCAATTATGTAAATACCGCTATTCAATTTTTGAAGCAGGCACATTTAAATTTCACACGGAGCGCGGAGGACGGACACGCTTCCCAGCAGAGCGGAATATGGAATATGACTATGAATGTGAATCCACATAGACAGAGGGAGCGAAGCTGGCGCAGGATATTACGAGCAGGTCTGCGGAGTCACAGAGGGACAGGGATGCTCAGTTGTATACGAGATGGCGTTCGCCGGTAAGCTAAACACAGCTGTTTACAAGCGGCGGTGTTTTTGAGTGTGTGTTCAGCCTTGCAAGTTTATTTTTGTATTTCACACTGTCTGCACAATTTCATCTCCACGCGGGGCGGAAGATTTCTTTCCCCCCGTCTAGAGAACAGCATGAAGGACATTTCTGAACCCTTTTTTTTTTTTTTTTTTTTTTTTTTTTCCCAAAGTTCATTTACTGCGAACCCGTTAATGATTCCTTAACACATAAATCTGGAAATGATTTTGATGTGCGCCTGCTAAATCGTGATGGCCACCCCAGGGAATTTGTCATTACGATGTGTGCTTCCTGGAAAAGATCTCTCTGTTTTTTTCTTTACAGTGTTGCTGCTGGTCCAATTAACAGTTTTGTGTTGCACTTGTAAAAGCCTTTGTGTGGGCTCTAATTAAAGAGTGGGAAGTTGGGCTGTGAGCGCTTTTGTTTATTTCGTGGCCTGCTCGTTTCCAGGGAATAGTGATTATGATGTGAGCCCACTTGTAATCTAAACACTGCTTGCATGCGAGAGGTCACATTGAACCGGGTTTGGAGCAGCACCAGCATTTCGCTCCTAATTGGTACCGTTTCCACTCTGCTCTCTCTGATGCTACTATGTCCTCGTTCTGGGTGCATCTCTGTGTTGCATGTGCGTGTGTCATGCGATGAGGGACGTCTCCTCCCCCTAATTAGTTGTTTCTTTGGCCCCTTCAGTTTTACCACATTACTGACAATAACAGGAGCCAGGGTATATTACTAGCTGTTTAGCATTCTAACTGAGGATATGGTTGGATATTAGTGTTTCAGGAATTGGGCTCACAACCAGGAGGTCTAAGGTTTGAATCCTTGAGCAAGGTTCAATGGCAAGTTATGTGTTTTGCTGAAGGGCACAGCAGTCCACCAGGGAATCAAACCGACAGAAGGTACAGTCCTAGTTCCTTCATAGTGCCAGTGTTGTAATGGAGGCGACACCAGCGTGTGTGCAGTTTCAACTCTATCAAAATTGTCCTTTAAAGAAATGAACTCATGCACAGATGTACTCATACACTCTCTGAAGCTTCTTCACAAGAGCAAATGAATTGTGTCTGAATCCACTTTCTTAAATGCATTTGGCTTACTGGGTAAGATAAGGAGAGGCCGCCAGTTTGAAAGGAGAGGATCTCAACATTGCCACCAAGTCAAACTCCTTTGCTGGGTTTGGTTTTACATATTGAGCAGTCTTTTTCAGCAGCATTGCTGTTAGAATGCTTCATTTAAAATTTAAATTTAAAGCTTTTCCTTTCCAGAACGTCAGCAGATAAGAGTAGTTATTATATACATGAGCCAGCCTTTAAAAGTATGTCGTTTGGTACCATTTGATTTGCAGGTGATGTCTCATCCAGAGTTCTTTCATGTATCCAAAGGCTTTCTGAACTTGTGGACTAAGCATTAGTTCATCATGAATTACAAAATAAAATACTGATTCACAGAAACTAAGGATCAGCTGCCCACACACAGCTTCAAACATCAGCTGAAGGAGGAGAGTGCCAGCATGCTCTTTGGGTACTCGGGAATGTTGGGATGCTGCCTTCCAAACGACTTTCAAACAGCAGCGCCCCATTTCTGCACACACCTCTGTTTACATTTCATCTCTGAAATGCAAAACACCTAGGCAAAGCAATCCCACAATTACTTCCATCTCAATGCATGGGTGATTTGTGGATGACTTGTTCTCCATCTCCCTCTATTGAGTTATCTGGGAAATGCTTTCCTTGTTTGGCAGAGGGGAATTACTTTGTCAGTTTTTTCCTCTCTCCCAGGATGAGAACTCACAATGTATATCAAGCAGTTTTATGCATTCCAGAACTAGCTGAGTGGCCTGCAATTGCCTTATCATGTACACTGAATGTTCATACCATATTTGCTTTGTTGTTTCCATTGCATTTATGAAAGAAGCGCTGTAGGTGCCCTTAAACAAAACGCAACAAGCGGCACTCTTAATGTTCAACTTCCTGTTCAGCGCAGTTTGTTTAATGCTTTTAATCATCTCTGTGATTCCTACTGCTCCCCCTGTTGCAAGCAGTCTCACTCATTCTCTCAGCTGCTTTTCTTCCTCCTGCTCTTGAGTCCTGTGCAAAGATCCGTTCTGTCCTACTGTGAGGTGTTTACTGTGGCTATACAGAACACATCTGAGCTGAGTTTAGAACTATGCTAATAAAAGAATAATCATTTTCCTCTGCTGTTGTGTTGACACTCATTTCATGCTGTGTTGGCATAAATCATTAATTTGAGAAAAAAAATACTCTTTATGCTTTTAAATGTTTGCCTATGATAAATGTATATTTTAGAGTTCCAAATATATTTATTCACAGCCTGTGTGTAATGTGCAGGGAAATGTTTTTTTTTTTCTCTTCCGAGGATGAACGATGCTTTAATGAATGTAAGTCTTCATTGATCAAAAGTGGGCAAGACAATGAATGGTAGATTAAATGTAGGTATGCGGCTTACAGTGATCTATAGGAGAACATTATGCTAATCTGGGATACTTCAGGCCCTGGTGCTAGTTTAAAATGTGTGATTTCATGTGCAGGCTCCTGCCTGAAAAGCCCATGATTGAAGTATTGAAGTGGATAAGATGTGAGTGTTATTGTGCCCTGCCTCACCGAGGACAAATGCCATCTGCATGAGGAGGAGGGAAGAAGTGCTGATCTAGCAGTGTTGGAGTACGCTGTCACACACAAGCACAAACAATGTGCACAGACACACACACACACACACACACACACACACACACACACACACACACACACACCCACTCACAGCACACACACCACACACCAAAAACATACAGAACACACACAGCAGAACATGCAAACATCAGAATTATACAAAACACACACAACGCATGCTCCAAAAACATACAGAACACACATAGCAGAATCACACAGAGCACACACTTGCACCAGACACACAGAATGTACACACCAGAATCACACAGAACACACACACACACACACACACACACACACACACACACACACATACCAGACACACATAACACACACGTCAGTATCATACAGAACACACACACGTTACGCACTCATCAGAATTACACAAAACACACACACACACACCACACACCAGACACACAGAACACACACACGGCAAGTGCAGAGATCACACGCAGTTCCTCGCAGAGCACACAGGGGAAAAAGCATTTCTTCATTCCTTATTCATGTCTCTGGTGGAGGAGTTGAATAAAGTGTCATCCCCGGTGTTGTCTGTCTGCTGTGCGGAGTGTATTCTGCAGATGCACCTGGTGTTTGGAGTCCAATCTAATGGATCTGCGCGGTGTGATCGCTCTCAAGCTTACACGTTATTGAATTTGCGCAGGGCAGGGGAGATGGAAGCCCGCATGCTCCCGGCAGATGGGGGAATGTTTCTTGTGTCTGTTCACTCAGCTTAATTGCGCAGAAGAGAGCTGGATTTGAAGTGGACACAGCTCTTGTACCTGTGTGCTGGAGATCTGTTCTCAATGACTATGGCCATATAGTTTTGTGCTCATATTTTTTTTTTCCATTTCATTGGTACTATTCTTTTTATGATTTCCAGTACACAATCTAGGAGTATTCACTTTGAGGTTGAAGTGTACCTTCAGAAATAACCTGAATGTACTCATTTCTCATCCATATCTACTGTGGGCCACAGTCCAGTAGCGTGTCCTGTTCTTTTTAAACCTCCAGGAAAAAAGTTAAATTGGTTGAATCAAGATAGTCATTTGTTGGACCAGGTGGTTGAGTGCATGCGTGGAATAAATGCCTGCAGCCTCTGTGGTCCTCCAGGATCAGGGCTGAGAAGCACCTCTTCAGATGCAAGGGATTGTGTGGGTAGGAAGGACAGGCAGTGGTTGTCTCTTGGTAAGCAGAAGCTCTGACTGGTGGATCTATATCTCTCATTTGTCATGCTGATCTATTGATAATGATGCACAGACTCAATGCATTTCATAGTGGGTATGTGCTGTATATTACAAGCACTTTATATCAGTTTGTGCATATTGCAGGTTCAGTATGTTTTTGTTTATTTTAGAAGTGTGTGATCCTGCTGCAGAGATCTAATTTCCTCAGAGGGTGTTTTCCCCCCCTTCTGTTTCTAATAACCACAACCTCATGTATAGAGAAATGATGACATGTTTCTTTCCCTCTGTGCTAACAGCGGTCAGCAGCTGACACATTTACAAGTTAGTGCTCTTTAACTGATCCACACAGCTCACTGTCTATCTTAACCGTCAATGGCAAACATGAGATACATCCCAACCGAAAGTAGAAACGTTAGCGAGTTATTTAAATATGCTTACTATGTTGAGATGGCCAAATATTAAAGTAACCATCTAATTAACTTCAGCAAATCTTACTTAATTCCATGCATGCTATATCAATGCCATTATTAGTTGCACATCACTTTCTCACAAGAGGATATTTTCACAGAAGTAAATAATATAAATATTTAAGCAGCTTGTTGGAAATTCTGAAAAAAAGCTCTTGCAGACTTTTAAATAAACATTTTAAGTAAGTTCATAAGAGCTTCAGTAATATTTATCACAGAAGGCATATCATTTTTGTGGCCCGTGGTCTACTGATGGTCTGTAATGATGGTCTCCATTGAGCTCATCACAGCTGATATAAAGCAGATGGTCTGAAGGGTTGATCAAATGGTTAATTTGTCACAGAATTCTCTGCAAGATTACACATGTTGTTAAAAAGGCAAGTGGAACAAAGTGTAGACCTCACAGTCGCCACTGCCCTAGAAATAGGGTGTTGTGGGATGGAAGGGGAGTGGGTGGAGTGGGGAATGTAATTATGGGATGGTTGAGGAGAGCAGGAGTCACGGAGAAGTGCGTGGCTCAGCAGAATCTCCAGCGCCGCTCACTTGTCTTCCTGTGACCTCTGACCCTTCCTGTCCACCCCCTCCCCCTCGCCCTTCACCCGGAATCTATGCTCTATGGGTGTGTGTGTGTGCTCCGGGTTGTGGTGCCTGCTCAGATCTGCTACAGCGCTAAATATTTTACAAGGCTCTCTCTGGTGACCTCGGAATCCCCCCTAAATTTCTCTAGTAATCAGGTTTGGAGAACAACTTGAAGTAAGCGTGCTTGCTTTGCCAGAGGGAGAAAGCCGCACCAGAGTGGCTGCCATTTTGGAAGGCGCCCTCTCGCTTGCATGTTGATCATTTCCGAAGATCTAATGTAGCCAAATGTAGCCGGAAATGTGCACGCGGAGATCCAGCTCCCTTTTTTAATTGGGCGGATACCCTTTGCTGCGCGCGGCAGTGCCTCTGCTTTCCCTCAGATGAAAGGTCAGAGCGTGTCCGAGCTGCGCCCGTGTGAGGGAGCGCGCCGGGGTTCGACAGTGTGGGGCCGCTCTGTTCTGGGTGTGATCTGAGGGCGGCCCGCTCACCCCTTATAAATGAATAACCGCCCATCAGAGGCCCGCTTTGCTTTATACTCAGTCGTGCCAAATGCCACCTGCCGCGTTGCTGAATCGCGGAACTCAAATTAAACTCTCACACTAGGTGGGGGCAGGCCCGTGTTACACAGTACACACCGTACTGTTTGAACAGAGTATTTGAACAAATTACACTTTCATTATTGCATAATTCCATATTACTGTATGTCATTCAGGTAAACTGAGCAGTGTCTAATGTCCACACAACTTTTCTGTGTTTTGGTCAGGGTAGTCATTTTGAAGTTCCTATATAGACCTGGTTTAGAGGATATTTACTTTACCCACAAGCCGGAGTGTTCAAATGTTTGCCCAGGTAGGCCTACTCTTAAATCGACCTGGTGACAAGTGGCTTGGATAGTCTCCGCTCTTAAGAATAGGGCCTTCAAAATGTAAGCGGGTGCCTTTGAGTAAACTTCCAAAGAGAAAATATCGACTGGAGTGTTCGTTGTAGGGATCGCATTTAAATTTGATGTATTCGGTGTTAATGGGTTTTGGTTGTTTATGCCATGCTTTTCTATGTGATAATTACACTGCTGGGAAGAGTGTGAGAGCTGGTAGGACTGGCACTGTGTATTTCACCTGTGAACGTGTAGTCTGCGACAGGTATAGCACTGTGTGTTAATGTGAGACAGATGTGTGTGCGGTTTTTGTTGCGTGACAAATGAAGTGTGTGTGTGTGTGTGTGTGTGTGTTGTGTGTGTGTGTGTTGTTTAATGGAGTATGTCTGTGTGATGTGTTTTAAAAAATGGATGTTCTGTTTAGTAAGACAGATGGGGTGAGATTTATTGTGAGATGGATTTGAATGTATCTGTCATGTAACAGATATGAGGGCATCTGTATTCAGCGATATAAGCTGTCAGGCAATATATACCACATCCATGTTGTTTCACCCAGGCACTGTACATTATTATACATTCATGAGTTGTTACGGAATCCATGTTTGTGAATATTTTATTTTTCATGTATTTTGTGATGGACACACACTTCCTGTGTGGAAGCTATGTTACTGATACCTTATATGACACTTGTTTCATCTTTTTTAAGTCATGAGAGCTGTGTAATAGCTGTGTGATCATTTCTGTGCTGTATGATGGATATTAGATTATCTGTGAATTGTATGCTGTGTGTTTATCTATGTATTGTATGAAATATGAGTGATAATTTATTGTATGATAGATGTGTGATTACGTCTGTATTGAATGACCGATAGTCTCAGTGCTGTATGATGGATATGTCGTTATCGCTGTTGTATGGCAGCTGTGTGATTACCTGTGGGATGATGGGATGCGGGATTGTTGTTTTGTGTGACTCCTCGGTGCGGTGGAGGTGTGACGGATATGCCTCTGGCTTGTTCCCTCAGAGTCAGTGCACCGTCACATGCAACAATACGAGGTGGAGTACCTGCAGTTCGCCTTCCGCTGGATGAACAACCTGCTGATGAGGGAGCTGCCTCTGCGGTGTACCATCCGACTGTGGGACACTTATCAGGTACTGCATACACACACACACACGCACACACATACACACACACACAGGCAAACACACTTCACTTTTCTACTTCCCAAGTTTCGCAAAGTTAAGGACAATTTGTACTGTGGTTGGATTGAATCTGGACTTATTCTCCAAGGGTTCATTTAAACCCGGCCCTTTGTCTCCATTCTCATATGGCACCAAAGAAGGTTTGATGGGGGGCCGTTCCAGGATGAAGGAAGCATGGTGATCCAATCCCTTTTGCCATTCAGACCGTATCACTGTCTCCTCTTGTCAGGGGAGAACAGGTGGGATTGATGGTCCAGGTCTGGAGAAACAGCACTGCAGTAGGATTATTCAGAGTTCGGGATAGCTCGCAGCGATGCTATTCTCTCTGTGCTCTCTCATGCTCTCCTCTTATTGCTCTTTTACGATCCTGCCGGCTGAAGCAAAGAAATAAATGGTGCAAAAATAGGAGCTGGTAATAATCAAACTTTTTCATGTGTATGTTTTTGTCATTAACCGTCTGCTTTCGTTTACTTGACTAAGCATTTGGAATGGAATGATAGATTTTAAATGCATGCTTGGGGTGTTTTGAGTGACAGTAGCTCCATTTTTTTGCGTAAATTTAAGTTTGTTCTGTTCTTCATGGCAGAAACCTGTTTATATTGTCCTCCATAGGGCAAATGCTCTTGTTCCTCAGGGTCTGAATGATGTGGCAACCATTAGGTTACAGGTTCTGTTGTACATGACCAAAAGGATAATATGTGGAAGTGGTAAGCTGCACTAGATGAGATCGTAAAGCAGATATAAGGTGTAATGCATTATGTTAGATTTCATTATGTGGACAGGCAACAGGAAACGTGCAACGCTGGATTTGGATCTCAGAAATACAGGATAAAGGAGTTTTCATTGTGTGCCGATCAGACAGACTGAGGCCATTTTGTATCACACTGTCACCTTTTTTAATGCTGGTATGGATACCAGAGCCCTGGCGCCTGAGCTTAATGACAGTTTTTGTGTATCTGCAGGGGGGGCAGATGGAGGTAGCTGGGGTGCTTTCATCTTAGGTGACTTACGTGACCAACGTATGTGTGCATAATTACACCTTAATCACTCTGACTGCATAGTGCTCGTTTCATGCCTCATGTAATACATTAAACCTACTTCACTTTACAATCAATGGAAACAAAGACCATGTCCACTTCTGTTCTGAACCATTTCTGTGCTCTCGACAGTCGATTTTATGATACAAGGCAGAAAGACTAGCTTTACTTTAGAGCATGGTCTGTCTGTGTTTAAACAGCTAAGGGACATTATTGTGTTATTATGTCTTGGGGGAGACTGAAGGTTTACAGCAAAAATATACATGCCATGTTTAAGGGCATCTCTGCTCAAGACAGTGGGATGGCTTTTCTTTTTTTTTCCTGAATGCCACTGCTTGTAATAGTGGGAACAACACCATGATCACGTGTGCAGCGGAAAGCAGGGCCAGGCAATTTGAGTCCTGGATGGCCAGGCTCCCTTAGGATTTACCGTCATCATTCAGTGATCAGCTGCCTTACACTGGAATATGTCAGGTGCCTCCTGAAATGACTTTTTAATTAAACACTTAAGATGCGAGCTCTAGTCATCTTCCTCAAATGTGAGGCCATTTTATGATCAAAATGTAGATTGGAAAGAAATTCCGTTTTTAGCTTATGAGCAGAAATTTTGCAAAATATTGCACTCATACACCCACTTGGTACTTCAGCTCCCACTGCGTACTCAGATTTTGAAAACAAAACATGATAGTCACATAAGTCTCAAATGTGTTATTTGTTGTGTTTCTGGTTAAACAGTGCGATTGTCACTCTTAACACTGCTATTAATTAGCTCGCTTTGCTTTCGATCAACTCGTCTCCCAAAGACCGTACTGGTAGTTGTCATGACAACTCCCTTTGGAGGAGGCAGATTTGTGTGCGGTGGGACCTCTCTCTGGCGATGCGGTTACTGCCTCACAGGGCTTTGGTGTGCTGTCTGAATCCTGTCCAGCTCCTCCTACATCCCCCCCCTAAAACTCTCCCTGTGTCAGCAGCAGTGTCTAGGAGTCGTGTAATCCTGCCAGCTTTCGGGCGCCCCTCTCCGGGCCTCTCTCTGCTTGCTCTGCTTCAGACCGGGCGTGGCGGTGCTCTGTGATGGCAGGGCAGGGCAGGGCTGGCACCCTCCCTGGAACCCTTGCCACGTCAGTTTCATTGTTCCAAGCTTAACCCGACAAGCACCATCTCATAAGGGGGGAAATATCAGGGCGCTCTATCTTTCCGATGAGATGGCGTGACCTTTACGCTTTATTGCATTCCAAGGCCCGTCTCCTCATGATTGAAGTCCTGGTTTGTGATCCCTGTTTGTGTGTGTGTTTGTGTGTGTGTGTGTGTGTGTGTGTGTGTGTGTGTGTGTGTGTGTGTGTGTGTGTGTGTGTGTGTTTGTGTGTGTGAGCATGCGTGGGACATGCATGCAGCCTCATGCTCGTGTCGGGGTCAACGTACTTCAGCCCCTTCCTCTGGAATCCTGTGATCTACTTCCTGGGTCAGAATTGACTTTTACTGTAATTATAACAGGAAATGAAGGAAGCTGCAGTGTTTTATTTCCTTTGCATTTTAAAGATTGAACCAAACTTCATCTCCATTTTTAGAGGCATCTTTTTCACGTGTTTCAAAAGTTATCATGACAACATTTTGGCAGGTTTCTACAAAGTCTGGCTAAATCTTCAGTTGCATTTTATTTTTTCTTGCACACAAATACTGTCAGTTACTGTCCAGTTATCCTTCACATTTGTCCTAGATTTAAAGTCTCAGAAGTGTGCTTGTTATGGTGCCATTTTACTTGACACCGTGGTTTCTTGTATATTCGTTTATTTCAAGGTCCATTGAAATGCCAGCATGCGCCTGTATCCCATCCAGAGTTATGGTCTCTCTGGTGACCCATCGCCATGATTATCCTGCCCTGTGCTCGGTTTGCTGGTGGGATCTCACTAATCCCTAATATTTCTTCTTCATGAGGCTGTGATGAGGGCTAAAGTAGCCGGATGTTTAGAGGAACCGTGGACGCCTCGTGAGAAACGGAGGTGAAATACGTAGCCCGAGAATGTCATTTACTGTCAGCACCGGTGTAAGACTATCACATTCCCGACCACACTGACCGCCGTGTCTGGTCCCAGGTGACCAGGTGACGAGTAGACACAGGCTTATACCGTAGCTTCGGTATAAAAATCGATACCTCTCTCTTTCTCTCCTGATTTCTCTCCGTCTCTCCCTCTATCCCTCTCTTTCATCTCCCTCTCCCTGGGAAATGAGAGGAATTGATTTAAAAAGGCCAGCTTTTGTTCGCCTTTGTTTACTGTTAAACAGCCACTCAGCGTTTGACTGAGGCGGAGACAGATAATTGTATTCAGCGTCCGTGCGCACAGTCTGTTTGCGGTTTTCCTTTGTTTACTGGAGAGTGAGAGAGGGCACCCGCGGCTCCGACGCTATCAGCCCGGCCATTGATTGTGACGCTTGTTGACATGTGTACTTTGTTGTGCGTGGGCATTGCGATCACGCTCACTTGTTAGTCAAGGTACAAGTCAATAATCCAAGGATATTACTTAATGCGGCGCATCGATTTCCTGCTCTCCAAAGTAAAAAGGGGAAGGAAACAGCAGAGAAATGATGGATTAGACACATTAGACTGATTTAAAGAGCGTTCACCCTGTTTCCTTTGATGACTCACTTTAATTATTGTTTCTGGATTCTGTGAGGAATATGAGTTTGTGGGCCCTTGGGTTTTCTGAATTATACATAACAAATAAAAAAATTGTTCTTCATTGATTCTCGCTGAAACCTGTGCGGGGCCGAAACAGCCGAGGGCCAGCTAGGTGGAGGCACTCCTGTGGGAGGCCTCAGAGGCGTGAAGGCCAGTGACGCGTCTCTCAAAAACCCAGGAAGCTGGCATGAAGACAGCCTGGTTACGTGGGGTCAGGTGTTGGCCACAGACAGGTGCAGAAAGAAGGCTGGAAGGTGATGTCTGTGTGTCTGTCAATGTTTGTCACACCAGGGACCACGTGTGCCTTCACCACCGCCTCTCCCTCTCCTTGTTTCCTTGCTGGAACCAAACTCACGGAACACACAGCCAGAGTTTTGTGTCACTTAAAACACAGAACAGGACTCACTTAACTCACAGCACACGGTGTTTTTTTAGTTTTGAGTCAAATTCAAAGTTCTCTGAACTCCCACAACCCCTCAGTTGGGTTTGTCTTACTTGGGCATTCTTTATACACAGTGCACAGCTGTAGGATTTTGGTCCTCTTAACTCACAAAACACTATTTTGGGTGGCAATGCACAGAATTCAGTGCCAGGATCTGCGTTCCAAATCGACAGATTTGGTGTCCAGGAATAGATCATCTGTGCCAGTACCAGTGTAACTACCTCTGTACCCTTATGTAAGAGCAGATGGAACCGACCTGCCATACGTTTGGACTGGGACTGAGGGAGGCAACTGGTCCCAAATCTCTTGGCACAGTTTCCTGTATGTGCACCAGTATCAATGGCTCTCTTCAGCAAAAGTAGAATATATTCTGATTTTAGACTTGAATTCTCAATAGGATCAGCGTATAACTCTATAAGTTGCCAAGAAGTGGGTAAGGATGACTGTATGCATTGTGTAAGGTATTGATATTAAGCAGTGCATATGGAGGGCGGGAGTGACGACGTTAAGGAAGACAGTATTCAGTTTGTAAGTATAACAGGGCGCAATGTGTAATAATGATAATGTGCCGTATGCAAGGATGTCAGTGTGTAGTGTGTAAGAATGGCAGTGTAGAGTGTGTAAGGATAACAATGTGCAGTGTGTAAGGATGGCAGTGTGTAAGGATGGCCATGTGCAGTGTATAAGCATGACAGTGTACAGTGTGCAGCATGCAAAGATGACAGTCCTCTAATCAAAGTGCTATGGGGGAGTTTGAACAGTAGCAGTTCTCTTTAGTTGCACCAGTGCCTGTCCTTGCGAGAGCAGTGTGTCAGATTAAAGACAGAGCGACTGACCTTTAGGGGAAGCGGCGCTTCTTCAGTCACGGCCTTCCTTACATCCCCGCCCACGTTTCAGCTGCACAAGGATCTCTCCACACGGCCCCCTGAGCCCGTCCGTTCTCCAAAAAAAGCACTCCTTCCTTCCTTCATCGTGGGCTGAAACCCGCCAAAGTGACACTCACATCAAGGGTTTTAAAAACCCGGCAGTCGACTCCGAGGCAAGTGCATTGGTAACGCGGCGCTCAAAGCAAAGTGACACCAGCTGTCATTACGCTGTCAGATGAGCGGGCTGTGTGTCGTCGGGCAGATTTACAGAAGCTGCTCTGCCGGGTGAAGGCTTTCTTTACTAAGACTTCAGTAGATTGACTTGTCACTTTGCTTCTTTCCATACAGGCAGTGTGAACATGTGAAAGGCTGGGAAAAGGGAGGATGGCAATGATGTGTAAATATTTCTAGGCCGGCAGTCTGATTTTTCAACACACTGACATGCTGTACCTTTCCACAATTAAGCACGCTTCATTCATGTGTGGTTGCCAGTCTTGTATGATCTAAGTCGCCACTTACTGTAGTAAATGGCTAATTATTTCTGTTTAAAAACTGATTAGAACAGGTGATGAATGAGATCATTTAGTTCTTCTGTAAAGGAACCTGTCTGATTGTTTGCCTCATAAAAGAAGCGCAGTATCACCACGGATTCTATATTCGGGTGTAAGTTTCTCCTTTGATGCCAGGAATAGAATCTAATTCAGCACGTTAATATTTAATACATAACAAAATAGTCTGAAAATGACTGCTCTCCCTCTCCCTGACAATCTGTGTCATAGTAACTCACCTCGTGTTGGCCTGAATTAGCCTACTTTTGCAAATTAATATTTCATCGCCCTCCAAAAATGAAGAGTGATTCTCTCTTAGGGGAACAGGCCCTGCTAGGGCAGAGCTGTTCTTTCGAAGTAAGACCCCGATCTTTCAGGTAGCCTGCTCCAGGTTTGTGTCACGTCCATGGCAAAATGTTTGTGTTTCAAAGGCTTGTTTTACTTTCAGGGTCTCTTTGAAATAACACACAGCACTATTAAAAATGCATGTTGATTCTCCTGCAAAGCATGCCACAGCAAGCAAGGTCTGTTGCTTGATCAGATGTCAGGAGTGTTTGTCTCGTCAGAGGAAAATGTCCTGCTTCTCTGAGCCCCATGCATTTTAGTGCATCCCATTACAGTGCGTTGGGTTAACAAAGCTGGAAGTGAAGCCCTCTTAGTGCAGTTTGACCTCTTTACCTCTGCAGAGCCTGAACTTGGCTAACAGCAGCTGGAGCCAGAGCTGGCTGTCCCAGGACAGCATAAGACTGGAGCTGTAGCGCTTGACATCACATTCACTTCCTTTTGCTAAGATCAAGATGACTGCCTGGAGTTTGTCTGCAGTCCAAGGCTGATGTTGTTCAGTGCATTAAAGCTCCATAGGGCCTCTGTCTACCTCATGCTGTGTTCCCTCCATCTTTATTTCCTCAGTTTTTAGCAACGTTGCTGATGGCTGCTGCATAGCTGTCAAAGCTTGCTGACCCCACCCACATCTCCTTTGCTATCAGGCCAGCAGCAGTAACGCTAGTGAGTGAGCTGGCATTGCTCCCCCTGCCGTAAGATATGATGGAGAACCACCCAGAAACTGAACAAAGCCAGCCAGCCTTCTTTCAGCTCTGAAGTGGAGAAGACTACCACCGAAGTGCTGAAGGAGTAACAGCTCTTCGCTGTACTGTGAAGAAACAGCCATGTTTTCCCAGGGGGACTTTTTAGTGAGCGTTCCTCCATATGGAGCTAGCTCCCCACCAGCACAGATTCTACATCAATGAAAAATCAGGCATCCTGGTTGGAATAGAACAGGGTTGTTTCTTCCTGCTGGAAACATTGACATTTAAATGCAACTGACACCTATCATCATAGGTTAATTTCTCCATAATGGCAGGAATGATAATAAATAAAAGTAAAGCTTCTGGGAAAATAAATCACCATGGATACTGTGCCAGGATTCATTGTGCAGTGGTAGGATGAAGAACAGAGGAATGGGAAATGATGTCAGCTGCAGCTCCACATAAATGCTCCCCTAACTATAGGCAGAACATGGCATATGTCTCCACTTAAAAGCCTCCTAACAGCAGAGGGAGCGTTGCAGGAGGGCAGCACTCCAACAGAGACTGACACATCAAGCCCTGCGTCTCAGGGACGCCGGGAAACAGGAGCTCTCGCTGGGTGCCGTGTGAGGCAGGGCCAGGGTCTGTACGTAACGCTCACCGGGGGGGGAGTTTGTGTGCATTTCCCCAGTTGATTTATGCATGTTTTTTTTTTTCCTCTGGATTTTAACTGGAGCATGCAGGCTTAAGGACGCGGGCCAAAACAGCATTTCCTGCTCAGGATTTGAACCGGAGACCCTCTGGGGACAGGTGCTCTCGACTCGAAACCGCTACGCCGCGCGGCCGTGCCACCGCGTCATCGTCGTTGCGTAAGCGTTCCGCCTGGAGGCGAGTCAGAGCGGCCCCCTGTCATGCCCTGCTCCCGGCCCGGGCCCCGTCTTCAGGCGGCCAGCTCCGCGGTGCGGGGCCCGGGGAAGCAGCAGGGCCGCCGCTCTCCTCCCATGTAATCTCTTACTTAGAGCGCCAGTGTTTCAGGATGTGCTCTAATTGGATGTGGGGAACAGCCCCTCGGTGGCTGTTCTCTGCAGTGGCGCCATCTGCTCTCTGTCTGCCGCTCTCGCGCTAATGAAATGCTAATTCTGCCCAGCGCGCCCAAACCGCCACCCCCTTCCCATCTTCCCCTGCGTCAGTGTCTCTCTCCCGGTCCTCAGGTGTTTACATGTCCCGATCTGCGGTTGTGGGGGGGATTAAAAGCGCTCAGCGATTAACTCACTTCTGTCTGCGGTGTTGCCAGATCCCGCTCTCGCGGCTGACCTTTGTGTACGCCGACGCACGTGTCCGCCCGCGTGTGTGTTCACTGCAGCGTGTATGTGTGTGTGTCGGTTCATTTATTTGTGTCTGTTCTCAGATTTCATTCCCGACCAGTGTCTTTTCCAACAGGAATGGTAATGATTTGGTGCATTAGATATAGTTCATGCTGTTATCACTTTGGTCTCTGGTTTAGTCAACAGCAGTGTGACATAACTTTAATGAGCTTGTGACCAGGAAACTGTTGGTTTGATTCCCAGGTGGGACACTGTGGCTGTACCCTTGATTAAAGTACTCAATCCCCAGCTGTTTAGAAGAATTATATGTTAAAAAATTTTTAAATCAGTTGCCCGGGACAAAAGAACTGTTTTGACACACAAAAGCATACATGACTATTACATAACAATTGCATTTCCTTTTGGAATTAGATATTCTGTTAATATGTATAGGTGAAATCAGCTGGATTCATTCTTTTCTTGGTAAACCATGGAGTGTTTGCAGACCTGTATAGAGCCATGCTCGAGGGTTCTTCCTTATTGCTCTTTATATTCTTTTTAAATTCTTACATGACCTTTGGAATGTATTGATCCAGCGATACAATGCGGGACTGTGGGCACCAGACACTGGCTCCTGTGTGGGCCGTTATATAGAAGTCACCTGACTCTAGCTGTGATTTAGAGGAGGTGTGAGATTCTCTATCAACTCTATTTATTTGTGTTAAATAGCCTCAACATTTAACCCCTTTCATGTAGCTTTAATTATTGGGAAATATGAAATGCATCTACAAAGCAGGTAATGTCAAGTGTCAGCAACGTGACCCAACATCTGAAGCGGGATGTGGTCTGAGCCTTTTGAGAGCTGACTGCAGACTCTGATCTGACTGAGTTAGACTTAGACGCCACCCTGCATGTTAAACGGGGCAGTCGGTGATGTGCCAGCGCTTTAAGTATCGCCTGTGTGAGTCGGGGAGGTGTCCGGCGGGGTAAAGCACAGATCGGGGGAGGGTCCTCTCGAAGGCCGAGAGCAGAGGCACGCCGCGGTCTCATTGATATTCCTCTGGCGGGATTGCACTTCCTCGCCAGGCCTATTGAATCCTTGGCATTTGTACTCCAGCGCTGATGTGATAACAGAATAAAAGGGCTCTGAGGCTGATTGAAGTCAAGTAGCCGTGGTGTGGAGGAGGGGGGGGAGGCCGCCGGTTCTGCGGGGTACTGCCGACAGCAGCCGCGTTAGCCTCCCCGGCCCTCCAGGGGGCGCCACATCTTCCACACCCGCATCACCGCCTACTCCCGGCCATTATCACCCGACCCCCACCTGGACTCGCCTGCTCGTAACCCGCCCCCACACCTCCCTCCCCGGACACCCAGCCTCTCAGCTTCATCCCACCCTAACTGTCAGCCTGGCATTAGGGTAATCCATATTAGACAGAGCATGAAATTAGCAAGGGGTTCTAATGTAAAGCTTTTATAGCAGGTGTTAAGAATGAGAATTTCCTGCCTCCCTTATACTGCGGGCAGAAAAAGGAGGCTGACGGCTACGGATCTAGGATAACAGGATCACAATTCAACCAGCAAGGCTTGCTTCTATAGATATTATATCCTCTGCAGATATATTATCTTCTGCACTTGCTGCTTATTGCACTTCTGCTTAGATGCTAACTGCATTTTGTTGCCTTGTACTTGTTACATGTGTAATGACAATAAAGTTGAATCTAATCTAATCTAATCTAATCTTCTATGACCCTTTCCTTCTGGTACACAGTGAGGTCTTATCCAAAAAATAAAAAATAATTAAATGTTAAATTTAATTGGGAATAGATGGCATGCCAGTGCTTCACTAAACACTTGTCTGAATGGACCTGTAAGAGCAGTTGTTCTGAATGTGTACCCTTAAAACAGGCAGTGGTGTTTCATTCTTATTTCCCTTTGTTTCATCCTGTGATTTAAAAAGAAAAAAATCAGTTGTTGTGTCTTACCCTCCATGACTTTAATGAAGCCAGAAAAGACTTATTGCTATAACGAACTCATTGATCCCATGGGACAGCCTTACTCAAATGTAAGCACTGTTTCAGTCCCTAATGGCGGAACAAGAGCTAGTCAGCCAGCTAATAACTCTTGATCTATCCTTGTTTATACTGTCTGCTGCTAACTTTATATTCCGGCATAACATCACAGCACTGTTATCCTCGGCATTGTATTTTTATTTCCAGCATGCAATGCTTTGGCAGTTACAAAATAACAGGCAGATACTGCGTGTTATCCCCCGCACACTGGCCCAATACAGGTAAAGCTCTCTGCTTGAGGGCACAGCAGCTGTGTCCCTTCTGAGATTTGAACCTGTGACCTCCCCCTTCCTTCCTCGCCTGCCCCTCCCCGTGGGCCTGACCTAATGATTACCTGATGTTTTCTGACACAGAAAGTCAATCCCCGGCAGACTGCACTGCAGTCAGGAGTGCAGCCTGAAACATCAATATTTCATTCCCTCCTCCTCTGATCCAAACAGTGCACAGTGCACGGAGGACATCCTCAGACACATCACTTTGGGCGCACTGCCGGACTCGCTTTTGAACAGGCTGAAATTGTACATAAAATACACCTACACAACACTTTGCCCTGCCAATGCTGGAGTCATGTTTTAACAAACTGAAGCTCTACATAAAATATTTCTACCCAGCACTTTGCCCTGTAATTCAGGACACACACTTTAACGGGCTGAAGCTGTACATAAAATATCTCTACACGCAGCACTTTGGGCGTACTGCTGCCCTCGTGCTTTTACGGACCAAAGCTTTACATAAAATAGCCCTCCGCAGCACTTGTACTGTCGAACTCGCGCGTTACCTGATTTTTCTGGTTTGCAGCCAGCATCAAGTGTTGGTTCTCCTGCTGTTAGATAGGATGTGTACGGCTACACTGTGTTTTTAACGCTTTAATTTAGTTTGATCACGTCCACAAAAAGAAGGGAGAGATCTTTATCGCAGATCAAACAGCAATGTGCGGGGTAAAGCCTCAGAAGGAGACAGCACAGCAGTTAGAAGTTTGTGGCTGAGCGATATTTCTCTGAAGCGTTGGGGAAAAATTTGGCAGTCATTGAAGGGGCAGCCTGTCTCTTCTAGTATGGCCTTGTCATCTGTGTGCTGGAAACTAAACAATTTTCATGAAATTGTAGTTTTTTTTACTCGTTTCACGCAGTTACATTATTTGATAAACCCCTCTTCATAATTAGTTTTTTGTGGCTGTAATTAAAATGATTACCTTGTGTAAAATGAAAAACAAAGCAGATTATGTGTAGAGAGATAGTGTACTGTCTGCCTGGTGGGGCCGTAATCACTGTTTCAGGTTGGTCGCTCTCTCAGTCCCAGAAGATCACAGCAATTTATCAGCAACTCAAAGAGTCAGACCCCGGAGAGAAACACTGCTGAGAGATACATACTAAACACACATAGGCTCTCATGCACTGTATCTCACATACACACACAGAAATACACATTCTCACTGACTCTCACACACACACATGCACACACACACACACACACACACACACACACACACACACACACACACACACACACAGTCACTTACCTGCACAGACACTTGAATTTTCACTTACACAAACAGATGCTGTATCTCGCATATGCACACAGACAATGAAGTGTGCTCCCAGACACACACACACACACACACACACACACACACGCACTGTAACTTACCTGCACAGAGACACTTGAATTTTCACTTACACAAACAGATGCTGTATCTCGCATATGCACACAGACAATGAAGTGTGCTCCCAGACACACACACACACACACACACACACACACACTGTAACTTACCTGCACAGAGACACTTGAATTTTCACTTACACAAACAGATGCTGTATCTCGCATATGCACACAGACAATGACGCGTGCTCCCAGACACACACACACAACACACACACGCACTAGCTGTTTGTCACATAAATGCTCACACTTTTTTCTCACATACGCAGACTGACCCAGAGGTGCACACACACTCCCAGTCACTCGCAGCTGTAGGGAAAGCTGCTTCTCTGTCTCCACGCGTCTCCCAGGTAGAAGAGTTAATAAAGTAATAAAGCACAGTTGTTCCGTGTCACAGTTTGATACCCTTCAGACAGCGGTCTCTTCAGCTGCTCTGATTAAGGCCGTGAGGTTAGACCAATAGGCAATCATCACCCGCGACATAACTCAGAGAGGGAGTTTGTCACCGGCACACCAGGCCGCCCCGCTCCGCTTGCTCGCTCTGTCTTTCTCTCTCTCCCTCTCCTCCCGTGTCCTTTCATCCCTCTCCTATTGCTCCAGGTGATTGATGCAGGAGACAAATGGTGCGTTACCCCAACCCCCCCCATCACCCACCTCCTCCCCCTCCCCTTTAGTGTCTGACATCAGCTGATGACTCCTCCTCTCCACTCAGAGGACTTCAGCTACTCACACTCTGGCCTCACCACCCACACTCTTACTGTACTGTAAACTCACTCTCACATTGGGACTGCCTCTCTGTCTCTCTTAAGGTTCGGACCCAGTATATGCAATTTGCCAATTCTCACATAGGCGTGTCCCTGCCGCTCTGTTTCGACCCAACAGCGTATACACTACACACCAATCTTCACCTCCAGCCTCCTCTGCCACTGGCTCTACGGCGAGCCCAGACAGACAGTGCAGGCTGATGAGAATCAATAATCTCCCCTGATAACACATTCAGTGCAATTCACCACCATCCTTTGCGGTGATCAGTTGCACTGAAAACAAAATTGTCCTTCCTCGCCGTTTGTTACAGTGCATGGATTTCCCTTGGTGGAGATGTTTATTTTCGTTTGATAATTTCATACCATTAGGACTGGATATCTTTTAAAACTCATTAATGTGGAACACTGAAATTCTTGTTTTGTGCATCATCGTTTTGAATCTCTTCCACTCTGTGGTTTCACATATGTTTTGTTAATCGGATATAAATAGGTGTTTTGAATGACACCCTTGCCTGTGTTTGTGTGTATCACAGTGTGTTTAATATGTAAAGGGCTCTTCTTAAGAACAGAATGAGTATTTCTTGGCTCCCAACACACCCTTCTCCCTCTGTCTACCCTGTGTCAGAAAGCACAAAGAGACCTGATAACCTGGGCCTGTGGTGGAAGTGGAGGCCATTGTTTTTTTTTTTTTGTTCCTTCCCCTCTGTGGTTTGCGCCTTTTTTTTTTAAATTTTTTTTTTTGAACGAGTTAATGGTGTCACCCTGGTGCCTTTGTCAGCGACGGAGAGAGGATGGTGTAAATGGGGCTGCTTTGCGGAGCAGCAGCGAAAGAGGGCCGCAACTCCTTCTTTATTGTGCCCATTAATTAAGTCCCCATCATCAGCACCCCCCCTCTTCCCCCCCAGGGAACGCTGAGAAAAATAATTAAAATGATCCATGAGGTTGGCAGTTTAGCGGTTCCAAAGGTGAGGCGCCGAATCGGTTTAGCGCATAATTAGACACTTTCTGGCCCGGGCCCGCGTGCGGTTTACCGAGGAAGAGAGTGAGCTGGAGTGGCTGTAGGTGTCTGGATAAAGGAAGTTAGCAGGAAGGACTGCACCAAACCTACACTTCCTGTTACTGCATACACAGAAAGCCCGCTGCATTTATTTATGAATACACTGTACATATGGGATTACAGCATAAGTGCATATAATAGGCAAATGGGTTATAAGATTGCATTGGGTATATATGCTATGTCTTCCCTCTCTCCAGTACCTCTAACTATGTTGCAGGTTATGTTAATTTGTTCCCACATGGACACATTGGAGGCTTTGTGGAGGGTATGTTTTTCTTTTAGAAAATCAGACTTAAATGATAATGAAAATGACCGAGATATACATACAGTACATACATACATATTTATACAGACAGGCATTGTCACACTCCTACCTCCTACTTACTTCACATCAATATCAGGGCATTGGTTGCACTTTAAATAGCTTATAGCACAGGGTGTCATAAAACCATTCGAGCTTAACTAAGACACATACTGTCTGGCCTGCCTGTCACATAAACTGTTAATCAACTGGATTTAGAGCTTTGTGCGGCCACTCTTATAATGAGACGATCAAAGGTGGCTGGTTGGAGGTGGCACAGAGTGGGATTTGAATTGCAGAGGCGCAGATGGGCGTGGCTGTGATGCGCTATGTGCTTTGTATTTCCCTGAAGGGGAGTCTTTCCATCAACGACGTGAAGCCTCGAGGCGGAACGACTCCTGCTTGTTTATGACTGTTAAGGAACGCAACAATTCGTTTTCCCTGCAGTTCCGCCACATTTAAAGGCTTTCGCCCGTGTTTAATTATGTTCTGTATTGGCTCTAAAGATGACAGTGCACTTGCGTTCTGAGGACAGGGAGTAGAACTGGGGGGAGTGCGACTGCGGCGAATCGACAGAGACTTTGTGCCTCAGCCCAGCTATTTACTCAGAAAATTGGGTGGACGTCTCCCTCGTGTTTGTTCAAATAGTGCATCCATAAATATTCAAATTGAAGTTTGACTGGGGATGTTTGATCTCTTTTTTTCGGCTCAGGCTTGTTGTGCTGGAGAGTTGGGAGACTTGCAGAGTGACACATTCATAAAATGGGGGATAATCACGCCAAGAAAGTTTTGTCACGGGGCGAAATAATTCATGACATTCCAGCCTTTATTATTATTTTTTTAATGTATCTCGTCTTTTTTTGGACAACTCGAGTTTCATAAGACTTACTGTGTGGTTGTGGTGAAATGATACGTACAAATGCACATGAGGGAGGCTTGTTACATTGGGAGTTGAGTTGCATTCTGTGCTTACTGTGATGGAATACTGAGATTGCATTAGTACTGTAGCATATGCCCTGTTCAGGATAGAGTGTCCTGTACGCTGGCTTAATTATCAGCCCCAGATCAACCTTTTGAGAGCAGCAGACAGAATCATCTTGCTCTCTCCTGTCCTTTGAGTCAGTCTTTTATGTCTGTGCAATAAAACAGACCAGATCTGTAATAAGCCGACAGAAGAATGGGGGGAAAAAGTAAAGGTCACTCTTAAATGAAAGATATTTTTTCTCTTGGGTCTGCTAACGCAATGTAACGACTTATAACTATAAAAATGTTCAGCGTTTTTTTACTAAACGAAAAAGGAATGGTGCATTTATCATTCAGACTTTTTTTGGAATAGGTGTCTTTTTCTTCAGATTGTTCTATAAATTGGAAAAAGGCTAATAAGTTGTCAGAGCCAGATTTTTCCTGTTCCTGGTGTGCATTTGTCAGTGTGCGGTAATACGTGGATAACCATTGTCATGACTGTGTGTTTGTGTGTTTGTGTGTGTGTGTGTGTGTGTGTGTCTGTATGTGTGGTGTGTGTGTGTGTACTAAGGCACTATTGGTCATTTCTCTCCCTCTGTCTCCCTCCCTGTTTAGGCAGAACCAGAGGGTTTTTCACACTTTCACCTGTATGTCTGTGCGGCTTTCCTGGTGCGCTGGCGGAAGGAGATTTTGGAAGAGAAGGACTTCCAGGTGAGACTGTGGTGTTTTCTGTCCCCCCCCCGTGCTGAGAGTCTCTCCTGCCTGTCCCTGCACTCCGCCAGTGTCCTCGCTTCCTCTCCACCGTCGTTATTAACTCTTGAGGTCGGGAGGTCGTCGCGGCTGCATTAGTGTGATGACAGCGGCAGCTGCTGTAAGGTGACTTTGCCGCCGAGCTCCAGAGGCCCCCCCTCGGCCCCCCCGCCGCCGGGCCTGCCCCTCCCCGCTCTGCCTACCTGCTCTCCAGGAGGGCGAGCCCCACACGGCCTCTCCTCTGTCCTCTCCTGCCTCGGCCCCCTTGTGCGCATGCTGTCGTGGTTCAGGAACCGGGCTTGTAAGTACAAGGCTACGGGTTCGATTCTTAGGTAGGGCGCTGTCGTTCGCCCCTTGAGCAGAGCACTTAACCTGAATTACTTCAGTAAGTAATGTCCAGCTGTATAAAAGGCTGACGTCTGAAATCTTATGCTATGGAACTGGGCCTGCATAAGGGCACCTGCTAGGCAGATGTATAATGTGTTTTATGTGTGTGGGTGTTGTGTGGGTTGCTGTGCTGCTGTGTGTCATCTGTATTCTCTGTCTCAATAACATCCCACCTCCCACCCATCATCCATTTGTGCATTTGTTTTGAAGGGGATTTTGGTCTCTCATCTTTGAACTCAGGCATATGTGAACAACTGAACAGCTTGCATTCGCACATAAGAAGAGGAGGGGCAGTTTGCAGTTTCCATGCAAACAATTGTCGGCACTTGTCACAGTAAATGAAACTCAAACATGAGCGCTGCATTGTGATCGGTTGTTTTAACTGTCAACAGCAATGAATTAGTTACAAAAACATACTTTTTATGCTTCAGCTTGTGGTGCATATTATTGGGCTGCAAGATACATTTTCTCAAGCATTAAATAAACTACAAGTAGACCGTCACTCATTGTAGAAGTTGAGTCTCTGTTGCTGAGCCCCTTCCTTCCTTTCCCTCCTGGACTTTAGGTAGGCTTAATGAAGATTCCCATTTCACCATGACATAAATGGTGTGATAGGAGTCTTCATCGGGGCCACTTGTGTTTTGTGCACACATATCATTTGATGGTAAAACTCTAATTCTTTCTTGCAAGGGTGAGAATTATGGTATTGTTAGCATCACCAGCATCCATTCTCAGCATACATTGTCAGTATGCCCTGTTCACAAACCCAATTGGTGATCTCCTCTTCAAGCAAGCTGCGTTTATGAATGACCTCCCCTTTAACCAGGCTTCCTTTATCAATGACCTTCTTTTCAACAAAGCTACCTTTATCAATGACCTCCCCTGTAATAATGCTTCCTTTATCAATAACCACCCCTTTGTCCATTTTGTGTCAGGGACATACCCTTCAACTAAGCCACTTTTATGAATGGCCCGCCTTTGAACAAAGCCACGTTTATCAATGACCACTGCTTTGATTAAGCCATTGATATTGGTGGCATACCCTTCAGCTAATCCACCTTTACCGGTGACCTCCCCTTCACCCAAAACCCCTTAGTCACTGGTCTCCCCTTTTTGTTGAACTTGGAACAAAGTCCTTCTCCGTCTGTAAAATCCATGTGTTTGGAACCGTGAGCTAAGACCTCGATTTGTATCCCAGCCTTCCCTTGCCTCTCCCTCCCTTTCCCCCCTCCTGTGTCTCGCATGCAGTGGGCAGTGCCGGTGCTGTGTACGGCGTTAAATATGCAGAGAGCCAGCAGAGCGCAGCAGCTGTGGTCATGTGCAGAATCGCCCTGCTCGTTTGATTTATGGTGTTTGCGGTGCCCACTGATTCTGCACTATCCCCTGCACCGCTGCAGTGGCGTTCGCGTTCAGGGCGACACGCCATAGGCTCCTGGCTCAAGCGTGACCACATTTTCAACTCCGCTTTTGTCTTAGCGGCATAGAACCCAGTCAGCGGTGAGGAATTTATGGTGATGCCTTTGAGGAACGTGTTATTATCATTATCAAAGAAAATCGTGTGGAAAGGAGTGCATTATTAGAAAGTCTGGAGGGTGAATTGTCTGACGAGTCTTTTTTTTGTTTTGTTTTTTTCCGTAGTAATCTGTATGATTCATCTGTCAATGGAGGCAGAACAGGCGTCACGAGGAGACATAAAAATAGGAAGCGCTTGAAAGGTGGGCATTGGATTTGATCTGACCTGTGGTGAGCCCATGGTGTTAGTATTAGAGATTGATTTTGTTGGGAAAGGCGGCGGTATCTGTGCAGCCGTAGATTGTGTGAGGAAATCAGCAGCTCCCTTCTCTGACTGCAGGGTGAATCTCTGAAGTAGCAGCTGTGGGACCTGCAGCTGTGCACGTTCTCTCCCCATCACTTTCACCCTACTCTCACACCACTGCTTTGGAGTTACCCCACTCTCACCCCATTTTTTTTACCTTCCTCTTACCCCACTCTCACCCCACTGTCCCACTCTCACTCCATTGCCCCTTTTTTACCTGCCTCTTACCTCACGCCCACCCCACTCTCACCCCTCTCTCACCCCTACTGCCCCCTCTCCCTCTACTGTTCCATTCTCACCTCACTACCCCTCTCTCACCACCCTCTCACTGTGCTCTCTCTTCTCTCATCTCTCTCCCACCCCAATCTTGCTGTACCTTCCCTTCCCTCTCTGGCCCTGCTCCCTACCCTTCCATCTTGAGCAGTTCAGACTAGTCCTGTCTGCACTGGTTTCATTCTCCTGGTGGTCCACGAGAATGGTCTCCCACGGCAACAGCCGCTGATGTTATAGAACCCACAGAATTACAGCCCTTGGCGGAGCATCGACGGCTGCCGGGGTTCGATAGCATGCTTCGATATCTGGGAGAAGCTCGCCGCTACCCCGGTGGGAGGGCACTGATGATCGGGAGATGTCCACGCTGTTGCCGGCCTGATGGACTGGTGGGGGAGTGAGGGAGTGCAGGTGGTGTCTGAATTCAGGAGAACAGATCAGGAGTCAGGCTAACCGATCGCTATCACAGCTTGAGCCTGTCCGGGCTAAACTGCGGGTTTCCAGTTGATTCAGAACGCATCAAGCGTGTCTTAACCTTATCTTCTGCTGACACCTGCTTTATCTCACTTCTAAAACCGCGGCGTTTAAAGCCCCTGCTTTTCTACATGCGTTCCCCCGACAGACAATTTCAACGTCGGGAACCCGCGCCCCCGCCCCAAGATTCCGGCAGCGGCGTTGATCCGCGGGTAACTTAGTTACAGGATGTTAATCTGAGTGCTTTTGATAAGTAGCTGCTGTATCTGATCAGCGGCCTGAACGCCGGCGCTCGTTTGCATGTGGCTCCAAGCCAATGGCGCAGCGTGAGCAGGGGAGAGAGCCGCCTTGATTCATTCACCGGCTGCAGCGCCCGCATTCGCAGGGCATTCATGCAGGCCTTTGATGCGATTTCTGCACCTGCGCCGCCGAGAACCAGAGGATGCGTGTTTGCAGCGGCAAACGCCACTTAGCGCAGCGGTGTTTAACTGAAGTGTGTTTATTATATTGTGGAACTCACTAACACATGACTCTGCCAGTATTCCTCTCTATCACAGGAGTGTGGTCCCCATTCCTCACACTTTGATTTTTTTTTTTTGTTTTGGCTCGGAGGCTGGGGACCGGGGGCTGGAGGCGGGGGTCTTGATTAGTCTCGATTAAACAGCATGGGGAAGGCTGAATCTGGAGAGGAAACTGCTGGTGCTTAAATGCTGGCAGACAGGCCGTATCCAGCATGCTCAGAGAATACGTGTGTTCAGCGCAGATCGCAAATGAGCAGAAGCCTGCAGCGGTGGGCGTCTCTGAGCGGGTCTTTTGTGTTGTTTCTGTTTGACAAACCTTCAGATTTGGTCTTTGATCTGCAGGACAGTGCAGGGTGGCCATGACCCTGAGGTCCATTTATACATACCCATTTATACAGCTGGGTATTTACTGCGGCAATAGTGGGATAAATACCCTGCCCGAGGGTACAGCAGCAATGCCCCAGAGGGGAATCGAACCGCCAACCTTTTGGTTATGAGTCCTGCTCCTTAACCACTACCACCCAAAGTTCCAAACACGTCCAACGGGGGGCGCTGTCTGCATGCCCGCCAGCGAGGGGAACAATGGGTGACAATGTTTGCACTTTCACTCTGCTGCCCGTTTGTTTTTTTTTTCCACACGGGCTGAGCAGTCTTCTCACGCCCAACCCGGGGGAGAGGCTCTCAGATGGCTCTGCACCACCACGGGTCACATGGGTCCAGCGAGCTCCCCCGCTGCGGCTCCCACCAGGTCCCGCACAGCCAAATGTCAAACTCAGTTGGCATTTAGTGAGGGCAATATGCAGCAAATGAGCTCTCATTAGAGTGTTTGTTTATCGCATCATAACAAGTCCTGTGTTGAACTAATGAAACTAATACGTCGGCTAGAAATAGCGCTTTGTCTGCCGTGATCCTTTAAGTGTATTTCCTGTATCATTGCTGGAGAAGGACAGAAGTATGTAGGCATGCAATGTTGTTTATTTCTCACGTTTCACTGCGAGAAATCGCATTCTGGTGGGCACAGATCCCTATGCAATATCGAGTTCTCCTTAATTGTTGAACTCCCTTAAGTTAGGAATGAGACATGATGGTGGAAAGGAAGGTTTTTGAGTGAGGTGTGTGTTTTCCCCCCATGTTTGTGTTGGGGATTGTATGGCTGTGTGTGAAGTCTGTCACATTTCTCCCAGCGAGCTCCCAGGGTCCACACAGGTCCTTATCTCATCACATGTAGGAATGAGCTCCTGATGTAGCGGGAATGAAAGCGTGGCTCGATGATCACAGATTGCCTGCCGTCCCCCAGGTGCTGTCCCCCAACAGTTTCGGATAAACCCGACCTGCCTGGGAGCCTCACCTGCGTCACCACTCCGGGAGGGTCCCGCCGGGGCCTCTCGCGCCGCTTCCGAGGGGCCCCCGGAGACCCGGGAGCGAGAGATAGGCATGGAAACAGGGGAGCTGCCAGCCAATCAGCCGGCCAGAGCGTTTTGGTAGAGGGTGGATGGTTCATCGCTAATGTGGGGACGGTTCATTGCTCATTATCGACCATAAGGGGTCGCATGTGCATGGCAATCAGTGGACAGATTGATTGAGGGGCAGCGTGCCAACACTGCTGACTGCTGGACCATCAGATTTGTATCCCTAGCCAGGCGTGCTGAGAATTGGGACTCCCCTAGAATCGACTCCCAGGGAAGAGAATGCAGAAAGAGACATGAATGTAAATGTATTGTTTTTCCATTATTTCTCAAAATGATATAATTATGGCAGGACATCAGGAATAACTACATTACATTATATTATTGTCATTTAGCAGATGCTCTTATCCAGAGCGACATACGTAGGTTACATGTTTTACATGTTATCCATTTATACAGCCAGACATTTACTGAGGCAATTCTGGGTTAAGTACCTTGCCCAAAGGTACAGCGGCAGCGCCCCAGCGGGAAATCGAACCAGCAACCTTTTGGTTGCAAGCCCTTCGCCTTACCACTATGCTACACTGCCACTAACTAGGGACTTTACACTGCACACTGCCATGGTGTGTGAGAACTTAAATATTGTGTCAGCAATCAGCTTTGCAGGGTCTCCATTCCTTTTCAGTTAGGTGAAGTGTTGTGCTGTAAGCTATATATGTGTCAGGATTCATTGTCATTTGGTTGGGGCATTAATCTGAGGCAGATTCAGGGGTCCATATATGCTTTTTCATTTTCGCTTCAGTGTCCCAGGAAGACAACCTTGATTTCCAGGCAAGGGTCAGAAGGACCTCACCGGAGATCTGAACCCGAAACCCTCTGGACAGGCACCTGCCTTTTTAACCACCGCAGGGTGTCACTGGAACAAGCAGCCCTGCCGTGGAGTGTCCCTTACCTGTCACCTCTATCTGTCACGGCCCCGCCCCGTAGGAGAGTGCACCTGACCTGCCATCTGCCACCCCGCCCCTGCCCGACCGCCCCCCTCAGAGAAAACACTCGCCCGTCAAAATCAATTACCGTCCCCCTTTCGACCCCCGTCCCGACCACGCAGTCTGGTCCCCGTCCGGAGCCCGTCCGCAGCAAGGACGGAGAGCGGTGACTTTGCCCTGGCCTTGCACTCCTGCGCGACGTCCTGTCAGGCCTCCTGCACTTGCTCCGAGGAGAGAGCCCCAGCCTCGCCTTGCAAACGCAGAGCCTCCTGGCTTTGACATTTCCACCAGAGACAGCGGAGCACCTCCAGGCCCGCTGACAGCTTCTCGCGAGTCTAAGCCGAATACATTTAAAACATGTTTAGAACTGGATGGAAATGGGCTATGGGAGGGGGAAAAAAAAGAAGAGAAAATCAATCTGCTCCTTAGCACTTTTAATGGTTTGATTTAGAGCGAGCCGTGCTCCAGAATGCAAGCCCTTTGAACCGTGACTTGAAAGGCAGACACACGGTTTTTTATCGGCCCTGCAGTGCCCCCAATCCCCCCCCCCACCCTCATCCCCCCCCCCGCGCACGCGCTCAATGCACCCTCACAGATCTCACGCACCAAGCAGAAAACGTGGAGCGAAGCGCTCATTAGCAACCACGTTCACTGTTTGGACTCTATCAGATGTTCATCATCACGCATTGCACAAAAAATCCCCTATCTGTAGATTAAACATGAATGTGTTAAATACGCTGAAGAAATAGTATTTATTTTATATGATGGATTATTAATCCTAGAATGTTTCATAAAAGTGTAATTAGCAAATTCATGGCTTTGGAGTTTAAGCTTTTGGTAATATAATGCAATACAATATAATAAGTTGTATATCTGAAATGTAACTTTTATACATGTATTTTGTTATTTACATTTGCAGCATGCAAGATTTTGTCTACAAAATTATTCTTTTTCAAGGACGTTTGTAATGACCATTATACAGCTCGTAAAATCAGCAGTTATCCCCCCAATAATATAAAGTTCTTTTTTTGGAGGGGGATTAACAAACCACCAAGCTGAAGTTCTTGGTGAGAACGTCTCTCAGTTTTTCAATCACCGGGTAATATTTCAAAACCATACTCACATAATAGAAAAATTCATCTCATTCATCTTTTCCTATTGCCTCATTGCTAGGTGCCGTATCTCAGGTTGTGAAAGCAGCCAGGCGTTAGATTATTTGAGTTCTGCCCAAGTCTGCCACCTTCCCCACTTGTTCAGCTAAATTGTCATAGAGCGAGAATTCAGGCTGAGTGACACTGAAGACAGGGGCAGTGCCGTATTCAGGGTCTGAAAATGAAGCAGGCCCACAGGGCTCACTTGGTGGTCTCCCATGCCTGTCTTTCACACCATTGCCCCGTGAGAATGCGTGGAGCATTCCACACCACACAAGTTGCACAAGTTAACTTGTAGTAGGGCTTGAATAGTGTTATGCTCACACTCGCTGGTCTGGGAGTGTTGTTTGCCTGGTCTGACACTGTTTCTCATTCAGCTTGAATGGATACACTTCTGTTCTTTTGTGCTGGAAGTCGCTTTGCATAAGAGCAACCGCTAAATAAGTGTAATGTGATGTTAACGGTCAAAGCCCTTCCGCAGCTGTTATTTGTGTATGTTGTCCCTACTGGTACAAAATGCATGGAGAGACCTTTTAGTTCTTACTGGAGGCAATTCGTTCCATGTCACCTCATGCACACCTGTAAGGCCTCATGGGAAGGACTGTCTCTATGTCCCGAAGATTAGGCTGAAGGCACTGGTGTCACAATATGGCATCGCATACAGTAATGCTCAGTGAAAAGAATATGCCTCAAGTCATTCTGTAATTTCATACACCATGCTGGATGGTGAGCCTTCCCCATCCTCCTCACTAAACTCTATCCTGTTTTATCATCCAGTTAGCCCTGCCTTCATCCTTCATTTAGGTGATATGCAGTTTCTCGCTCTCACTCCCCTGGGTAGTCTTAATTCCCTCTACTCTCTTCAGAGCATAAACATCCTTACATCAAAGCCATATACTGTATGTTTGCATTTGTGTATTTGTGTGTATATATGTGTGTCTGCATTTATGCAATCCAATGCAATGATTCATTTAATATGTATCACAGGAAAATCAAGCCGAAAAACATGAATGCATACTGCTGATTGCGTTAGCATACACATGACAGTTATCCTCAAGATCAACTTTCCTCCTTCATGTAATGTCAGCCACATTCCATGATACCATTTTTCACCTCTCTTCTGGGTGTTAGGCCTAGGACATGTCTGAGTTCTGGGTGAGATCTGAATGCAATACTAAGGATGTAGCAGTGTAGTGATTAGGATACTGAGCTTCTTAATTAAAGGTTTCAAATCTGCAGGTGAGCTTTTGTGACTAAGAGCAAAGCATTTCTCCTGATCAGCATCAGTGAATTTTAAGCTCTATAAATGGATAATGTTTGAAATGTAAGCCATGCTGGATATGTGTGTCTGCTAAGAAAAAATCAGATAAATAAATTGTGAAAATAATTGTAATGAACACAAACCTTAAAGTGTAACAGTTACAGCTGGTGTCCCCCAACTCCATTTCATCCATTTCAATTACTGTACAGGTTTAGAGTGTGTAAAATCTAATAGCCTGAGAGAGGAAAAAATGACATCAGTTTCTAAATACTCAGTTCATTGACAGAGAAAAAAGTGGAAATCAGTTCATGCTTGTTAAAGTCATTATTCTGCCAAATTAAAAACTGGCAACTATCCGTTTCCAGTGTTCCCTTGCATTCTACCTCAGCTGATGAGAGCGGCTGAAATTACATGGATCCCCCTTCGCTCTGAATGACTCAGCTGTCGCTTGGCAGTTGCCCGTCTCCGGATTGGTCGCTCCGAGCACCGGGAGATGTGAGGGTGTCGCCGTGCCAGTGAATGACCTTCATTCACAATGAAGCGCGCCGAGCTCTAAACACGCGAACGTGAGCGCGGAGCGGAAAGTTGACATTTCAGCAGTTCAGAATTTCATAATACTAACTTGCATCGGTATGTGCAGTGAATTCAGTAGGAAAACATCTTTTACATCACCAGGAAATAAAAAATTGTTGACATCTGTTTATTTCTGTGTGAACGTTGTTTTAGCAGTTCTGAATGCACGCTGTGATGTGCCAGTGCAGTTTACAGTAATGCAGTGAATGTTATTTTTCATATGGAGGGTGTAAAGATATTGACAGATGTTAACGCTGGAGCGGTCACAGTGGGAACCTTCCTCCTCTGCGCTCCAGTTGCAAGGGCCCGTACAGGGGATTGCGTCTGCTGCTTTCTCTGCTTCCAGTGATGCCTGGACAGCCCTCTTTGTCATGCATGGCTGGAGACGGTGTTTGTAGGGGTGCAGGATGGTTTCCCGCACTCACAAAGGAAAGGATTCCCTGTGTGATAGGTTGGAGGAAATTTCTCTCTCGTTTGTCTGGCAGCAAAACTAGTATACCTATGGATAATGCATGAACTGCTCTGTGTTCCTCTGTTGTTCTACAGGCTGTCCTGATAATCATCCTTATCTCATCCTTATTGATACTCAGTTAGGAAATGCATACAGAATATTGCAGAAACATTTTGTGTGAGCATTGATTTGGTTGTGTTTTGAGGAGTGAACCACCTGCCTGTCCCACAGGGTGGTGGGAGAGAAAAGAGTGACAGGGAGCTGTGCTGGGGTTCAGGGACCCCTGTAGTCTGTAATGTAAGCAGGCATAATCCTCTTCCTCTGTTATTTTAGCTGTTTAGTCTTTATTTGCTGTTATCATTAGTTATGAATTTTCATGCTTTTGGTTTATTGATCTATTTTTGTTTTGTATGTAGTTTATGCCTACTGTCTTTGTGGAGTCTTGTTTTCTCTGATCCAGCAGTAAACAACTCTCTGACTTAGATATTCTGCTGCTGGCCGATCACTTCAACATAGACTGATCAGAGCCATCCTGGTCAGTAGGAGGCCTACAGCCTAGTGAAATAATGACATGAACAGAAAGTCTCTCTGATCATAACAGTCCCCTTCTTTTGCGTAATCCAGCACCCGCTGCACGCAGCCTGGTCCCGTTTGCACCATGGGTGTGGCTGCACCCCCGAACGGAGCCGACATGGAACAAAACTATTATCCTCCCTCTGCTTTAATGTGGATTACGGTATGCCTTCTGCATCTCCAAGAAACAAAGCAAACAACAATGAAAAAAACAACAACACACGCTTGTATAATTCACTTTGGAAGCACGACAGTCACTTTATTATTCTCGCCACCTTCCCTCCGTTGCGGAGTAATTTAGCATAATGTGCTATGCATAAATAACTGATGGTCCCATTCAGGTGCATGCAGGATGCCTCGCTGAAAGCCCTGAAGAAAAGGGGAGAAGATTCGTGTCTTTGTTCTGAAATCCCCCGTGCGATGCTTCTCCAACAGAGTGCAGATTGAGTGGATCGTGCTGTGGCTGTAGCCATTTATCAAGGATCTTGTTACTAATGAACAGAACAAGAGTATTGAACAAATGCTTGAAAAGTAATTTGGAAGTTAATTTCAGTTCCAATCTAGCCGGAGACACAAAGCTATTAGTTTTGTGTAAAAGGAGAATCGCGGATTCATTGCGGGTTCTCTCGGAGAAGGACGAAGTTAGATTCAGGCTGACGCGCTCTTTGCCTTTGCACGGCGAACGCACTTCAGTTAATTGTCTGGTAGGTGCTGTGGAACTATTTAAATGTCAGCTGCTCCGTGGAAATTAAATGTCAATTTAAAATGCATCTTGTTAGTGCTGTAACCATAGAATTCTTCAGGATTCCTCCACAAGTGAACAAAGATCACTATCAAAATGTGCAGACCAGTCTGATATTTATTTCTATTTTTTTTTTTCTCTGTACGTGCTCTTTAATTTGAAACTGTTTGTACAGAGCCAGAGGTGCACAAAGCTGACAGTCATTAAAACACATTGCCGTGTCAGACACAGCGGACACTGGGTGTTGTGTAAGGAAAGCTCTGGCTTTTAAGAGCTGGAACACCTCTTAAGAGGACAGTTCATGTCACATGGCTGTAATGAGGCTTTTCTCATTAATGTGCCGCCCACCTAACTCTTTGTTCTTCCAACTGTTCCACATCCTTCTCTAATTTCTTTTACTTGAGGGAGGGGGGGTTCACTTTTAAATACTGGTCCAAATATGAGCAAGCAATTTATTTTGTTGACTCGGGCGATATTTTTTAATTGATTTCAGTAACCGCCCAACCCGCAATGATGTTGAAAGGTTTGGAAAATAATGGAATGCTAGCTTTGCTTAAATTCTTCCCTCAAGGTCGAGAGCAAGGTGCCAAGGCACAGGTGCTTTCAGCTGGAGCAGATACAGTGGGACACAGTGTACGCGAGGGAGTCTGATCAGTGTTCGGATCAAATCAAAGAGCAGACCCACTGATGAAACGGCTGTGCGTGTGCGCACAGGACCTGTTTGAAGTCTTCCCCTGTCAATATTACAGTGATACCGCTGCTTCATGGCGCTATTTGCGCTACAGCACGTGTCCCCAGTACAAACATGCCTACTGCAGGTGTTGTTAGGCACACGGAGTTCTCGAGAGTTGCACTTGATTTGTGCAAATATGGCTGCTTGGATGAGGCTCCTTAAAGGCCCTGATTCTGATTAATTATCCTTCAGTTTTTATTACTGGAGAACGCATTCCCTGGTTGCCGTGTTTGAGTACAGTGTTTTGATGAAGTGCCGTAGACGTGGTGACTGAACGCCCTCAATGTGAGGCCGTTTTCTCACGATTGGAGTTAATATCCTGGAAGTAATTACATTGCCCTCCCCCCCCAGCAAACCCCTGATCCAGCACGTGGCGCTCTATCTTACTGAGGCCCTGCGAAACAAGCTGTTTGCAAAGTCTGAAACCATCAATCACTCCTTCACGCTCGTTCGTCACAAGGATACTTAAGAAAAGGGAAATCAAATGTTAGTAATCTGCGGGCCACAGTTGCGTTGTTTGATTGAGTGTGTTTGTTGCCCATGAGCCTGTTGGCACTCCTGAGCTGCTGATAAATAGCCAGAGATTAGGAGCTGCGGTGAGAAACGTGATGAAGAGATGAGGAGAGAACCATGCAGGGAATTGTTCTGCCATTTGTTTTTTTTTTTTTTTTTATTAATGGTTAAATTGTATATGCCATGTAACAATGCTCTTAAAGCTGAAAACACAGTAATCACTCTCTGAAAACTATCGGGCAGTTTGTCTATCGGACAGTTCTCTGCCGGCAGCCATTATTAGGGAGTTGGGCTGTCAACGTGATAACAACGATCTGTAGGAAAAGCAACTCTTTTAGCCAGCCTGCAGAAAAGTGCTGAATAATTGAGCTGCATTCTGTGATTCATCAGTCAGAACCCTGTGAGATGATGTGGACAAAGAAGAGCCGGCTTCTTAACTTTGATATTAAAAAATAAATAAATAAATTCAATTACAGCAACAGATGAGAGAACCGTCTCAGAAAGAAGAAAACAGTGAGTTTCACTGCATGAACTGAGAAAGATGATTGAACAGAGCTTGATTTAAAGGAAGTGTCTTTAAAAACAGGTTTTTTTTCTGTTTTGGGGTTTAATAGGTCTACTAAATACTGTACCTACAGAGGGAAAGACTCTTATCCCATGCTTGGCAGCACTTGGATGACCCCTCTTTGAAATGGAGGGAGGATTGTGGGCTGGAAAACTGGAGTGGTGACAGAATTGTCAATATGGCGGCCATTCCCCTAAACATCTCCGCCAAATCAGGTACTGCCCTGGTTCTGTTTACCCAAGAGTGACGTTCAGCTATCCCAAAAGCTAATCTGCTTTGCCGTGTCGCCCTCTCTAAGTGCGGAGTTCAATGAAGCAGTTAGGTCACGTTAACAACATCGAGGGGGGAAAAAAAGCATTTTCAGGGCTTCTTGTGAGGGGAAAAGAAGTGACATTTCATTGAGCTGAATAAGGTTCAGATATGCCTTATTTACCTTGAAAAAGAAAAAAAAAAAAACCCGCCTCCCCGAGCAAATCTAGGGAACGGTCGCGCGGTGAAATATCCGCGGGTTCTAAAGCCTCTCTCACTCATCTCTCAGCGAGTATCCCTCAGGCAAGAGCCTCTTCTTCACTCTAATGAAATCTCTCGTCGCGATCACTTAATGGAAGATATATTTAAAACATTTTTAATACTCCCTGATAACTCTTCAGAGGAAGATTAAGGTTTCCACAAGGGACTCGCAATCATATTCACATTTCATAGCTCCGTCTTTCCGCCCCTTTGCTAATTCACACAAGGTAATTTATTGTGAGGTGGTGGAGGGGAGACGGTGGCGGGTGGCGGCCCGAGACTCATTGTATTTCCGAGGGTTGTGTTACACCGTAGCAAGTATGGATTTTTGGGAAAATCAGGGGAGAGGAGGACCATGGGAGTTTTGTTAGAATGAAAATGTTGTAGATGTAGTGCAATAAAAAAGTCCATTACTCCAAACACTGTCGTCAGTTCACTGTAAGTCCCCATGAATGTACAAATAGATGTGTGGAGAATCAGAGATGCACATTAAGAAAAGGTGAGGGTGAAACTGTATTGATGCATATTTGGTTCAGAAAGGTGCATTTTGTTGTGGCATATTGTTTCTACATTGTGTAGAAAGAGTTTTTATAATTTGTACAACGTTATAGAGTCAGTAGAGAAATGACAACCATTCCTGCTTAGGTTAAGTATAAATCACTTACTGGAGACATACATATTATTTGATCTATAAATATTATATTATTATCTTTTTCTTTGCTCCGCCATTCATGTCATTGTGCGCGGATATAAATTACGTTGTACCTCTGAACAAAAATTACATGTCATTGTGATAGATCCATAAATGCGAACTGAAACCGCTGATATAGCCACCATTTGCTACTTTTCAGTGTTGCTTAAAAGGGCAGTGAATGCTGTGGTGGGAAAACCTGCTACATTAGTGTTAAACTAACTGCCCATATCGAGCACCATACACCATCACATATATTCATGGGTTCTGAAACAAGCCGTGAAGGGGAAGTAATCAGAGGTCAGAAGGGAGAGTTATTGAAGGTTATTAAGGCTTTATCAGTGGAGCACTGTGTGAGGGTTGCACGCTTGTCACTCTCTGAGGGGTCTTTCGCAGGCACAAGCGGAGTGTTGCTCTCAGTTCTGCATTACGGACTCACTCCCTGCCGTGGCAAGGGCGCCATTCTGAGGCGGAAAATTAACGGTCAGACTCGGGTTCCGCAGTGTGGACAGGGGGAGAAGAGGCGTCTGTGACGATGACAACGTGACAAGTGCCGTTTTCACAGAGGAGTGAAGATTGACAGTCTTTTTAGTCCGTCTCCCTCCTGCGCGGTATGGACCAGTAATGGTGCAGGAGTTTTGCTGTATCAGTGACCGCCCCAGACGTCCGCTGTGGAACAGGGAACACCCCCATGTCCTCACCCGCGCCTCTTGCTGTGGAGCAGCAGGTCTCACGCCCTGCAGCAGGGGGCCAGCAGATACCCCTGCGGAATTTTAAACTTTTGCATTCACACATCGTACAGTTGCTAAAAGGTGTGTGAGTGCACTGTTCTTCTGTGTAGGATCTATGACCTCTCGCACTGCAGGTCAGTATGTGAGGAGAAAGCATAAAGCTCTCCAATTCCTCCCACGCGGTATCCATCTTCTGTATATATTTGACCTTCTTGACATAAACATATTGATCATTATGACTCCCCGCTGAAGGAGGATTCTCATTCTTGTTTCAGGGAGGAAATTACAGTTTTAACGATGTACTCTTAATTGTCAGTCACTTACCTCCTAGGTTATGATCAGATTGGCTCGGTGATTAAATCTGAAGCGGCGCTGAGGTCGGAGGGAAGGTAATAGCTATCAGGCTGCCGTGATCTCTTTGAGCCTCGCCTGGCGGAGTGGATTCCTCTCCGGGACGCCCACTCTTAGGAAATATGAAATTAATTAAGCGGTGGCCTGCCTCCCTCTTTTATCAGAGGGATTGGGAGAATTTTCGGCGGAAGATTGACCTGTCAAAAGTGTCTCCTTCCATTTCTCACCCGCTGGCCGAGCTGTCGTCCGCCGCCGTCGCCCAATTTGAGCGGCTGTCAGCGGCCACTCGTCTGGCCGTCACTGTCTGCTCCGGCTCACTCCTGCTCTGTCTCTTCTTAACCCCGGACTTGACGTGATTTTTCCAAGCCGAGGCAAAAGAGGCCGGAGGGGAGAGCTTAGGTGGAGAGCCCTGTCGAAGCCGGGTCTCCGCTGCTTCTCTCGGCCTCTCCGCGCCTCTGTCCATTTCTCTTCCTCTCTTGCATGCTCCCTCTGCCTCTCTCAGCCTCTGTCTCTCTTTTGCTCTTGCGTGCTCGCTGTTGCTCTCTCTTAGTCTCTCACTGTCTCTTGCTGTTGTTGTCTGCCTCTCATTCTCTCTCTGTTTCCCTCTCTTCTTTTGTGAAGGAGTGTTCAGAGGCGTCTCTGCCCTGTGTCAGAGCGGCGCAGGTGATATTGTGAGCGCAGTCTGTAACGCAAAGGCAAAGGTTCTCTGCATGGGAGCTGGTGGCTTTGATGCAAATCTGCTCTGGAATGAGGGAGTGAAATGGACGGCTAAAGGCATTCTGTAAAGGCTGCTCTTATCAGTCCATCTGTTTCATCTCTTCCAGGACCCCTGGGTTCTGTACCCCTGTCCCCTTCTCATGATTGCTTCTTTGGCATGAAATTTTTACAGGACAATAGAAAAAAAAACACTGTTAAAACTTTTGAATAGCACGACATCTGTTGCATTATGCATCTGGCATAATTGGTTAGCTCCAACTGTCAGAGTCCCACTTCCCAGCATGCTTTGTTTCTCCAAATTAATTTACCCTGCCTCTGGAAATGATCGTTAAAGCCCCATAACCATAATCGGTGTGAATATCACTGTAGCACAAATGGTTTGGCCGCGGGCATTTTCATTACCCATTGTGTTGGGATTTGCCTTGATCTTCTTTTACTTCCTTTCAGCACACTGTATTCCACAGATTACAGTTTCCAGTTTGTGTTCTGCTTTACAGATGTTTTATCCTCAGAATTTGAAATTTGTTGAGAGAACAGTGCAGGATGCATTTAATTATCATACATTATCTCCAACTTTTATCTCTCAACAGTCAGATCTCTGTGTGTACCCTTGTATCTCGGTAATGTAAGAAACGACCGTACACTGTCTCTCATTAAACCTTTGTTTCTCTGGGTTGCTGGAGTAATTCCCTCTCATCAGAGCGTGGTTTTAACTTGTGAACCCGCTCTTCAACAGAGTATTAAAATGTGCGTCTGTGGGCGTGCTTTGATGGACGTGTTAATAACTGCTGTCTCATCAGGCTATAGGATTTAAACACACCCTCCCTCCTTTTTTTCCCCTGTTTTCATCTCTAATTTCTGTCGTTATTATTTTTCCATTTCAAGCATGTCTTCCCTTTTTTTTCTCCTCCTCCTCTTTCTCTTCTTCCAATTATCTGTGCGTCCCCGAGGCCTGGCTCGGGCCGCGTGATCTCAGCGCAGCCTCACTTACGCCTCTGACAGACAGCTTCATTAATTCCCCCCCCCTTCAGTGCGTTAACTTTCCTTGCGCTCTTTAAATTGTACTCGGATCCTGGCTCTGCGTCTGGTCGCTTGGCCGGAACGGGTCTCTGACACCAAGGTCAGGAGCGCGGAATCGCAAAGCGGGGGCAGGGCCCGGGGGTTCTGCTCCTCTCCGCTCCTGCAGGACGGAGCGACAGGGTTCCCGCACGGAGAACCTCCGCGTTTCTAACCCTCCCGACCTGGCGTGTCCCGAGTCACGTCAGGTCACCAGGAACAAAGAGGTGGGAGAGACAAATCCCAGAGACTTTGATATCTTACTAAGTGTTGGATATTAACAGTGGGAGAAAGAGATACAGAGCGCTTAAGTAGAGTCAGCTGAGTCTGAAAGAGGCCTGTGGCCTGGTTTCTTTTTTCTCCTAATCATCTTACCTTTCATCTAAGATACTCAGTGGCTGTTGCTCATGAATTAAAAGGGCTTGTAAATGGCCATCTCTCAAGGCTTTCCCTTTTCTTTTAAGTGATAGCAGTGTGGTCACACATTATGGAGGTGATGATAGCATTGATGATAGTATTGATGATGATGATGATGATAAATGAATGCACATACAAACACACAGTAGGAACTCTTAGCCAAAGCTTAGTCACCCTTGGTCTATGGTCATACCTAATTAAGAACGATGCGTGTTCAATACACTCTAACGCTGATTGGAGATCCATTCTGCGTGTGCAATGAGCTGTGAGCAAGTGTTTACACGAACACCAGACAGGAGCTCACTGCCATTTAGCAAATCTGCTGAAGGCGTCTGCGCGAGGCCTGTTTCATCACTGCTCCAACAGCCCATCAGAACATGGCTAATGCATAATTAAAGGAGTGTGATTTCTCTTTTCAATTAGGTATTTATGGCGGTCAGGGCAGCCGTGCCTCGATTGCTTCCCGTTCCTTGCGTTTCATCCCGGCTTTGTCTGTGCCCGTGCGTAGCTGCGTGAACGCAAATGGGAACGCACACATTAGCATGTCAAATGCACACGATTACACTCGCACAGGGGAGTACATATGCGCGCGTTGGCACACATCAGCAAACATGCACGATAGCAGTTTGGCTCCTGAGTGGCTCATTGGGTTAAGGTGTGCTCTGAGCACGGGCTCAGTGCTGCAGCCCGGGTTTGAGCCCAGCCGTGTCGTCAGCTGACAATAACCGGCAGCTCACAGTGGTGGAGCAAAGCTTCATTCCTGCCAGGGTCAGGCCCTGCGAGTCACTCAGCTGACATCAGGAAGATGAGCCAATCCTCTGTTCCTTGGCGGTCCTTCTGGTGTCCTGTAGGACTTGTAGTGGAAATAGTACAACTGTATTTGAAGGGGTTGTTGCGCTTCACTGCTCCTGCACGTGTGCTGTGGTTGCTGCAGGGAAGGGGAGCCTTTTGTGTATACAGTTACTGGTGATTCTGAAGTTCGGCTGCGTGCATATGAGGGGGAATTCAAACACTCCTGCTTGCATGAGCACATGCAGGAGCAGGCATACGCTTAAATCAGCAGACAGACAAAACACACATGTTCTCCCTCTCAGATCTGATGGTAAAGCTGTTCGTTCGAATCAGAGCCTTTAGGTGAAAGGCTTTGGCGGATTTGCAGCCTGATACCTGCTTCAGTAAACCGATCTTCACAACATCTGAGACAGTGCAGATCTCCATTTCCCCTAGCACCCCTGCCTGGATGTCGTGCCTCCGCAACTCAGCTAAATTTGATTTATCATCCACGCAAGCAGGAGAACGTGTCCTCATTGAAAAAGTGCCCTATTAAAACATATTAGTGGAATATGAATGGTCACAGTCTGGCATTAATATATTAGAAATATGTCATTAATTAGATGCCTTGTGGCAATCATAATGGAGGACTGCTTCCCAATATGTTATTTGACCTAATGGGATGCTCTGAATGTCAATGAGTGTTCGTCTCTGTCTCGTGCTAATGCAGCCACATCATTATGTGCTTTATCTGAAAAACAAACACATCTCTGTGGCCTAGATTAGTTTCACATACAGAAAAGTCCCTAGCCACTGTGCTCTAATATAGAGAACAGGGGCTAGCGTGTGGCATGGTGGTAAGGAACAGGGCTTTTAACCCAAAGATTTCCAGTTCTTGTACCCACGGACATAACATAAAAACGCAAGCTTCATAGGTTGCTGTGGGTGTCTGCAAAGCAAATCTGAGTAATTTAATAAGCTCACTCACTGTGTTCCAACACATGCAGCTCATTTGCTGTGCAGTAAGAGAGTTCATTCACTGTGCACTAATACATAGAGCGCATTCACTGTGCTCTAATGCATATAGCTCATTCACTGTGCTCTAATATGTAGTGTTCATTTACTGTGCAGTAATACATACAGCGCATTCACTGTGTTCTATTACATGCAGCTCATTCACTGTGCTTACAGTCCGATAATGCCCCTGTAAGGTTGAGTAGTATGAAAGAACGGCTCTGTGACTGTTTTTCCACTTAGACGAACACACCTGAACATGAGGACGTAGCCTCCGTTCCCGATGCCCGGGCCCTGCTCTTTAAGCATGCAGCAACGGGCTTCTCTCCATTCAGTATGAAATGTGTTCGGAGCTGTAATCATTTGGCATGGCTTTCATTTTGATTTCGCTTTGAGTTGCGTGCATAGTTATGAGGCGTGGAATGGCGTGCGGAGGACGTGAGTGTGAGCATGTTCGTCCGCCGCGCCGCCAGCCTGAATGCTAATAGGAGAGGCCTCATCGGAAAAGGAGGCTTCAAACATGTTGGAGGTGATTCAGCTTCTGTTCGCAGCCTAGAAGAATAAGTGACTGCCCCTCTTCTCTGAGCAACCTGTAAGATGTGCCTCTTTTAATATGGATGTCTAACCTACTTGTCTTTTTTCATTATCCGTGCTCTCCTCTGCTTTGTATGTTGTGTGTCTGTGTGAGTATAGTGTGTCTGTGTTCTCCCTGCCAGTCTCGCGCTCTCTTCCCCTTAAAATAAATAAATAAAGACGCGTGTCTTACGCCGGCTCTTACTCGGCATTACTCACACCGCGGAATTGGATTCTTTGGAGTGTCCTCCTCGCTCAGGCTCACTTTGTGTCTGTCAGGACCGTTGGGGGACAGAGCGGGGGCTGAGCGCTCCGCGTTAAAAACAGCATCTGTGAATGCGGAATTAGCCTGACAGCTCCGAGGAGGGCACATCAGAGCATGGTGATCAAGTGGGATGGAAAGGCCAGAGATCCGCGCGTGAGAGGAATCTCTAATGAGAGCACTCCACCACCCCCCCCCCCAAACCCCCTGCCTGCCACTACCTTTCCCCCAAAACGATTTACATACGCCCTCACTCCCTACCCACTACTCCCACTGCCAGTTATTAAATAATAGGAAACGCCAAATGACAGGTGGGGAATGTCCATTGCCAGCTCTCCTGATTGGTGCTCATTGCTTTACAGCGGTTGGTCTTTGTTCGGGTGCTGCAGGTGTTGCGCTCGTGACAGCGGTGACCGTGTTCCCCGGACCGCCCTCCCTAACCCTGCCTCACCCCGCCGCGTCAGAAAGTTCACCAGTCCCAACCGCCGTCCCTCAGACTCGCTAGATTGAGCGGCCGCCCCCCTCGCTAAGTCTGTCTAATGCACTGATTCTCTTCCGGGGACGCCGCATCTGCAGCCAGAGCCACATTAACTGTGACTGGAGTGGATTAAAGCTCGCTCTCTAAACCAAAGAGGCACGGGGCCTTTATTCCAGAGGGCTGATGGCGGTGATCAGGTCTTGTTTGCGCCTTGTTTACGAGCGGGAGTCCTGACACCGCTCCACTCTGGGGAGAAACGCGCGGAGACCGAACTGAAAACACCTATTGATTGAGCGTTCAGGACTGTGACCCTTACCTGAATGGCGCTGGCTTGCGATATTTCTGTCTGTTGCAGATTTAAAATGGTAGAGTTTTCAACAGCGTTTGAAACTCCTGTGTGATTCATCCTCCCGCTGGGGTGAGAGCTGAACAGAGGCTTAAGTCCCGAGGCTTTGGTAGCTGTGGCTCAGAGAGATGGTGTTACATTGGAGATCAGCCTTTATCTTGTTACCGCAAGTCATACTTGAACAAACAAATCTACAAGTCATACTTGAACAAACCAAAAAAACACATATATGGTACACCTGCTTAAGCTGAATTGAACAATGGGTTTTTGAGCTGAAAAGCATTTTTGAGCTTTATATGCTGCAGAAATGAAACACATGAACCCCTTCATGCACAGAACAAAGCTGTTCTGAATGTCACTCTTTAAGGAATATTACAGTAATTCTTGAAAGTAGTTTTCTTCTTTTTGTATAAATGTTATCGTTCCAGTAGTGCTTGAAGATGTGTCCCTCACAGTTGCTGGATATCCAGTGGGCTGGCAGAAAAGTGAATGGTCCATGATTTTTGCATGAAGTAAAGGATTAGCAGCGAGCCATACAGGGTGGACCAGTCCCATCCCAGTAGAGAGAGGAGCTCTGGGAGATTGGAGAGGGGTGCTGTGGGAGGTGGGGGAGGGGAACTCTGGGAAATGGAGTGCTGTCTTGCTGTAGGGTGTGAGGCATGTGACATGTCCTGTCTTTTCATTGGAAAAAAAATTGTGAAGACCGATGCAAGAGTTTCGCAATCCACTGATCCTGTGGCCTAGGTGCTGATGCACTTCTGTTTTGTAACAGGACTGTCTTGACGCTTCAGAATTACTGCCTCTGTTTAGGCTGACATTTCTGCTGTTCGGAGGCATTGCTGTCACAGATTATAATGCTGCTGTTCAGCGAATCCATCTGCATTGTAGAGGAGGACGTTCCCATCCCCAAGCGACACTCTTACCTTCTAACTGCTGCGTATGGCAGTTGGCTTTGACTTCCAGAGAGGAAGCGGAGCGATGAAACCAGGGGCCTACAGCGATCCAGCTGAAAGAGAGGAGGAGTCACATGATCCTGCTGTGACTGGGCATTAAAGTGCAGAGTGTGGCCTGTCTGCCGCGGAGCTTTACTAACTGTCTGTCTTTTGTCGCTTTTGTCACCCGCAGGGGCTGATGATTCTATTACAGAACCTACCCACGATGCACTGGGGTAACGAGGAAGTCAGCGTTCTCCTGGCGGAGGCGTACAGGTTGAAGTTTGCCTTCGCAGATGCACCCAATCACTACAAGAGATGAGAGTCACTTATGTCCCGCAGAACTAAGGAATTCGATGTCCCCCTTTTTTTCTAAATTCTCCTGACTGCACAGCTACAGCGAGATTAGAAGTGTGCTTTTTCTATTCTGTGTACAGTTCTTAACAGCAGCTCTTGATATTACAGATGTGCTCACCAGTTGTGGCTGGTGATCTACTCATAGGGGAGGCTGAGAATCTACCTTTAGCCTGATAATAGTCCTGAAGCTGTTTTTGTGTGATGCCAATTTAAATAATGATCACCCATCCTTTTTACTTAATTAACTCTAATGTGGGAGCATTACTTTTTGCACTTTACATATGAATAATTTTGGTTATGACAAAGACATGGGGTTGCTGTAAATCATTTTTTTTATTATAACAAAGAGATCAGACATTTCTGCATTTTTGTTATAACTGAAATGATTTCATTAATTGTGAGCATGAAGGCAGAGGTACCACATTAGATGGATGATCCCGATTTGGCATGCTAATCGGTCATGCAGAAAAATCGGGATCAGGTCCAGGGGTTTTGTTGACGGTAAATTCTCTGCCCGCTGCCTCTGTTGCACACTCCATTGTCACCTGCGTCCTGTCGAACTCAGTTAGTGCAACCGCAGCTAACCATAAAAAAGCCCATGTATACATAAATGTTCAAGAGATCAATACTGTATCCCTGGCCATGCCTTCAAAGCCTTTTCATAGAGTTTTACTTGGTTTCAGGAATCATATTACCAGCCATGACAGTGGAAATTGCCTGTTAATTTAAAGCCTCCTGTCTGATTGGATAAAAGCTACTGTTGTGGCATGGGTCTAACAGAGGTATCTTTCCCTGCATGGAGCAGGTTTAAAATGGTTAACTGAAGCTAGCCAAGACTTCACACGTCAGCAGTTGGAGAGGGCAGACACACCCACACACACACACACACACACACACTCCTAAAATAATCATACACTGCAGGAATACTTTCCCCATCCATCCACTTAAGGTTTCTAAGAATTCTCTGGCTATAGTGGCATCAGACATGGGTTTGCTCGAAGCCAACATCAGGCACATTTCACACATTAACCCATATTATAAAATGGATGTACTTCCCACCACAAAACCCTTCTCAGAGCTAGTGTTAGTGCTAGTAACCCTTTCTTAACCAAGGACTACCTCAGGAACAAGTCGGGTTTGATTCATCATTAAAGTGAATGTAGCTGGGTGTGGTGGTCCATTGTCACGTGATACTGATAGCCATTTTAACTCCTTAAATGCTAGTCTTTTACCACAGAAGAATTTCTTCAGATTGCCTTAACCTGATTTGTTTATCCATTTCTGTTTGCACTGGAGACAGAGATGTGATATTACACTTTGGCCATTGTTGCAGTAACATAGATGTCTAGATATTTATACAAATTAGAAGTAACAGTATATGTTTTTTTTTTTTTGAAAACTCTAATCAGATTAACCAAGATTAACCATACAAGTTGCACGACCCAGTTATATGTGTGGATCCCTATGTATGAAGGCAGTTAGCACTTCATGTCTTCATAGGGTTAAAAAAAAAAACTGCTCTTGCATTTTCTTTGAACGTGACAAGCTTATGATTTATGTGCCAGTTTTACAACTAATTTCTTTCTCTCCATGAACAGAAACTGAAATTGACTGTATTCTCTTCCATTTTTTTTTACAAAGTATACTCTTTGAGTCAATGTTTTATTTTTATTGTTCATATTTTTCTTTTTACAATTGTTTACAAAAACCTATAATGTCGTGCCTAATACAGTGATACTACATTATAGATATTTATTGGATCTTTTGATTATTTAAGGTCCCCTAAAAATTACCGTAGAAACCAGTAACAAGATCCATTTTCTCACTCGGCCCACGGAGTTGCATCAGTCAGCTGACCTTTAGTTTTCTTCAGATGTGAAAGCTGCGTTGTACAGTATGAGTTTGTTCTTGTTGTCTGTGAGTGTTAAGCCTCATGCGTGTGGTTGCACACCCCCGGTTACTAACCATTTGCTTCAGTGGCTGCGAGGTGTTGAGCCAAGCTCTGTTTTTACAGACTCAGAGATACTTATTTATGCTTTAAGGTGTTTTGAAGTAACACACAAGTATCGGATAGCATTAATACACCGGCCCGGGCCATCATCAGAATGCAGATGGTAAGACAGTTCATGACAGTTTGATATCAACTGTCAAATTCGATGGGAGAAGAAGCCACCTCCCTTACATTGAAGTCACCAGAGCTTGACTGCAGCCAGTCTGCTTGGAAGTGTACGGACAATGTATACATTCACTGCATGCAGTTAGTCGGCACAGCCGGGTCACTGGAGTGTGGAGGTGTGTAAATGGCCCAAGAGTCAGCATAAGCAGCAACTCTTTGTGGCCACAGACAATGATTCCAGGCTGCCCAGCACACCTATAAAGCCTATATACACATACTGTGCATCAAAATCTGTGGCTAAGGGGGACTGCAACCTCCAGCTGTGGTGGTCTTTGCTTTTGAATGAGTGTGAGAGATTTGTTTGTTTGTTTGTTTGTTTCTTCCCTGGGACAGTTGTGAGATGTTCAGAAATTTATGAATACCAAAATTAACTTGAGTCCTCCCAGGACTCCGTACTAAACATCGGAATGTGTAGCTTATTGCAGTAAGAAAAAAAAAAAAAAAAAAAAACGGTCCTTGAATTGAAATTATGTACAAAGTAATGGATTTTGAAAGAAAGATCTGTAAATACAAACAAATGTGTAAATAAATACTATATGACAGTCAGATTGTTTCAGAAGCCTCTTTTTTCCATGATTTCCATTTACACCAATGGCGGTAATTATTACAATAATAATTGTTGATTTTCACATAACACTGTTAACTGTTAACATAACACATAAAACTGTTCACATAAGCTCTGTTATAAATAGAAACTTCATCTAGTTATATAAGATACAGCAGCTTCAAAGCACATTTGTATGTCTTGCAGCTGGTATTTACAGGAACAATATATATAAGGTCTCCATCTTTATATAATTATATCTTCATAGTATGACCTTGTTAATAACCTTATTGCAAATAAAAGACCTGATGGCAAATTATCCCTAATACACTTGAAGGTTGGAAGTGGCAGAATGTAGCCTTACCATCCAAAAAGCCGTATGTGCAGATATTTAGTATTTACTTAAATTCTTTTTATCTATGAACCTCAGTTTAAAGCCACTAGGTTTAGATAAAAGCACAATGCACTCTTATTGAATATCATCAACTTCATAAAGCCTACACACAGTAATACATTCGCAAGTATGATTTTACTGTTACATACATCAGTTATGAGCAAACATGCTTCATAACATCTGACTGATACACCCACTCATGTACATATTGACATTTTTAAGTACTGTACATCAGCACTCATGAAGCCCAACAGTTGATTATTAATACCTTATAAAATGTTTATGCCATGTTCATGAAGGTGTTATATATCTAAGCTTTATGAAGGCCTTATGTGGTGACACCATAAAGTGTAACCTATTTTGGAGCACCCAGAAGAACGCAGGCTGAGCCTTGGAATGTCATGGTTATTTCTCACCCACATTGTGTTAATGATGAATTTCAATGATTTTTTAATCTTAATTAGTCCTCATGGCCATGCATTAAGAAACCACACTATTTAGAGAGATTTTAGACCTCTTTAGAACTGCAGTATACCAGAAACACAGCTTTCTTGCCAGACTTATTTATAGAGCCACTTCAAGCACACAATGCACAGAACGTGTACACACAATTTGACACACAATAGGCTATGTTCCATGTGCCATTCATGCTGTCCTGCCATAGTTAATGGCTAACAATTTAACGTCCCTCAGCGAAGTAGGCAAACAAGAATGCAAATTCCATCAAGTCGAGTGTATGTTCAGTCGTTATAGTAACAATAATTACAACATTGTAATGTGTTCTAGCGCTACATAAATAAATGATTGGCGATGGAGTTGTGCACTCCCTCAGGTGCTGCGACACGGGTTCGGGTAATTAGTGTTTTAATGTATGCAACGTCGCGAGGAGAGGGAGTCGCTCTTGTTTGAGTGACTGATGCTCGCGGTGGCGCGTAATTAAGGGCCTGGAGCGGAAGCAAGCCGCTCGGATAAATTAAAAATGCATTTAAAATGCTTAAGCACGGGGAAATGTGACAAGGCGGGAAACGTTCCCGAAATTGGATTTAATGTTCGGAGAAACGTTTAGGTCAGGTAAATAAGAAGTAAAAAAAAAAAGCTGCCGTGTCAAACTGGAGCGTGAACTTGCGTGACATTTACGGCAACCACCGTGATAGCGTGGAGACAGTCCACAGACACCTAGAGAGCGAGGTGTGTCTACCCCAGCCCCTCCGCCCCCCCCCCCCGCTGGCACAGACCTGTTGGTCGTCATGATTCAGATATCTACCTCGGTAATCATAGCTGGCCCCCCACTATAAACAGGCACGCTGACTCCCTCGTGCATTTACATGAACATCCGCGCAGCTTTTAAACTCAGAATCGAGCATGAAACATGGGCCCATTTTCTCCTCCGTCCAAAAATAACTTGCACACTCGACTGTCACCCAGTCAGAACACTAACAGCTGAGGAGGGCAGTGACAAAGCTGGCCTCTGCTTTCCACACAAAAAAAACTGGACAAATGTTACTATACATATGTAATACTAACACTTTACACACACACACACACACACACACACACACACACACACACACACACACACACATTTCTGTTATTTCATAGTTTTGATGTCCTTACTATTACCATAAAATGTGAAAAATAAACTTTTGACTTGTACTGTATATCCCACAAAACCAAACATTTTTGTATAGTCAATTTAGCATTTGTTATCTGTCCATTCCTGATGTAAGCACTAAACAACAAGTGTATAATCGGGTTGTTAATGGAAGTTAATGCTATTCTGTACAGTACCATTCAAAAGTTTGGACGCACCTTTCTTTCTTTATTTTTACATGCACATATAAACACATAACAAATAAACAAAACAGCAGAACCACATGGGTAAGGTTCTTCCTTGTCACTTTCACAGTACTGCGACTTACAGAACAGAGGCCCTGATACGTCTCACCCAGCTGCCTTCAAAGTGTAGCAAACCATACCTGACGTGCACAGAGGTCAATTAACACTACGCTGCCTGAGGCCACACAGTACACAGTAACACCTCGCACAAACTCTGCTTATTGCGTAAGTCCACACCGTTGCAGGTGCAATTGATAACCAGCGCTGTTGCAATAGGTGGGACGAAATGGAGCAATCACAACTGAAATGTTTGGCACACAAACAGCCATGTACACACATGTAGTCATACAAAGAATGCCCATGGAGACATGGAGTCTTCTCAAGTTGTATTCCATGTTTTTATATTCACAGGCAGTTTAAACATTGATCACAAAATCTGTGATAATTATCTTGGCTACGTCCCCAAGGTACTCTCAGTCTAACTGCTATGATACCAGTCCTTTCAGTAGTAAATTTAAACAAGCTGTACATTTACTTGATTTCAATTCAGTCAATGTCAAAAATATCATATGAGGATTGGGTAACCTGTGATACATCTTACATCCTCAATTTCTTACTCAGAGTTATGCACAAAATTCCACAGAGGTTGGACTAAATGTGTACCCCTCCCCCCCTTTAAACTATAGCACTGTAAGTGTCTAGTCCATTAGAACTTCTTCATTTTACCTATTATACTAAACAAATAGGGATTTTGGAGATGCAACCGGAACTGTAAACATTTAGAAATGCCAAGGTCGCATGAAGGCGTCCCATTATCAGACTTTTTTGACATAATCCAATCCCGTTTCATGTCCTGAATAAGACTTGCAAATATGGACATAAATCAGTTTAATCGTATGGATTAACAGCTTTACAACAGAGATCATTGTATGTGCACCTTGACTCCAAATGTTTGCGTTGTCTTACAGCCGGCACTGTCTACCCCTGGGTGTGTACTGTCGGATAAATCCTTACCCAAACTCTATGGCGATCATGCTTGCAGATGGGGTTCGGAGGCTGCAAGGAAGTCAACAGAGAGAAGACAGGGCTGAAGCTCTCTGGTTCTCTGGTGTTGAACATTGTGAAGGAGGTCATTTATTTTTGAGTGAGAACATCTTGACCAGTACCCAGAAGTTGAATTTGGAATGGAATTTGGAATGAGTATCGGCATGGGAATATTTTTTCACACCCTTCGTTAGTTATACTGGTAGGCAAATACTGATGATCTATATTGAAGCGCCAGTGAGAATTCAATTGACAGCTGAATCAAAGCTAAATAATTAATAGGCCTGATCTTGAACAAAGACCAGCATATACGATGTGCCCACAGGACTGGGAATGAGGAAAAAAAACAATCAAGTCACGGTATCTTCACTCACACCTCAGTGTCTTGGTTTCATAACATTACAGTACAAGTGAAGGCAGCTAAGAACTCATTCACGGCCAGACTTTCGTGACTTTCAAACATGCTAATGTGTCTCTAAGTTTTATGTGTTTGGTTTTTAAAGCAGGATGCTGTTTGATGTTCCATGACTAAATGCAATGTGGTGATCTTTGAGGTTCTGTACAGTAATTGTGAGGACAGATTCCCTCAAAGTTTTTTTTTTTTTTTCTTTTTAATGCCAGCTCAAGTCTTGAGACTGCGGCTGAACTCCCCAGTTGCTTCTTGGAGAAGGAGGGTTCAGCTGCACGGTGGAGCTGGAGCTCTTGCCACAGGGCTCAAGCCACAGGCTGTTGTGCACGGTTCGAATAAAGCAAACAATTAAAATGCCATCACTGTGTACAGACCGGGTCAAGATATCCACCCTATCCCTCAAATGGTCTTCTTTTGTCCCCGTTGGGTAATCTTGGGATTTTTACAAAAACATGCTTATGACAGCTTGAGGTTGTTGGTGCCAACAATGAGCCCTCACAGCAGCACCCTGTGGGTAGATATGCTTTCCTTGCAGACACCCGGACAGACACATGGACAGTCACACCTGCAGCAGATAGTGGCGCTCCTGGCAGGGGTGAGGTTCAGGGAGGGGGTTGCATTGACTGAACATTTCCTTGGGGGTTGGGGGAGGCTGCAAGGCAGCAGATGTCGCGGGAAGAGCAGCTCACTTCAAAGCCAGCTGTACATATGGGCACTGCCATCAAATGACAAGTTTCTGTGGTGGTGCCTCGGCGCTGGAATTCCCATGATCCTCCTCGGGATCTTGCCTCCCTCCCTCCCTCCCCCGCTTCACTATTTTTACCCTGCGCACCTGCGCCCGCGTCTCCGGCCAGGGGAGCCATTACCGCTGGTATTGATGGCGTGGAGATGAAGCTTCACAACAGCGGCAGTTACCGCGAATGTCCCATCAGTCCAGTCCGGGGTGTTTTTACAGGGATGATGGAGTGTGAGAGGCGCAGAAAGAAAACTGTTAACGGTCCCAACTGGAAATCAATTTGAAATGATTTTTTTCTTTGTTTTTTTTTTTTCCCTGCCTCGTCCTTGGTTTACACGTCCTTTATCAGTGCTTGACCATAATTCTGCGGCAGCGGGATTTGTTTTGTTGGCTGGAGTTTGCGTGGCGGCTCGGTGCTGGCGGTCCATCGTGATTAAGACAGAAATATGGGCCCGCTCCGTGAGAGACGCATAATTGCCTATTGTGTCTGACGTGGCCGCGGACTGAATGCACACTCAGCCAAATGCCAAATGTCGGCACGTATTTAAATCGCCGTTCCTGAAATGACACGCAAGCCCTTGTCCCCCCTACCCAAAGATGCTCTGACTGCACAGATAACAAACTGTGCCATGCACATTAGTGAAAGAGGGATGCACTTCAGCCACCCGAACGCACAAGAACATGCAAGGGCACGTCTGCTACGCTCCGTCTGAGGACGGAGGCTTAATTTATCGGGAACGCAAAAGTCGCTGTGTGAATATGTAACGTGCTGCAGCCTAGTACGTCGAGGCACTCGATCGAGGGCAAAGTGACCCCCCTGTCACGGGCTGCATATATTTCAGATGTGTTTGTTGGCATGCTTACTCCTGCCCGGGTAGTGCATCTTGCTCCTCCCCCTCTGCCCGCCTTGACATCCATCAGTCCTGGCATCGGCTGTCTCCTTATTGAGTTCAGCAGCCACCCCGCAACCGATGTCATCCGCCGTTTTTTTTTTCCCTTTTCTTTTCTTTTTGGAGGAGGCCCCAGAGTGAATCAGAACCCTGTCGGCCATTCATTATGCAGCTCGCCTCGTTAGCAAATGTGATAAATATTCATCTTGTTTTCAGAGAGGCGCTGCTGAATTTTAAGAGGGGGAAGAGTCGGAGGGAAAAAAAAAAAGAGGAAAACGCAAAAATCATAAAATGCAGGCAGAGGTTTTCTTTTCTCCCCGCGTGCACCCGAGAACGTGGCGATGCTGTTAGATCCATCTCCCGAACAATCAGGACTGCGGCTCCCTCCGTCATGTACACTTATCTCGCTGTGTCCTTGATTGCTGACCACATGAATAATGGAGAGAGTGTGAGGAGCAGCGAACACGCTGCCAGCGGAGGGGGGGGGCGTGGGTAACCTCTCTGCTTGTGTGGGGTGAGAGAGGGTCACGGGGCTTTGAGGTAGATGGGCACGCTACAGACCTGAGTGTGTTCAGAGGGCTGGAGGTTAGGCCTTCTTTGGACATGGACAGCTTGAACTTACACGACAGTTTCATTCATTTACCTGCACTGAACTCCTCAACAGTAAGCATGCAGGAACACATGAATTTTTCTTTCTTTTTTTTTTCTTAATGGATTTCATACAGCAAGTCATGAGGAAGCAGGCATGTGAAAGCAGTTTTCCATGCACGATGGATAATGTGTTAGAAAAGTGAGTGGGCTTTTGGCTGTGTGAGTGTGGATGCTTTAAGCTTGTGAGAATTTGGGAGTGGAAAGGATTTTTTTGCGCATGCCATCGATCAGGCCTTGATCAGGGTAGAGTGCAGCAGACGTGGAGGGTAATGCACCCCTGACGGGGGACATAAGTACCTGCTCTGGGCTGCACTGAACTGTGACCTGATTCGGCTGTGTCCTTGTTTCAGTGGTAAAAGTTATCGACTCTTGGTCCTGAGCGGGACATCAGCCCTGGGCTTTGGGGGGGAGGGCGTTTGAGCACGCGTGGTGTGTGAGGTGGGTGTTTCCGCATGGCTGCCGAAGTGTTAGCCGCGCTCCCCTCTCCTCCCGTAGAGCCGGAGGAGAACGTGTCACGCGGGCCCCGCCGAGATTTCACGCCGCCTGCACGCTAATAACCTCCGAAATCTCATCAATGGCGGCGCTTTTATCTGCCCATCCCATCCCTCCCCTCTTAAAGACGCATAATTGAATGTGATTAAAGAGGCTCCCGGATTAGTCTCCCCTCCCCCGAACCCTCAACGGTAGTGACTTCCTCGACAGTTTGTTTCAACTCGCTTTTCATTAGCGGGTCTTCGCGTCACCTTCCCCAGGATGTCTGAGGCGCACCGCAGCTGGCTGAGGAGTTGTCAGTATACATAGCGTTCACCAGTCTACACCCATTTCCCCCCTGTAAAGAACTGAAGGCAGATGCTGAGGATCCTTTCATAACAGTTCAGACTGGATCTTTAACAGGGGAGAGCTGAAAGCCTCTTTAGTGATGAACAATGGAGCATTACATTGTCCACGTGGAATTTGGAAATGGCTTGTGCACTTCTAGGATTCTGTGTGCCTTTGTGTTTCTCTAGAGTGGAGATTCATGAGTTAGGAGAAGTGATAGTTAATGCACGGATAAGAGGAAGTCACACACACCTGAGGTATCTGTGTGACTTCACAGGAGCCACAGCTCAAAGGCTGCTCTGGGATCAAGCAGGGACAGCTGGGGTGGCTGACCGCTGGTTTTCATTAACAATCAAGGAGGAACAATGGATTTAAAACAAGGTGAACCCCAATCAAAAGATTTATCATTACTCCATTAATGAGTAATGGGTGACAGTGTAGCATAGTGGTAAGGAGCAGGACTTGTAACTGGTTGCCGGTTCAAATCCCTGCTGGGGCACTGATGTTGTACCCTTGGGCAAAGTACTTAACCCAGAATTGTCTCAGTAAATATCCAGTTGTATAAATGGTTAACATGTAAAAAATTGTAACCTATGTAAGTTGCTCTGGATAAGAGTGTCTGCTAAACGCCAATAATAATAGTTATAATGAGTTTGAACAATGGGGTGGGACTTTCCTTAGCAAATGAGGGTCCCGCCAAGTACTATGAGCAGACAGGGCCAGATCATCACCATCTTCCCTGCTATTAATTTCCTTTAGTGTCACCGACTGCTCATTTCTTGAAGAGAAACCACAGTACAGTTTACTCATAGCGGAAGCGACAATGCAGTCCCCATTGTCTGTCTCTTTGGCTTTCTGGCTGCTTTGAAGACTGAATTTCATTACCAAGTGTCTAGGATACTGTACCACACAATTTTTTGTGAGACATGACCTTAGAATTTGGAGGATTTTTGTCAGTAGCCAATCGGAGCTTTAACATGAAACTTGGGAGGGGGTTTTCAATGGTCAATCCTTTCTGTACTGCTTGAAGCCTGAGAGGCTAATGTTAGCAAGCTGATCTGCATGCCGGCTAAAGAATCAAATCAACCCCGCTGTTTTAACCGCAGTCCTCGCCTTCAACACCAAACAAACAAATAACTCGGAGAAAGCATGGAGATTCTCGCTTTTTCCCAAAGCCAAATTGGTGCTGTCAGTCATCATGCTGTTTTTGTTGTTTCTGATCTTAGCATCAGCGGACTGCTCCTGAATTGAGATTATTGTGAACGCCTGTGGGTGTTAGTGATTTTAATATGCGTGGGTTATGAGATCACAGAATCAGAAGCCCCATGTGCCAGCCTGCCACTTAAACTTTCCTGAAATATTAAAACACATTTTGTAGTGATATAGATAAGTACTAATTTTGATGAAACAGTAATTCCCCAGTTGCAAAGCACTACAGTACTGCTGGGTCAGAGGTGTTTGTTTTTGGATTTTTTTTTTCCTCCCCTGAATTTCCTCATGAAGCTTGCAACATAAAAGCTACTTATGCGGCGCAGCTCTGAAGCCCTTTTATCTGCATATATGCAAATCAATTTGTCCCCAGAACAGAATACACAGAGCAATTAATGAATGAATAACATGCAACTCTACAGTTGTTTGAAATAAACAATGCTTAAATTAACCTGACAAAGTGTTACAAATTCATGTATGTCTTATTTACATCAGGGTATTCTGCCTTATTAACAACAACAAAAAAAACACTCTCTAGTTCAGCAGACTCGAACCCATACATTTTTGTTTTGGACTGAAATGTCATAATTCAGCAAAAGATAGAGCAGGCCTACTTCAGTACCGATTCCCAGTGCTGTACAAATGGTAGATTGTATGGATGTTGGATGAGGATGTTGCTCACCTGCAAATGTCACCGCTTCACCTCCTGACCTTACTTAGCGGTTTGATTTTCTTTCTGGTGTGAATTGTACCGGGAGCAGGCCTGGGTGAGTGGGCTCCTGGAGAGAAACGGGAGAGGAGCACTCGTTCCCACGGCGAGCCGACACCATTAAACCCTCCCCTGCGCTCACGTAGGACAGAAGGCGCTGGAAAACATCGCTGCTGAAAATAACTCCCTTCATTTAAATGGGAAAAAAGGGCTTAATTACAACGGCCTCAAGTGTTTCTTTTTTCCCCCCTGCAGCTGACTCCAGATCAGCATTTAGAAATTCTGTGAGGGATGCAGGCTATTCTGGACCTATTTGATCCATAGATGTGGATATCTACTGCTGAACACTTAGTAAGTAGTAAGGAAATATAAATTCCGTGGCAGACATGTGCTATTCTGCACCTATTTAATCCATAGGTGTGGATATCTACTGTCAGATACTTGTGAGGTAGTAAGGAAGTACTTAGTGTTATGTTTGTCACAGTGACATTTGCAGTCCATGTCTGATAATCTGTTTCTGAGGCTTGCTCCTAGAATACAAGAGTATGGCTCTTTGCAAGCTGAGAAATTGTGGCTTATTATGCAGATATTATGCAGAACTACAAACTATAAATAAATAACTTCTTGGAGAAATAGAGAAAAAAAAATCGAACATTTTCAATGGGCATTTCTTTGGTTAATATTTAATTTCGGGTGATGTCCTTGCTCTGGTTCCAGCTGCAACTCATTCTCTATTTATAGAATTTGGGGCTTCTCTCTTCTGGAGACATATGCTGCGTGTGGTCAGGACTCTGGAGCCCTGCCCTCGGCGTTTTCCACCTGGCCTTTGATTCCCGGACTCTCTCTGCCATTGGAGCCCTAGTGACAGTGTCACCGAAAGCTTCCTGTCTCCATTGATTGCAATCCTGGATGAATACTGGTGCATGCCTCTCATGGTATTACTCTCTCTCTCTCTCTCTCACTCTCTGTCCCAGCCCTGTAATAAATGTTGGGTTTTATTGATGACAGCGCTGCTTATTAAGTATGGATTTTTAGATTAATTAAGCAGGCTGGTGAAGATGTCTCACTGTCCGCCGCATGTCTTTGAAGCCCTTAGAAATCCTTGGAGATGTTCTCCAAACTGCTCACCCGGCACATTTTGAATGCTGTTTAGGACTCAATCAGCACTTTCAGTCAATAAAAGTAAACCAGTAAAATTTCAGCCTGGATGTTTATCAGTGTACAACAATACAAGTAACACTATGTACGGGTTTAACATCAAGAACACAAGCAGAGAATAATCACACCACGACTTTAAAAATGCAATGGCAAGATCAGGGCTCCATGCTGTGTGTCTGTGTTGTCCATTGGAGTAGAAAGAAATGGCTTGCTGGAAAACAGCTCACAGAGGTTATTTGTATACTTCACCCCTGGTTAGCTTTGGAGTGCCAGTGGGGTTGTTGCTTAGCAATGAATTCATTTGGAGCTCCCAATGAATCTAGCCAAATGGCTTCTCTCCTCTTCTGCAATTTGCCAAACTATTTAGCAGAGCTGCTGAATACATTTTAAACATTGTAGACTGCAGCAGCATTGGCACCACAGAAGTGTAAAGCTTCATTGTCCTGTCAGAAGATAATAATATTGTCTGGGCCTTGTCACTCATTTGGATGCGAACACTTTGTAAACTTCACATAAGACTTATGTGCAGCAGGAAGTGGTGCACAGTGGTGCTGGCTTTATGTGGTAGCTGGGGTTTAAGGTCACTAGTGGTCACTAGTTTTCAGTATTAGAGATTATTAGGGTTAGATATGCTCAGATGTATCGTGCAGTAAGATATTCATGGCTCAGTGATATCCTGTCATTTTCCGTTGCAGCTTAATCATCAGCACATCAGTAATAGCTGATTCCTTCAACACATATGTAAGGTGATACAATTTTTCTAAAATACTCATGCATTTTTTTACAAAGTGAATTTATTGAATAACTCTTACGTGGGGTAATTTGATAGAACTATGGACCATGTGGAATTCGCTGGAGTTTTGTTGCATAATCCGCTATCCGTTACCACAGATTGCTATGGTATGATGCTGCACAGAGAATTACACTCTACGGGTTAAGTGTCACGTTGAACATCGGTGGAAAAGCTACATACTGTACATGAAAAACCTTTTTTTGCAATTCTGTTTACACGCTTAGAGCTGCAGAGGCCCTGCACTGGGTATTAGGCCATGACAGACGGGAATGTAGGCATGAAAGCCGTATGTCATCTTTCATCAGATGAGCATGAGGTTGCACACACCACAGAATACACATTTGTTTAAGTACCCCTGACTGCAGAAAGAACAACATCAAAAGAGATGCAGTAAAGACAGCTTATTCATCATACTAAGTATTCTGTACAGAGATCCCTGCATGGTTTCCTGTGAAAATATTTCCTATTATCATTTTTAAATGAAAGTAATTCATTTAAAATTTTCATTTTGTTGATTTATACTCTTATTATGCAGTTTATATAATTGATATGGTGGTTGGTCTCATTGCTCAAAGATCAAATCAAAGTCTGTGTAGCCTTTCATTGATTTGATGTCCACAATAATATATTCTGTTAATTCAAAGTGAGTGAGTAGCAGGTTCTTGAATCTTGAGTACTATTGAAGATGCATATTTCAGCCAGATCAGTTTCATTTCAGTGATGGAAAACTTAAACCTTTTCCAAAAAAATCTGGTATTCTCATACAAATATTTAATTTTACATTAATCAAAGTAACAATGGCATATTTGTAGTTGACTGAGCCGAAACAGACATGTTTTCTTAATGCCAAAAATTGAAGCATTTTTTTGTTGGCTGAATCACAAGGGCTTCAAACTGAATAAAATTTAAAGTAATAATCTATTTTTAGTATTATATATTTTTTTGTTTTTAACTTTGTTTACTGCAGGGGGATAGGGGATACCCTCAGTCTTTTAACATCATTGTTGGCCCAGTCAGATGAGCTGTCCGCGTGGGATCACGCTGTCAGCACACCGCTATCCATTACTCTGAGCTGACATGAGATTCCTGACAGCTCCGGACACAGTCCTGACGAGGCGCACGCTGCTCTCGCTTATCAGCTGCTGAGAGCGGCCTTACTATCAGCAACCGGGGCCTAGCAAGCCCGACGGCGGCTAATTTCGCTAACCGCGTGCCGCTAGGGCCGCAGGACGCGGTACTCTCTGGCAGGCCTGAAAGTGATGAGTCTGACTCATTGGCTATTAAGAGAGGCTGCAGAACAAAGCTGCTGTGCTCCAATGCCTTTCTTTCGGCTAAACATCACAGTCATCCGCCAAATTATATATAATTGCCTGGGTGGTGGGGGGGTCAAATTTCGAAAGATTTCCAGGACTGCATGAAATGTTAAGCCTGTTGTCACAATGTAATTGTGAGTGGTCTTGTCTGGGGGATTTGTGTGTGTTTTTGGTAAAATACCGTTGATGTTTCAAGGTATCTCAAGTAAAAGCTAAGCTGTAAGAGCTGTACTATAATGGTTTCTTCCCCCTACGCACTGACTTTTTCAAACCAGAACTTGTTCAAATGATACAGATTACTTACTCAATTTAAGGAATTCTTATTATAAACAATTAGTAAATTTGTTATTCTTTTCAATTAAATGTGACTTATTTTTTAAACATTCCATAAGTACATTGTGAAGTAAGATCTCCATTTTAGTAGTTGTTATTTTACTTTTGGCAGGAAGTGACAGTATTGTATTTAATTGCAAATATTAATCCTAAAATCTGACATTAATTCAAAACAACAAATCTGAATATTAAGACGTACATTTTAAAAACACTGGTAAAAATTGTAAGTACATTACCTATTCACTAGCACCTCATTAGCTGCCTGCTAACTGCTTTAAGAACAAAGTATACTTTTCTTTTCTCTACTCTTTTCTATTCCCCAGTCTAGCTCCCCAGTGGTGGAACAAGCTCCCCACAACAGTCAGATCTGTCAAATCATTGTCTTCTACTGCAGACTGAAAACTCATCTCTTCAAACTGCATCTTGGTTAAGCTAGCACTGAACTCTAAATATTCATGCTATATCCTCAAACAAATTTACTGTATCCTCAGACTTCCTCTTGCACCCACTATGGCACTTAAGACAAATGCAATGTTATGTAATGACTCCTGCTGTTGGATTTTGACGTTTCTGATTTAGTAGCATCTCCGTTCTTATCCTAACATTCTCGGATGCACATTTGTAAGTTGTTCTGGATAAAAGCATCTGCTAAACGGCTAAACGTAAATATTAATTGGTAATAGGTATAGTTGCAGTGTATGTATTAGCTGGTTTATAACAGTGTAAATAGGGCCTGGAAATAAAGTTGTCCCAGAGGTTCATCTGTTAGAAGTAACATGTTAGATACAACCAAACCACTCCATTATCTAGTCCTCTCTAGGTACCTGCCTGTGTACCAGTTTGGAACCATAATCCAAGCAGTGGTTTGGAACAGTCATCAGTGAAGAGGAGATGATGTGGGCAGTGGATGGAATTCCAGGTGCTGTTGTCAAGAGAGAAACACCACCATATAAATGACTTACTAGTGCTGCATGTGCCAGACGACTAACCTTTTCAAGAAATTCAATGACTCCACAACCTACCACTGGAATGATCATGGAGAAATCCTGACTTTGTAAAAGACACTTCAGCGCAGAAGTCTCCTAACACAACAGATATGGACCCCTTCATTATTATAACAGTTAATAAGACATCTGCGCTTGCTACCTCCCTGGAAATATTCAGTGCGGGCACGCATGCTGGGACCAAGTGACTCATGACTCATGGTCCCTTTTAATGTAGTTTAGTTAACATTTCCTTTATCTGCACCCAGACCAGTCTCTCCCTAAAGCATACCAGGCACAAATGCTCTGGCATTTAGGGAAACAAAGTGTTGATGGGGTTCTGTGGTCTTGGTGATATTTAAATAAAGAAAAATAGCTAGCACCTAATTCGTGGAAATGTGAAAGGTTATTTCGTACATTGATGCAGCAGGAGTGACAGATGGCTGCCTTTTTTTAACATTTCCAACGCTCTCTCTGGGTTCGGCACTGCAAGGTTCACTCCAGACTTTCGGCATTGTTTCATCATGTACAGCTTAGAGGTATTCATCCTCTCCTGGTGTCACACGAGGACAAGCGTCCCTGCTGGACTAAAATCACAATCTGATGCTCAGTCAGCAGGCTCAGCGGTAACGCAGCCAGCCACAATACGCCATTATGGTTTTGTCATAAATCCCTAATAAAGCATTGTTTCCCACGACAGTTCTATTGTATCACTGGGCTGATGAGCTGCAACATTTTAAACAGCCTGATTGTCAAAAGTGCGCTATATTGTTTGAATATAGGTTTTCTTTTATAATTTAAACTTTTGGTTATCATGATATGTATAAAGACAGTGGTACTCAGACCAGTATTGAAAGACTGCATCATATCTTACAAGCTGAGCTCAGTCTGGCTGATGTTTGTTAGCTTACTTCCTGAAATAGTTTTTTCTGTGTATGGGGCAGGGTACATATTCAAGGGTACATGAATAATAATACAAAAAAACCCCACAAAAAGCAAATATATGCTGCCTGTTCTTAGCATATTCCTAAACACGTGGCCTTTGGAAGCACACTGAATCCACGTTAACATCGCCGTGGCTTTCTACTGATTGCTGAATTACCTTGTCGGGACGTGGTGGAGATTTCCTCCGGTCTCCCCGCTGTGATTGCGATGCCCTCGGTGAGAGCGTTTTGGCAAGAGCGCGTGCTGGTGATTTCCGCAGCGCTCACCCACCCGTCGCAGAATATCATTTATGTGCGTCAATGCAAAAACTGCGGAGGCCCCCCAGCGGCAGTGGGGGCGCACAGACACGAGGCTATTAAACTCGATGAAAGAGAGTTCAGATGCAATGCGAGCACTGGAATGAGTGCTCTTACAGGGCTCTGCAGCGAGGCACGGGGAGGGAGATTATGGTTGAGCAGACAAGCAGCAGAGCATCAGCGCCGACATGAACCTGAATGCCTTCATGCTTGCATTCAGATCAGCAGACGGGACAGAATATGTCTGTGTGTGTGCGCGTGTGTGTGTTTGACTTTGGGTGAACATGCGCATTTGTGTGTACATGTGTGCAATATATACTGGCTTTATCTGAATCCCGGTTTATTGTGGGGCTCAAACACATGGTGAATGCCAGCACATTCTCTTTATAAGACTATAAAGTGCAGCCCTTAATAGTGATAAGAATGTAATATCCTCCTCACTTTTAATTCTGCTGCTCTGAATCAGCCTGTAAAAGAGCACCCCTGCTGATTTTTATTAAAGTGACACTCTGACCTTTCACTTAAAGACGGGATTGATGCCACTCGGCCTCGGCCATTATTATGTTACCTCTCTCTAATTCGGTGCTTGATGTAATTGATAGTGCCCATTTAACGCCGACCCTTTTTTTAAAGTCCTGTGTTTCATGCTCTTAAATGTAAATGGCTATCTGGGACAGAGCAAGCGGAGATCATGCATGATTCAAGGTGCACCATGCTAACTAACAGCAGTGAGATGCATAACTGACCACAGAAATAAACCTCCTGTTCTGATGTCACAGAGAGAGAGACAAAGCAATACATTCAAAACATTCTCATCTAATCTTTTTTTATGGTTCATTACATAATTTTCAACATAATGTTTTTCAGGGGCTGTCAATCACATTTATTACAGAAATCTAAATAAAGGAAATAATTTCTGTTGAATGTCATGCTGCTATATATAAATAGGACGATTTATCATTGAAACAGTTGTGTTTGTTCATATAGTTAACACACAGAAGTACTGTTTAATATGACATTACATTAATAAACCTGGAAATTTGTTCAAAACTTCTTTTTATTTTGTGCTCTTTCACAATAGATTCACCATAATTGGTACTGTGTCCCTAAAAAGAATAGCTTTTTTGTCATCTCTAAATGTTATGTTAGGCTCAGTGTTCTTTGCACCTTAAGTCCTACTCTGAACTGTGACATACGCTTCCCCGTGTCTGTGTTATTCCCCTTTTTGCTACTTGCATTGACCTGTGATGATGTGTTAAATATAGGGGCTATACCAGGAGGTTATTTTGCTCCTGTTGAGGCCTGTGGTTGGGAAATGTGTAGTTCTTGGGGATGGATGTAGTTCTGAGCCGTCAGGGGAAATGCTGATGTCATCTGTTTTAAAACTTGTGATCACCGTTGTCACAGGATCTATGCTGTTTTCGGAGGATCAACACCTCCAGATGGGCTGCAAATGCAGCAAAAGCTTGGCTGGCTTTCGGAGGCGTTGGGGTTGATTTTTCTCTCGCAGTCACCATCTGATGTGATGTAGATACCCAAGAAAAGTGGAACATGGCACCACATCTAGTACTGTACTATTTTGTGTGATTAGCAGGTTGGCACCAGAGATAGTTTTTAGTGTTAATCTTTCCTGTGTCTAAAATTTAGCCAAGGGGGCTGCTCACACACCAGCATGACTTTAAACACACAGCATCCCATTGCTTTTTAATACAACTAGACTCTGTGATTGTGCTCTCTGTTACCAATTTGAAATTTAAGATGTGCCATCCAGCCATACCACCCTTTGGCTTCCTCCTGCATGTCTCCTGTTGTCTGGGTGATCCCACTTCTCCTACATGGATATTATATTACATTATTGGCATTTAGCAGACACTCTTATCCAGAGTGACTTACATCAGTTACAGTTTCTTTACAATAGAAAAAAAATTATAATGCTAGATATTTACTGAGGCAGTTGTGGGTTGAGTACTTTGCCCAAGGGTACAGCAGCACCTCGGCAGGAATCGAACCAGCAACCTTTCAGTCACAAGTCCTGCTCCTTAACCACTATGCTACACTTCCCCACTGTGTCATTGTGTCAGCTGCCTTCCTGGCAACCAATAAATGGCCAGGTTTAAGAGGTATGAAGACAGTATGCAGATCTGCTGCTTGTTCTTTGACATCAGTTTACAGCAGGGGCTGTATGTGTCCTCTGACCATAATATCATCTGGACAGGCTAACATACGTATACATGACGCATCCATATAATATTAACATCAATGTGTCATCATAGTGCCTTCCCATGAGTGAGCCACTAGTTTCAGTACTGAAGGTATCTCATAAATACCTTCTGTATGGGATTCTGTATGGGATTTGACACTCTTCTGTGGGGTCATGGTAATGTTGACTACCTCCAGAGTGCTGCAGTGCCACTGCGCAGAAGAAATGACTGTCTGAGGTGGTGGATCCTCAATACTGGCTATGAGACTGCATGTGAAATCTAGGAATGATTCTGTATAATAGCCATGTTAGTCCCACTGCACCTTCATCCAGGCCCCTCAATATGTCTCTAATACAGAAAAATGACCTTGAGTGAAAAGCAGCTGATAGGATTTTAAGGTCATGGAATGTGAGTGAGTGAATCATTTCATTGGATAAAGGTCACATACAGTAGCTTCCTGACATGCTGGGTTGAATGTTGCTCAGACAATGCATGGAGTTTGTTTGTGTGAAGCCTTGAAAATGGTATCTGATTGCAAGAATGCGCAGTTACATGTAACATTTCTTTTGATATTATGTTTAGACAGTGATTTGTTAAACTATGATCTATTAGCAGGTCTTAAATGATTTTTATCATAAATAATCTTAATGATCATAATTAAATACTCTGCAAGGTTCAGACACATATTTACCCGCATCAGCTATATGTAGTGCAAACAATTACTATGTTGTTGTGACTCACTTTGTGCTTTATGCTTTGTAATGTATCTAAATATATATAACTATTTTACTGATTTATTATTACTTTACAAACACTTTGTGACTGAAGCTATGCTGAATTGTTCCTATGATATGGAAAGGCCTGTGTAATAAATTGAAAAACAATATATATATAAACAGAATCAAAGCTGTGACTGAGAGCGTTAAGGCGTATGCTACAAATCTTGGAAAACCATCTCCAGATAAGGCAGATAATGGTTGGCAGAATGTTCACAAGAAGTTGTTGCATTGCAGTGTTTGTTACTGATGAACTGTTTTTTGTTTCTCGAGAAGCGGTGCTGTTGGGAGCCTCCAGGTGATTCATGAAGCAAAGCTGACATTGCATTTCTCTTGGAACCTTGAGATAGCCATCTTGTGCACAGCACCTGTTCTCTCTAGCTCAACCAATATCAATTTATTTGAACCAATAACCTGCAAGTGTAAAAGCAGGCAGGCAAACATCCAAGGCCATTCAGGTATGTATTTTGAATGTATTTGATGACAAACACAGTGCTTTGTTTGGACAGTATTCTACACATATAATTTGTTTTTTCTCTTGACCAGTGGTGTAGCTAATGGACTTTACAGTGTTGGTATGTCTCAGGGGACAGTTATTCATAAATGCATTTTAACCTGCTTCCAACCAGCTTTCTAGAAGAGACCCTAGCCTGTCCTGGTCTATAACACACTATAACACAAGATGTGTCTCAACCTTGGGAGCAATAAACTCCCTGAAAATCTCTAGATTCTGATTTACTGTGAGCTAGGTAACTATTTAGCTACTGTGTGTGTTATATGTTTTTATGAAGAAACTCAATACATGCTTTCATTACTAAGTTCATGTGAAAAGTTTGTTACGAAACAAAATAGCAGTTTGATTGCCTTCCCCCTTGCCATGTTGACACTTTTTTTGTTTGATTGAAAAAAAGAAGTCAACAATGAGTTAATGGAGGTATTTCTACATCTGGGATCAGCATTATGTCATGACAAACACCTCCCTTGGCAAAGACAGATGCTCCAGGTTCCTCTTTGGAATTGTTCAAGGTTTCATTCCACAGAATGGTTTAACCCTGGAGGACTTTTTGTGGGTGGTAATTAGTACCTGGCAACCGCTTCTGTCCCTGAGGGCAAGACTCAAACCAGGAAGCTGATTTGTTTGCAGTTTGTGGAACAATGTCCAGCCCTATTTATGACGATTTTTATATCTTCCCCACACTCTCTCTCCCTGCTTCTCTCCTTCATAAATGCCATTTTTAAAAGAGGCAAACCCTACAGTTTCAAGACAAGCCAATGTCAGGCCAATTTTTAGAGAGCTTGTCAGAGGACATACTCATTTCTTCATTCATGTAGAAGACAAACACTGCTGGCACTGTGTATTTTTTCAGCAAAATAAGACCATTCTGGGTAATTCTGGTAAAAAAGACAAAAAAAGCAAAGAAAATATGACATTTTCTGGTAATCAGCTGTGTCTGAAGTGCTGTCAAATGTCATTTGTGACATCTGAAAAGTACTACATTTCCCAGTGTGCCCCTAGGTCCAGTTAAGTGTTCAATAATGGGTTTAATTTCACTGCAGTTAATCTCCCATTGGCTAAGATTTACACTGACACATTTCCCACAAGGAAACAGAAAAAAACATGAATGAATAACCTTTATTTTTCACTAAGGAGCTGAGGGAATGCTTGTTTCTCAAAAGCCCGGGCCTTAGTGTGACAGCTCATTCCTTAATAGTGTTCAGCTGTAAAATAACAGTGTCAGTGAACTATCCACAGCAATAACATCATCTCTATTAAGCCAGTGCTTCTGTTTTGTAGTTATTTTCCAAAGTGTATTGATCAGTGCAGCAGTAATTTATAGAAGTGAAGGAGATATTATCTAGATGAAATAGACATTTGCTTTGGCCCCAGGTGAATAGAGGTAATGAAGCAAATGGCCTGTCCTTCAGGATAGGTTATCAGAGGGAGATTCAACCCTGTTAATCCTGTTTGGACATTCCAAATGTTTAGTGCCTCTATTGATATTAAGAATTATTAATTGTGTAATCTTTTTGTCTGAGTGTCCACAACAATAACATTAAAGATTTCAATTTCATTGTGTGATGTGAGCAAAGCTTGCCAGAACTTTTCTGTGCTGTTCAGCAATGCACTTCAAATAGAAAAGGCAAAAATTCTCATGCATTACATCTTACATACACTGTGCTGCTGAGCAGGAGGGAAAACGACACAAATTAGACCTCTAAATACTTAATTAGATAAGGCACCATCTGTGCTGAGAGATCTTAAAGAAAGAGAGGTGAAATGCTCTTGTCATTGTGCAACATTTCACGGTTTCCTCTCGAAAATCACTCTGCTAAAAATTCATCACATCGTTTCATAAGAAGAAAGTTGAACTCGGCCCACTTAGTGTGTGTGTGTGTGTGTGTGTGTGTGTGTGTGTGTTTGTGTGTTATTTCCTGTTTTAAAAAGATTCCGTTGCCGGCGTGGTATCGTTCATGCCTTGCAGAGCAGGAAAGGGGAGTCTGGAAGAGGATTTTCTGTGTACTTCTGAGGGAAAAAGTGTGGCCTGGTTAATTATGCAGTACCTGTGTGCAGTGGAAAATCCCGGTGCCGTACGTGAGTGGCGGTGCAGGAGGGCAGGGTGATACGGGGGAATCTGCCTCTCTAGACGTGGCACAGTCGAGCTCCTCCGGACGGCACTGAACTGGAATGAGTCAGATGGCGCCACATCCTGGGGCATTTCAATGGTAATTACAGCCTGCTCCCGTGTTATAGTGTTCCGCTCACAATTACCACGTTCAGACCATCCTCTTTTTTTTCTTCACCTCCTCTCCTTGATGAGTGTGGAGATTATAGGAGTGCGGGTCATTCAAGTGTAATTTATTGGCTCCTGCCTCCCCACCCAGTCCTGTTTAAGAAACAAATGTTAGCATTTCGGTCCCATTGAAAACCGCTCCTCTACATTTACAAAGCCTAAGTTGGAAGTCGAAAGTAGGAAGTAGATGAACAATAATGACACTGAACAGCTCTGCATTCAGATTGCAATATCTTAATTGCAGAATTACATTACATTACATTACATTAACAAATGGAGTGTGCTGAAAAGATACTTATACCTCCACAGTTTAGAATACATTGGTGACTGGAGAGCGCACAGGTTAGGAAACTGAGCTTGTGATCAGATATTTGGCCTAATAGAATTTGTTTTAATAGAATACATATTTAATAGAAAGATCAAGTACCTTAACTCCATTTGACTCATTTAACATCCAGTTGTATGCATGATTAATATCCTTAAAAATGTAAGAACATCAGTAACATCAGTTTTTTTTGTATTGCATATAATCCATTCATTCAGCTGAGTATTTGCACTGCTGCACTGGACACAGTGCCCTACCTGGGATCTAAGCTGTCAACATGCCAATTTCTTAACAACGTTGCCACGTCACCACTCATATTTGCATGTTCAGGTGTAACTGAAACAATCAGGGCAGCTACTTTAAGGATGACACATAAATATTTTAAATGTATCTGATAAGACATCAGACATCTGACAACAGAAAGAGATGTGTGCCGTAATAGATTCAGAGCTCTGTTTAAAGAGCACAGTATATTAAAATTCTGAACAAGCACTTGAATGTCTTGCAGTGGGCCAAGTGATCCTACAGAGCTCCTCTGTTTTATTTAGTGTTCTCTTGGTGTTGTCATGGACACTTACTGAATGCGCACTTGCCTTTGCCAAGTGATCTGGATAAAGGGCTTTATCCGGCAAGTATATCCTAAATAAATCAAATCGGGTTTACAGTGCTTATTCTGATAAGTATCCATCATTGGATTCTTAGCTTTTTTTTTGTTTGTTTCAGAAGGTGTCTGAGTGAGATGTAACAAGCAACCAAAAGAACACTTACCACGCAACTGTCTGTCCCATTTGTCTCTCCACTGTCATCAGAGCTTATAAATAATCTGGGAATGTTCCAGGGCTGTCTGTAATTCTTAAAAAAGGAATTTCTATCCATTTGCTTCACAGTCACCCACACCCATGGCACCTTATCTATTTATACAGCTTGATATTTCCTGAATCAATTAAGCTGAAGAACCTTGCTTAACAGCACATCCTCACCTGGGAATCAAACTTGCAACCCTCTGCTCACAAGTTAGATTCTCTAACTGATGTGTCACACTTCTACTCATCTGTTGGAGCTAGTTAAAATTGCAAACCATGCCTGTATGCAAAATTGCCAAGCTGTCTTAAACTGTTCAATTAAAAATAAGACACCCTCCCAAAATACCACCATACTGCAACAAAGAGAGCCCTGAATTCTATGGACACTGCCAAACCATCTGAAAAGGACTCAAAAAGTTCTAGTATGCCACTGCATTAATCTTGCAGGGTCCTTTCATGTTGAAAAGTTCCCTCCCTTATGACTTTATGATGGCAGTTTGATTGAATCCAGAGCTCTCTGCTTCTAAAATGTAGTTCAGGAAAGCAACTGTAGATTGCAAAGTGTGTTATCTATCATGCAGGTACGTGTATATATGCCCACACCAGTGAGATGTTCAGACACAAGAAACAACAGAAAACAAAGCAAAGACTTGAATGCTTGACCCAGGGAGCAGCAAGCAGGGCACTAGGAGTTGTGTTCCATTCATTGTGTATGGCTAAAACAAGGCAAACACTCATTACATATGTTTTGTTTTATCTCCTGGTTGTAGTGAGACCAACAGGATGCCGTCTATTGCCTTTGTGTGATTAATTCCTTTAGCTGATGGATGAAGCTCTTATTTTAATTGGGGGCAGTGCCTTTTTAATGTTTTAGAAAGTTCTTTAAATTCACTCTGTTCCTATGTTGAACCTTTCAGACGTCATTTGCACGCCTCTTCACTTTCGAAACGCTACGTTCCTCTTGGCTCTGAGCTACCTGGTGTAATCTCGAGCCATTACCCTGCAGTTCTAATTAACGTCCTGAAACCTACTTGCAGTAGCGCAGTCATTATTCAATCAACTGTATCGATGGCGAAATGCACAGGGGTTAATGAAAACGTTCCAGCTGGCTGCCAGCATCATCGATCATCCTTTGACTGTGAGGGCCACAGTTTCAAATTCAACCCGAGATTAATTTCTTTATTTGGAAGAATAAAAAGGTATCATCCTTATCATTTTATAATCCTATTCAATTACCTCCCTGCCTCAAAACAGCCATCATTCATGTGGAATAAGCCTTCTCAGATATAAATTTTAAATGCATCAGGTGGGAGATGTTTGGACATTAAGGGGCAATGTGTTGGACTGAAAGAACATCTCCTCTAAAATAGTCAATCCCCCTTGTTCCAAGATTACACACTGATGAAACTACAGTACCCATAATTCTTAAAGCACAAATAAAGCCCTCCTGCCACTACGAAAAAAAAAAAAAATCATGGTAACCTTGGCAATGAGTCTGTGAACCTTGCTTTGCAGAAATTAAAGTGAAGGGGACTAGTGAAGGAGGAAGGACGACAGAGATCCCTTTTGCTTTGCAAGTTTTGATCCTATACCAGTAGGTTGATAGTGTAAAATGCATCTTGACCTTTCAACAGGCCTCTTTTTGACCATATGGCCTGACTTTCTAATGGGCATGCTTATTTCAGATACTGTATGTGTGTTATATGTTACATACCTCATTTGCAAAAAGATTATGACTATGACATGCATTGAGATGTAGCTTTAGAAAATACTCACTAGAGGCACACAGACAGAATGGAGAGGAGCTATATATCCAAAAGGTTTTTTTTCTTACAAATAATAATGATAAAAAAATACTTCAACTAGATAAGAAAAAAATAAACTAAATTGCATAAGCTTCAATAGGATGAAATTCCTTTGCATGAGGCGAATGGGGTAATGTAAGTACAACCAGAAACTGTTTCTGTAGTCTTTTTAAGTTGTACTGGTCTTTTTCACATTATCGGCTAATTGTGTCAGCACTCAAGCACGTCTTGAAAAAGTTCTGCTTTCTTACAGTATACTCCTCACTGAAGACGAAGATGCCCGTGGAGACACGCAGGCTTTTTACGTTTCCCTGCTGTGCTGTGTGCTCGCTTGGCTGAAAGTTTGACTCCTACTGCTTCCGCCAGCAATACAAATTGAGATGAGGCATTAAACTTTGCTCCAGTGGTGGACCCCCGTTCCAAAAATAAGCCCTCTCTCCTCTCTGTTGAATGTGCTGAGCTGGACGGAGGGACATACCTGGAACCTTGTTATGTTTTTTAAATTCGGAAAAACCTCCAGCTGCTGTGCGGAGCGGAACCAGATGTACAAGGGATGATAGGCCTGAGAAAATAGACCGGACTGGTAGGAGGTTGAGAGCAGCCAGCAGCTGTCAGCCGTATTGCCTTGCAGCCTTCTCCTGGCTGAAGCTAAGTGGGGTTTGGATTGGTTAATGCGAGAGACCTCCAGGGAAAAAACCAGGTTGTTTCTGATAGTGGTAGATATGCAGAGGGCAATTTTTCTAGTAGAGACCAATGTCACACTACATTGGTGGAGACACTGCTGTGCTGTAGGAAACACTGGCTGGGGTTCAGTCAAAACCACCAAATCATCTTAACAGAAAATTTGATTTCGAAAATTATGCTTAGACATACTCAATCAAATCAGTCTTACTCCCATCTGAATCCAAGTTACTGTCAAGGGTCATCAGGCTGGAGACAGGTCTGTTCTTTTAAGTGCAAGTCATTGCTTCTGTCCAAAGATTCTTTTTGTCTGTCTATAACTTCAGTGTTTTAAGTCATATTTGATAATAAGTATCCTATATGCACAAAAGAAAAATGCCTCAAGAGCTCTCTCAGTCTGGTTACTTAATCCTCCCTTATGCAGTTGATTGGCTGTGCAATCCTTTGCATTCTCTGCACAATTTTCTCCCCCCAAATTGTCAATGAACATGAGAAATTTGTTTTCACATCACCTCCCTGGTTAAATTACGATCAGCAAATAACAGTTGAGACCAGCAGCTGGAGAAGAGGTCCAGTATTGTGCAGTCAGAGTGGACCGGCAGAGAACAGATCAATCATGACGTGTTTAACTGATGCAGTCACACTCACACATGACTGATGCATACAGATACGACAGATTCATTCCAACCATTCTGCAAAAGCGGTTCTGAAGGCAAACAAGGAGTGCGACATTTATCAAATTAAATCAGTGTTCATGTTTTGAATGATCTTATTTGAATGTGACGGGGCACAACACTCCCGTTTTTCGGTTACAAGGATGTCCGTCATGTTTGTCATCATAAATCAAGTACATGTGAAGTCAAATCTCAGAGAAACGAAGTTCAGCAGTGGCTAATGTACCCTCGCTTACCAGCCATGTGTCAGACTGACCTCATCCAGCCAGCGTTATTGTCATATTCCTCACATAGCTGGCAAGCGAAGCCACATTGGTCACTCTTAGCTATAGTTAACACAGATCAGATTAACAGATTAATTATTCTAAAATTTTGGATCATAGTGGATGTTTTTATTTACTGACTCCCATTTTAAAATGTGGCTTGTTGCAAACCGTGGAAATACAGTGGAAATAATGAAGGTTCAATTGGACTACATTTCTTGAAGTCTGACAGATGGCAGTTTCCACCCCATGCTGTCTTGGTGAAAGGACCTAGGGGCTTTCTCATGCCCTGGGACTGGGTGTCCCGCAATAGATATCTGACCTCACAAATTGCACAATCGTGTTAAGGGGATTTTGGTAGGTTACACTGAATTCAACAAAATGAAATGTAAATTTAGAACTGTAGAATTATGGAGCTCATCCAACTGTATATAAACGTGATTTTATTTGAAGGCGTTAAGCACACAGTGCATAAGTAAACATTTGTTATCATGGTTACCTGTGGTTGTGCTCCTTTCTCCCAATCTGTTGTGTGCGACCCCTCCTCACCCATGAATGACCTTTGACCTTCTGCCTTGTGAAGTGGCCAGCCAATGCTTTGACTTTCTAAAGGTTTTTAAGGAGATAGATCTTGAGTATCATGTAATAATTGTTTATCTTTAAATTTGTAATATTAAAAAAACTGGCCTTGCAGTACTGGCAGTCATTTTATCTACACAGAAAGCACCATAAACTTTGTATCACAGCCCTATCCTGCAGCCCATTCTGAACTGATCCTCTTCATCTGCTCACACCCACTTTTATATTGTGCATTACCTATTGTCACCAGGTCCACATCAATGACCCAATTAATACCAGGTGTTCTAAATGACAAACAATTGCAACTTCGTTTTAGGTGGCTCTTTGTTAAGTTTTAAATGATGAGTGGCTGATTAAGACAAACAAAACTAAAAGCTCAAGAGTTTATATACATCAGGATAATTTACAAGCTTTCATGAAAGCCCCTCTATGACAGAAGACTAAGGAATACATTGAGTTCAATACAAGTGAATACAAGTTAAAGCAATCTTCTTCAAACATGCACAATCCCATGCACAACCAAAAAATGTTCAAAAGTAATACAGAAGGAGAAATGAAACACTTCAGTTTCCTATGTATATTGTGAAATATGAGTAGGTGACAATATGAAGGACAATGAATTGTGTTACACACTCAAAAACAGCTTGCCTGTTTGCAAAACTTCCCCACACACGTGTAATATCCACATTTTCCAATTGCGCATGATTGTAACCTGGTAACAAGTATAACATGACTGAGAAACAAGAGCTCCCATGCCTAAAATAACAAACCTCTGGGGGTGACAAGGATAGTGGATAATTCATCTTCGCTTGAGCGTTCTAGTGTAGCAAGGTTTGTACTGCATTTCATTCCCTCTTGAATTCATGTTAATAAATTCTATTAAAACCAAAAGAAAGGTGACAGAGAAAGGTGATGATAAGCAACTGGAGCCATGTTCACAGGAAACAAATGTTACTAGGATCTCAGGGTGTCAGAACAGTGCAGGCATATATTTGTTCTATATACGTGAGATAAACTGAATAAAAGATTCTTTGTAAGAACGACTGACAAGGTAATCAATCGTTCCCTGCTTGTGTGGCTTGAGACAAACGTGCCGTACATACTACTTGGAGGATGAATTCAGTGATGTTAGTTATGCAAACAGTGATACTGGTAATGAAGTATATGTATATGTGCATGTATATGTATATATACTTATAGTGAAATTAATCTATATGCCATTTAGAAGTGAATGAGCCTGAGGCACTGAACAAACACCACCTGTTGAACTAACTGTACTTTATGCTGATTTCACTGACAATAACGATGGTGATTAGGAAAAGAAGTAGGAAATCCCAGCAAAGTGTGAGGTCATAAAGACTCAGAGCCTTGAAATGGTAAAATTCTGTTCTCTCTTTGGAACGACTAAACCAAACCTTTCCCACTATTGACAGAAACATTAGTAATAGGAAGGTGAATTTATGTTGCTCTCTCATAACTTGTTTAGCGTAGATCTTTACCTGGGACAACATTGTCTACTTATATTACTGGATATTTGCCTGAAACAATTCATGTTTTAAGTCCTGACAACTCAAGCATAATTCTGCTTAACTCTTTGGTTTGCTCAGGGGTTAACAGTGATGAATCTGATACCAAAAGGAAGCGTGTACATTCAGGGGATTTATCAAGTAACATTTTATCTCTGAAAAAAAGGATAAAACTGACAACAAAGATGAAGTCAGATGAGGTAAGGAGGGGTTTGCTCCGTTGAGCCGTGCAGTAAAAGGACTCTTCCTAGGGAGCAGTGTCTCTGATCTCGCTGATCTCCACTGTCAGCTTGCCAGAGGCTCTGTGAGAGTTGTTCCTGACCTCACAGGAGAACAGGAGGCAGATCTGTGAACGGCGCTGTTTGAAATGAACGTGTCTGAGGGTATGTTCCGTTACTTTAGAAGTAAGCCCCCGCATCTCTTCTCTGGCGTCTGTTCCACGGTTCCTCCACAAAACGTGATGAGGAGATGAGGAAGAGGTGTGAGGAAGAGAGAGGGAGGTGCTGAACACATGGAGAGAACATCCTTGTTCAATCAAACCTTGTCAATTCTTCATGATATTCAATAGGAATTTCCTCCCTCTTCGGGACAGGAAATCATCCTCTTTTGCACGGAATGTATGGAGCATGAAAGTCTCACAAACGTGTGAGGAGGACTTACAGATCCTTTAAAAACTGTTCTGCATCTATGCATCTTCTGCCATAGCAGACTATCGAGGAAATGGCAGTCTGCAATTGATTATCTGATCACAGAATATGAGAGGATGTAGGAATTTAGGAAAGGAAGCAAATTACCACTTTTGGAATCCAGCCTGTTTAACCTCTGTTGTGCTGAAAGCACCAGGGTCACCTCTTTGGTGTATTTATTGGCTGTGAGAACAGAGCGCTCAAGTGACACTAAGCTGTGGCGTTTGATTTGCTGGTGAAGCTGTCACTCTCGGTTTTTGTGAGTTGAGTTTTATGTAGTATATATAAATGGATATTCATTGCTGTTATGCACTCTCATAAAAATATAATTCAGTTAAATGTACTGAGGTTGTATTGACCTTTCTGGCAAATGTTTCTAGCACATGCAAACAACGGTTTGATGGCTGTGTGCTGTAGCTGTTCATCGCCATCAGGCAATTAAACTCCATAAATCTGAATATGAGGCTCTCACATATTTAGCTTGTGTGTTTTGTGGATCTGTATCTGACATGGAAAAAAAGCCATTAGCCTGCACAGACATAAACATTCAGAGAGGCAAAAACGTTAAGCATCTCAATAATGAACTGTTAAAACCACTTCAGCTGTTTTCACATTGTTTAACATTTTATTCTTTATGAATAATATCTCGTATCATTGATTGAAACTGTCTGCAAATGAGCCTCCCGGATTTCAGCGAGAGTGTCTCGCTTACAGCTTGTAAGGCAACTTGTTACAGCCTTTCCTCAGTGAGCAGCCATCCAGCCATTAAGTGTAATGTGCAATTAAATATTTATTTTGAATTCGGCTGCTGTATTCCGCTGTATTCAATTACATCTGCATATTTGGTGTCAGCCCTTTCCTCGTTTTTTCTCCTTATTTATTCATGTTTATGCAGCAGTGATTTCACACTGCTCCACTTCCTCAGTCTTTGTCTAAAAGAGAAGGTTGATGTCTCTCTGTCTTCTATTTGTTCTGATATGAGGTGAATGAATCCTTCAAAATATGAGGTGGGGCTGGTATAACTGGCCAGTGGAGGAGGACTGGGTCTCTTGAAATTTAACATCAGTCTGGGGCTGTGAGCATTCTCAATTATAAACACAGTAGGCTCATGTATTATGTATGCGCATTCCTGCATTTAAATTTTTGTAATATTGGACTAGATAAAGTTACACTGAGCACAGAAGAATGTCCTTATGCAGTGTGTTCTGATAACATAGGCCTTTTGTTACATCATCATGGACATGAAGCTGCAATCTCAGATGGTACCCATCATGGGTTCACAGATGAGTGTACCAAATCACTTGCCCTCTTCTGAGAGAGGAGCTTGAAAACTAGGGCACAAGTCCACAGACTGACATTCTGTAACCTGACACTGATGTGTCTCATCTAATTTACATTTACATTTATTCATTTGGCAGACATTTTTATCCAAAGCGACTTAACAAGGGAGGCAGAGTACAATACAAGCAAAAAGCCATATAAGGAGTCAACAATATTAGAAGTGCTGCATGATCAAGTTTCAGTAGTTGGCCAGACAAGGTACAAGCTAACTGTACATACAAGATAGCTGGTAGCTTATACATCTCATGAACATAGAACATCTGAGAGAGGAAAGCCATTAGAGTAAGGCTGAGTACTGATCTTTGCGCTCTTATCCTGACCTGAAGTGGCTGGGGGTAAGGGGTAAGGTAATGATTCCTACATATTACAGGGTGGTCTGGGCACTTTATTGCATTTTTCTTAGCAGATAATCTTATCCAGGCTGACTTACAGAACACCCAGCATGTTTTAACATATTATTCATTTAAACAGGTGGACATTTTATGAAAGCAAATGAGGTTAAGTACTCAGGTTAAGTGCTCAAAGATAAAACAATAGAATCCCATGTGGGATTCAAACCTCTGGTTATATAAGATTCTGTTCATTCTACCCAAAAGCACAGGTGTGTGACTCCCATAATGCCTTGCACCTCCCCTTTATGTAAATGAGCATTGAGCATTGAGCATTACAATGAATGAAATCTCCTCTTTAAAGTGACATTGTAGCTATGAATTTCTTGTTTAACTGATAGCTCTTTATGTCCAAAACTGCTTGCAAGCCACTATAAATGATACACTGCAATGTACAACAACAACCTGTGCAAAAAGCTCTTATATAAATTATTAAAAACCCCATATCTAGGTATTGTTAAAACTTTGAGGGCTAATAATAGGGAATAGTATATGCATCTGTAGGACATCCTGGCAATTAAAGCTGGTATCTGCCTCTTTGTGGTTCCTGGTTTTAGCCTGACTGCTGCCCCGTAGCATATTCACATGGATTTATTCCACAGCGGCCCCTTCTGCACCATACTCTGTGTACCTACCGGAGATGCTCAGACAAGCTGAACGCCCCAGCCTTCAGACACAACGGTAAGAATCCACAGTTTATTATCAGAGTATCCTAACTGTAAAAAGCTGATTCTGTCCTGCAAATCATTCAAAGCAGTGTGTAGTTGAGTGTGTGTAGGAGTGTTTGTGTGTGTGTGTGTGTGTGTGTGTGTGTGTGTGTGTGTGTGTGTGTGTGTGTGTGTGTGTGTGTGTGTGTGTTTCTTCTTTGTTTGGCTCAGAAGGTCCTCTGTAATTTCAGCCTTTTGACTGATTCCTGTGTCCTTCCCAGGAGAAAGCCATTGTGTGTTTTAGCTCCAAGGAAACTGTTCATTTCTAGGGAGGTCTCTTTAAAGCTCACATGGATTCCACCCAGCTTCTAATACAGGCAGTTTCAACAGTGCCATTTCCCAGCAGTCAGTCCTGTGGATGCAGGTGTGAGTATAGACACGGCACACTGTGGTATTCACAGGTAGTGCTGAAATGTTCGGCAACACCCAAAGGCAATGCAATGCATATATCCATAGTACTTTGTCATGTTATTTCACAAATATACTATATTTCATATTGCATCACACCACATATCCATTTTGTTGGACTGATGTTTCAGTATTTGGCCTTTATTATTGTACGCTGTATATGTGTATGCTGCAATGAGGGCCAGGAATCGCTGAACAGGGACTTCAATACATCCCTGTTATCATCTTTCGTCTCATGGCTATATCCCAGCAGAGCCGGACTTACTCAGAACTTGAATCCATCCTTCTGGGAAAACCAAGTTGTTGCAGGAATAACAGTTGGACAGCCACTGGGAGTACTCTTTACTGTGAACCGAGCTGGCATGAATGCCTGAGTATATTGGTGGGGACACTGTGCTATTGGAGGTGCCATTCTTCAGGTGACAATTTAAACCCATCTCCGAACCCACTCATTCACAATCCCATGTCATCCATTGCATATAAGATTTACTTTGTATTTTGCCTGTGTGGGTATCCATGATAACAGACAAATGATCAGTTCACTGACTGAAAAGCTATGACATAAACTGGGGCCGCTGGGCTGGCATTGAGGCTTTATGTCAGTGATAATAGACAGGGTCAGTTTTCTTGGCTGTAGATGTGATGGCAGACAGGTTTGGTTTGTTGTGTATGAGATGGTTATGACAGATATTTGACTGGGCATGACATGGTGATAACAGGGTCAGTTTGCTGGGATGCAGCAGTGATGACAGACAGGGCCAGTTTGTTTGACTGCAGCAGTGATGACAGACAGGCTCAGTTTATTTGGCTGCAGCAGTGATGACAGACAGGGCCAGTTGATGCAGCAGTGATGACAGACGGGGTCAGTTTGTTTGGCTGCAGCAGTGATGACAGACAGGGCCAGTTGATGCAGCAGTGATGACAGACGGGGTCAGTTTGTTTGGCTGCAGCAGTGATGACAGACAGGGTCAGTTTTCTGGGATGCAAGAGTGATGACAGACAGGGCCGCTTTGTTGGGCTGCAGCAGTGATGACAGACGGGGTCGGTTCGTTGGGCTGCAGCAGTGATGACAGACAGGGCCAGCTCATGCAACAGTGATGACAGACGGGGTCAGTTCGTTGGGCTGCAGCAGTGATGACAGACAGGGCCAGCTCATGCAACAGTGATGACAGACGGGGTCAGTTCGTTGGCTGCTGCAGACAGGGTGATGACAGCAGACAGGGGCCAGTTGATGCAGGTTGACAGACGGGGTCAGTTTGTTTGCAGCAGTGATGACAGACAGGGCCAGTTGATGCAGCAGTGATGACAGACGGGGTCAGTTTGTTTGGCTGCAGCAGTGATGACAGACAGGGTCAGTTCGTTGGGCTGCAGCAGTGATGACAGACAGGGTCAGTTCGTTGGGCTGCAGCAGTGATGACAGACAGGGTCGGTTCGTTGGGCTGCAGCAGTGATATGGGACAGGAAGGTACCTGGCACGGTGCCACAGTGCCGGGAGCCCCGAGGCGGCTGCTGTCTGCTACCCCAGCAGGGCAGCGCTCTGATGCCGCTTCCTCGTCGCCGCAGCAACAGGCTCCTGATGTATAAATACCTCCCTTGGGTGACACACCAAGCTGACCTCTGACCCAAGAGACTTCATTGTGGTGCTGACATCGATCTTTGGAACGATTCCAAACTTCCTCTAATGAGGGGCTATGGAATAGGGAGGGGAAACTGAACATTAAATAAAACTGCCTTTTTCTAGTGGGAAGTATGAGTGTTAGCTTGAAAAAACATACAATTACCCTTAATGAAATATCTCACAGGGCAGAAAAATAAACTGCAGGATATTTATTATTTCAGGGCTGTAGAGTGATTTTGCCTATCAAATTGCACAGTTTTGTAAGCATTGACAGTTTGTACAAAGTTCAACATTTTTTTTTAGTCCACTGCAGTGTTAGCATAACAGGCTGTAAACACACTGCATATTAACCTAGTGTCATAATCACAGGGTTGCCAACTCTCATGTTTTCACCTTGATGCTCCTGCTTTGAGACTTTGAGAACAGGTAAAACGTAAATGTCACTATGAACGGGCGAAAGTTGTCAGACACGCAGTTAGTATTTTTTAAACAATATATCTGCAAGGGAACAGCGTTATACAAACTCTGTGGTACGAGATCAAAATCTATGTCTTTCTACAGATTTAAATGAGTTGCCTGAGGCAGTCCTACATGACTGGAACAGAGTGTTCTCCAAGGACACCAGTGCATACAATCACAGGTGTTTGGCAGTGTCAATTATCTAATTATCGAATTATCTGGCTTTGCATGAAGCCGTTTTATCTGCGTGAACTAACTGCCACTAACATCTAACAATTTACACCGGCATTCCCGGCCCGTTCCCCATTGTGAGGAAAAAACAAAAGCCAAAGCTCCTGTGCAGTCCTGTGGTGGACAGTCCGTTGAACGTTTAACGTGAGACAGATAATGTGAGATGGGCTCAGTGGTAGAATCAAGCCCTACTGGTGGCTATACGTGACGCTCATAGCTTACCTGCTGAGAGGACTGTGGAACGCGGTGGCACACTTTCTCACATGCTCCTCTGGGCTGGCGGAGGGGTAATCGCTACAGACTTAGACAATGAAAGGCAGACATGCTGAGCTCCCTCACCGGCCTGTCCCTGCGTCGCATGCAGCGCAGAGGTGGCACTTAAGCACAGACTGTCCTCTCTGATGACATGAGAGTGCTCTTAATTGCAGAATCTTGTCCCTTTCTCTTCTCATCTTCACAGTGCGGCAAGAACTGAATGAGGGTGGGGGCTGATTTGATTGTGCTCTCATAAATACATGTCATCTCCCCTTGGCAGGATGAAGGCGTCACAGAAAACTCCTGGACTGTCATCTACGCAGCCCGCTCCCCCGCTCAGGCATGGGATGTCTTCAACACCGCATCGTGACACCAAATCAATACTGGAGCCGTGGTGCACTTCAGAGGACGCAAAGCAGGTGGGTGGTTCCAGCCCCACTCAGCCCTGTCATCACGCATCAATTAAGCAGTGCTAGCCAGAGTCCTGAAAGGGTTTGTGTAATATCCCTCTCCATTTTTATACCACATCATTTCAAGGTCAGTCTTTTTAAAAGTATATGCAAAAAAACAACAATTTAAACCATTGCTTAACGTGGAACATGACAATGCAGTACCAGTTGAAGGTTTGGACACACTGTTTTCCACTATTTTTCTGCTATTCTACTTTTCCTGCTATATCCTACCATTTTTCTATTAGAATAATAGTAAAGGCAACAAAACTATGAAATAACACAAATGGAATTATGCAGTGGCCAAAAAAGTGTTATAAACAAATCAAACTTATCTTATATTTTAGATTCATCAAAGTAGCCAAAAAATATTTTTTTAAATTAAAATTTTTTTTGGAAAGAAATTCATGCATAGGCATCAACTTCACTATTTATGTTTGTCTAGAAACAAACTTTTGACTGGTACTGTATATGTGGTATATGCCGTGAAGTTCCTTATAAGGGAATCTGGAAAATGACATGCTTATGCTAATATTATTAATAATAGTGCTGGTTATGATAATAGTGTCAATAATATTGTGGGTACCTGGAGGTGAGGGTGAGGGGCGAGGGGAGGGAGGAAATCAATGTTCCTTGTAGTTATTACTCCCCTGATTTGTGATGGTGGTGGGGTTCAAGAAAGGGAGGACAGCTTACAAAGATTTGTGGGTAAAGGCATGCCAGTTTGGCAGTGGCATAAATCATCCTTTGAGATTTATTGTGAAGGAACTTGAGAACGAAAGAGGATTCTTTAAAAAGCTGCAATATTAAATCTAAATTTAAAAAGCCACTGCAATACACAGTTCCAATTCCAGATGTTTACAATACATTATTGTCATTTAATAGACCATCTTATTCAGAGTGACCTGCATAGGTTACAAGTCTTACATGTTATTCATTTATGCAGTTGGATATTTACTGAGGCAGTTGTGGGTTAAGCACCTTGCCCAAAGGTACAGCAGCAGTGACCCAGCGGGGAATTGAACTGGAAACCTATACAGTTATGAGCCCTGCTCCTTACCACAGTGCTATACTGCTGCCCCTTATTAGTTCAGTAGACGCTGGGTGATTTAAATAGCTACATTTCTTTTTTTAAAATGACATATTATCCATTTATACAGATGAATATTTACTGAATCAATTAAAGCACATTGCTTATGATTACAACTGTCGTACCCTACGTGGAAATTGAACCTTCAGCCTAATGATTCTTCAACCATTGAATTAATGCACATACATGACTGTGCACACTCTGAGGTTGTTGGGATAACTCTGGGTAAGGGGAGACCTTCTAGAAGGTGGACAGAGCTGTGCTCGAGAACTGAACAAGAGAAGAGCAAGACAGCCTGCAGAACAAAGACAGTCTGCTCATCAAGAGTTCTGAACTCCATTAAAGACACAGAAACATCTGAGAGTCTCGTCTCTCCCCCTAATCAATATTTCATGCCGTTATGAAATGACATTTCGATAGGCAGGAGAGACATGAATGTAGCGGCGTCTGAAATCGATTTCCACAATCCCGTGTTCATAATCCACTTATAACTCTGAATCCATAACCAGCAGAAGAACATTTCAACTTCAAAATATCTTCTGCATAGTAATACACCGCTGAACTGAAGGCAAAGATCATTTCATGTGTATAATCACATTAAGCGAGGTAAAGCCTTAAAATGAATCATTTTGAATATCTTTTTAAACTATCGAGGGGCTGTGAGCAATCATAATCTTTAGACTCTCTTCTTGGTAGACTCTTCCTCAACATAAGTAATGAAAATTTTACTTTAACTACCGTCAAGATATATGCATGGATTTGAGTGCCCTCAGCTTGGGCGTTGTTAAGTATTTGAGTTTGTATTAATGTTAATGCTTCTTTCAGACACTCTCGTATTATATTTTGAATATTGTATATTAAAGCTTGCACTTAACATTGATTCCATCTTAATGTATTTCACGAAAGAAGGCATTAATGATTCAAAGACGTTTGCAAAGCCTGAAGAATTAACTATCTGGAAACACAGCTTCGCCAGTGGTAAAAATAGTCCTTAATAAATAAAAAAGGAAATAAAATAAAGGAATCATGGCATTGTTTTTAAATGGTTCACAGGCTCATTCATTTCCAGCTCAATTTTAGGCTTCCACAGGTAGTCAGCCATCTCCACCCTCAGCAAAACCCTAAGGTGTCATCCAGTCACTGTTCTCTTAGACCCCATGCTTCCTCTCTGATGTGGTGTGTGTGTGTGTGTGTGTGTGTGTGTGTGGGGAGGTTGGACTGACATACTTCTGTCCTGGGGCTGGATATCCAGAGACTCCTGGCTGACTCCTCCCCACACTGCTCTACTGCCCTATTTGACCCCTAAGTCTACAGGCTTATCCAGATCGGTTAACTTAACCCTGAATTCAGTCAATGTTTGTCTGAACTTTCACCCACAATTAAATGTAAGAGTCACTTTTTTCTTCCCTAACATGGTTTGGGGAGTGGGGGCAGTTAAACGATCACCGAGATGGATGAAAAAGGTTGCATTTGGTCTGGATAAAAAAAAAAAACCCACTTATATTTGCCAGTCAAAGCTTATTGAATCCAGGGGTGATTTACCTTTGAACAACAGCTGTGTTTTGTACAAAGCAGTCGGACACATCCTGCTACTGAAATATACAAAAATGTACTTCAATCAAAAATAGTAACGACTTGCTTTAATTCATGTATCAAAATCAAGGACAAGCCACAACACGGTTAGACTGATTCTGGGACCTAGTCATTGAAAATTTAGACCTGAATGTGAGTCCAGTTACAGGTGATTTATACTCCTGTTAGACATACTGCCTTTTCTTCCTTGGGAGAACAACACTGGTGTCTCATTATGTGCACACCCCTCCCAAACCCTAAATCCCACACCCACATTGCCCCACCCATCTGTTTTCCCCCCTGTCCTATGCTGTGGCAAACCTCCTTCCCAGGTGCGAAATCATTGGCTGTGGTCTTTGAGCATCACCCAGGGTTCACATTATTAATGATGGCATTTATGAGGGATTTTTCTCTGCACATTCAGTACAAACATCACTGTGCTGATATGACGGTAGGGTGAAAGGAAGGGTTGATAAGGGCCATGGATGGGTGAGATTCTCATCTATATCATAAATATTTTACTACACCTGTATGGGAGGTTTTGCCTGAATGTCAGCACACAAGGTTTTCACAACGCGGTCTCGGCACCGAGGCAATGACATACCGATGTTAAAAATGTCACAGCAGTGGTACGGGGAACTTGCATGTTATCTGGGAGGTAATGGGATTGGAACTGGGACAATTCACAGGGAAACAAATCTTTCAGTGCTTAATCCAATTCTTCATGAATGATTGCAAGTGCAGTGGATAGTGCTGACATTATTGATTTTAAAATTGCAATTTTTCCTTCCAAAAGAATTAATCCGACATCAAACACACTTGAAAGACTTATGAATACAAATTCTTATGAATGTTCACTTTGTAATACTATACATAAATATATATTTTAACATCTTCACTAGGAAAGCATGAGGGGCATTTTAACATTAGAGAGTGGGGCTAAATTAATATTTTCATTGCCTGAAAATGGTGACAAGATGGGCAAGTGAACTAACTGAAATGTATTGATGTTTGTATTAGAAAGTGATAATAGTGATATTGAGTTGACATCGATAAAGATCTGACAGAATCTAATCAGGGTGAAGATCAGTCATACAGAACATACTGAATTATTCATCATCACAAATGTTATGTCTGTAAACATTTCTTACATTGGTACAAAAGCACAGCAAAAAAGTCTAAAATTGGGATTGTCATTTCATTTTAATTTAAAAAGTTGATTAACACAGTGATTACTGAATTATCTGTGATGAGTGACAGAACAAAATGAATTAAACTCTTTAGCTTGTTTGGACCAAATTAGTGAATTAGATTAGAGCCTTTGAAGAAGCCTTAAACCATAACTCACATCATATACTCATAACTTGCGTGTATGGTTTTGTTTTCATTTTAAAAATGATAATAATCTGGCAATTTAAATGCTTGGATAATTTAGAAATTCAGCTAATCAGAGAACTAGTCTCTTAATTAATTGCTACACCCCTGTCTGAAATTGTTCTGTAAAGTGTATCCCCCCTCCAAAAAGAATGAAATGCAACAGATAAAATTCGGAGTATGTGAATATTAAAACACTTTGGTGTGATTCATCTTTAATTATTCATCAATTTTAAATATTTATACAGCAGATGAATACCCCTGAGAAGCGGCATCTTTAATATGGATATTACTGCATATGAGTGTCTCCAGGAGAGTTATAAAGGAAGACAATGCACTCACATCTCTCTTCCCACTCACTAATATTCCCATCTGAGAGTAATAAAGCAGAGCACACATTTCATTGTTGCAGGACTGAGCAGTGGAACAGAATGGCCATGGTTTTCATCCCCGATATACACAAACAAGCAACAACCCTGTGTTCCCCCACCACCGCAACACAGTGATTTTTTTTTGTCACCCAATTTCCATCCCATCTTGGCATCGTCATTTTATTTTGCAGCGGCTAGGAGTAAGGAAGTCCTTAGGACCGCACTGTACTTGTGACTTTTACATTGCACTACAATATTGTCATTTAGCAGACACTCTTATCCAGAGCGACTTTTTACTATTTTTACATGTTAACCATTTATAGAGCTGGATATTTACTGAGGCAATTCTGGGTTAAGTACCTTGCCCAAGGGTGCAGCAGCAGCGCCTCAGCGGGGAACCAAACCAACAACCTTTTTGTTCCGAGCCCTGCTCCTTACCACTATGCTACACTGCTACCCTGCTACCCAATAGGCATTTAATATAGACATCCCAACCATATATCGATTTGTAACAAGACTACAACCTAAAAAAATAAAGTTATATATTCATTAATCCTTTAAACTGGCATCAACAGCATTTACAATGTGAATTAAAAAAATAGGTTCTTCACTACAAAGTTATGGGATTATTTAAGTGTACTACAAAGTCAATTTTAACATTGTGCCCACTTTTACATCAGTTTCTATTGAACAGCAGTGATTGTGCTCCTTAATTGATCAACCTGTAAAAAGATACTGCACAAATCACATGTTACCACTCAAATGTATTGCTTTACAAAAGAACTGTAATTCATACATGTGTAAACTGCTAATGTAGCACTAGTAATTGGCTCGGTGGCGCCTCAGTGCAATCAGACTCGAATGAAATTTGATGATAGTAATGAATCAGTAGACACCAAGAAGCACACAGCACATGCCCAGTGTCAAATTGATGGAAAAACCAGAATTAAAACCCATAGCAACCGGAAAGGTTAATGTTGTATGTGCCATCTGTGACATTTGGATGTCTTAATTACCTTTCTTCGGGCAAGGCCTTGTGCAACCACAGGAACTCTCTCTCATGTGATGTTGTTTGACTGCTTTTTCTAAGTTCAGCAGAATAATTCACAAACACACACACACACACACACGCTAGTTCACAGCACATACAGTCATATTCATTCATATAAAATATACAGACAATGACTGCAGTCTGTGCAAACATATGCATGCATCTTTTGCTGGTTGAATAGTGTCACTGGTGTGAATGGTTTTATGATAAATATATTTTGTATGTGTGTGTATATATATGTTGTGGGGTGTGAGTACATCCAGCTCCACCTTATTTCCCTAATCCCACTCTTCTCATTTCAAAACTAGATGATCAGCAAATCCAGTATCAAACAATACCTGTCTTTTCTTGTGGACATTTGACCACCGAAAGACAACAGGGCTGTGACTCTGTCATTGATGACTGAGGTTGAGGTGACAAACGTCAAATGTTGGGGGTCGATTAAGTACCCTTTTCTTCTTCTCCCAAAGCCCTTTGTAAATATCCTCAATGGTTGTGAGCTTTTCTCATTCCCCTGGTTCACCTCGGATCATCTTCAATCTGAGCCGAAATAGTCAGACAGCCAATCTAATCAAGCCGTAAATTCCCAGGCCCACATAGCTGTTGGAATATTTCTGTCACTTTCCCACTAATCATTTTACAGGTCATGTTCTATAGCTTATTGAGATTATCATTGTGCCGAGCTTTTATCGCCTGGTAGTCTAACCTCTACAACACTGCAGAGCACTGCTGGATTGGACAGTAAATTTCTCTATAACAACCCTATTTAATACCCCATAAAACTGATATGTTTCCCAGTGCTTAGTCAGTGACATGTGTCATAAATACTCTGCCTATAATTTTATATTCAGGGCTTCGTCTTTCCGTGGTTGTATCAGATACCACAATGTCACAAAAACACAAGGAGATTGCTGTGAAGAATGAGTGTTTCCTTGTTGTCTGTACTTCCAGCTTTAGGTTTTAAATCTGTCAGATTTTTAAATGGTTCAGGTTTGTACAACCTCAATGTTGTACTTTTTCAGAATCTGAAATTACTTTTTTGCTGTTGTCATTTTAGTCTTTCATGTGCTGTTAAGTGACTAAGTTTCATTATATTGTAGTTTAATTTTCAACCAGCTTTCAATGTAAACTGGCAAAATATAACATTAAACATCACAGCCATTGCATAACAATTTCTGCTGAGATTTAACACACCAACTCTGACCATGACAAGTAACAAATTATGACTATAGTTGCAAAAATCCATGCAGTAGTTTTCATGAATAAGGCAACACAAATACAGTACGTTAGCATTTTCATCCTTGAAAACTTTGCTCTCAAATATCAAACAATTTACTGAACAGTTTACTGTTAGAATTTCAAATGATTTGTACCGTAAATAATAGCATTGCCTTTTCCTAACTGAATAAAGGACTGTAGATGTTATTAAAATGGCTGAAATGTTGACTCCCCCCACTGGATTTAATGGCATTTATATATTACTCCCCGTGTAGCAAATAATGTGTAAGTATATACAGTGACCAACTACTTACACGATTATTTCCTTTATTCCACTGAGGACTATATATTGTGTTGTTTAAGATAAAGTCTGAGTCTTCAGGAATTTTTGTAGTGGTGAGTACATGCTGTGGGAAGTAGCTCAATGTAGCTAAAGTATCACAGCATATGTCAAATCAGTGTGCTGAAAAGTCGTAGCAGTGAATAGGCTGAGTTTAATGCAGAAGTAATTTCATGAATTTTCCATGTTTTGATGCTTTTGCCCGTATTAAACTTGAACGTCAACAACAAATAACAATTGTTAAAAAGTGAACATTAATGAAAATGAGATTTTTATCAAGTTTCTAACATTTCTGTGACAAGTATTCTGAAACAGTAGAAATTTGCTCAACAAAATACTGTATTATTCATTTACCATAATTTATATGATGTGCATGTATCAATATGCATCTTTCATGTGTCTCACAGACTGACTGCACTGCAGGAGGGAGGAAGATTCATTATATTTGGACAAATAATGAACTTCCCTTACATTCAAACATATGTAAATGGTGCATGCCAGACATGAATCTAAGATCTCTGTATACCTATGTGTTCATTTAATCTTTGATTTGGACATTCAGTACAATGTATTCTGCAATGGAAAAAAAAATGTTTATAATGTTTGCAACATGAAGGCATGACATACAGGACACATATTTTATGATTCATCATTAAGAATAAAAAATGCAGGGTAGAAAAACAAAAGTAAATTATTGTCAGAACAATCATAGCTGTAGCATGGTGTGCAGATGAACAGTATAACAGTTACAGCGTTCTAAATTGTTACTGGCCATTTGGCTTGGCAACATTACAAACGACTGCATTCCTCTCATAGCGAAAACAAACAAACAAACAAATTCATATAGAAAAAAGAGCCCACACGCTTTTTTCCTCTGAAAAGATATGGGCTGGGGAGTATCCAGACTGTTTAGGTTATTTTTATCTCATTTCACATATGTGTGTTCAAAGGGCTTCCCCTGGGCCTCCAATCTATCAGGTGAGAAGCAGTGGAGTGTGTGTGGGCCAGTGTGTTGAATGAATGTATTGAAGGTCCATATTGCACATAGTACTCTAGCATTACTCATCCTGGTCTCCTTGTGTTGTGGCATTACCAGGACCTGTGTAGAGCAAGGCCAAAGTCACCACACAGACATATCCCATACACCAAAAACTTGTATGATACAAGGCTGATGACTGATTCCCATCAGTGGAGTGATTACTGCATGCTAGTCTTGTTACTGTACTGTAGCAGCTTGAATTTTGAGATCAAGCTTAAACTTCATTTCAAAGCTATAGCATTCTCTAGTGATCTTGACTAATTAAAAAAAGAAAAAAGAAAAATATATATGTAATAAAATTGCATTTATTACTCATATACTCATATGCATATACAACAACCAGTATAAGCAAGGCTTAGCAATATTAATACCCCTTCTCAGAAATTGTGCCAACTATGTGTCCACATGTTTAGAAGTGAAAAAAAAAAAAGATTTAACCTCATTAGTGAAGATTTGATGCATGGCACTGTATGTTACAAGGACACATCACTGATATGTGCACAGTATCTCACACATAAAGGGTATCAGAGAGTACAGGAGGTTCCCTCTGTGGAGCAATGCTTTACGGAGGGAGAATCACGTTCACACACAAGGCAACCCAGGAGATGTGACCTGTTCTAATTTCCCAGTAACCCCGGGGGTCTGACCAGAACTCTCTAGTGAAAAGAGACAGAGATTATAGTGCAGGAAGACGGGGAAGCTTGATTAGTTATTAGATGCTCGGCGAAAGCTTTTGCGGAAATCATTTCCGTTTGTTTATTAATCAACCGATGTGAATATCATCGTTGTTCATGTGAAATCCTGCAAGACAGGATCCTGTGGGAGCAGATTGTGTCTAATTTCCCACATTACTTTGGCCCGACTTACTGCCCACATATTGGAAGATGGAAGGACGTGTCAGGAAGTGTTAGAAGGTGCCAGCTCCAACCACTGACCTCGGTGCTCAATCCATTAACTATACATCACACAAGAATAACAAGACTCTCAGCCACATACTCAGAATCCATGCACATTTTGTAACAAAAAGAAAATATCAAAGGACTCCGACGGAGACGGCATACTGCGCCAGCAAACTACGGGGCTGTTTGACACTCCCCATGTTCTCTTTAAATTCCCTTCATAACTGTATCTTAATTTTAATATTTAATTGGCACGTTTATTATTCATGCTTTAGGAGCGTGGCGGAGAGGAGCACACAGCTGGGCCGAGCTCTTGCGGGGACCGCGGGCTTGCAGAGAGGGGTACTGCGCGTTCATGCGTTCACTCCGGGGAAGTCACAGCGTTTGATGCCTGTTTGGAATGTGTGTTTATCTGTTTAAATAATAATACAGTTATTTAATATAAGAGAATACATAGATACAATGCTTTGTAATAAGATAAAACAAACAGATGTATCTGTAGGCTTGACTTAATATAACAGGCTGTCCAAACAGTATTTTTAGGGGTACCGGAGATGATGTTTTGGCTGGGAGACAAAGAAGATGGAGAAGGAGAAGATAAAGACGAACGAGTAAATGGGCCAAGTGTGGCCATTTATTCCGCAAGCCATTCAAATATTTATCCTAATTCTGTGTGTTCAGATGAGATTAGATGGTACTGAAGCAAATGCAAGAAATCAGAGCTCAAGGTCATGTGGTTATTTCTGGAGGGACATCACTCTTGGTGCCGTAGAGGGTATGCCGTATGTTCTGCCAGTCTTTATGTTGGCAGATGACATACCCACAATCCTTCAATATGTGTGTGTTCAGTATATGTGTATGTATATCTATCTATCTGTCTGTGTCTCTCGCTCCCTCTGTCTATAGATAGATAGACAGATAGATAGATAGATAGAGTCAATATGGTTGCAAAAATAGGTTGGTGTTCATTAAACATTTGATGTTCAGGCAGTGTCTGAAAAAAATAAACATGCATTTCCAAATTGGCATCTGAAGTAGATCTTTACTCAGCTCAAAATGTGGATTGAACGCCCACCAAACTACTTTAAAAGAGTAACAACAGCTCAATGATAGATGCAAACACAGATACGCTATTCAAAGCTGGGCATAGTCTCAAAAATGTGTTTTGCATAGTTTTTCCACATTTTTATGTCTTTCCAACAATGTCTGTGTTTATGACCTACAGCAACTGATATAACCATGCTGAAGAAAAAAATGATGGTGGGGCCCAGTGCAAAATCAATCGGGGAGGTCGCAGTGTTGTAGGAGTGGTTGTACAAGGTAGAGTAAAATAGAATATATCTGTTGAGTGAATCAGGTGTCCCGGTAAAATGAAGGGCTGGTAATGATATAACCCATTTTCTTGATAGGATTCAGTCATTCCGCCAAAAACAAAGCTGTATGGTTTAGCTTCATTTTTCATCCTTCTCTGGTACTCTTCAGTTACCTGCTTGTTTATTCAATGGTCAACTCCTGATGGTGTGTTCTCTCATGTAGAGTGTACAGTATATTATTTATTTATTTACTTTGCATTTTAACTGGATTTGCATAACTACAGGGCATTCATGACAATGAAATGAGGGGGCATTAACAGAGCAATCTGTGCTGTCCTGGCCTTGGGTAGCTCAATGCTGTAAGTGTACAGTAATGGACATGGAACTGATTTTATAACCGATAGGTTGTGAGTTTGAGTCACAGCCGTTGAGCTCTTTAGCAATGCACTTTGCCTGTGGTGCTTCGGAAACTACCCAGCTGTATTTATAGATAATATGAAAAAATGAAATTGAACCATGCCAGATGGGTAATTGCTAAACAAATAAATAACAACTGCACTCCCTCGTTCTCCTTTGAAAGCCAGACTGGATTTAAACTCCACAGAATGTAAATAGGTAATGTATGATTTGTTGAATGAGAGCTGAAGTATTTTTAGATACCGTGCTGCAAGGTTCTTTCCAAATGGCCATTTTAAATCAGGTAGAGTTTGCAAAATGTATAAACTCAAGCTCTGTATGGATTTTTTGTAAACAGACATTAATTCAAATATGAATCACAACTGGAGACATATGTCAGGCTAAGAGGAGGGCAACGCGTTGGGTTCGATCTGGCTGGAGCACATCAGCCTGTAATACCGCTGAGAAAAATCAATGCTTGAATTGTACAATTAATGGACAAGTGTCAAATGGTTGTTTCATTGGCAATCAATAAGTATTAAAAATATTGCTCAATAACATTTCTTTTCGTGTGCTGCATGTTCAAGAAAATGCCATTTTTAAACCATGTCTGTATAAAGCAAGGAAGTGACAGACATGAGATTAAAGACTTTCAAGTTAAAAATGATGTTTTCATCACTCCAAATCAATTAAATCTTTCACTGTTTTACCCACAGTTCCCTCCTGGAAGAGGCTCATGGTGTTATCTCAGAATGACAGCCGCTCTTCAGCTGTAAAGTAAAAAAGTTTCAGCTGCTTCAAAGACGGTCTGTCTTTCTGCAAAATCAACAAAACAACTTTTTTTATGGGTAGTCATGGAAGGACAGTGAGGCCCAGGGAGGATTCTCATTTGAATGATGTACCCACTGACCCAATGTTTCTCAAACTGTAGTTTACACTTGCGCCTGCAGATATATGGCTTTGAGTATCCTCAAAATTAGATTTTTATGACAGCACATCGCCTGTAATTAAAACATAAAATATGAAAACCGAGACCTGTTGCTTCTCCTTTTTTTTTAAATGGGTCAAAATTGCCCCGGAGTGCCTTCCCCCAGGCAGGCACTCAGACTGATTGCAAAGCGGGTTCAGCATTAACATGTTCCAGATACAATGCACGTGTCCTGACAAATACTTAATGTGACAGTGCATTGTGAATGTTCTCCCTTGCAAAAATTGATTCAGGTTTTACAAGCAAACTGAAAAAAAAGAAAAAAAAACAGCAGAGAGACATTTTCTGCTGAACTAATGAAGACAGAACGTTCTCCTCCCAAACAGTAGTCTCTACAACAGAGTCCAATCTGAGGGTTTCACAGACTTGGCCTTAATTGGCCTGAACTAGGAGAAAGGGATGCATTTAAACTAACTGCTATGGTGTTTTGTCCTTTACTTTGAGTGAGGAACTTAAGCATTAAACTTTAATTTTTAAACACAAATTCAGCAGTTCCTGAAATTAGTAAAAAACATTTTGATACACTTTTGATTAAACTGGTTACCCAAAGCACTTTTTGGTTATACTTAATCTGCCTCAACTCAAATGATGCATTGCTGCCTTTGAGATAGTCAGGATCATAAAATAATGCCCTTTATGGACAATCCATCAAATGCATCAAAATGTATCAAAAGTTTTGACAAGATTTTTGTTTTGCATAACATTGCATGGATATTTAATGCATGTGCATATGTATTTAATGTTTGTGCAATGTATGTGATTTTTAATGTCCAATCATTTCAATCAGAATTTTTAAAAATTATTTATTACTTAAACTGAAAGGGGAAAATACAGTTAAACATGAATACTTTGTGCTGTACATTTATAGGTGGCATTTTGTTATAAGGAGAATGAAAACAAGAGATGGAAATAAGATATACAATTATCAGATGCATTTTGTTATATGGAGAATGAAAACAAGAGAAATGGGGAATGGTTTCTCCTTCAGTTTTGATCTCCCTGCAGTGTACGTACATCACCATAACAATGTCAACCTGATTTATAATCCAGTTCAGGATATCAGTGCAGAAATCAGTGTTTGTTTTATTTATTTTCCATTGGCAAGGCAGGCCTTATCCAGGTAATATGCTGTGGTGAAACAAAATTGTACAGCAACTCCCTAAAGCTCTGCAACATCAAATATTCTGGTGTAACTTTATTTCATTTTTTATAGTCAGTGAGCTCTCTGATACTTGAAGTGGCAGATCTTCGGGGAGTAGCAGTCCCCACCTTCTCCACTTCATACTGTCACACCTCTATACAATCCATTTATGTGCTGCACAAGGCAAGCAAAACCCCTGCTCTAGGAGTCTACTGGTTTAGTGCAATGTTCTCTTCCCATCTGGAATCAAATCTGTCCACCCAGTAGACTGACCGTTATATTACATTATTGGCATTTAGTAGACAATCTTATCCAGTGCGACATCAATTACAGTTTTTTTTACAATGTTATCCATTTATACAGCTGGATATTAACTGAGGCAATTGTGGATTAAGTACCTTCCCAAGGGTACAACAGCAGTACCCCAGCAGGGAATTGAACCAGCAACCTTTTCAGTTATAAGTCCTGCTCCTTAACCAGTATGCTACACTGCTGCCCATTGTCGTGGTCATACTTTCCTGGACTGCGTGGCACCCTGTTTTTCTTCTCTCCCTCTTTGAGAGCACTGACGGCTTTAGTGCCCCCAGAGGTGACATGCCGTCAGTGACCCGGTCTGCCGTCTGGTGGGGGCGGGATAACGACTCGCTCCCAAAAAACCGAACGAGTGACATCACCAGAGGACCGCTCCACTCGGAGATCCAGGTCAGTCGCTCGATGTAAACCCTGAGTGTGCCAGACACACTGAGAGACTGCCCCGGGGCGAACTGAATTGAAATGCACACAATGGGAGAGCCGGAGCCCGTGCTGCTCCACACAAGCTGCCTTACAGGCGTCCTGCGTCCTAACCGTTTAAATGCGGCTGTGATCACCTCTAGTCTGGCTCATTGAGAAATTAAACCCATCGGAATATGGATGTGAACCTCAATATGTCAATCTAATAACATTTGTGTGTTATTGACTTTATCTATCGATTCTAGACTAGCCGATGGCTAACTATTTTCAACATGGTCTCCCCTTTGATTTTTTCCCTCTAATCTTGGCTTTGGAGTTCCATAGCTCCCATCTCTAAAATTCAATAAGTAAATATCTCATTTAAACAGATGTTTAATGAATTATCCATACAGCACTGAACTTCATATATCCACTGACATATCAAAGCTATTTTTTTCCAGTTTAACATGCTGAAATAAATGCGGTCATATGCAATAGCAGTTTGAGCAAGAGCATCAAACAGATATATGTCTGCATAATTAACATTTAAATGTTAAACTTCACAGAAAAAAAAACAGTTAATTTATCTAAGACAATGTAATCTCATTACAAGTTCAAGCTGTCATTTAAAAAGACTAAAACTATCTTCACACTATGTATACAATGGAAGTCAAGAACATTAATAGATGTTCATAGTGTGGCTTTTACCCTTCTGTCTTGTCTCTCCCTGCCAAGTTTGCCTTGTCTATAATGATTCAAATGTTGGAAAAAACATGTAAGGGTGTTCAAAATGACAACTCATTACTCACAAGCAAATACTCCTGCACTCATATAAATCAGTGGAATGAATAGCTGCAATTGTTTTTCATTTACCAAGAATATTTTTATCTTTAACAAAGACAGTGAAAAGCAGACTGGACAGCAATTATAGTGCATTGGTTAAGGAGTAACCAGAAGGTTACTAGTTTAAATCCCAGGATGTTAGAGAAGGATACTAACTAAAACAGTTGGCTGACAGTTGCATGAATGACTAATAGTGAAAATGTATGGTGCACTGGCTGAGAAGGTCTGCTAAACAACAAAATAAGAGGGAGGTGATAAAATGGCAGGTAAATTGCCATACTACGTATAGTGCACTTTCCCAGCGAAAGGATTTCCAAGAAAATGACAGATATTTTTGTCCTCTGACGTTAAGATGGAGCTGATGAGGTGGAGTGGGTGAAAGGGGAATGGGATCATCAATGTGGACCTATTAGATATAATAACCCTGGAACATACAGACAGCTATTTACATGCAGTGGAGGGGACGGGGGGAGGCGGCTGCTCATTGTCATGGATACTCCCACATAATAGGCCACTCCACTTCACTGATGAACAGGTTTCGGCCGTCTCCAGAAGAGCTGTGTGGTGGCACAGGCCACTCCTTGGTCTTGTGTTCATGTTAGTTCGGCAATCGGCCCCATTACTCTCTCAGCACACGCCTTTCATGTCTTTGTTGCCTGATATATAAAGGGCAGGAATGGCTGGTCAACCACCTCTTGGATGCACTGAACTCCTGAGTGCATTAAATGATCTCAAAATAACAGTGCACCTTACTGCCACACTGCCTGTCCTCCATTGATGTAATTTTTCCAGTAGCTGTCCTTATGTACTGTACATAATTGTGGTTCAAGCATTTTATGGACACCTCAAGGTTATTGTGCAAGGGAGTGTTTGGAATTTATTACGAAGCGGGTGAAAAATAAAAATAACAGATCAAAAATCAAAAGGAGCCTAGAAGAAAAACGGATTGATTTTTCTCTTGGGGATAGGTGAGCAAATACCGTGAAGTAGCCAATGTCCGTGCTACCTCCCCCGCTGAAGGTCCTGAGACACTCGCCCGTTGCTCGGCTCTCCTCATTAATGAATTGCATTTACTCTGTCGTTGCAACCTGTCAGTCATCTCTCATTCCTACCACTCACAACTGTACTCTGTGTAAACCAAAAAATTGGGCCTGCCAAAGAGGTCACACAGGATTATTCATTTTAAAGTGAATTAACACATTTTAAATGCATTAAGGATTTAGGATAAAACAGGATCAACATGACAAAATACTGAAATTGAATATGGAAAATAATAGACTGGAAACAGAAAAAAGGCTTGATAACAATGTGAGTAGAATGGATGGATATCACAGGAAAAGAAATATTTTAATGCCTTTAGTCTGGGGAAGTCTTTATGAAGTCAAGCATGCGGGTCACAGGTGAGATGTCCTTAGCCGAACAAATAAATAAGAATGGAGTATGTTAGGAGGAAAAAAATCGTTAATGCCATTTAGGTTCTCTGCTCTGCGGTGCTTGCACACAAGGACTATTTAGCGAAACCCTGCAGACAGTAATTCATGAGAGTAATTAGGCTGTTTTAAGCAGACCTGGGACCTGTGGGGACAGACAGATATGGGTCAAAGCGGTTAACCAGTCCAGCGCGAGAGAGCAGCAAAGCAGCCCACCACAGGATCCGTTCCTGAAAGAGCTCTTCTTTTCACTGTGGCTGCAGGAGGAATTCTGGGTCACATCACCAAAGCAAAGAGAGAGTATAGAATCAGTCAGAAAAAAGGTTTTTAAACTCTGATGTGGACACAATTTTCATTTTGTTAACAGCACTCTTCATGGTGCTGTCATTTACAGTAGCAATATGTGAAGATATATTTCCATGGACCTGTATGTATGTACGTGCCAATTGCAAAGCATGAATGGATGCTTTATACTTACAAAGTTTCATTAGTGGCATTAGTGGCTTGTCAATTTCTTAATTTGCAATCGGGCGTCTTTCAGTCTACAACTGGAATAACATGCATGCACCTATCTTTAAATGCAGGTGCAGATTAGTGACAAAGTCTTCAACTTTAAGGCAAGAACCGAAACAAATGCACCTCTTTGATGTCTTAGACAGCATTGTGTTCAGTAATTTCTGACAAAATATGCCATTTGTTTGTGTTGACCTTTTCTTGATAGAGTGCTGTTCATCAGAAATCAAGTACTGCTGAATTAAGTGCATGTATGCATATTTTTTGCATACTGATTACATTTAAATGAGGTGTTTGGGTATTACAAAATTGTGGTGAAACGGAATGATTCAAAACCAGTTTTACTCATATATATTTGAAATTTTGGCTCTACATTGACCTATGACATGGTGTTCTGAGGCCAGTTGGTTTCCTTTATACAGAGATTTTCACCATGTGGGACTGACTTTTGAAAATGGTCATTGCGACCATCTTGACCTGATTACTGTTTGCTACACAATAGAAAAGAATAGAGAAAAAGAAAAGCGAGCTCCAACATATTCGATGTAGGTTCCTCTTAATTGCGTTTTTTTGTATTGTCTCTGTCTCGAGATTGTTTCCTCCTGCTACACAGTCTTAAGTATGTGGGTCAGTATGCTTCCCAAAAATAAAAAAATGTCTACTATATTTTGTCAAAGGATAAAATGCCCTATATATACATTGAATGAAGGTAGTAACTTTGACTCATGTGACTGTAATGTGTCTTTCAAGAATGTCATTTTATTTGCCTGCTGCTTCATAGAGCCATATGACATTTACTGCAACCGAGAGAGAACTCACACTGAAATCAAAGTGAAATCACTTTGCAATGAACTCCACTTTGGTGGAATGGTACCGATAGGAAGGGAAATAATCCAGTGTACAGCTGGATATCTCCCCTCTCACGACTCATCTTTTTATATCAAAGATTCCTTGTGAGCTCCAGGACACAGTTGTGGTGATAAGTGTCTGTATATATGTCTGCTTCTGCTCTAATTGCCTAATGAGTACATTGCATCTGCCATACCATCATCATCTTAGCTAAGACAGCACACTATGTCAAGATGAGGAGGGTTTGGATGTGATGGGTGTTGGTATAAGGGCTAAACTTTGAGGGGATAGGTGGATGGAGGCAGGGATGGTGGATGGACTTGTATTTTGGGACCGGAAAACTGCTGCATCATCGTGTTTTTCCCTCTAGCTCAGACTGTACCTAGACCAGCTGTCAAGAACTCTTGCTATTTACTGTAATTCCATTATGCATTTACAAAGCATACATGTGGAATGGCAGCACAATGCAGAGGGAGGGACTGCACTTTATTCCATGTCCTAATTTGACCAAAAAGTAATGTAACTGTCAAACGCACAGCGCAATTCACCCAGAGCACCAGTTGAGACAACTCTGCAATTCACAAATTAAACAGCAGACTGTCTGGGACTATCCACTACAACTGGACTGAAATATAGAGGGTCTCCTGTCTCAATGCTTTCTGCTGCTCTCTATGCAATTAAAGCCTAAAATATGCTCAGTCTGGGCATGGTGAGATCCATAAGGAAGAATGCCCATTACATTTCCATTTCATCCCCACCCTGTGTTTGGTGCACACACTGAATTAACATATACAGTATACAATTAGCTTAAATAGAGGTTTAATGTAAGTCTCACAGAGTAATTAGCAGCATGGGTAGATTAACAGACAGTTTGAAGACAGAACATCTTGTGGCAGTCACGCCTGTAAGTAATTGTAATATTATGGAAAGTGTGGTACATTGCGCTGACTTCTGCCTTGTTAAGAGTTTCAGAAGTGAGGGGACAAGTCTAGTGGGTGTCTACCTTTCCTTCGGAAGAGAGATCGGGATAGATTAAAAAATTATGTGAACCTGACTGCATGTGAATTAAAACAGTGGCTCATGATAATATGTCATTTTTGTTAATGTAAACCCAATAACATGACATCAGCTAATTCATATCCCAAAAGGTTACCTTAGGATGAGATCAATATACATCTTATGGCTGCTAAACAATATGATAGAGCCTATTGACAAAAGTCACTCTTGATATGGCTGCGACAATGAATGAAGTTATAGAAGTACTAGAAGTGAATTATGTTGCATCAAATGCAAACATGGCTTCCTCGTAATTTTACTGCAAAATGAATGGTTAAATTTTGATTTCCAGTGTGTGGCTTTTCAGGAATGCCAGCGAATATCTCTTCAGAGAACTGTGCAATTTTTAGTGACCTTTTCACAAACAGTCAGTGGGCCCCTCCCGAAGAGCGATTGTCAAGCAAGATGTGGCTGATTCTCACTTCTGAGAGGCAATTAGACAAGCCCACTTTGCCAGAACAGTTGCAGAGAGATTTTTTGGAGATTCAGAAAGGCACCCAGTCTAACCACAGTGCCCCTTTGTCCTTCATTTTGAGCAATTAATTTCCGAAACTGTAACTTCTTATGAACTAGTATAACATGATGTGTTTGGTCAATGGTCACTGGGTCACTGATTATTGTGCAATTATTGAATAAATCTAACACTTGTTTAAATTCATTGCACAAAGCTAGTGCCTTTTGTGATTTCTTTGAATACCCCCCTCGTTTGGGCCCTTCTATGTGGGTACAGTTTACCCATGCTCTTGATGGAATCACAAGAGCCGCCTCTCTAGCAGGTGACAGCACAGAGCCTAATTCATTGAATACCACTGTGACAAAATTCCCCAGGCTTGCCCCAGGTAGATACAGTCCCATTATCAGTAATGACAGAGCCCACACTGCAATACCATTCACACTGCCTAGTTACATTTTCTTTTGGGTTCTGGGCATAAACTCCAGTAATCCCCGTCGTAACTATTCAGACAGGAAGCGCAGCGGGCACCTAACCAGCTCTAAACATTCCATTCTAGAACAGGGGCAGGAAATTACATGCTTGTCAGTTTTAAACAGAGAAACCGTTCAATACTCTAATGTCTTTGCAATGCTACTTATGTGAATTGGCTAACAGACTTCTGTGCTTTCTATAATGCTTCTGCATATTTGCATATCACAAAAACACTTGTCCCTCAGTGTGATTGGTGCATCCGACCAAGCCCGCCTCCTCCTCTATCTTCTGTTCTCTACCTGTGTGTGGACAGGGTGCTCCTGTGTTTTTAGCAGGTGAATCTAAATAAACAGATTCTCTATTTTCAACCGCTGAGAGCCCACAGAGATCTGCCAACCTATTTACACTGCGTGGACAAATTACCACCTGGGCTCGTCGGCTCGGGCCTGCGGGGACTCGGGGAACCTGAGAGTGACTCCAGAAAGCTCTCTGTTATTAATGAGGGAAATGAAGCTAATTGAGTGCAGAATGCAGCTGTGAGATCCAGGGGAGTACGCAGCCAATCCACCCCCTTCCCCCCCATCCCCCAACTCGAGGTGGACTCATTCCAATGTGGGTGTCTGACTGGTGTCATTCTCCACTGTGTGTTGCCCTGTCACTCAGATAGGTTCTGCTCCTAACTCAACATCTGCCCAGCCACCACCCCCCAAACTCCCCATCACCACCAGCTTTGTAGCTCCCCACTGTAGAATCCTTCACCATTGCCCTTTGAGAGCCAGACACTGTCAGTCTGTCTGAGTGTCAAACACTATCACTCTGTCGAGGAGTCAAACACTATCGTCTGGTAAGAGATGCAGACATTATTGTTCTGGCAGAGAGTCAGTCACTATCACCCTGTGCGAGTCAGACACTATCGCACTGTCGGAAAGTCAGACGCTATCTCTCTGTCAGAGAGTCAGACATTGTCACTGTCAGATGTTAAGACACTATCACACTGCCAAAACGTCAGACATAGTTGCCCAGTCATAGCCATCTACCACAGGTCCCACTGCAAAAAAATATGTGTGTTCAGCTCTGACATTAACATTCACTACAAGAAGTCATTAAAGTTATGTATTGAAAGTAGAGTTTACAAGTGAACAAGAATCAACACTTTTTTCTAAAGATGTAACGAACCTTAGACATGGAATTGCTAGGGATAAATACATAGTGTACGAGATATAAATATCTGACCTAGAGGAACAATGTTGTTTTTATTCATAAGCGCAGCAAAAATTAAATTAAAATGCATTCTATAGCTTATCAGTTATAACTGCTGCAGTTCCAAGATCTTAATCAAATTATGTTCCCTGGGCTTTGATATAATTGTATCAAGCTAGTTGCTATACATGTATGTATGTATGTATACATCTATGTTTTGATTGTATTCAAGTAGAATGAGATGTTTCTCACAGATGTCTCACAATGGGTTCATTTCACCAATGCGCTTGCAGTATTACTTAAAAAAAATAATGCAATGACATGAATTAAGATGTCATTAATTCAGTCTATATAAATGAGAAAGTGCTAAACTTTAAGCCCACCTTTTCCACTTGGTGCTCTGACAGATTGCTATGAATCAGTGTTGGTTTATCCACTGCTATTTATCACTATTTTTCCAACGTAACCTCCCCTCTAATGGAGCACAGTAATTACTTTTTTGGAACATTTTTCACACCACGCGAGAGGTGAACTTTATTAATATGCAAAATATGCTAAACTCCTAATCCGCCCCACGACGCCACGGTGGAGATTATAAAACACAATAATTAAACAGCACTGCGAACGGGGCGCTCGGCTGAACCGCTACACATCAGAAGAGCGGAAGGCATCGGCCCGACCACGGCTCAGCCATTCCTCTAGGGGTCACCGGCAGCGGCCTCCCCAGCCTCCTGACCATCCCTTGAGAGGACCTCGCTCTGGTTCAGAAGGCCTGTCGTGGCTCATGGTGATGTGTTGTATGCGTGGTTATACCTTCCCTCATACATCATACTGGGGTTTTATTAAACTTGAAGTACACTGAACCTGAAATAAATAAATATATAAATGAAACAGGTTAAGAGGTTAGACAAGTTAAGAAAAACATGCAGAAGAAATAAATATATATTGTATATATACATATTTATTTATTTATTTATTTCTTGGCTTGCTATTATTCAATGTTTATTTATCATGTCATGTTCCCTCAATGGTTAACAGAGCCAAATAATTTCTGGAGTCAAAATTATTATCCAAGCAACTACCTAACTGGCTTGAGAACTTTTTCACCCACTGTTTCTCAAGTGATAGCACAGTGAAACCTGCCTGGGGCAATATTAATTCTGAATATGAATTAAACTGGATTTCCGAGATCACGTTATCCATTAGTATTCCCTTACTTTTGATCTTACAGGGAGAATCATTTGATATTGCCTGTTTTCCCCTCATAACCTTAAAGAGGTTTTAGCTGCAGCTGTGCACTGCAGCTAAACTACCACAGAACATGTTTCAGAGAAAATTGTTAAAATATCCAGCAATTACAGTGTGGTTGCATCTTAAAGAGCATTAGTGATGAAAATATACTTCAATTTTTCCAGCTGTAAGTATAACATATATGCTCTTCTACATGCCCATTGTCTGTTTATTTCCCTGTCACAGCAAAGCTTTCCACAGGCAGCCATTGCTTTCCTACATCAAGACACTTGAAAGCTGCTATTTCAATCCACTCATCTCATGACCGATGCCTGGGTCTGGGTTCTTTCTTAGTGTCCATGGTATTTTCCCAAGTTTATAATGAGAACAGCACTCATGAAGCATGCCTCTTCACAGTGACAAATAAATACAAAAAAAAAACAAAAAACAAACGGATAAAAAATAAGGTCATTCAGTAAACTTTGATGGCCTGAGTTTATGCAAGAACAAATGAAAGGGAAGAATATGTCTGTCTCTTTGTGAGTGTTTATAATATATGAAACAACAATGCAATTACAGCAATGAAAGCCAGCAGCTGTCCCATTTCTCTGAAACAATAAACAATGACTCAGGCTTTTTTTTAACTGTGAGAACTATGAATCATTTCTCAGTGTATATATATCATTTCTCTCATATATATATATATATATATATATACATTTACATTTAAGTTTCTTAGCAAATGCTCTCATCCAGAGAGCTGTGCATAAGTTACAATTTGTACATGTACAACATTTATCCTTTCGTACAAAGCACTGCGGCAATTTTGGGTGAAGTACCTTGCCCTAGGATACAACAGTAGTGCGTCAGCAGGGAATCAAGCCAGCAACCTTTTGGGATTCAAGCCCTGCTTGCTACCACTACAACACTCTGCTGCCCCATAAATACATATATGTATATACAAATATAAAAAATGTTCAGTCAGATTATGTTAATAGTTATGATAATAAAAAAAAATATTACAAATAAAATTTACTGAAACGGGACACTCTTGTCTTTTTCACAATAATTTTATCAGAAGATACTTGTTTTGCAGATGGGGAAAACATGTTAACACTGTCCAGTAAATAAAGTAAATAAATCAGCAAACACACAGGCAGAAGAAAAATTTTGTCAATACAATTCAAAATCAAGTATCATGTCTTATTTGAGTAATACTGAGTGAGAGAGGCTTACAAACAAGTATACACATTTTGACCTTTGATAGGAAGTTGTTGAGGCAAGTAGGTAAGAACATGACCAGCAACATCCCTCTTAGCACTAATTACAGCCTCAGAGTTTGTCACGCAACAAGGGAGATATAAACTCCTTGTAGCTGAACAGCTCGTCTAAACACCAGCTTTGCGGTAGCTGGCAGGCCCAGAGAAAAGAACGGAGATGTATTTAAGCAGCTCCCTGTCCTACCGCAAACCTCCCAGGGTCACCCTGCATACATCAGAACAAAACAACAAAACACAGCGCTACCCGCGTTCACCGTTGGCCAGGGTCATCGACGTATTTAGCACTGCAGAGTACGTGTGACACACTGACCCCAGGATACTGTGTTCCAAAAAAAAAGATACACCCCTGGGCCAGGATTCAGTTTTCACCATTTCACATGTTCTCTGCTTCTCTTAGTTTTCCATATCTGTTTCCCAAAGGGAGACAAATATAAAATAAATGCTGTAAGGCTACATAAAAAAGAAATACCAAAAAAGACAGAAGTCACAAGAAGTTACATTGTTTTTCTTTTTTTTGAGATGTGCACAGCCTGGTTAAATAATTCTATTTTAGCAATAGGAATCTGGTCCAGAATATCTGCTCTTCAAGTCCTGTCTGAGTGCAAAAGAAATTTACACTTTTATTAACTGATATTCCTGTCTGGAAGAGAATGTCTGATATGTGCCACTTTTTTTCATTACAAAAAAAGTCCACTCTTTAAAAAAAAAAAAATCCCATTTCATGTTTTTTTTCACCTCCTTTTCCTCTTTTCTCGAGGCGTGTAATTGGGGGAAATGTTATTAATAAAATTTGATACAGTTCCATAACGTGGGCTCTGCCGTGATTTCCCCTACCACCACCGATAGTGGAAGATAGCCTTTTCATTATTCTCAACATCGACCTGACAACAGAGACACGCAGAGGCGCTGGTGACCTTGCCAATGGGAGTCCTGTACCAAACGGTAATGAGGATGACTTTGGGAGAGAATCTGTGTGCGTGTGTATGTGTGTGTGTCTGTGTGCATTTGAGAGAGAGAGAGAGAGAGAGAGAGAGAGAGAGAGAGCACTCTTACTTTTAATCTGCCTGGGTACAGAGAGTACAGCTTCTAAATATACACCAGGCCAAATTACTCTCATTTATGGACTGCGAATTCTGCGAAGACTTACATGCGCGTGTATGCTTATGTGTGTGCTTGTGAAAACTTCAGCGATGTCAGCACCATGTCTGACCGAAATTCACATGAGACTGAGGCGGTAGAGAGATCATGCCTGTACATAATCTCTTCATCACAGCTGGGCTGTGAAATGCACTGCAGGCTCGGTGAGTGAGAGGTAATACTGCCTGGCCCCAGGTGTCCGTGTGAATGGACTTCTCCACAGCATGTTAATTAAAGAGTGGACAAATGAGATTTTCTACCCTGTCTCTAATCATGCTTCTACAGGTACCTGAGAGTAGAGGTGACGATATGACCTCTGGAAAATGTTACAGTGTAACAGATTGTGAAAAAATGAATGGAAACGTTTTATAACATGCACATTACATGTAGGGCCACCATTATGAGGAATGAATACCTCAGACTCATACAATGTCAGTTGTAGTTGGTATCTCTGTTGTGTTCCAATCCAGTAGCGATGTTCCCTCAGTTGGCTTTGGAGTTGTATTAATGGACATGGATATGTTTTTTTTTTCTGCATGTTTTCTAAGGCCATTTCTTTTTTCCCCACTATTGTGATGATGTTGACAGGTGAGAAATGAACAACAATAAGAATTCCGACTCAATTTACTTATTTCAGTAGAAGTGAACTCAGAATCAGAATTGACTGGTTTTTTTTTTTTTAGAGGGTACATAAATCAGAGGAAGGAGACATACGGCGCGCTTGATTTACATGACATCTGCATGCCGTTAATGCAAGCCGCCTGTCTGCGGCGGGGTACCGGGGGGTTCATTGCGCAGTTGGGTTCACACTCGAGTGGCTCTTTTCACTCACCACACCGAGACAGGTAGAGAGCCTCTGCTCTCCCCTGGGTGCTCGAGAGTGGGTGACAGCTGACAGGTGGATTAAAAAAAACACGCATCCCACATAAACAATCCAAACTTTTAAAAAAAAAAATTTTCCCGAACCTCTGCGGAGTTCCTGCCAGGCGCGTCTGACGGGGGACGGCGACACTCGTCTCGTTAGGTGAACTATATCGCGTTTGTGAAGGCCGGGGTCGTCGGCGGCCAGATGTTACACACTAGCCTGAGGCAGCGGCTGACGGCGGAGCGCCGCGGCTTCCTGAGGGCCCGGGCCTCGTGCCGCCATGCAGCTGTTCCGCCTGCCGCCGGTCCGGCGTTCGCTGTGTCCTCCGCTGCATGGGCCAACGTATAAATAATATTGCTCATCATCCGCTAAGCGCTCTGAATAGAACCCTCAAAACAAACAGGGGATGGGTGGGGGCGTGTCTCGGAATAGACGCAGAAGGTTCTGCTCAGATGGCATGGGCGATCCGGGGCAATCTGTCAGTCAGCAGACATCCTGTCCGCGTCGTGTGAGCCCTGTCAGCGAGGCTTGTCAGTCTGGTCAGAGAAATTTCTCCCAAGTGGAGGCTGGCATTCCCCCGGCAGTAACAGGCTGTCTCACAAGGATTTAGTCCACTGGCTAGTGGCTCGCGCACGCTGACAAATATGACAACCGGCCACATATGTATTGAAGCTTTTAGCTTGTTTTTGAACAGGCGGTGTGATTACAATATTTCGCCACTCTCTGATAAAAACAGAACCTGCAGCCCCATGAAAGGGCCACCTCACTCCAACTGGAACATTTATACCCCATCCATTTTTCAGGATAAATATTTAACTAAAATAAATATTTAAGTTGCCAAATCTGGGTTTTGCTAAATGAATATTCAGCACTGGGTTTAAAATTCCTATGTAAATCTTTAACTTGGAGCTTTCTTTGCTAACACGTTTTATGTTAATCTTATATGGGGCTGATCTAAGGACTGAATAAAATAAGTCCATAAAGGTACTGCAAATAGGCATCAGTAAAAACCAGTAAGATTACCCACAATTCTCTGCTAACATCTAGGAAGGTTTTCTTTTGTTTGTGCTGGCCTTTTAATTTAGTGTAATTTATGAAGATATAATAGAGAAATGAACTAAGCTGAAGTGTTTTATGTTACTTGTGACTGTTGTGTGCACAACCTGCCCTGATACATGCTAGTACAATGATGCTAATGAGCTAAGAATAATGTGCTGTTTTGCATTTAACCCTGTGCTAATTTTATGCATCTTCATCACATTGTGGGTTTTCAGTATGTAACAGTGTGTGTTACTATATTCTGTGTATTTAATCACCATGGGTGATGCTACCAAATTTGCATAAGGGAATTAAGCATCTCACTGATGCTCACATACTCACACCAACTACTTATGGATTGGTCACCACCATGGCTACAAAGGGATAGAATTTCCCTGCTGAGTTGTGTTTTTCGCCTGGATGTTAATAACCTCTTTGAATGGCTCTACAATTTATATATTAACTGGACTGGTAGTCCTGCTCCCTGACTGTGAAGTGATATCAATTTACAACCTTTACCGATCGTCCACTGAGAGGAGATGCATTGTACATGAAGCCAATCAGAGACTAGCGCACTAAGAAATGCAGATATAGGCAATCAGTGATAGGCAATCATCTAAAACATTTTCATTAGACTCCTTCCTTTGTCATAGAAGTTCACTTATTTCCATGATAGCCAATGGCTATGACCTCTTTAGATGCCCAAGATACCATGTTGGCTCTGAGGCAGGTGGAGAATAGGGATGAAACAATGACTGGCAGTGTCTTTAACTTTGGTAGCATTGGGCTTTACATACCCCATCCTGGTGCAATTCTGGATGGTAACCCGCTGCAGTAGGAAACAAGAGACTGATTCCACACTTACAATGCAACCTGATAGGGATGGATCCGCTTAATTTCATTCAAGTGAGGTATGCCGTTTGATGCTGAATTAATAAGTCTCTAATCCTCCATTTTCCTGGCTTTCCAGCCCAGTGCTGTGTCTCCAGCTGTTGGTGCTAGATGGAGATGTACTCAGCCACATTGCGTCTTTTGAGGAGGAGTCTTTCACTGGAGAACAAGCCACCTAAAGACTGCACGTGCTGTAGAAGATCGAAACTTGGGTTTCAGTTGTGGGATGTTGTGTGAGCTTGGCAGTGGGGCTGCACTTTATTCTGGCTCTAGCTACGAGGAGTAGACCAGTACCACTTATTGGCATCCCCAAAGCTCTGTCTACATTGGTCTAACGAGATGTTGTGTTGAAATGTCAAAGCAAATATGAATTTTAGTGGGCCAAGGACCCTTACTTGTCTTTTTTCTATTTCAATTTATGTGGATACACACAGGATATTAACGGATATAGACACAGAATATTAACGACTTAGTGGTTTCACTTCAGTTTGTTTGTATGCGTTAACAATAACTATGGTTAAATTTGTGGGAGCTGCTTTTAATAATTTAGGGTGTTCCACAAACCAAGTGTATAAATAGTGTCATGAATATTAAATAAAATCATTAGCTCTCTGATACAAAAATGGTTAACTCTGTGATAATAGCCAAACAGTGTTCCCCTGATGAGGATGGGTACACAACATGTCAATGCAAAGCACAGGTGACCATGAAACTCAGCAGAATGATGGGGTCAGAGGTCAAGTGTGGGGAGATGGAAGGGTCAGGTTTCATAGTGCACCGTGCAGACAGATGACAAGAACAGGTCGATATCGGGGACAGCAGTGGAGTCAACCTGGCCTTTTTTTTCATGACAGACATTACCACTGTAGGTTTCTGCAGTTTGCGGAGAGGAGAGACAGGTTGAGCAGCCAGGGGTCAAGTTCATTTGTACACCATCAAACAGAACAACTAAGACAACAGCTGAGAGGAGCTTCAAGGACATGACGACTGGTCCAGGGTTACTGACTTCATTTAGAGTTCACTGTAAGAAAGATATGAACTATTGAGGAACTTTAGACAAATCAACACCATGAAAAAAAAAAGTCAAGCAAGGGTACCCTTCCACTTCCAACAGAGAACATAGAGAGATAAAGGAACACAATCAAATAGACAAGGTTACTTTTGTGAAAAAAGCTTTTGTGTAGGTCAAATCACAAAGTGTATGTACCATTTATAATATATATTATATAATGCTGGTCACTGTTTTTACTAGATACCTCTGTCCTGCAAAACCCTCCTTTTCTTCTGGTCAACAGTGAACCTTCTTGCTGAAAACACCAAACTGATAACTTATGACAACTATGGTATGAACGGTTATATCTCAGTGTGAAGAATCATAGTTGGCAAAATGATCACAGGAATACACATACAAGCACACACACATATACACACACACAGAATCAATGAATCACTTGTAGATTTTGTACTGTTAATAAATAGAGAGACTCACTGGAGATCTCAGCTGTGATGCTTTGGGGAATTCATTAATAAACACTACATGACAAGTCCCTGACAGTTTTAGTGTACATAACTGTGTGGAAGTAAATAAATAGTCTCTGCCAGCACACTGAGTCTGTAATTGTCCTACAACATTGTTCTTTCAATTTTTTTCTTTTTATTAAAATTAAATCTCTATGAATATTCATAATGCCTGGATAGTTGGATGAGACAAGGTCTTTGGCCCATGTCATGCACTGTCATGTTATCTGGGCATTTTAAAATCATGAATTCTGCCTTTACAGACATAGATTATGTTAATAAAGTACATAAAATTTGACTTTTTCAAAGTAAGTATGTTGTATTGTGACTCATTTGTGTGTTTTTTATTTCCAAAAAAATAAAAGGTTAGTTTGGGTGACCAGCATTCAAAATTCAAACAGACCTCCCTGACAGGTTCATCAATAATGAATTCATGGACTTGATGGATCCATGAAGCAGACGGGAAATCAAAGAAAGGTCACGGAGGAAATGTTGAGTACAGAAGCCGAACAGTTCCTGTTTGCTTTACTGTGGGTCTTTCCTGTGCATACTGTATGTCTGAGATAAACAGAAACACCACTTCACCTCCCTCTCCGTCTGTCTTTCACTCTCTTTCCCTCTATCTGCCTCTGTCTCTTTTCTCAAACAATCAAGTTTCCACTTAAAAAAAGCATAAAAGCATCCCTTTTGAAAAATACCCACAAGTGTGTCTGAGAGGGTTCAGATTTGGTGGTCAATGACATCTAAAAAAAATGTATTAATTAAACATGCCTTTAAAAAGTCAAACTCTCACTTTTCTTGTTGCTCATCTCTCTCTCTCTCTCTCTCTCTCTCTCTGTGTCTCTTATCAGTGTTTCTCTCTCTTCCTCTCATGCTGTTACTCTCTCTTTCTCCCTCTCTATCTGTCTGTCGCTCCTTTTCTCTCTGAGGGCCTGAAGTCTCCTCACATTTCCAAAGCATTTGCCAGGTGTTTTTTCCTTGTTTAATGACAGCCCTGAGGGGGCAGCCATTGATTCACAGAAATGTGCGGAGCCCAAATGAGGGAGTCAGACACTAATTGCTGTTCTGAAAATAAACAAATCATTTAGAATTCTGTTTTAACAGAGAATATATTCATCAAACCAAACAAAACACAGCACACACCCATCAAACCAAACAAACAAAATATAGCACACCCAATGACAGTAATAATTAAAATAAAAGAAACATACTTTATTCATGTTCATAAACTATAAGTTTATGAAAAGTGGCAGGTTGAGTTACAAGAACACTTCCTGTCACTGTGGGGAAAAAACAGACACCCACACACAGGGTGCGCAAACAAAAGAGAAAAGGCTGGGGTACAGCAGGATCAACCATGAATAAACATCCTACGTTAAGGGGTATATCAGCAGTGCTCTGTGGCATTTTAACAGCCCAACACAGTGGGCCCGGGGTGAGCCTATGTGCTGTCTCTGATCCGACCTGTTCCCCGGACCGTGGGGTTCCCGGTCACCATGTGAACGGCCGTCCTGGGCCCCCGCCACACACCGTCTGCGTCGCCCGGCCCCGGGGACTGGCCCTCTCCAGCTCTGGCAATGCTCAAGAGCACGCTTCTTATGTCACTGTGAGGCTGGGCTGATGGCGAGCCAGCTGGTGCCGGGCCCAGCCCTGCCCTGCCTCAGTAACACCAGAGGAGGGATCGCATCCAGGGCCAGGAGGAAGCATACGGCATTCGGCACGCAGTCGTGTAGCGCCCGGCAGCAGAGGAAAACGCCGCGGACACGCCGCTAACCCGCGCCGGCGGCCGCGCGCAGACGTACGGCGCAGACTCCCGACGGCTTGCGTCTCCGTCACACGCCACTCTGTCCTGCCTGTGAGCACACTCTGGCCAGCGAGCGCGCGGTTAGCAGGTAGGAGCGTCTTTATTTTGGCCAGGGCCTAAATGCCGAAGCGGATTAGCGCTCCTCGGTCCGACAGAGCCCGCCGGTCACATGAATAATAAAACAGTCATCCTGCTCAAACCATCACACTGTACGATGTGCGTGCCTTGATGCTGGGCTCCAGACCTGCGGTTCCATTCTCATGGAAATCAATGCAAGGACGGAGGCAGAGACTGTGCCCCAGTTTGGGGGAGGGGGGGTGTGGGTGGGGGTTGTAATTGACATTGGGGGTTTTTTGATCAGAGAGAAGAAAAACAGGATGTGACAGGGACAGGGAGTGGGAGGGGGAGTTCGGGCGGTCCCCCGAGAGACCCGGCAGACCGCGGCCCGCAGTTGGTCGGCACGGAGCGCAGGTGTGATATTGATCCGGTGAGACTGATCTCCGGGCGGTTTGATCCAGAGGCGGAGATGAGCATGTTTGAACCCCCAAAGGAAGGTAGCCCAGCCTGAGGAGCTGGGTCACTGAGAGGAAATAAGCAGTTGGCAGCCCTCTGACCGCACTCCTCACAGGCATTAGGTAATTCCCACCAAATGATTTTACATCATGTGTCAACGTGATGTTAAATATCGATCAGTTACAACTAACAAACACTGAAACAAATTAACTTGATGCTTACGGTAAGTGTTCAGTGTAACAATATATTGTTCTCACAGTGATTCTTTGATATGTTCTATAAGATATATTAAAACTATCATAGTTTTTAAAATATTTAGTATATTGTCTAATAAGTGTATGGTTAATTTAATTACTATTGCAGGTTAATAAGAAAAGCCCTTTGAATGCCTGCAATGGAGTGTTCAGTAGTGCACAGTGATCAGGGTGTACAAATTGCTGAACACAGTTTGAGCATTACCTGTGTACCAGACATGTGTCAGTACTAGCAGTTCAGTTTTTGTGTATGCAGCACTGCATTTTTAAAAATGTGGTAAGATGAATGCCAGGTGCAGTTTTTAAAACACTGCACATTTGTGGATTAACCAGAGAAGACTTTCACAGACTGGTCTGGCCTTGGCAGGGAATTCTGGGACCACAATCAGATCGCTCTCATTGTCCGGCAGTGTCCTGGACAAGAGCCTAACAAGTGCTTCAAAAAGCCCAGACCATTCATTATACATTTTAAAGGACATGCATTTCAATGAGATGTGACAGTAACGCTGCATAGGTATTTATGATTTTGGGAGCTTTGAGGTTCTGACTATATTAATTCCATAATCTCTTATTATCTGCAATTTCTACTCTTTGAACCGGGCTCTGGGGTTTAGAATTTTACCCTTTCTGCTGACATCTGTGAATGAGCCTTGTTTCCAATGCAGAATAAGCCATCTGAAACTACAATAGTATCTCCCATGGCACCTAGGCCTTTAAAGTATACCCTGAAAACATGCTTTGTTGGAGCGGAACACGGAGACATAGAAATAAAGAATAATTAAAGATTAATTTAGGCCCTAAAAACAAATGATTTGGCTCATTGGTTAAAATAAGTCAACTGCTGTTGATACAGTCATCTACTTCAGGGTTAATGGTCCATATCTGTGAGAGATTAGTGCCAGTTGCAAATGTAACGCGCCTGTCTGGCAAGGCTGTCCATCTACGGTCTGTACGAAGAGATCCAGAGCAATCATATGTGTCCTCCCCGCGTGTGCGGTTGAGGAGTCAGGGAGAGAGAGAGAGAGGGAGAGAGAGAGAGAGATCGCATGGCAGCTCCTTCACAGGGGGGTGATTCTGTGGGAAGGAGATTCTTCCCGCCAGCCTGCGCTGACACTGATATGCCACGCGGCACAGACACGGCCTTCACGCTGTCAAAGGGGAAGAATGAGATGATAAGCCCCAGAGTGTGGCGGATTACGCTGACTGCCCGTGATTTAGTCAATTACGTCTCACAGCTGAATGATAAGACGCACAGTGTGGGCGTTTCCGGCCTCTCTCTGTTCTTACAGCTTCCTCAAGCATTCTATGTGTGTGTGTGTGTGTGTGTGTGTTTCTCTCGCTCTCTCTCTCTCTTTACTCTCTCCATCTCTTTCTCTCTCAGGGAATACGGGCATTTCGATCAAACCCCAATGAATTAAAAGCAGTAAGAGCAAAAACCAAAACCCACTGGGTTCCACAAAGGTCCAGGGTTTGAGCAATGCTAGTGAAGCTAGGGATTCATGGAGGCTATATGTTTTAAGGACCTTCGAAACCACTTGACTTGAATAATTGGCCGTAATTGCTGCACCTACGCTTCCCTCATTCTCCTCATCCAGCCGTTTCACTAAATCAACAGGTTCTATAAGTGCGCTCATTGAGCCAACCAAGAGAGGAAAACACAGATTAATGATTATATCAATCCTCTCCTTCTCCCTGCTGGCCATTCAGTTATTCATTAAGGTAGCTAGCGCAGTATTGAAAGCTACCAAAAACATGTTATCAGCAACCCCTTATGGCCTAAACACAAACATGTATTTCAATTATGTATAATGCAGTCATGCATTATTAAGCTTTTGTAAATGGACCGTATTATAAAGTGATACCGAAATTTCTCAGGCAGACTCTTGAATTCTTTAGTGAACACCGGTGTGACAGGAAACCCTCTGAGTAATGAGATGCATACCTATCAGGAATCTCTGTTTGTTAACAAAACAACCTTCTCTTTGATGTTTATTGCAGGCAAGCGTGAACTGAAAATATTGAACCCAGCTGATATTTTACTGAGATGCCTATTGTGTTGGATCCAGAGTTTTCACGGTCAATATTGATGATGCATAAAAGAGGTAGGCATAAATAGCTGCACAACTTTATGGCATTGTACCGCGCTATTGATTTAAATGCCGCCATGTTCAGTCAATTTGAGCGGAGCTATTTATTCATTTTCGCAGCTTGCAGCTGGGCTTTGTACGTTTTGTTTTCTTCTGATGGCTGTAGTCTATTGTTGGTCCCAGGATGACATATAATAAAATGCTTGGCGGTTGACCTTGGGGGCAGTTTTTGTGCTGTAATCTATTAAATGGGAGGGATGGACAAAAACCCTTGGCTGAGAGGAAATGATGTCCCTTTCACACGCTTGCTCCATCTTTCAGAAAAGGGCGCCCAGAGCCGGGTCTGAAGGTAGCGCTGACCTTGGCTTCGCATTGACAGGTCATGCTTCTGAAATCACTGAGGCCCTGGCAGCACTTTGAGGGGTCCTCTTTCTTCCGTTTGTCAAGAAAGCGTGTCCGTGCAGTTCATTCCCCACCAGGAACTGACAAAAAAACAACTAAAAAAAATCTAAAGAATAAAAAAAACATGAGAGCAGAGAGAGGGGTGGAGTGAGCCGTTGGGGAAGGAGCAGATGAAAGCCAATTACAGATGACAGGATCAGATTGCGTGCGGTCTCAGTGCGATGAGAGAAGACACATGGTCCCAGACAGAGGGCCACAGAGAGACGAGGACACCATTCCCCAATGAGCAGGATGGAAGAAAAAATTTGTGCTGTTTTTTTTTTCTTCCTTTATGAGCAATCTGGTTTATAATGCTCTTGTGTGAACCAAGCATCATATAATTGGTTGTGTTCACTGTTGAGCTTGTCTATGAGTCAATGAACTAAAAAGTTAATGAAAATGAGACCAAATTGTACTGGAAGATCTTATTTATAAAGTGTTCAAGTGACGTTCTTGAGTATACTTTCATTTTTATTCAAATCAAATGTCTCATGAAAGAAATGTTTGACAAATGTAAAGATATGTTATCATTGTAAGAAGGATTCACAGACTCTGATGTATGGATGTATGATGTATAGTGATGGTTTTGGTTTCTTTAAATGTTGAAACGACTGTGGCATTCATGGCTGAATTGCAGGTTAAACATGTCTTTCGATCAATCAAGTAAATCAAGTAAATTTCATCAGTCAAGTAAATGCACATGAATATCAACCAACTGATTAAAGTTGATATTGAAAATGATACCACAATATGCGTATTGACCTCATCCAAAAATTGCTCAAGAGAGCTGATAACTGGAAATGGAGCATTGATAGTTGTCATGCTTGTCAATGAGTTAACCAATTAGTGACACTTTGCGACTATCAGCGATTCTCCCATATCAGAAAATTCCTGGCAGATGTAGAAAAGGTCGAATCCCGCTGTTGACAATGCAATGGGGAATTGGGCTGTTTGTGTCCCTCTCGTCCTCTATCACAGAGGCTTCTGATCCTCACAACAAACACCGCTCCTTTTAAAAAGAGGGCTTTTACCTCCTCCCCTGCTGAAGCATCGGGGAGTCCCCATGTATCGTTTCAGAGAGATCATGAAAGATGACGCCCAGTGTGGGAGATCAGACGGAACGGCTGGACTGGACAGCCCTCAGAGCATGGCCTGGATTCCAGGCAGCTGAAACCATGGCAATGACAGGGAACTATTTTCAGATGTGCGCCCCCCCTCTTTCTACAGACTGGCCTGTGCAAAGTGTAGTATCTGAAGGTAAATGAGGGTAAAAATAGAAATAAATGACAAATGACAGAGAAAAAAAGTGATTGGAGCTGATATAAGCTATGGTTACTGATCAAGCTTTCAAGCTTTTAAATTTAAATCTGTACAGTAACACATTCAAGAGCTTATTGTATATTGGCTGATCAATGTGGATGAATATGGGAAATGCAGAGAGAGTATACAAAAGGTAAATAAATAAATAAATCAACTGTTATTTATAGAGGGCCTTTCATAAAATAATAGCTAAGGGGTCTATACAGAGAAGGTGTTGTCAGCTTTTACCTTTGCTTTGAGGTGCCAAGGGACATAGGGTTACCTCATTTTACCTTATACTGCATTTACCTACATTCCACTTGCAAGCTCTGTCATGAAATTAAACCTCACAATACATCTCTCATTTAATTTATCACATCTCACCATGGTGCAAAATCTGAGTAGGATAGCAAGGCTTCACCTGAGAATCAAGTCTACAAACCTCTGATGACAAGCTCTGTTCCTCACAGTTCAGCTTGAGGGTATTTTTCTACCCCAATCTTAACACTTTAAGCTGTTATATTGGACTCCACAATCAGTTTTCATTCTTCTCTTCCATCAGGTATGAGCAAACATTTGATGAGCTGCAACTCAGTGCCAGGGTGCACCTGATATACAGCATCTTACACAGCATCCTTAGGTATCTACAATGCTATGAAGTGTACCCCTAGGTTTCCCATCAGAAGAAAACATTCTCTTGGACAAAGAAATTCCCAAATGACTGTAATATATAATGTGTTGATTTTAAATGTATGAAATGCAGGTATTCAGGGATCTTTGACTTACCTAGAGTCCAGTCTGTCAGAGAGGCAGCTAGTGGTTATGACAGTAGGGCAGCAATGCAAGACAAAACCATGGACCTCGTAGAGCAGGAACCTCCTAGAGCATGTCCTAGAACAGGGGCCAGTGCAGGCTTATAGGATGAGGACAATGGAACCTTGGGTCCAACTGGGGAGAGGGCTCATCAAAACCAGTCAGACCCTCAGATATAGCCTATGACATTTGCTGGTGTGGTGTAATCTGAGGAGAGGACTAAGAATTTTGGAGAGGACTAAGAATTCCCTCTCCTAAGATTATACCACACCAGCAAATATATCCTTATGCTTTTTTGCTTGTGTTGTACTCTATCTCACTTGTAAGTCACTTTGGATAAAAGCATCTGCCAAATGAATAAATGTAAATGTAAATGTAAATTTCCTGTATGACTATGATAAGTTTAAGTATCTTTATGCGTGGAAATGCCCTGAATTATACTGCATGAGAAGCAGGTCCGCTGTCCCACCCTGGATGCTATCAGATGTGTCTCACACCTCTCTGACGTATGTCTCCCCATTTCTCACACAGTACCTGTCTCAGTTAAATCTGCGCACAGAACAGAGCCTTGGCAGGGCTGAGTACAGCGAGCAGAGGTGGTAGGAACTTTAGCCAGGGAAGCTCCAGGCTCCACACATCAGAGCAGACCCTCCTTAATCGCTGCATCAATGACTGGCCGTCACAGGCTCACGGCTGGGTCCGCGGGGCTGCAGCTGGTGTTGGCACCCGCCGCCGCGTTCAGCATAACTGCGTCTGACGGATGATCTGGCCGGTCCAGAGATGGGCCGAGGCTGGCCCGCGAGCGGGCGCTCGCCGGGTCCAAGCGCCGCCCCATCGCACAGAGGAGACCAAGACCTCCATCTGGACACTCCCCAGGGAAGAGCGGGGCTCCGTTTGACGGAGGAGGGCATCTCTCCCGGCCCAGCGGTCCCTCCAACTGTCCGGAGGGGGAGGAGGGCCTCAAGGTCACTTTGAGGCCCAGAGATCTCAACTAGTGTCCAGAGACATCTTCCATTGGCGTCACGCTGCTGGGTTTTGTTCCTCAATGAAATCCTAATGGTTATAATAGTAAAAAAAGACAGATTATAACCTATGATGTGATGAGCATGAGCAGTAAAAAAAATAATAAAAAAACGTTAAAAAAGTCAAAAACAGTAATGAGTTTAAATATATAAAAAAAACAATTTCAAGGTGTATATACCCAGGTTTCCAAGAGACATGTGAATATAATTCAAAGCAAACATATGATTTTCGTGTATAAATCAGTATGATTTAGTACAACCACACTTTTTTTCTGGCATGGTACCAGTACATCCATTGCTGATATCATTTCATTGTTAGGAGCAGCACTTAAATCAGTGCAAAAGCTGCAGTTGTACTTCAAATAGCAATTACACTCAAAAATACAGAGATGTTAGAACAAATCCATCCTATATCAACGTAATGTAATATAAATCACTGCTATACTGAGCCATGAGTCAGGTTTTAAACCTACAGGGATGTAAATTTACCTCCTATTTGCTGACATTTGAAAGAGGAATATATTTTCTCCCAATAAAGCAATCAGTTCATTATCATTTCTTCCCAAAACAATAATTATACAAATATGTGTTGTATATGTATATACATATAAAATACAAATAGTAATGATTTTGTAATGATTCTTTTCTCAAATGTTTCATGATTGTACAACAGAGGCAACTTAATTCTTCTTTTTGGTAACTGATTAACTGATAGAATTGCATGTTATTCAGCTGCTGGGTTTTATTTGTTCATGCTCTCATGGATGGTGTTATTCTTCTATGCACATTAAGCAGGAAAGGAATACATGGTTTAAACAAATTAAAGCAGCATAATGCAGTTTAAATATTGTAGTCATGATACCAGGACTCTCTCCACTCTGCCCAGATGTTATCAATATAATGGACAGATGGATGGCATGTGGCTTAGGTGTTCAGGGAATTTGACTTGCAACTTCCGCAGTTTTTGCAATATCATTTCAGTAAATGTCCACCTGTATCAAATAATATCATGCAAAATGCAAGCTGTAGAAGTTGCACTGGATAAGTGCATCTTCTACGCAGATGCATAATTCAGAAGATTCATTGTCATTCTTTTGGTTAACATTGGCAGCATTACAGATTTATATGGCTTCCGCACTTCAAACAACCTCAGGCAGATTTAACACGGCTCTTTTTAATTTTTTTTTTCAAAATGTCAGGAGGCTCCACGCTTCAGAAACTTTGAAAAGCGGTGCCCTGTCTCGCAACGACAGCTCGATAATTGAAGCTGTGAAACTCTGTTTCACCATTTTTAATTAATTAGCGAGTTGACTTGATGAAGCCATCTGCATACACTGCATTAAAAAAAAATACACACTCTGCACCGGTGTCACATTTTGATCGGGACCAGACAGATCAGTGTGTAGCCCATGCATATGCAGGAATGCCAGATACATCAATATGTAGCCTATGCATGTACAGGAATACTGCATGGATCAATGCGTAGCCTATGCATGTTTAGATGCTCTTTGCCTTCATCTCATTCGACTCCCTCCCACAGACTCTACTAGTTTCACACCCACTCCAAGGCCATGCAGAGTAATCTGTAAGTTGTATATAAATTAGCTTTATGTTACACATATGCAAGCACAGCACACACCTGGTAGACTGACACACGGCATACACACATACATCACATGTATGCACTCACACTCACACACACACATACAACTGTAGTACATGCACACAGCTTTTAACCCGGCCCCCTAGTGCTGTTGAGAATTCTCCTGAAAGCCGTGGGAAACTTTGCTCCTGGGACAGAGACTGTGCACATCGAAAACACGTGGAGAGGGAGCGTGCACAAACAGCCTAAGTTAAGGACCATGTATTTTTAATGACCTGATGCTGTGGCACTTCCCCTCAGTGATGTTTACAGATTTCGAGAACATGACATGCTTAAATAATTCTTCTTATCCCTCCTCCCCTGTATTTTGTGTGTTAAGAGTGCGCTAATACTCTGCATGTCTGTGGACACACGGCAGAGACACTAACTGCTCAAAAGACATGATGGGTGGCACACTTGATTTATAACCAGGAGGTTTCGTGTTCAAAACCCAAGTGAATGCACTGCTGCTGGTTACTCTGAGTCGCAACAGTAAATATCAAATACTCAAAACCGGATGTTAATGAAAATGTTGGCTGTGGAAGTTGCCCTGGATAAAGGCATAATCATAAATAATGCAGTACAGTCTAAAGGGATCTAAAGCACAGTGCTTATTAATCGATCTTTAATTTCAATTACAGAGGAGCACATTACGTTCTGTTCAACATGATGGCAAACTCACCTCTAAAATAACAAATGACAGTTATTCCTGGTGACAAGATTAAGCTCCATCTGGCTGTTCATGTGTAAATGCCAACAACTTGAATTAAAATATTAAATGAACAAAGGAGGTTACATTAAGAACAGATACATAATGCCCTGTGATTAAAATGGTGTTTAAAAACATCTTTGGCACACTTTCCGCCTTCTTCTTTCAGGATGCTACATGTATTCTGCTGTAACATTGCAATGTAATAACATTTATGTGAAAACTGAAAAAGAAAAAAAAAAAAACTAACTGTTCATGCAAAGGAATTTTTGCAAGCCATGTGAGAACATTCACAGACAGGAAGGGGAAAAAGCTGGCAAATCAATCAAATGTTTATATATTTAGTCAACAAATATGTACTCAACCAAAACACTTAACATCTAAAAAGCTGAGACTGTGGTGACGTGTAAATATTTAAACTTCACACCTTTAAACCTGCTCTCACTCCATTACCTGTGATTTTCAGGAGACGGTAACAGTAAAGGTGCTTAGATGACAAAAGCACATGAATATCAGTGAGGCTTCAGAAACCCATTAGTGGGTGGAGCTACCACATGCTGTCAATCACTGATTAGTATGAGCGTCTCAAAAGGCTTTGCTGTCCATACCAAAACAAGATGAATTATTAAAATGAATAAGGTCATTAATGAGAAAATAAGGGAATATCAGGATACAAAATACATTAGAGATGGGAGAGCGAGGCTTCATGAACCCCAGATTGGCTGGAACTATCATGTGTTATAGACTTTTGACTGGGCCGTAGGAGCAATTGATTGACAGCATGTGGTATCCACACCTGTAATAGGATTCTGGCTACCTCACTACTACATCTCTAGAACACAGAGAACACAGTCTTTATCAAGTCCCTTAATTATGATATTCATTACTTCAGAACTTTCTTATTACTTTACTTGATTGCTATATACGTGTCCTCATATTATAAGTGTAACAAACCTCTCTGAAAGTGGAGAGCAGACCAAAGAGGTAATTCAAAGAATGCATTGACCAAATACAATTTCCTTCCTCCAGCCTAATTGAATTGGCTGAAGGAAACATGTAATTACTTTTTTTTTCAGAGCCGCAACTATTAGACAGCCTTTTATTTCAAGTCTTGCTGTGTCGTGCAGGTAAGCAATTTCCACCGGTGCTAAGGAATAAATGGAAAAAACTGCTTTGGCGATCAGGAATTTAGATTAAGCTGGACAATGCATCCCGTACCAACCTCTGTAGCTGATCACCCTTCCCCTTACTCCTTCCTTTTGCCTTCCTCTTCTACAAAAAAAGAAAAAAACTTCACTGGTGGCTTTGTCAATGGTTCAGGAAATAAATAGGTTCCGGGTTTTTAATTACCTGGGGGAAGCAAGTGAACAGAGGACACAGTTTTCTAAATGAGGCCACTGGCAAAATCCTGTGACCACCCAGACACTCGTTTATTTTTTTCCTCTGTGGATCACACAAAAAAACAGCTGCTTTTAATCATTTTCTTTGACTGAGAGCATAGCTTCACTTTGATGGCGATCCACAAACGTCCATTACCCTGAAGTGGTGGTTTCAGCCCAAGCCAGCTCTTATTTATTCCACATAATCAAATCAAATATTACATTTTGAAGTTGTTAGCAGTGCAGTCCTTGTAAGTGAGGAGATATGCCAATAACTGCTTTCAAAATATTTGTACGGCCGTCAAAAGCCCTCCATTTTCTCATTCATCATCACAATAGGCCCAGAAGTGGAGCAAGCTGTCAGAGCAGACTGTACTCTATAGAAAAATGCCCAAACCATTTTAAATGTGCTGTTCTTTTAACTTTCCTGTCAGTTTGTGTTCTCAGTGCCATTCTCTGAAACAACAAGGAATTGTTTATGTCATGAAAGGAGGATAACTTTTTTGCCCAGACATTACTGTATTAAAAATAATGATTTAAATAAGAATTTCACATGGCCCATCTCTATACATACACTTTTGTCAACATAACTACAGCAATAGGTAAATATAATATAAAATAGGCAAATATGACACAATATATGGTGGTGTCAGATATGGTCAGATATGTTTTATAATACGAAATAATTGTCACCACCACAATGAGCTCGATATTGACCTAATCTCTAATAAGTCTTGTATGGACCACTGCTTGTTCTTTAAATCTGTTTGCTGCTAGTCTCATGTTGTTGACAGTTACCCAGTTAATGATCATATATATTTCTTTATGATAAAAATAATTTGATTAATTTAAAAAGATATTAAGTTTACATTACACCCCATTGCTTTTTTCCTAGAATGATAGAGTTATGAAATCACATGATTCTAGAGTTGTTTTCTTTACAAGACTTCTTTACAACCTTTTGCAATAGCGTTATTACAATACCAGGAAGTTGGGCCATTACACCAAAATCCCATCAATCAAACAAGTACCCCCTGCACAGTGAGTGTCAAAGATTGTTTTACAGAACCAAACAGGTTTATACTCATGACCAGTTCCCTTTAATTAAAAAGCAGGCAGAAACATCCATGTGCACTTAATCTGCCACCCTGGCGCACAGGAGAAGGGGACGTGATAGTCATGCTGCCACTATCAGTTTCAATCTTCCACATTTACACCAATCAGTAAATCCATGTGTACATGCATATAAATATAATTAATTTAATACAGTACAACATGCACTTGAGAGACAACCTCTGTCAGAGTGTGTTCATTCTGAGGAAATAAATGGTATCGCTACACTAGCACTCAGGAGAGAAAGAATAGCAATTTCCCTGGCGTCTCCAGGGAGTCCTTTAGAGCTCAGTACAAGGTCTCACGATGGTCCCGAGGGGGATCACCTCAGCGCTCCGATGTGTATGCGTGCGAGTCTGCGAGTGCATGACTGTCTGTATGAAGCACTTGAATTGCTCTAGCAGAGTTGACTTTGTATTGTACTGTTTGTTCACCTGTGTGTATACATTTTCCCCCCTGTCTTTAGTAATGGTCCTGTAATGAGGGGAAGCTGGTGTTAGGCTAAGAATACTAATACTGTAAATATTGCTGGTCATTTTAACATTTAATACTCTGAAATCTTTATTAGCATATCCATTTGTTAAATATTTGGTTCCACATACGACGTTCAATTATCTGATTTAATTATCCTCTGGAAGTTGGAAAGTATGTATGCATAGCCTGTGGAAGTTATATCTGATCACAACACACAATGTCTGTAATTATAAACATCAAAGTCTTATAACAAATTCCTTCAATTTATATTAACTCCAGCCTGCATATATCTGTATATATAGGAGTGGTAATAAGGTATTCCGGTCATTTACAAGGTAGAACGGATTGCTTTATTGCGTATTTATACGCACCAAGGGCCAAGCCGGATTTCCATTGCACTACAAGAATACAAGGCCCCAAAGGATTTACGTTCATGCGCTGTCTACTCCTAGCTCCTTTGTAAATGGAAGACAGCCTGATCATTTCAACTTTGTGCTAGACACAAGAGAAAAGCTCAGCTCCCTGACAAATACAGCAGACAGATGTGAAATCAGTACTGTGAACTTTATCCAGAAACGCTAAACTGCACTTGACCATGTCTATTAAAATTATAATGCTTAAATGAAAATGTAGGATTTGCAAAACTGGAGTCCTTGGAAATGTCGGTGCGTATCGATCGACAAGCGCTAAAAAAATAGGAGCAATTCAATGAGAGGACCAAAGAACATTTTTGTTCGTTTAGTTTACAATCCGCATCAATCATGTCAAATACCAAAAGCATAAGTCAACTGCAAATAAAAACAACACTGTTTGCTTGCCAATAACAAGTCTTTCATTATTGTCATTTCTGCTGCAGTGAGCTGCTGGTATCTTGCCATAAAGAACAGAGAGCAAATCATCATCAGTTTTCTTCATGAATCCTGTCATATGCACACAAAAGAGAAAATGCATTAACAACATTATTCTCTGTCATAATTGTAGACTACCACCACAACAAATATAATTACTGTATTCTGGGGGTGCACTGAGACACAATCATTGCTGGCAGGAGCTGTTTGCTTTTTTAATCTACGTGTTATGCCTTAAATGTCTATATAGTTGAGCCTGCATGAAGCCGTCAGTCAGTTAATTGCTCAATTAATAAAACCGTATCAATCAATAGATCAAAATGTGCTGTAGCTAGTATAGCACATTTTTACAACTGTCACAATGCAACGAGTAGAGTGTGTTTTACAAATGTATGTAAAAGCAGAAACCCCAAAGCTAATTGAGGGAAAATTTGGAAATTTTTAGCTGAACGCAGGAAAATGTGATTGAGAACCAGTCCCCAAAACAATGGAAGGAACACAATGGCATAGAAACACATAATGCCCCCTAAATTAAAATATTAATCCGTTTGAGAAAGAGGAGAGCGAGAGAAAGAGAGAGAAAGAGAGTGAGAGAGAGAGAATGAGAGAGAGAAAGGAGAAAGTGAGGGCAAGAGAGTTGGAGGTGGGAGAAAGAGAGAGAAGGGCTGGTCAGAAAAGGAGGGCAAGGCAATTAAGCACAAAGCATAATGGGACAGCGTGACACTCCTGCCTCAGCAGGGATAAACCATGGCAGCATATAAAAAAGGTGAGAAGCAAGGTTAGGACCCTTGGCCATGAAGGTGGTATGAGACTGTCCCGCCCCATTAAGACTCTGCTAAAAATACGGGACAGGCCCACTAACAATTAGGTGACAGCAAGGACAGCTCTTAGCAAAAAACATTTCCTATGGCCATAAACTGCTCTCCATCTCCATCTTGAAAGTAGACGTGATTGAGATTGTGACTAAGCTTGATTCCTGGATGAAATATTTCACAGGCTGTATTACCAGATGCAGATTTTTCTATTCATGTCAAAACCAAAAAGTCACCCTTTAGTGAACAAAGTTATCTGGGGCGTGTAGGTGATTTGGAGATCACACAGGCGGGCAGGTATAAGCCCATGAAACCCTTATAGCTTAAAAACGGCAGTATTTATTGCTAGCCAGGGAAATAAGGCTAGAACTATAAACCTTTTTGTTTTGTTTTGATCAGTATCCTGGCAACAATATTTTATATTGATTTTTTGGTCCACATTGCCTTCAATGCATTTTACAAAGTCCAATCTGTGGGGTAAGTATGATGCTGACCAAAGTGCATTCCTGTCAAAGATGTGGGCTAACATGCTAGCTCCTGTATCATCCTGCCACACAAAATAAATTTTACAAGGTGGCAGAGAAAAGTATCTTATGATGGCATTTGGAAACTATGCTTCCCAGCTCAGCTTCACAGCTGAGGAAGCGCCCTACATTTTTTTCCTATATACTTACCACTCCCACTGACTACAAATCGCCTGTGATGGCAAGTAAACAGAAACTGAAAGGTCAACTCAAATAGGTGCTAACAGGATTAAAAATGAATCATGGGCAGCGGTGACACCTTTTATCCTCTTAAGAAGTGCCATTTCCCCCTCTGTCCCGCTCCGCAAAATGGGCAGGAGGCAGCTCTCGTGACCTCCGACCCTCTCAGCCGGGGCGTTATATTTGATGATCTCGGTGGTCTCCTGGACAAAGCCTTCCTCCTGGTCAGCAGCGGCTGGGTCTCTCAGCGCTGGTCGTAATTGGATCTCGCTCTTGCCAGAGAGAGTAAAACCAATGCAAGGTGAGCAGAGTCACCGTAATAAGCTTACCTTCGGCGCCTGCAGCACTTCATTATTCCCGGCATTGACTTCATTTTCGCTCTCGACGTCTAACTGCCTACAAGCGGGGCCTTCTGCTTTTTTTGCACCACCTGTCTTAAGATGGTTTTATCTGCATGGCACTATTTTATTTGTGTATGTATGCATGTATATGCTTTTTTAATGTTTTGTAAACACCAACTGTATCTTCAGGCTCATCTCACCATGAATACCTCTGCACTTCAATGGGAGCACAGGGCATGGCAAATACAATCCTCTGATATAGGCACTGTTGCGTGTATTTTTCATACTACAAGTCCCACAATGCACCAGGGAGCAAAGGTCAAATTTAGGATGGGGGCAACTACCTGATGTCACCTGAGTAACTCATAGGCAACCAAAAAAGTTGAAGGGTGCCAGGTCAGTGCTCCTGCTCATTGTCAGCAGATGACATGGCTGTGCTTGAACCAAGACCATGGGGTTTACCCTGGGATTGGAACAAGCCACTCGGAAGCCCCCTGCATGTGTATGTGCATGCACGCACGCGCGCGCATGTGTGCGTGTCTGTGTCTGTGTGTGTGTGTGTGTGTTATAAAAATGCTGGCTCTTATATTTGTTTTCTAGTTATACATGGAGGGTGGAGTACATGTTTGAGAAAGAGGATGATGTGTTGTTAATACCCCCCTCCGCATGTACAATCTTCCCAGAAGCGGGGTCTTCCTGAACTAACAGTAGGTATCTTGAAATGTTTCTCTAAGTCATGCCTCAAGTCATATTTAAACTCATAAACACACGAGTGCTGCGATAATGGTACAGCATTACAGTAACATATATCTGAATGCATTTACGTTCTTGAATTCAAAGCAGATTCTTCTGCCCTTTCTCACTGTCTGCGCCGTGTTGTGGTAACGGGAGGTCTCGAGAGTCTAATGGCCTAAACTGAATTTGGCGCACAGCTGGAGTGACATAATCCCGGGCTCCCCTCGTAGTCCGATCAATGCAGCGCTCTGCATCTTCCCTCCCCTCAAAGCGTCCCCCCAGCAGGTCTCCTGCAGTTGATTACCGTTTCTCTTTTTCTGCCTCTCCGGCTTATTGGGGCGCGAGTAAACAGTGGCTGTTACGTGCTGCGCGCTTTGTGCACTCGCGTTAGTCCGGGCCGCGTATGTTTTTCTCCCCCCCCCTCCTTTCACAGGTATACAGCTGCGACTGCGCCGCGCACCTGTCCATCTCCGTTGTGCCGGATGCTGTGCCCCCTGGTGCTCCGCCTCCTCGTTCCGTCTGGGCCAACCGGAGATTAGGCGCCAGCCTTTAAAGATGCCCGGACCGACACGAAGAGAGATTTCGTCCTCGTTCTTGTGCTTCGGTATAATATTGTGATTCCAAACTTGACTACTAGTGTATCGACCTTGTGTTCATAACCTTCGACTACGGCTCTGGATTGTGTTTTGGCTTTGTTGCGCCACGGCGGGTTCGTGGGGAGTAGGACAGGTAAGAAGGGGATCCCCGTGTTGCTAGCCTCGTATCCTGTATAGGGTTAGGGTAGGGGCGAGTGCCACCCCCTGTAAGTTCGGTTCATAGGCAGTTAGTGTAGACAGGGTTTTTGTTTGGCTCTGCCTAGACGCCGGTATCCACCTGGGACGTAACAGTGGCGATCCCCCCTCTGGTACGCAAAAGCGGGGGGAGACTTATCGCCAGAGCGGCAGCATCTGCGAGGGGTGGGGGCAGGTCACATGGCCATGTCTTGTACCCAGAGACGGACGCTATCTTCCAAGGGCGGGGGGGTTGGTTGGAGTGGGGGGGAAGGGGCATTGTGAAATGCCTGGGAGAAGCAGCATTAACCTCGGGGGGCGCGGGGAGCAACAGATTTCTGCGTTTCCGTCAGACACGCCGAGCAGCGCCACTGTCCGACTCTGGGAGGTTAGATAAACAGCCTCTGCTTTGTCCGTGATCCAAATACTGATCGAGAATCGCAGTGTGTATCTGGAAAAGTATGGCTGTGTCGCCGTGGCAGCCCTCTCCAGAGATTATTATTATTACTATTTTTAATTTATGGACTACTTAAATAGCAGGAAAAAAAGCAGACCACACTCTACTTAAAATGCAGATTTTCAAATCTTTGAAAAGAGCTGTTGAGGACTGCAGATTGTGTGGGTGATTTTCAACATTACCCAAAACCTCACAGAGCTTACCAACCAGCCAGGGCTCAGAATGTGCTTGTACATGTGTATGTGTATATGTGTACCTGTGAATGTATGTGTCTCATTGTGTGTGTGTGTGTGTGTGTGTGTATGTATGTTTGTTCTGGGGAAGGACTCTACCCTCCCCTAATTTGGCAGGGTTTTGAATACACGTTTTATGATCTACTACTTACGGACTCATGCACACGCACACGCACACACACACACACACACACACACACACACACTGTAACACAAGCTCGCGCACATGCACACACAGACACATGCGCACTCCGCTCCACCTTTAACTGAACAAGATACCAGCTCCACATTTTAAATGTCATCAGCTGTTGGAATACATGAAAAATAAACGTTACGGATAAGTAACGTATTGTTTTGCTTCAATTTCGTTCGGTTCACATTTAAATAAATGCAGCAGAATACAGGGGTCCCGCTGGCGAGGTTTTCACAAGACATGAATTAGGCATGGGCTGATCTCGGGTAAAAAACGAGAGCATGTCATCGAATGTGAAGGCAATGCCCTGGAAGCGGGCGCTGGCGGCGGTGCTCTTGGAGAGCTCAGGAGGAGCAGAAGGAGATTATGCTGGTAGGCCGAGGCTGTGAGCTGGAGTGGAGGGAAGGCGGGGGGTGCCCGCTCGCTGGAAACGGGGGGGTTCGAGTGGAGGGAGAGGGAGTCAGGTCTCAGGAGAGGGGGGCTGGAATTACCCCCATGTGTATGTGGCAGGGCCCGGCTTCGAGGGACGGTGAAGGACAGTGACTGGAGAATAAAAATGTTGTTTTGAGGAGCATTTTCCCATCTGGACAGCTTGTCTGCAGATGTGATTTCCCTTGGGGGGGTGCATGCAGGAAGGGGATGAGATCTCACATACAGGGAGGGAGCTTGCGGAGGGTTGAGGGGACGTTTCATGGCAGTTGATAGGCTTTGCCGGAGGTAATATCACAATGTCTCAAACCATAAATTACAAGCACACATGACCCTATGTAGAGGTGCTGCTGCCTTTGTGGCTACCCACCATTGATCTGTTGGAGGAAAAACCCAATTCATCATAAATGCAATCATCAGACCCTCTGCTTGTACATTAGACTTTGAAACAGAATGAATTCAGAAGTGAGAAGAAAACCTCAAATTTCATGATGTTCCCATAATTAAGAGTCCGTTTATTCACTAAGGAATGAGCTTGTCAAAAAGACGCATGCATGGGAATCTGCATCTTGAGAAGTCCATATAAGGTTTGCCTCTTGGGAGGCTGACGGGAAATTAGAAATGCTGCTAAATAAAATGATGACAATGGAGCGTACACCAGAGGTGCAGATAAAACCTGCATTATTCAGTACTTTCACAGTGTGGATCCCACCTGGTAATCTGGCATCTCCACCTGTCATCAAACACGTGTTAAACCATACAAGCCATACAAGCTCTCTCTCAGCAATGTCACATGTAAACCTGCATCACCACAATGCGGTCATCACTCTACACTGCATGAAGTTTGCCTTTGCTTCTACAAGTTTTTGCTTCTACAACATACACGTCATCACCCAACATACTGCAGCCACCACACCTGCCCCTGCTCACAGTCCACTCAGCCTCATGGAGACTTACTAGCACATTCTTACGCTCTCAACATCAACAGAGAGCAGACTCTTAAACGGGAGAGACCTAAAGACATTGACTGCTCTCTGATTGATGACCGAGCCGTCTCATAAGCTATGTCTGTACTGCGTGTATTGCATTGAAGAGGTAACGCTCTGTGTGATGGTCCTGTTACATGGTCATTAAACTGTCATGCAGTATTGCAGGTCAGAAGGCTCTGGCAGCAAACCCAATGCACTTTGATTAATGATGTAATGAGTTGACAGACAACATAGTCTGCAAAAAAATAAACAAAATGGTGATTTCTTTATTGTGTTTAAACTAAGTTGTTTAACTATGTTAAATTACAATCAGTTGCATGTAATGAATTTAATACGCCCACTCACACACACAGGCTTTGTTTAGCTCTTATACAAAATGGAAGGGGCAGTCTCCTCTAAAAGGGCAGACAGAAGAATGATGTGATTTTGACAGATTTTTCTCTATACTTTTTTCTATATTCTAAATGGAACACATATCTCAGGTGTGTGGAGTTCTACCAAAAAGATACATGGTTCCCATCACTATGAAAACACTATTGTAGAGTTCAGGCCTAAATTACTGGGTTATACATTACTAGGATGCACAATGTTAAACTTAGGAGCAGATTCCTGGGGAACACACTAAAATTCAGTAATAGAACACAATGGGGTGCTCAGTAACAGATTAATTCATAATTAAGATATTTTTACCCAGGGATAAGGTCACCTTTATTCAAAGAGTTCCTGATTAAGTCAAATTACTGTATTTCAGAAACAGTGTGATATTGCTTCTGCTGATTTCCAAGAATTTTATGGATCACTGCTGACCTGGGTATGGTTTAAACAGCATTTTGAAACGCATGACCAGTGACAGTGCATCCTGCTTTCTATGTCAATGTTCAGTTTGAACAGGGTACAGGTGTTTATGTTTTAGAACAACAATTGCAGGCAAAATATTAATTCAATGTTTCTCAAAGATAGATCTCACATTCAGAAAGCTCAAATGAATCCTGACACACCATTTAGAACAGTCTTGATATTACAACAATGTGCCTTCTATGTTGATAAATATGTAATCATATTTGCCTTTTATGAAGTGCTTTGCCTACGCTGACATCACAGGAACATGGGAACAATGTAATGTGACTCTCTGGAATGTCTTTGTTGCTCCAGGCCTAGCTGATTATAGTACCAGTACTACTACTAATGATAATAATACACAGCTGTACACAGCTCATGTTATTTATTCATTACAGATGGATATATCTGATGAAAACTTGCTCAAGGACACAGCAGCAGTGACACACATGAGATTTAAACTCACAAGCCTCAGACTTCAGTCCAGGTCCTTTACCACCCCCACTGCTAAGCATTGGCAGCCCCATTCCATAATCATTACTCCAGACTTGTTACTTGTTCACTGTACTATTGGTTAACAAGTTCACCCTGACTGGGTTCAGACTAAACACTTTAATGACTGCTCACTGCTTCTCTGCTTGGCACTCAGCATTAAAAAGATGGATTGGGGGCAAGAGCCCTGCACTAGAATGGTGTGCCATCCCCGGGGTTTACTTATATATATCAAGGTGCTTCTTGCCATAGAAATTGGGATAGGTCCCAGCATCAGCCACTATGCCTCAGACCATAACTTTGTTTTTATGCACATTCCTGTCCCGGGCAAAAGCGCTTAGTAGCTACTTTCCTCTGCCAAATGAAAATAATTCAGGTGAACTCTTACTGGAAAGACCTTAGAGTTCCTGGCTGGCTCAAGGGTACCAGAGCAACACCCCCCCTCTGGCATTTCGGGCCAGTGACCTCACCAGTATTCCAAACCACCGGCCTCCTTCGGGCTTCACCGCTTACCCAGCATGCACTGTGGACTGAACACTGCGCCACTGCCCCGCGCTCCCAGCCCGAAATTGAAATGCAACCTGAGGCGGAGCGCAGCGAGCGAGCGAGGGTGGACACACATATTCATTGTGAGAGAGCTGGGAGTCGGAGGGAGATCAGCGGCGGGGCAGACAGACAGCCTGACGTGGTGTGATTGCACGCTTAAGACGCGGTATTACAGCTCACCCCTGGGAAGTCATGGTAATGGGATAATCCATCATGAGCAGGCCGAGGCAACAGCAGGGCTTTAGTCACAGAGCCAGAGAGAGAGGAAGAGAGAGAGAGAAGGAGAGAGGGACAGCGCTCCACAACTATCTGTCCGAAAACCTCCCATAGCTTAATCCCAGCAACTCAATTTATTTAACATCGCAAACACGGGCATTCAATTACTCACTGCCATATCACTGTAAACCGCTTTCACCGCTGAAATTGAGTCAGTCAGGGAAGGTGTCTTGGATTTTGGACACTGTCTGTAATTTGCTTGTCCCTGGTCTTCTTCTCATGCAGTAAACACAACGTTCCAAATTCCATTGACCTGTGGGACACAGTGATGTGTTATGGCCCAAAGTTGTACAAATTCCTATACCTGTGGGACAGACAATCAGTAAAGTAACTAAGCCACAAAAAGGTAACCAAAGTCAGCCAAAGAAGTCAACTCTCAAGTCAAAAACAAATGTTTTAATAACAGTAGGGGACACAAAGTATTTAAAGCCATAACCACCAGTCTTAGTTATGACTTGAGGACAAAGTGACAGGTGACTGGCTAGACAGCAAAGAAATGAAATTAAAAGAGGAGAAGAGAAGACCAGACCTCCCTGTGATAAGGATCCAAACCAAGGATCCCACCTGCCAGCCATCCATTAAAACATAAAACACTAAAACAACAAAATGGGAAGAAGAGTACAGTCAGCATGCTCAGTATTTACTCATATAACTAACACAAATGCATTATGTAAAGAATTTAGAGAAACAAACCAACAACAAGGATAAAAGAACAAGCTGTCACAGCCACCATGCCCACAGCATCACAGGACTGGACAGGGGAGTGAGAGAGATGGAGAAAGGCAAGCCAGACTCTTTGCAGGCTGTCATCCATTGCAGTGGGTCAGTTTCAATATAACATCAATGCTCTTTGTCCATAATTTCGAATATAAGTTCAAGCACGCTTCTATTATCATGCACAATTCTTTTTTTAATATCAGTGCTTCGCTGAACTCATGAAAATTGAGTGTGAGAACAGAAGAAAGGTCATTCTTGCTTAATTTCCTCACTGAAAGTTAAGGACAAAGAGTATTGTGGTTGGACTGAATGCGGGCCTTTGACTCAATATTCACTGTTGCACTAGAATGGTCTTCAGGTCTGATCCAGGACATGATACGCTTGGTGTTTGAATTTTGTGGAAATTATCTGATAACTGTAGGTCAAACAGGATCAAACATGGCACTGACATGGGTTCACATACACGTGCCATATGTAATTCAGAGCGGATTCTGAAGCTGCGTGTCATGAAAGCATGTGCTGTATGACCTCAAACAGTGCCATTTTCAAGTGTTTTCGAGTGTTGCCTGCATCGTGCAATCCCATTACGTGAAAGCCTTGAGCTGCTGCAACAGCTCCGACACCAGGAAAATTGAATTTGCCCTCAGAAAAACACACATACTTCAGAGGTACTGTACAGTACAGTATAAACTGCAAATCTACAAGGTGGAGGTGAATATTGTGCTGAGGAACGATGGAGCAAGGTGAAAAACCGAAGTCACTTTTGAGACCCACAGAGATGAAGTGGGGATGAGACAGGCGGCAGACATGGCCAGCGCCTACTCTGGAGTTGCTGATATTCCTCCATCTCCCCTGAACCTGTCCCTCTTTCTCCAGTGTTCTGGCTGATAATCGCACCATTCATGGCACTGGGACACAGGTAGTCAGCCTTAGATCTCCCCCAATGCAGCACCCTGGAGGCTCAGACAGTAATCTGATAACATGATAAAAAAAGGTCAAATATGTACTGTGGCATCATTATTTTCCTTCATCCAACATCCTGGTCTGTATAAGAGGGATGCCTAAAAAATGGATCAAAAGGGTTATGTACAATTGCTGCTGTTTCTAAAAACCTGTGCAGCTGTCCCTTCCCTTCCTCCCAAAAGTGGCAACCCAGGCTCGCACAGGGGGTGGGAGACTCCATCATTACCTGTACACCTGAGCAGAAAGCACCTGCAAACTCATACCTGCCCAGTCACGCAGAACCAGCCTCTCTGTATACCTGCTGACTTGGAGGGTAATTACACCTGAGAGCAAATTACTGCATGCAGATTTGAGTAATTTGATTACTTCTCTGCCTGTGGGAATATTCTGTACACCTAGCCCATGGTTTTCCGTGGGAAAAACAGATGCAAGAAAAAAAAAATTCAAGCAGAAACAGTGCTTTTTTGCTGACCTGGTGCCCTTACCCAGAGAGATTTCATGCTCTGGCCAAACGGTCTACTCAATTTTGAATAATAAAGTGAAGTAGAATCAAGACTGCTCACTCAGCCTTTCCCTTTTACAATATACTTTCACTTTTTTGAAACAAAAATTAGAAATTTATTTTATACTATTTAACAGTCTAATAAATATAAATATGCTCAAGCACCTCATAAAATGATACATATTGTCAAATATTATGTTCTCTAATTAGTTATGTTTCAACCCATTAGCCAATGTTTGATGTAGAACACTTGGAAAGAAAAAAGTGGATCGAGCATCATGTTTTTTAATTGCCGCTCTGTGTAAATAACGAATAATCAAATATTCAATTTGCCGCAGTATGCTTTTAACATAGACACAAGCCTTGTTTGAAAATGTTTACTTTGTAAATTACTTCTGACGTGACATGAAAAACAGTTATTCTTGGCTGCTCTGATTGACAGTGTGCAACAAAGAAGTTTACAGCTTACAACATGCTTTCCATGTGTCAGTCCATCCACGTTCATTAAAAATCTCTTCATTAAGATAATTAAAAAGAAACAGTCAATACAACACATGATTAAAGAAAGACAAGATATTTTTAGAGCACTTCATCCTCTTTACATTCGTGACAAACAGCTGTTCTGTGCAAGTTTGCAGTGCAGCTCGCACAAACTACCTGAGAGAGAAATTACAGAGAAACATGCACAGAGGATGCTTGAGAAAGCTGTAAGAACACAGAGGCAAGAAACCCCCACAATGCATGTCTTTTCATACAGCTATGAGATGTAATTTACTAATTCACTGGCAGTCAACATATTCCACAACACTCTGGAGCTTAATATTTCATTCTTTCTTCATTTTTTTCACAGTGGAGACAAACCACACAGGCTCAGTGCTGAGTTAGTATGAAGACAGCACTTAGCAGTACACAGTAAACAGTGGATGATTTTTGAAGGCTAAATTTTGGCAGGATAACTCTGTCAATGTAAAAATATGAAAAACCAGAACTGTTCACTTTGATGCATTTGTGAATATAATATGCTTAGATAAATCATAGCTGACAGATAGTCCTATCCATACTAACAGCATCCCGATGTTTAAACAGAGGTGCATATTGCACATGAGTTGAGATACAGTAATTACTGACATATGGGAGAGTTCTGCTGTTGAGAACAGGAAGTAATGTGATTACTATACCAACTGCCAATGAAGCCCTGAGAGTAGCAATGTATTTTTGTGTTACATAAATAGTTTTGGTAGCAATGCAAGACATTGCAATGCATGTTCATACAAACCCTGCAGTAGGCCTATATTTGAATTAAGTTAGAATTGTTTGCTGCACAGCATTGCACATTTTCCTAGACTCAATAATTAAATAAAAATTATTCATTGTTGATTTGTAATTGGCAAGCTGGGTATAAAAAAGGAAAAGGAAAAATATTAAAGGACAGTATACATTTAAAAGCATGTTCTCATTGTCCCCTATTCCTGGCTTACACTCAGCCACTAGCATCTTGGTAAAATGCATCATTTATTCACATTTAATCCCAATAGTCTGGTCCTGTATTCCAGTTATGTAGGCCAGTCTCCATCCCCATGGGCCAGGTCCATTTTTTTCCTTTAACTGTCGAGACCCGATCGAGCCGGAACCAGTCCTGGAGAGGCAAGTGCCGCTTACAGGCAATCCTCAACTGCTTTCTGCACATGCGGTCGCTCCATTCGCAAAGACTGGGTCTCGATTCCAACGTTCAACCTGCTCATGTTATTACACATCACAAATCAACCACCTGCTGAATGTTTGCCCAAGGCTTCAATTTCATCTAGTCATTCAGTGAGAGCCTGCAGGCTAACTACAGCGAAATCATATTCAATTTACCAATCAAGCCTGATTTGTCTGTGGAGGCTGGGAATGGCCTATGGGGGGGATCAGTGCTTTAATCTCCTCCATGGTTTGCCTGAACACAGGGCAGGTCTAATAACCTAACTACTTTGATTCACAGGTTTTCCATTGCTGTTGCTACTTTGGGCAAGGTACTTAACCCAAATTGCCTCAGTAAAAATCCATCTGCGTGAAGGGATAACATCGAAAAATTGTAAAGGCATGTAAATCGATCTAGACAAGAACGTCTTCCGAGCAAAAATGTAGTATAAAGTAGCACATTAGCGACAGTAATGAAATTATTAGTAATGGCTTAAATGAGTGTGTAGTTTCAAAACTGGAACTGGTAACAAAAAAATTCGGAGTTGCTCCTTCGTGTTGAAGCGAATAATAAAAAAAGAACTCATGGAATGACTTCACTCATTGTGGTTGATTTGCCAATGGTTTCCCACTCAAGGTGGCCTGTTACCCGACACGTCTCAACTCAACAAAAGGTGGTCAAACATACTGCTCGTATTTTTAAAAAAATCTTTGACTGTTTGTAGATTTTCATATATGGTTTATATCATTCTCCTGGGGCCTCTACAATGACAGAGACAGTCTTGACAGCCTCATTCCTGAGGAGAGTATGAGACAGTGTCCTACATCATTCTTAGATGTTTTTTTCCTCAACTACAGGATAAGACCTTTGTCTAATTACAGCTCATGGAATGATTGTTTGTTTGCCCAAGATGATAGCATCAATAAGAGAGACTGTTTCAACAACGCAAGCAGGGACATTTTTCATTTAAATGGGAACTTCTCTGCCTCCCAGCACATGACTCTGTTTGAGCCCAGTAGTAAAAAAAAAGCCATTTGCTGGAATTCACTGCTGACGATACGTTACCAAAACAGTGGGGAAAAGATTAAGAAGCGATATGCCAAGCTCTCATCCATCACTTACAATACACACACACACACACACACACACACACACAAAAATGACACCGCATTTCCAGGGAAGTTACACCGCTTTCTCCACACCCCTGAGCAGTGGCACTATGAATGCTGGTTAATTCTTTTTTTTTCCAGGAAACATATACCGTGTACATACTGTAATCTCTTAAAGTGATTTATTATTAGCCGATCGGTAGTTTGTTTTGCATGATTGGGCGCGGTGGTACAGCAAAGACCACGTGCAGAGAGAATCCATAAAGAAGTCCAAGAAGCATTGACCGCCGGTTCCTCTCCTTCTTTGCCTGTGAATACAGATATATTTTTAATATTTTTTTCAGATCATTCTTTATCCAGAGCAACAGCTCTGCTGCAAAGGTGGAGCGCAACATGATGAAAACACAGATCATGTGGTGGGACAGAAAGATCTCTATCACCCCACCATTGAGATGCCATCATGGGTGGACCCCAACGTGCTATCCATTGTTCGATTTGTCGATTTGGTCTTCATTCTTTTAATCTGACACATATAGAACCAAAGCCTGGTGTGAATGATTCATGTGGATAGCTCTGATCTAGAGAACATTTTACATTTTCTTACAGACTTTATTGCGTTTGCGCTATGTCAGTGGTACGCCAGTGATTTGTAGAGCAGACATCTGACCGCGGGGCATTAGTCTTGTAGAATGTGATGTGACACAGGGCAATAATGCTTTCTGTGTCATGCAAAGAAAGCCTTACGAGACGAATTCGCTGTGCGCTGAACCTCGGAATGAGCCCGCAGAATCCTGCTCGCTCTACAGGAAAAGCATCTCCGATTCCATAATGCCATATTCACAATTTCACAGGAGCCAAGATTCTTCACAATGTTTCAGATCCCAGCTTTAAAGCCTTCATTACCATGCAAATTGGTTTGGGAATCATCGACCAAAAGCGTTTGACATACTTCATTTGAAAGTCTGTAAATGCAATTAATGGGACTTCATTTACAGGAAAGCGAATCGCCTGCAGACAATTGTCATTGTTTGGATCCCATTAAAAGTTTCCAAATAAAAATGCTGTTCAGAGGAAGCTGTCTCCATCACGTCCAGGCTAGAGTGGTCCCCGACAACAGTATAATGGGATAATAAACATCTTTTTATCCAGTCTAAATATGCCAATATCCAGGACAAAGCACCTAGAAATGCTTATTATGATTATTTCATAAGGGGTGGGTTGCTCAGTTTGGATCCCTGAACAATCTGACTGAGCACAGATTGAATGATAAAAACCCTCCTGTTTGGCTATTGTCATCAAACACAGAGGCATGAAATTGCACTGCATAATTTGTTTCCTTAGCACACACCCTTATCCAGGCCAACCTACAGTATATAGCCCAAGTTTGTTTGTTTGTTTATATATTTATTTATTGATTGATTGGCTGACATATTAACCATTTATGGAGTCTGATGCTCACTGAAGCTCACTGAGTACAATGGTAGCACACCAACTTTAGGCTGAGCATGCAGTTTTGCAGTTACAACTGTCCCTTACTGCCACAGTGCAGAAATTGAGTGCAGTGAGTAAAATCCACTGTAAAAATCGATTTAAAAAATAGTAAAAGGCAGTGTATTTGCCAGTTTTTGCCATGAGATTTCACAATATTTTCTGTGAAAGAAATTACAAGGAAACCTGTAATATTACAGTCATTACCTTTAACTTAAAGTTAATTGCCATCTTACTAACATTGACTGTCATGTCACAGTGACTGACTTCTATTTCACATGAAAGCTCAATTTATATAAGTTTTATAAGGTATACGATATAAGATATAATGTAAAAGTAGGTTAGCTTCCTGGTTAAAAAAAATATATAAGAAGCTGTGAAAACCCTGTAAAGTTAAATATGAATGCCAGGTTGTTTCAGCTAGATATTCAGGTGAAATTTAGGGACTAGCTAATCTAGTAAACTGCATTACTGTTCAGCAACCAAAGCCTTGTGTTTCTTAGCAAATCATACTGGCTCAAAGAACCCAGACTGTGTGATACAGACACACAGCTGGAATTCAACACAAGTCTGTCCTGTTTGGCATTGTGGAAGTTCAAGGAGCAAATGATGCCTTTGTATTAATCTTATGCTTAATATTTTGCAGTGTATCAATTCAGCCTTGCCCGGGGTCAGGCTGACTATATGAATCTGTGTTGGTTTTTCTGGAAAAAAATGAAAACACCAGCTCATGTTTTTGATGATCTTTCCTTGTAATATTATAGTGATGACCATTTAAAGAGGAGGAATAACCTTCAAATGAAGACACTTTGTATTTATTGATTATTGCTGCTATTTAATGCTATGAATATTTAAAAAAGACTTACTTCTTCAACTTCACTGACCTTGCCCCTCCTTTTCAAAATATGGAAAAAAAAAAACATTAAAATGGCTCTTAATAGTTAGCCCTGAGAGTAACCAATGGGCTAATCGTCAACTGTAAGACTCCCTCAGGAATCCCAGTGGATATGAAAGCTCATAAGAGAGGATTGCTGAGTGTCTGTTTGTGTAAGCCCCAATACAAATACAAACAGGGAAGAAGGATGGCATCATAATCCTGGAAAATCTCTGTTTAAATTACGTGATTTCCTGAGGTGAATCCAGTGAAGGTGTCACCTTGTTTTTTTTTTTTTTTTTGCTCACTGGGAGATGTACCTTATTTCATTCACCGATCATTGCCATTGATATATTTAGATTAAAGTGGAAAGGTTTTGTATAATCCTTACACAATTAACAAAAACTATACAAGCTCTTACTATCCATGACTATTAAATTCCAACTTACCACTTCCTTTTTGCATCAGCTGTTCATGGCATCTCTCCTGCACTATAGTACCAGTCAAAGGTTTGTACACACCTACTCATAGAAGGATTTTTACTACTGTATTTTCTACATTTTAGAATAATGGTAAGGACATCAAAATAACACAAATGGAATTAAATGTTAAACACATCAACACATATTTTATATTTTAGATTCTTCAAAGTAGCAAAAAATATTTTTTTGGGGAAGGAAATTCATACATAGGCACCAACTTCATTATTCATATTTGTCTAAGAAACAAATTTCAAGCATCTAAGCATAGGTCTTTAGGTAAAAATGTCTTTAAACCCATCTTTCCTATTACCTTAATCTGGTGTGTCCAAACTTTTGACTGGTACTGTACCTATGTCAGTAGCAACACTTTGATTGTATGGAAATTCATATCTTCTGAATAAAACAATAGGGTACAAGGAACTAAGCTGTTATGCCAGTGGTGTCTGTGGCATTCTAATGACAGGCAAGACTTTCACTGCTACAGACTGGAAAGGGCACCCCCAAAAGAGAAACAGTCAGTGTGCCTTTAATGATGTAAGGAAAAAAAAAAGTCTGTTGTATCAAAAGAGTCGGGGGGATGATGAGCCGATTGACATTTACTTTCTCACAGTGCAGGGCTGATTTTCACCATGCTATAAAAAGCACATTGCTTGCGTGAGCACAGAGAGGAACATTCACTGAGCACATCTCTCTGCCTCCTCAGCTGTCCCTCAGCTGAGCTATTGCCCCATCATCCATCTTAGTCCGACACGGCCTTATTGAGGGGACATTACCATTAGGGTGTCGCTGCTTCCCAGGGTATTTACAGTGCTCCCCGCTTTGTTCCTTTAAAGAAAATGGTAGTGAATGGCTGTAAATGCATGGTATGTAACTTATCTGCCAGGTGAAAACTCATTACCAACCTTAAACGTGCTCACCGCCACATGTGACAGCGCCCCATAGAGGACGATTCTGCTGTGTCTGAGACTTGGGTTTTTTGGTATTGTAGGTTAAGCACGCTTTGCAGGGAGAACCTACTGTGTGATTGTAGAGGGTGTAGCTTGTGTTTTGGGAAAGCCAGTCTACACTGTGTAGAAAGCGATCTCTCTTTGCTGCTCTGTTGAAATGTTGAGCATGCCGTACCGTACTAAATGTCCCTGATGTGCTGCAGTAATCCTACAGTCCAGGTGTTCATAAAGCACTGGTTTAACCTTACAATTGATAAAAGACACAAGATGGCTCACACGGGAACAGGGTCACATGGTCATAACTGCACAGCTATGGTTCCTTTTGAGCACCTTAGCCGTTTCCAAAGCTGTCCCACACACATTCATATCAACCCCAACCACTCAAAACCATTGTTCCTCCACAGCAGACTCTACTCTTTAGATGACATTGGACGACACTGTCGGGTTGTGTCTTAACTGTAAAAATTCCTGTATTGGTACAATAGGGTTCAGCCTTCACATGTGTACACTGTGTTCCAGTGTCACTTTTATGTTTCCGGCCCTGTGTGCTCACAAGCGCAGCCCACTGAAGTGTCTTATTGCCTGCCAGCTCTAAGCAGGTGCCAGAGTTAGCTCCATTATCAGAGCACTGACAATAGGAATAAAAGCCATCTGAGCCTGCAGACTGTGTGCCCGGGCGCGTCCGTACCCTTGGTGTGTCTCAGCTGAAGTGCCCCGCGCCGCCTGGCACTCAGGTAGTTATGACAGTTTCAACAAAGCCCTGGGAGTACGCTTCCAATGTAACATTTCTAAGTAATAACGCGTTGTCGAGGCTGAAAATAATGATGTTACATAATGCACATGTACTACATCTGACTGTTTAAATACGGACTTGAACAAGACCGTTCATGTCAGTAACAGAAAGGCAGTAAAATCTTCACGGGGGGTATGTGGCCGTATGAAAACTATCAACTAATTTATTTTACAGCAATGATGGTGTGTTATGAGGCTTGTTAATTGGAATGCATCTGTTACAGGGAGTGATGTTCCTCTGGAGTCGGTGATAAATGGTTGTTTAGTCTGCCATAGTAGAGACCTAGGTATTTTGATGCAGCAAGCCGAATGCCTCTTATCTGAGGTTGCTTGCCATGTGATGCTGAAGGTCACAATGGAACTGAAAGCTGTACCAAGCAAAGCCTACACATGCGTTTTCAAGTATCGCATAGATTTAATTCAGAAAATTGAACTGCTAACCACATACTGTTGTAAGTAATACTTAATCATTGTCTTGATTGATACTATCACCCAGCACGGTAAGTGCTGTGTATCTGAAACGATGAAATAATGTCTCAAAGTGCCGCAAACGGAGTTCAAAGCCAAAACCACAGGCTAATAAAGAGACAGTCCTCTGTCTAGGCGGATCAAAGGGAGCAGAAATGAGAAAGGTCAGCTCTCAGACAACCAAAGACAGACACGTCCAGAAAGGTCCCCTACCAAGTACCACATTAGTGAAACACTGCTGCTGAGCTCTCAGGTCTCAGTAGGGGCAGAGGATTTAGTCCAGAACCCCTCCTGTCCCGTCCTGCCAGGACTCCCAGTCTAATAACACCTTCGGGTTGGGGGTCTGCAAAACCATCCCAGAAATCCGCTTAAATGGACTGTGGTCTCAGATGACTTGTTCCATCAGAACTAGTGCTGGTAGGGGTGTTACAGTGCCACAGCGTCTTCCTGCTAACCTTTACTAACCCTCACCCAGATTGGGAAGCAGGAAACTTCAGTACACACAGTAAAGACATTGTAGGAAAAAAAATGAAATAAAAACAGATAAAAGCCAGTTAGCCAGCAGGATGATACATCAAACTAGGCTACTAGCAATCACAGCCATTTTTTATTATTCTTCATTATTCTTTTACTTTGTGGGAAACAGTCTTTCTGTTGTTGTTTTGTATTAAGTGAGCTGGAGCATTCGCAGCCTACCTAGCCAGCTCTTATTTGAACTGTAAACATTCTCTATCTATTCCAGACTACCCAAATATTCAGCAAGCTGCAATAGTGAACCAAGTATCTACAGTCACTGGATAGTCGCCCAGCTGTTTAGCTAGCTAGTAATCAAATCAACAGTGGCCAGCAGGGGCAGATAGCTACCTTAAGAAAAAAAACTGTGATTTTAATACTTAGTAAATGTAAAAATATGTCCTTGATTGAGCCATGATATTTTGTGACTTCTTAGTCTGCTACCATAAACTATGCACAGTCTCTTGCCTGGCTGATGCATGGGATATAATTGTTAAACTGAAGGGCCAAAGCTTTATCCAATAAATATGCAGACTGATGTCTTAGCTCTGCAGTAATTGGCTTTTTGGCCAAGTCTTATCAGAATGTTAGCTTTGTTATGGACAACTAAAATGAAAATAAATGTTAGATCTGTCTTTTCAAGACATTTGTCACATTGACTGGAAGCTGGCAACACATCCCATTGGTTCAAAACATTAGCACAGGGAAACAAAAGAGGGTTGTGCATAATCCTGGATAATTATGTCATTAGTAACTCTTTGTGACAGATAAGGCGATAGGAAAAAGTATCTTCTGAGAAAAAAAATAGGAATAGCAAGGAAAGGGAGTAAAGCCAATAAACTGCCGAACGGAATTTTTTTTCAACCCCAACAACCCTACCACCCAAAAATGTACATATATCCTGTCTCCATTATAAGGTAAATTGATTATCACTTACTTTTGTGAACTGTAGGGCAGTTGTAATTCACGGTAGAGTGGAAAGCATATGCATGCCGTGTGGTGTGTCCTGTCTCTTGGTTAGGACTAATACAGAGAACGCTGGGTGACTGTATGCCAGGCTACTGACTCACTGCCAGAGTGCACAGCTGGCAAAGTTCCCTCTCATTCACTGTCTCCCCCTACACTACTGCCATCTGAAACGAGCATTTTCACCCCATATTTCTCCTGATTGAAGGGGTTTCTGCCTCTTTCTTTGCTCAACTGAAGAACTATATTCTTTGCAATATATAAATACAATCATTAGAGGTGACATTAAATGTCAATGTGAGGCACAGTTACTGTAAAATGTAATGTGACTGTGCTTTGAACTGGTAATGAATGAAAAGCTGTGCATTACAGCATTACAGGGATCACTGTCATACAAACAAGGTACAATATTTGGAATGGGGGGGGGGTCCAAAATATGGAACCTTCATCATACATCATAAGGAAACTGTGAACAAGCAACAATGTGCAATTTCTATTCCTTCAGATTTACAAAAAAATGCACAGACCTTTACACTTTAATGCTTTAAAGTGAGGTCGATCTACAGTAGGTCATCTTACTCACCAAATCACTGAATATTGAAATATACTTGATGTTACAGAAAATTTACATTCACTGGACTTAGATAGTTTAAATCTGAACCTATGCAAACAGTCTTGATGGTTCAAACTGCTGCTACAGAGCATTTTGAAGGAGTTGCAAAAAAAAAAAAAAAGGTACAACATCTCATAACATTTTTGTTATTCTTGTGAGAGTTTGCTTTTCATCTTCAAAAATGTAGCTCTGAAGTTGGTATGGCATTTCAGCATAGCTTCCTCTGCCAGTTGCAATGTGGGAGCATTGATGTTATGGCAATATGACAATTTGACATACAAAAATACTGTTTCATAGTTTGTAACATTTTTAATATATCAATTTATTTAGTTCTGAAATATTCAAAAATGTATCATGTTGATAAGAAATGTGATGCTACATAAACATGATGAGGTTATAACACTGCAATACAACCAGTTGAGGTTTGCAGTATTAAACCATGATTGGTAGGGTTCACTGTTGTATAAAAGTACAGTCACTCCACTGGGTGCAATTGAACTATATATACCTTCAACACAATGCATACATTAAATACAGTTTCTAAATGACTAACTTTAATGGTGCTAATATCTTGTGCTGTTTTTGCAGTCAGACCACAAAAGACCACCTCTTATGGTGCTGCAGGCCCATGGATATACTCAAAGCATTACACGTTTCACATGTGGTTATTTTCTGTGAGAATCATTGCTCATGAGTATTCACAATTGAAACAGGTTATTGTGCAATAAATAAAACTTGTAAACAGTAGGCCAGGTTTTGTTGCCAAGATCATGGTTTTACATATGCAATAGCCAAAAACATGCATCATGAACACACTGTAGTAATATTTATGAACACTGTATACATACTAACTGAAACAATCATAGATAACTACCATGAACTAAAACATAGCTGATATCAATGGGAACAACCGAGTAAAACTAAAACTAAGTTTCTTATTTATGTCATGTTTACATATAAAACTAAATATTTCTGTCACCTCTGAAGCCAAAAATAAATCCATACGGTATACACACACTGAGGGAAAACCTGAGTGTAACTATGTGTATACATCTGTGTTTATTGTATTTTCTGAATGTATGCTGAGGCGCGCGCGCGCGCGCACACACACACACACACACACACACAATTGCTACCTGTGGGCATGCACTTTCGCTGCATGTTGAATACGAGAACGCTGCGTCACAGGACTCTTCGCGTTTACTCCGCACTAGGACCACAACAGACAATGATTAGTGGGAAACGCCGTAATTAACTTCTCAACAAGTCTCTCCTGTTTTTTCCAGCACCCTCTTTCTGTCCGGGGGCTAAACGTTTCGGAGACGGTTTAGAGGAAAAAAAAACGGACCTTGCGACGTTTCCGAGTCGTACGCTCTCCCTCTCTCTAATCCTTTCTCTCTGTTATCATTAGGAAGGATTACACTTCGCTTTAGATCACAATTTCTGCTCTTTTTGTCAAGCTGTCGTTATCTTCAGGCACTTATTTGTCGATTCTTTGAGGTTGGATTTTTACAAGACCTCACTGCTTTGCTGATTTTTTTCTCTCTGTCACTGCTGAGGAGTTACAAGCCACTGTCATTCACAGATCTACAGTTGCCCCAGGTACGTCTGGGGTGTTGCGCGAGGTTGCGGTATAAATGCTTTCTTCCAAACGCTATTGACAACGCTATTTTTTTCCTTTGGAAAACTAGAACGGTGCGGCATCTGCTTCAATAATCTCAGAGGAACCTTACGTACATTCTCCTTCTAAACTTGCTTACTAAACAGTTTTTTTTCTGGGAATGACTAATTTTCACATTCGTACTTAGAATAAGCTGTCTCATGAACATGTATCTCTTTACGTGCAGATTCTGAACGCGTTGTATCGCAGCACAGACTTTCTGCCGTGGACCAGTGGAGAATATTTGCCTTTTTATTACACGATGGCTGCCGAAACGCTGTGATGTCTCTGATATGCAACCCATTTTCAAGATGTCTTTTTTAGGGATTACACGTGGCGAGAGGCGCTCAGTCAAAGGGCGAGTGGGCTGGTGAAATAGACGAATTTCTCATCGTTCAGGGGAACTGGCACCGATGGCTTCCTCCCCAAAGTTGAGAAATCGGAAGGATGCCAATTCCTGGCCGAGAATGTCCTCAACTTTCTGGGCTGTGGTGCTATTGACCAGCTTGCTGATCATCTACTGCGGTAGGTACACTGCATTCCCGTACAGCTCTCAACTTGTTCGCCTGCTGTTGCTGCTTTGAGGTCTAAAAGCGGGTGCAGGAGATTTCTTAATATGCTGGGCTTTTCTATTGTTTGTTTGAATTGCTGATTGTTTCGGAACGTAGGGCAGTTTAGTACGTCATTTCAACACACACACACACACACACACACACACACACACACACACACACACACACACACACACACAATTTATTAATCAAATCTATGCTTCATTTTGTTATCTCAGGTAACAGACACAGTAGCTAAGGGTGGATGATACAATAAAAAGGTGTTTTTGTAATGGAATGAAAATTCTAGAAATACATCTTCATTTTCCTCTGGAACAGTAGTTATGTATTATTTCTATATTTATTTGTTATACTATTTATGTAGAATTTCTTTAATATTTGCATATTTTATTTTCCTTTAATTTGTAAGTAAATCTATTTAAGAATAGAAATTTCAAGAGATTTAAAGTCATAAAGGAATGCAGTCCAATTTCCCAGTCACCAAGCTTTCATCTTAAATCAGAAAGAGTGAGTCCCCTTGGTATGTCATATGTTTAAACATCACTATCATGCATATAGAGGGTGTAGAGGGCCACGTATTTTTTAGGTAGAGTTGGCGTTCAGATGAACATACAAAGAAATTCCACTCTTAAGTAGCCCCATGACTGGTTGTGTGTGTGTGTGCGGGGGGGGGATGGTTTGGTTCACGCCTGCTCTGCCCCCCCCCTCCATTTATTCCACCTTAGATCAACATTTCCACCTTAAGCTAGCCTACATTGCCACAGCCCCTAACATTCTCCAGCTGCACTGTTGCAAACTCACATTTCAAGCAGCAGATATTGCTGTAATTCCCACAAAACAACACCATACACAAATTCCCAGGATTTAGCATCACAAAAGTGTAAGTTGTACAAAGCACCCTGCACCCAAGAGTGCAGACGCGCACACACACACACACACACACACACACACACAGAGAGAGAGAGAGAGAGAGAGAGAGAGACATTGGTAGATTGGTTTTCAGGCTTTTCTCTCAGCCAAAATTGCTTACCCGACGGTGAATTTAGAATATACACGTCACATTAGAAATAGCTGTTTTGTTTCAGGATGTTCCTGACTTGTTCAGATTTATTTGTTTGCTCATCTTTGAGAGTAGCGTAGAATTAATGAAATGGATTGGGCTTCTTGTTACATTCATGCATTCAGCTCAAGGGCAGCTGCCCTGGAAACTGGACAGGATGGACTGGTGGAGAGGAAAACACATTTTTTACCCTACCCTCCATATTGCTGTCAGGCTCTCCAACAGTAGAGGAAGTGATCTCTTTCTCGGGGACACAAGGGTTTCCCACACTGACCGTCTCCACAAAATTTTATTGGTCACATGACACCAGCAAGCCTTGTGTGACATGTGCAGGGGGCTCTGAGGCAGACATGCACCAGCTGAGGGGGCCAGCAGAGAACAGCAGTGGTGAAGGAGTCTGACTTGTGACCTGGTGGTTGCTGGATTGAATCCCTGGTAGCACCCTGTTGATGTAAATTGTTCTGGTGCTTGGGTGCTTAATGTGAATTAATATTCAGGTGTACTCTTGGATAATCTCCAATATGCAAGGCATGCACATTGCAACAGTAGCTAAAGGGAATAATATTATGCAAAGATAGCTGAATTGCTTTCTGAAGTTTCTTTGACTTGAGGTAAATGTGGTATGTGCAAGAGGATTATGATTGTTTTGTGTTTATGATTTTTGAAAACATTATTAGAATTATTAGAATATTTCATCACAGGGATATATGTGAAGATTGTAATGAATATTCTTGAAGCAGGGGATTAGTGGACAATGTTTGATCATGGTGGAAGTTCAATCTCCCCTTTCTCCCAGCACTGCTGCTCAGATTGGTTAGAGCTGGATCTATTTGCTCATCCTCTGTAACCTGCTGCAGGTGATTGATCTTCTGTTTGTGTTCAATCAATGCGCCCAGCTACTTCCTTTGGTCAGCAGGCCGAAGCAAATAAATACCTGGCTTTTCCAGCTCCGCTTGCTTTTTTTATCCTCCATTTCAGTTCTGTCTCTCATCCCCCTTATTCCTGAAAACAGATCTGGAAGGCCCGCCGTAACCCACTTGTGATCCCTCAAACAAATCGCCGTCTGTCTGAGCAGCTGATGTCGTGTTTACTCGAGTCATTATCCAGGGCCTCAGCTAAGGTCTGTTACTCTCAGAATTAACATCTCTCTCAGGTAAGAGAAGAAAGCCCAGGCTCTGTTTTGATGTGTCAGGTAATAATAAGGGGACATTTGGGAAAATCTGAGGTAGTGTTTTGATTAGCAGGATGATAACAGAGGCAGAGACATAATGGGTTTGCTCACCATTTTTCTGCACTTACAGCAAAAAAAAAAAAAAACACTTCATCATGGCTAGGGTAATTTCATCCACAGCCGAAATGGCATTGAAGTAGATCTGACAGTGTTACCTTTCAACATCGAACACACACACACACACACACACACACACACACACACACACACACACACACGCAGGCACGCATATGTCTCGACACCTCATTTTTTTGTGCAGTCAGGGAGGCGAGAGGCAGGTACAGATAGAGCAGCAGCTCAACAGAAAGGAGGTCTGTATTTATTTCAGTGACTCATGGGGTAGCTGCCTCTTAAAATTAGCTTCCAGAGTGTCTGAGTTTAAGATCTTGTGTCCTCAGTACAGCCACTCTATTTACAGAGAAAAAGAGAGAGGGAAAGGGGGGAGAGAGAGAGAGACAGAGAGGAGCAGAGAGAGAGGACAACTGTTTAGACTCATTTAAAGCTCTCCTTATGGCTTGATGCTAGGGTAAGATTGCTGATGTTCTGATTACATGCCAGCGTATGAGTGGGTGATAGTTGCTGATTATTCCTATTGTTTAATGGATTATAACGATGAATTAGATGATGGTGATGGCTTGCTTTTCTTCTGTCCACTGGCTCCCCCCTCTGGATGCGGACCGACATGCATCTGTTGTTTCTTTGCTTTATTGTTCTCTTATCTGTCGTATATGTTGCTACAGAAACAAAAGTTAACAATATTGAAACCTCAAAATTACGATTTGTCCGGTTACCTTTTTGGCCAGTGTCATAAGATAAAATGGTATTGACTGCATAGTACGTGAAAGCACTTGACTAAATGGGAGTATAAATTAATTTCAACATAATTCAGACATATGTGTGAAAACGTTTTCAAAGGGAGTATATGTAATATGTTGTATACATAAATATGCATACACATACACACACAAACACATACCACATACCATGGAAACAGACTTCAGAGACATACACAATAAATTAGTTATGACTGCAAATAGGATATGTGATCGTTATTTAAATTAACCAAGAGCCCCTTAATGAATGTAGATGCCTTGTTATTGTGGGCGCCAGAACTTGCCTCTTCTATCAATGTTTATTAAGATTTATGCTCCCCTCGGAAGAAAAATGGTTTTGATCACACCTGCTACACTGCCCGTCTCACTTATGAGTTACTGTCAAGTCTGTTTGTTGATGGATCATCAACCCCCGTCTCCATTATAAAATCATTCCCTCGTACTGGTCCTGGATCAGCGTCACCTTGCCTCTTTGGGTCAAGGCGTTGCGTCGGCAGCAAGACAAATGAACCTTTTGACAGCCTTTGATTTGACCCTGCGTGATGCGTGACGCTTCTGAGAGCGCCGGTATTAAAATGTGCTGGGGAAATGCATAGCTGCGAAAGAGCACAAACACTGCAGTCTCTATATCCAGTCATTAATAATACTGTTGCAGCTCTTGCAGCTGGGATCCTACAGCACCTCACAACAAAGGGAATTATGTCACAATGGTAAAATTAGACATAATTGTTTTTTATCATGATTGCACAAGTAGTGACCCCGCAAAGTGGCTAAGTGGTGGGTCGCATAGGGTGGGGTTCCTTTTTGGCAGGTATTGGCGGAGGCTCAGTGTCTCTGTGTGACACATAAGCCTACTGCCCTCTGGTCCCGAGCTTCATTCTTGACGTGCCTTTGTTTACTCTACCTTTACAGGGCTAATTACAGCACAAACTTAGTCAGCCCTGCTTCCCTTGAACTCTCTGCAGTCAGGACCCTGTACATGAAACAATCCCACAGTACACCAAATGACAACACACTCCCCTCATAATATAACCGGTAATTGATTAACTCACTTGTGTCACTTTAGGACACAAATTCAAATGCCATGTCAGTGAAAATCCAAAATGTTCAAAGACATATTGCAGTGGATTTAGTATTATTATAAAATATAAACACTAATGCTAATAAATACCAGTAAGTATCAGTAAAATATGTATATACTATATAGTGTTATATATAGTGGAAATTATATAGCAGAATTATATATGTAATTATTCCCATTGATTTATAAAATCTCAGGAAGGAGTCCTCACAAACAGGCAGCAATCAACAATTCCAATTCATATACGTTTCAGACAATGCACACGTTAAAATACAATATAATAGCACACAGTTCATAATGTACCTGGACAGCATGGAATTCATTATATAACATTTAAAATCAAAAACAGCATCCATAAAAACAAATAATTCCTTCAGTTTCTCTCTTTTTAAACAGAAGCACTGTGTTAAGGTCTGCCATTATCCCTCAGACTGTGGCTGCCAGCCGTCTCCTACCTGGCTACTAGGCTAGCAGTTTGCTTGTATGCCATTAGCTTTACACTGTTACCAAGGATTTCATGGCAGTCTGACCTTAGCAGTCCAAATGGCTCGCTTAAATTTTTCTCTTTGGTCTTTTTAACCGGGTTCCCTAATGCATGAACCAAAGACGGGTAATCACTGTTACTACCACACTATTACCATTTTGGGATTTTTTGATTTTTTCAAGTCTGGAAAAAAATAAAACAAATAAAAACAGAAAAAAACACCATGGCCTGGCTTTGATTTTCTTTTTCTAAACTCCACTCAAGAAACGAAGTCATCTCCTTGGAGGTGAATGCTCCCACGCATGTTTTTAGGCATTTGTCCCATTTTCAGTGCATGCTGAAGAGCTTTTAAAAGAAGTTAGAGTACGGAACCACATTTGGCATCAGAGCAGAACGACGTGTGTTTTTGTCCGCTAAACCAGGTTGCTTTCTGTCAGGAGAGGAGCACCATGAGCAGGGTCATGCATGAGTGTTCTACTAACTTCAGGAGCGGCAACTCTTAATGACCAAAGAGTTTTCTAGGAAAAAATTTTAGGAAAAGTGCACTGTCATGTGTATTCTCCAAAAGTGCCAAATGTAAAACACATATATGTTTCATTTTTTTGTCAGCGTTTTATCAGAATTTTCAACATCCCCTCAGCATTACTGAAATAACAGTACACAATAATTGACATCCCCAATCTCCTTGGTTTGTATCCCCTTATTACTTAGTAAATATCCTTAAACAAAAGAAAAACAGAAAAAATGGAAAAGGAAGGAAAAAAGCAGTTCAGTCAATTATGTGTTTTAAAGTTGGAAAATAAAAACCGATTGTAAACCAGTTCATTTAGGGGGCACACAGGGACCAGCCATTTTTTTCTTACAAAATAATTGTCAAAATAATATGAACAATCCTTTAAAAATTATATCATAATAAAATAACACAGATAGTAGCATTAACAGTGGTAGTAGTAGTATTGTTGTAGTTGCTGTTGGCTATCATTTGCTGGAGCTGTTGAGGTAGAGTACTCTGCTCAAGGCTGCTATATAACAGCAGTGCCTTCCAGTTTTCTAGGCCAGCCAGCTACAGATTTTATTTTCTTTTCTCAATGCTTCGGTAATGATACTCCAATGTCTCCACCGACAGCCATTTTACAGCCCTTGGTCCAGGAGGACAGGGCAGCCTGCACTTTGTTAAAATTTTAAGAGCACCCAGTCGTCTATTAACTTGAGTTTAAAGAGAAGGAGGTGTCCATGGTCATTAGCCTGCATGCTTCTTGGTTATCTGGGCGGGTCGGGTCCGAGGTCAAGCAGGATGTATTTAGAAGCAAATAACTAAAAGACAGACTCAGGAAAAAAATACAAGTATGTGCTTCTGGTTTATTTGGCCCTGGGGGAATGGACACAGTGACTATGGCAGGGTTTTAAACCTGAAATGTAGACTACTACAGCATTGAACTATGTTAGAAATGGAGCAGAAGTGCTTCCTAAAGCCTGTGTTGGATTGATTGTCTGTGTTCTGCAGTGTCTCTGGTGGTAAATGCTGGCATGGCCTGATGCTGGACGCCAGAAGCACGTCATGGTAATGGATGCAACGTGTCCTGAGACAAAGAAAAACGCGCTGTTTATTAATGATGTGTACGTCATTGGCTGCCGAGTCCTTGAGGCGCTCATGAATTTGATTACTAATTGCTGCTTAAAAGCTTCGTGTCACATCATGAATTAATATAAATTCAGTATGATTATTAATAGGTAGTGAAAGGCATACATAATAAATGAATATTGACAGCTCACATTGAAGTCCTTTTGCTTTGCAAAAAAAACAAATGAGCTATGTTGACTGACTGGGTAACATCAGAGGACCGTTTCAAACCCAAACATCTCACACACACTTAGTCCCACACACACACACACATGCACACACACATACACACACACACACACACGCACACCTGTGGCGTCACACTTGAAAGATAAGACAACATTAAAAAGACTTGTGAAGGACTATAAACAGACTCTTCTCTATTATTCAAAAGCAATTGCTTGGAAGAAACGCCACAGTGGTGTTTTGAATTCCTAGAGGGGCACATCGATGTGAAACAGCTCCTCGTGTTGTGGCAGGAAACGTCTGGAACCAAGATTCAGTAGCGAAAAGAAAATGGAAACAATGAGACATAAGCAGATGGATGAAATTGCTCAGTCTAACAATCTCCAGTCCAGGGAATAAACTATTTTGATACAATAAATAAGCTGGGCCAAGACCGGCTGGGGGATTTAAAAAACTAGGAAAAACAAAGGTATAAAATTAAAAGAGACAGGATCATTTATCTTGAAGTCTTGGAGGTAGCTGCATTCTGAATGCCGACTTGTGCGCTAGTAATTGCATCAAATGGTATTGAAGTTGACTCACAATGATCCACCGTGTACATCAGTCCTGCATTGAACCTCACACAGCCTTTATTATGTGCTTCTCTGGATTGCAAGCTGTGTGGTACCTTGAAAGAAGCTGAGTTAAAGAATGTTATTTGAAGTGCATCATTATGAAGCAATCATGATTTCTTGTTAAAGTAACATAAAATCTGACAGTGAAACTGTATTGACCATGACAATCCTTGACCCAAACCTCAAACCTAAGCTCACTGCAGTGATCTCAGGCTTTTATAATCATAATTAATGGCTATAGCTGGTGTCATTCTGTGGTTATAAAAGATACAGTACATGCAGGTTTTATGTAGGCAACAAAAAAAACACATAAAAAAGGAAGCATAAAGTACACACATGAATATTCAAATAAAAACTAATGCTGACAATCCGTCACCTCTGTGACAAATTGCGTTAGCGCAGCAGGTTTTTAAAGGGTATAAATTATGGGATGCAGGCAAGGGGTGTGCACTCCGTCACTGATGAAAAAGCAACCTGGGACGGAACAATTCCCTCACACAATTACATTACCCTAATGTGTCCGCGAACACGCAGGAGTTGCTAAGGAAAATAGTAGTAACAAATCAATAGTGGAAGCGCAGGGAGTTTTGAGCACAAGGTAGACACGACCTCCCACATACCCTCCGTTTCAGAGGGGTAAGAGAATAATCTGTACTTAATGCCCCATTGAAAGTAGTAAGGCAGCATTTGGTATTGTCACCACTGCAGTTGCACTTAGCTGGATGAACACCGTTGCACAGTTTGAGTCTTAAAGGTAGTGAATGGACTGACAGCAGTCAAATTTATGCACCATCGTTGCACAGCCCATAAGAAAACCCCCATGAATCCCCACACATGACTCTTTTTCTCCATGGATACATGGAACATTTTAAACCTTTTCCATTAACTAATTAAATGCATATGTGACTTCCATATCTGTGGTTAGGTAAGATCAGCATTTAATACAAATGCATAAATTTTCATTCTCCGGTCATTAATTTTTTGGGGGCAGGAAGCAGAGATCCAAAGTGCTTCATTTAGGCCCCGTGCCATCAGCTGCATTACCTTCTCAACAGCCAGACTGAGCTTTATTAGTGTGATTATGGAAAGCACTACAGACCGTCTCTGTAGGTGTTTTATTTTACTCTGCTGCTTTGAATCTTGGCTAGTCTATTAATGATCTCTGTTGTGACTTCTGATAAAACACCACCAATCACGCAGTTAAGGCTGACAAAAGCAGGTGACGAACAGCTGGCAGATGGAATTATCCCATCTAGAAATGGGATTATTATTATTTTCAGTATTTTTTTTAACTTTTTGATTCAAATTAAGTGAGCAGTATGTCACTTAACTGCCTGTTTTATGCTAATTTTGATTGATGTCAGATGCAGCCACACAGCAGGAAAGATGAGGATTTCAAAAGCAATCTTGTTTTCTTTTAGTTCTCTGAAGAACAAATGGGATTACACAAAAGGGCCTATTTATGCATCAGTTTGAAATGAAGGAAAGTATTGAACCCTTCTTTTTTCCATAATTTTGTTTGTTCTGGTTTTGTTTAAAAGGAGAGATAATGTTCATAAGTTCATTTGAACCTCACTTTTTATATTACATAATTCTTTTTAAATTGCTCTGCACAACAGAAGAAATATGTACTCTACATATTAATGAATCTACAATGTGTTTCAGTCGAGGAATATATGAATATATACATTACAATGTTATGACTAGCTTCCGTGGCTCGACATAAAAAAAAAAGATAGAAGTGATGATATATGGCTCTGAAGTGGATAGCTGATTATGGAAGAATATAACCTGATTGCGTCAGGGTATCTAAGAAACCCAAAAAAGTGGCACGACGCAGACCTCCTAGTCCAAGGTAGCAAAAGGTGATCTCACCAACACTAAGGATCTCGTCAAGGGTCAGCTCCGTCCTCTGAGCCTCACAGCCAATGGAGCCGCAGTGGTGCTTTTTAGTTTTTTTTAGTTTAGTTTTATTTTTTCATTTAAAATGATGACATGGCAGCGATAGTCCAAATAGTCCAAACCCCGGCTTCACAGAAGCCACGATGAACAGGTGACTGCCGTCTTGCGAGTCCCGGTGATACGAACAGCATATGCAAATGAGCTAGGGTCATATTGGGCCCCAAACAAAACACTGTATACCAGCATCCCAGCCAAAAAGAA